>OW119925.1:64726604-65926604 GCA_933210815.1 Meta bourneti
ATAATAATGACTTTTGTAGTATCGACAGAGGTATTTTGTCCCATTCTTGTTCCACAGTTTTCCAAAGTTATTGTTTTAAAAGTCCAAAAGCACAAACGTCCATGGGTGAGACATCTGGAGATTTATCAGGAATGTCAGTAAAGGGTATTGACTTGATACCAGTTTCTTGTTCCATTTTTCCATGAATTTAAAAGTGGATTTAGATGTGTGGCTGCTTGCTTTATCCCGATGCAGCTTCTACTGATCGTTGGCACTGTGGGTAAAGATATTGTATTTCTTTTTTTAATATTGGGGATAAAATATGGTCTTGATAGTATGTGAGAGTTGATTTTTACATTTTTTCCACTCTACTTTTAATTTTCCATTATATGCAAAACCGACAACAATCATAAATCCCTTAGAGAAAGTTTCTTTAGATTCCTTGAACACATTTTAAGATTTTTTCTCGTCTTTTATTATAATAAATTGTTCCCTTTTTATTGAAATCACTTAAATACACCCACGCCTCGTCTATTGTCACAATATTTTTCCATCTTTCTCCTGTTAAATGCTTCTCATATAGAATTCTGCAGCGAGTTCTGCGTTCTGCAATATGTCGTGGAGATAGACGATGAACATTGTATTTTTTGGCCTTTTTAGGATTCAAATCACTGTAAATTATTTCATTTACAGTTGAAACTGAAACATTTTAATGACTTTGCAATAGTCCTTTGACTTGGTGGATTCTCTTTTAAAATTAAAGATCTTACCTTACAAATATTCTCAGAAACTCCTTTCGTTTTTGGATACGTATATGGAAGTATTTTTCCACTTTTACGTTGTTTCCTTTCTCATTAATAATACTTATTGTACCTTTAGATATCGAAAAACCATGACTTTTACAGCGTTTTGGAATAATCGAATAAGCATATAATTCTCTTCGGAAATAGAGGAATCAGCCTTCCATCAATTTTTTATTTAAAAACGCCATTTTGAAAGTAAACAAAACTCTGAGTTAGCAGATAAGTTATAATTTGGCTATTTAACAGCTGCGAAAATAAAATTCTTTCGTCGCATACAATTTTTACAGCTCATCAAAGTAGTTCAAAAAATGCCCAAACAGGCGCAGTGAGTTTAGCTAGGTAAATTTAATTTTTTACCCCTTATTTTCTCAGAATTATGTTTTGTCTATGGTACACCTCAACTGCACGCAATATGGAACTAATGCCTCACATCTTCCCTATTCCTCTAAGTGGTTTTTACGAGATATCTCGTCCATCAAGATCTGACCAATTTTGATAATTATATCTCGTCATTAAGATATTGCCGATTATCAATGATGACGAGATCAATATCTCAGTGTTTCTTAATGACCGTATAACTCGTCCATCTGGTCTGTTTACTTCTAAAGATGAGATCAAGATCTGGGCAATTTTCTAATAACGAAGTACCTCGTCAAGACAACCAACAGAAGGGTTAATAAAAGGTTTTCCTGGAGGTTTCTGCATATCCACTAGTGAACTGACAACACAGTCAACACTACACTCAGCCCTATTGGAGAATTTAACCGATTGCCTACACCACTTCTTCCAGACCTGTGTCTGATTTAGGTTTTTATTATGACATATGAGGGTGGTCTGAAAAGTTCTCGGCCTGATAGTGAAAATGACAATTTATGTTTTCAAAACCTTTTTCTTTTTCAACATAATCTCCTTTAATATTAATACATTTCATCCAGCGGTGTTCCAATGCCATTATCCTGTCTCTGTAGTGTTCCTTCGGAAGTGATGCAAAGTACCCATATACAGCAGAAATCGCTTCTTGATTGGACGAAAAACGTTGACCAGCAAGGAAGATTTTGAGTTTTGGGAAGAGATGGAAGTCCGAGGGTGTCAAATCAGGAGAATAGGGTGGATGTTCTAACACTTTATAGTGCAAATCTCTCAATTTTCCCATCGCCAACACACTTTTGTGGGCAGGTGCATTATCCTGATGGAAGATGATTTTTTTTCTTCTGCAAGCCGGGACTGTTTTCATGAATTTTTGCTTCCGCTTTCGTTAGAAGGTTAGAAAAGTATTCCCCAGTTATTGTTTTACCTTTCTCAAGATAGTTGATCAACAGAATTCCTTTCGCATCCCAAAACACCGACGCCATGACCTTTCCCGCCGATGGCACCGTCTTCGCCTTCTTCGGAGCTGAAGAACCGGCTTCTGCCCACTGCTTGAACTGTTGTTTCGATTCTGGTGTCTAATGGTGAATCCATGTTTCATCCATTGTCAAATATCGACGCAGAAAATCACTCTCGTTTTTCGTTAAACGCGCCAAGCACTGTTCGGAGAGTATCGTGCGAATGCGTTTTTGATCCGCAGTGAGCACGCGCGGCACCCATCTTGAGCAAAGCTTTTTCATGTGCAATTCCTCGTGCAAAACGTAACCGACGAGTTCTTTTGACATCCCTACAGTGTTAGCAATTTCATGCACCTTCATACGCCGATCTTTCAAAATCAGATCGTGCACTTTTTCGATGATTTCCGGTGTGGTTGCACTTTTCGGACGTCCTTCACGTGGATCATCTTGGACGCTTTCACGGCCACGTTTAAACTCGGCTGCCCATTTCTTCACGGTGGAAATTGAAGGAGAAGAGTCACCATACACATTTACGATCCTCGAATGAATTTTGGTCGGCGTTAAACCTTTTACGAAGAATTTTATCACTGCACGATACACCCTTTTTTCCCATTTCCAATAACACACGCACAGCAACTGATTCAAACGACTGCCTACAGCCAACTGTTGTCTGTAATGACTTGCAATTGCACATGGCGTCTACTAACAGTTGTGCCAACATGAGGGGGGAAATCATGCGAGTCGTGCTTCTATCTATGGGCGAGGCCGAGATCTTTTCAGACCCCCTCGTATATACCAATATTTTAACTATAACATATAGCTTATGAACCATGCACTGTCTATGTTGTGTCATGTCAAGGTCAATCGTATATTACGATGCAAATTGTGATTGTATATTCTCCAACTTATTTAAATGATTATATTTTATTTTATATTTAATATTACACAATTGTATGAAAAAAGTAGAAATATACAATGTATAATCTTATCAAATGCTAACATTTCAACTAATTATTAATTATTTGAATTACGTCAAACATGAATATTTTTACAATAAATGAATCTGGTATAAGCTCAACAAGCTCCATATGTCCCTCTTTGAAATTATAGCTCAGTTTGTGAGTAATGTTATGTATTGAAAATTTCATGACACGCAAATACGAAGAGATGTATCAATCATTCCACGAATTGCATTTTCAAGAACCATTTCTTCTAGTAAATTGGATGCTTCATAAAAAGAATAACTCTCGGTGATTTATGGGATACATCTTGTGCGTGGCCAAGAATCATTTCTTGGCAGGCAATTTAAGATAAATGGGAATTGTATTTGAATACAATTTGTTATAGTGACCCTCCATGAGCAACTCAAAATCTCCAATTCCTGAAAGATTGGATTCTTTTGTCTGTGCAATAAATTCATAGGGTCATTTCTTTTGCAAAGGAGTAAAAATGGATTCTTTTAAATATCTAGATTAATGGAAATGTTTTTCATATTCAAAATGTGATGTGTGAGGTGGATAAGAAAAATCTTACGCCTCTTTTTGAAAGTACAACTCTTCTTTCAGATATTTGAATTGAAGCGTACATAAAAACTGATTTTTAAATTGTCTGGCATAAGACCATATTTAAGAGACTTAAATATGGCAGATTTAAATGCATTTCATTCCTAAGATTCTTAAGGTCGGAAGTTCCTGTATGTGTTACTGTGACAGATGTTTAAGTATTTCACTAACATAACTTTTAACTCATGGTGGTTGTCTCGACGAGGTATCTCGTTGTTAGAAGAAAACTGACCAGATATTGATCTCATAATTATCAAAAATTCGGCAGTATCTTGAGGACGAGATATTTCGTTATTAGCAAAATTGGTCAGATCTTGATGGACGAGAAACCTTATCGAAACCATTTAGAAGGTTAAGCAAGAGTAGATCTTAAGTAAATCGGATTAAAACAAATTTTTTCTCTGGTTGAGGATACTTTTAATAGACTGACAAACTGGCACACATATAGGGTAAAATCACTTAATATAGAACACCTGGTTTTAAAAGATTGCCAAAAGTAAAGGAATGGTCTTTTAATGAATCAAATGCCAAATCACGATAAAATTAAATATATATAAAGATATTTTTAAACTTAAATTTTTCTAATTACGTTAAAGAAGGAAAAAAAATTCAATACCTTTAATTTGAATCTTATGTTTTGTATCTTATATGGTTGCGTGTGTGTGAATATGGTATTTTATATGAATCACTTAACGAATTTCTCACAAACACACAAAATACTTAATATTTTTTTACACAAAATGCATATTTAATTACAGCTTCGCACCAAAGATGAAAATGCCTTTCATGTTTTTATGTTTACCTTTAATTACATTAAACATATCTTATACATTGAAAAAGGTTGAAAATATGTTTGATACATCATTTTCACAATAAATTTGTTCTCAAACCAAAATATTTTTATCCATATCACTGCTATATTCAATCGATTTGGTATCTAAAATCTAAGGCAATACATGTTTATTACCTAATGATGTATTTACGGTTGTTGGTTGTTCAATCGGCAATCTTACTTTGCCTCGAATTTTCTTCTCTCAAGTGCAGTTTGAGCTTCCATGTATGGAAATAGTTACAAAAGTAACAATAAACTGCATAATATATATGTATAATTTACTAATATATATGGTATAATCTATATTATTAAAAGACAATACGTGTTTCGACTACCACAGAGGAAACTACTGGACTTGAAATTTTCCACTTCTTTCAGTCAAACTCAATTCTCCGAGTTTGAGCCCTGAGTGCAGATTGGTTCATTTTCAATTAACTAAAAACACTTACTTCCCACAGAGAAGCTTTTGGAACATGAAAATTATATTATTTTAAAAGTAGGGAAGATGAGCAGAACATGTTCCATATTGCGTGCAGTCGAGGTATACCATATAACGTACAGGTGTGTTTCGATGGAAAAGTCACACTTGTTTCATAACAAAGATTAATCTTACTTAGAACAAGTTTTGAACATTTCATATTTTACGATAAAACAAACGTATTTTACGATAAATCACGCAACTTATTTTCTCTTAAATAATTGACTTTTTAAATGAAACGCTAAAAAATATTTTTAGCATTTCGAAATACAAAAGTGCTATTTGAAAAATGAATTCTCGAAAATATTCCTTGTAATCGGAGTATCACAATCATTGCTCTTAATAAAAGCACATTAGTATATACATATTAAAGAAATATATAATTTTTAAGGTAGATAGTTCAGTTCGTAGGTAGTGAATTCACGTCGCACTGAAGCAACATAACTGGCTATTTATATTTTTTAAGAAACAAACGTGATAAAATTGAATCGTATATATGTACTATTCGAGGCTACATTATTTTGTCGATGTTATTGACAAACTGAGAGAAGTTAGCTTCCTTTAGATAGTGCAGCACCTTGATATACACTAAACTTCCGTTAGATAAGTTTGATAAGCTTTTAGCTTTCTTTAGATAGAGCAGAAACTTGATATGTATTAAATTTAAGTTATATAATTTTGATTAAAAGTAGTTCCAGTAATTCGTGTTAGACAACACAAAATTATTCATTTAATCTTTTCAATAAAGAAACGTGAGTCTTACTTTATTAAATGATACATATGCAAATAATAAATAACCTCGTCTAGAGTAAAAATTCCTCACTTTTCGCCCACAATCACTTTAGCAGCAAAATGTATAAAACAGGTCATCAACACTGAATTTCTTTTGCCTCTAACATCATTTTCTATTTCTGCGTTTTCCACAAAAAAATCCTCATTTTCTAAAGCGAATAAAGGATCACACACCTCGACGCTGCATAAAATGATATTTATTCAACTTTAAGTCTTTATGACGAGTGAATTTTTTTTCATAAATAAAACGGCATAAAGGGGTGTGCACTTCCTTTTCTATATCATTCGCGTCATAAATAACACCAACTAGAACCAGAAAAATGCTCCTCGAGGCATTAGAACCGGGAGTACCCACATTCATCACGTCGTGAAGATTCTCAAACAGACGAAGCTGGACTGATGAAGATTTAAACAGCGAGATCTCGTCCGATCCAGGCCGACACCACCACAAAACCCAGCCTCCTCGCATCTCTCGCTCTCCAAAGATGCGAATCACGATTTATGAGCCACAGAGGATATGCGAGAGGACTTAATGAGAAAAGTGATCACAAGAAAAATGCACCAATCGACTCCGGGGTGGCGAGACAACAATAAGTTCACCAGCTCTATCACAGGAGAGGCGCACATACAACACCCCTGATGAACAAGACAAAAGCAAGACCAAATCCTAGAGCGAGTGAAGGGTGATGACGAGCCGTGTGCTATTGTCAGAGACGGCGATTCCCAGTGGGAAGGGGAGAGCGAACAAAAATAGACAGCTAATACCGCCATCAAATAAATCTCGGAGGCAGGCGGCATACGAGATCGCTGGTTGGAGACTAATTCCGAGATCAAGTGCGCCTTGTTAATGCGGAGTAAATTGTTGCTACGCCCGACACGACGAGGTGTGTATAGATTTGTTTCCGTCATAAATTATTGGGGTCGTAGAGGAATAAGAAATAGAGTTATGAGGAGTGATGGAATCCAGGAGCGTGAAATCAGATTCGGACCAGTGATTATTCGTCTTGTCCGGAAAAGGTTGATGGTCTTTCCATTATCTTTTCTTCAACGTTTAGATTGGTTATACATGTGAGTGTCAAGTATTTACAAATCTTTCCCGTCTCCATTAGAATTGGATTATAACATCTCGCGAGAAATATTCTCCATGTATGGATAGGGTTACAACCTTTCAAAATGTGACATCGCTTACCGTTAATTTCAGTCATAATGTGGAAACCAACTATTCTAAACATGATTCAATTGTTGCGACACCCAGTACGACGAGGTGTATAGATTTGTTTCCGTCATGAATTATTGGGGTCGTAGAGGAATAAGAAATAGACTTATGAGGACTGATGAGTTCCAGAAGCGTGAGATCAGATTCGGACCAGTGATTATTCTTCTTGTCTCGAAAGAGTTGTTGGTCTTTATCTATACTTTAACGTTTAGATTGGCTGTACTTGAGGGTGTTCAACTTGTATTTACAGTATCTTTCCCTAGTTAGGGGTTACAACGTCTCGAGACATTACGATTGAGTTGTTGTGACACCCTGTACGACGAGGTGTATAGATATGTTTCTGTCATAAATTATTGGGGTCGTTGCAAAATAAGAAATAGAGTTATGAGGACTGATGGGTCCCAGACGCTTGAAATCGAATTCGGACTAGTGGTTATGGACTTGTCCGGAAAGGGTTGATGGTCTTTCCATTATCTATACTTCAACGTTTAGATTGGTTATACTTGTGAGTGTCAAGTATTTGCAGTATCTTTCCCCAGTTAGTTGTTACAATTGGGTTCCAACATCTTGAAATAAATCTTCTACATTACGGTTGAATCGTTACGATAACCTGTACGACTAGGTGTATATATTTGTTTCTGTCATAAATTATTAGGGTCGTGGGGAAATAAGAAATACGATACATAATGACTGATGGGTTCCAGAAGCGTGAAATCTGATTCAGACCAGTGATTATGTCTTGTCTGGAAAGGGTTGAGGGTCTTTCCACTATCTACACTTCAACTTGCTGGGCTACACTTGTGAGTGTCAAGTATTCAGAAATCTTTCCCCAATTTGAATTGGATTTCAACCTCTCAAGACAAATCTTTCCTCCTGTATGAATTGGGATAATACCTCTCGATACTAGACTTTAACCCTGTATAAATTGAGTTACAACCTTTCGACAAATCTATCCCCTTACTGTATGAACTGGGTTACTACCTCTTTAGACAAATCTTTTTTCCAGTATGAATTGGGTTATTACCTTTCCAGACAAATTATGCACTCTATAAGAATTAGGTACTTCCTGAGACAAATCTTCTCCCTATATGAATAGGGTTACAACTTCTAGCGAGAAGTGACATCGCTTACCATTATTTTCAGTCATTTTCCTTATAACGTGAAGGCAAATATTCTAAACATTATGTATGAATTGTTGCCACACTCAGTAAGATGAGGAGTAAAATCATATTCAGTTCAGGGATTCTTCGTCTTGTTCGGAAAGAGCTGATAGTCTTTTCACTTTCAATGAGAGGAATTTTCAGTGTTTCCTCCAAACCAGATGAGAAGCGACTTCCGCTTTTCAAATCGCATATCGCGGTTTCCTTAAAATGTAGTTTATCGACTTTTCGGCTGTATTTGTATTTTAATATAATTAGTTTTGACCAATTAACTATACATCAATTCGGAATTAATTATTTAAAATTTTTATTGACGATGTACTGAAATCGTATTTAATCAAGTGACGTTACGTTTGGAATAAATACAGGAAATACATTCCACCGCATAAACTCAACCGTCACCTACATTTAGTTCGACAGAAAAGCCTCATACTTCAATGTTTAGCTTAGATATACTTGTGAATATTAAGTCATCTTTCTCCTCCAGTAGGAATTAGATTACAACCTCTCGAGATGTGATATCATTTACCATTAATTTCATTCAATTATCTTATAACGCGATGCAAATGTTCTAAACATTATGAATGGTTGTTTCTCGTTCTATGGTCAATTTTCATTACATTATAGCATCATGTAGGTTTGTTGATTCGTCACCCAACAGTTACTTTTGTCTTACACGAATGCTAATTTTACAAGGACCTACGGCTTAAAGTGGATACTTAACAACTACGAGCATCCATGTGTCGACCAGAATTTCTACCCAGAGCATATCGAACCGAGGTCTAGAGATCAGAAAATTACTCGCTACCAGGCCGACAATAAAAAATAGGATTGTGTACTTAGAAAGTTTACCAGAGACAACCATCTTGAACAAAGAGAGCTAAGATGTATGTAAGAGTAATAAAATTACTCCCAAAGATTCATTAAGGGGTGTATGGCACTTCAAAAAATTAAATAGTTAAACCCTTAATAAAAAATAGTATGTTGTAAATATGTCAGAATATATACACAATTTCCAATTTCTCTTCAACTACCGTATTTGCAATATTTTTTATCCAAAATTCTAATGGCTAATTTATCAGCTTCGTGGTAGTCGATAATTCCCTAAAAAATTATCGCAGAGCTTTTATATTTCATATCTACGCGCTTATCTCCTTTATTTTACCAAAAGTTAATATAAAATGTAATTTGAAACAGAAAACCTCATATTCGTCTTGAAAACCTGTTTTCAAAGGACCGCTTAATGTTCAATTTATCTTTTGTGATAAACAGAGATATGATGGAAAATAATCTTTTACTCTATGTTCTACTGAGACTAAATAATATTGAAATAAGGATTTCGGAAATCTATGAATTAGAAAAAATTCCCGATCAAAAATGTATTTTTTACAAATTTGTTACTATCTCGTTTAATTAAAATGCGGAATAATTACTGGGACAAAAATTCTAGTTTGTCAATTAAATGTAATTAATATGAGATTTACTTATCATCTTCACCAAGAATGGAAATAAATCTTTCTTAATCATATCTCTCGCAAAGCTATTGTATGGAAGACCCAACTACAATTTTGATACAAGCGAAAGTGGTGAAGTGTCTCTCGATATTGATTTGAATTCCAGTCTTTGCTTGTGGATGGTATGAGACAGGATAGATCGAAAACTGGATAATCCATACACTAGCACGAATATTTTTGTCAAATTAAAGAACTATAACATAATTTGAAGTTTAAATTATTTGTCGGATTTAATGCTGAAACCTTATTTTGTCAGCTGAATTTCCATTATAAAGGTTGCAACCAGATCCCAAAAATGTTTTATTTCATAGCTGTTCTCGGTGAACTGTAAGTAGTTTTCTAGGATTTTCACATTGAAGATACCAAACTTTATAGGTTCAAGAACTTTTAATTTTTTCATCTCTTTCTTCAATCTTAAAATCTCCCCTCCGTAGGGTACCGATCAAACTGTGTGTGTTGAATCTTACATAAACATATACCTGCCTTTTATATATATATATATATATATATGTATATAGGAAGCTGATCGTCGAATAATTCTCTGTAAAATTATACAAAATTCTTCCGTATTAGGGCGAAAGGGGTTAAAGTCAAAATGACAATTTCTTATAATCTTTAGTTGAATGTTTTACTCTTTCTTACAAATAAATATTCAGGAAGAAAAGAAGCATGCCATGATACAAATAATTGTTATTTTGATTCGTAGATTCATTTAGTTTTAATTTTAAGCATATTATATATATTATTTTTTAAATTAATGATGCACTAGACTCCTTCGGACATATCAAAAGTCAGACTTAACCCATTTTACCCTTATACGGAAGAATTAGAATAGTATAATTATAAAAAAGATTAAAAGGATCGTAGTATGAAAAACCAAACCAAATGAACTCTGTAAAAGTATTTAATGAAAATTGTTTATTTTAAGTGAACTGAAGGGAAATGAAATATAACATCTCCATAGAACAGTGTTCATTTCATGAGTAATGATTAATTACTAGTGAAACAAACGATTTTGAGAAGTGGGATGACTCATTGACACTAAGACTGACATTTCACGATAATAATAAGATTAATAAGACAATTTCAATTGTTTTTAAGATTAGTAAATGTTTTTTTTTCATTACACGATACAAAAATACTTTAAGTATTGTGTGGTACAATACAAGTCAAATATTCATTGCAAGTCTTTTCCTAGTTCTTTTTATTTGATACCATTTCAAATAAAAGACAGTTATTTAAACATAAGTTCTTGAAGTTTATCTGAATAGTCATTCCATGAATTAATTATTCAATCAGTATCAATTTCTGAAACCCGAAAAGCATTGTTCTACATGATTTAACAAACTCATAACACCAAGTCTTTTCTTAATCACGTCGAGAACAGATGAATCATGAACTTCACAGAATCGATAAAATGGTAAATATCGTCCAGTTTTATCGACAATTCTAGTTTCTTCTTTCGGTCGTATATCCACTTCACTGAACAAAAGGGACACAGTGTCACTAGCCTGATCCCAGATTTTATGGTCAAAGATTAAGTTTTCGTAAAATACTTTAATCCAACTTTCTTCGAATGTAGCTCTATAACTTTCCGATTGCAGTTACTTTCGGTTTCAATCTCTCATGTGATCGTACACGGTGTCGTATGAATCATAGAAGGGAATAATTTTAAAGTGATCATTTACCTTTGATAAGAACCAGATTGTATGTAGAAAGAAAAGTTTTGGATTTCGTGAACGGCTAGTTTGATATTTGAATTTTGAAAGATTTTTTATAATTCAGTAACATTCTTTTATTAATATAAAATCATTGAAATGAAATGGAGTATATCAGAAGAACACTCTTTTGTTCTTAGAATTTATTTAATGTTGATGTTTTAAATTGTTTAAAGTTTAACTATTGTTGCTGCGAGAAAACATTACAACAAATCAAAGAAACGCTCATTTACTGTTATAACTAACATTTATTTAACGTCACTATTTAAAAAATTTGAATAATTTTCAGTTGTTATACGAAAATATCTAAAATGGAACAAATTATACTCATTTACTATTGAATATTTTTATTTATTGTGATTGTTCAATCGTCCACGTAATTTCAACGAGATATCTCGTCCATCAAGATCTGACCAATTTTGCTGATGACGAGAAATCTCATCCAGATGTTGCCGATTTTTTATGATGACGAGATAAAGACTTGGTCAGCTTTCTCCTAATGACGAGACATCTCGTCCATGAAGATCTGGTCGGTTTTGCTAATGACAAGATACCTTGTCGAGACAACCACCTAAAGGGTTACATAATTTTGATGATTTATTGTTGTTATTACGTAGAAACATCGAAAACAAATTAAAGGTATGCTTTTTTACTGTGATAATGATTTGTTTATTTAGTATCATTGCTGAAAATTTTTTAATAATTTTCTATTGTTATTACTCTATTACTTTTCATTTACTGTTGAATTAATTTTATATTTGGTGTCATTGTTTAAAACATTTTGATGATTTATTGTTGATACGAGGAAACATCAATATATCAAAGGAACACTCATTTACTTTAAAACCTAATTATATATTTAATATCATTGCTTAAACCATTTAATTATTTACCACACACACATATTGTAATTACGATAAAACATCTAAACATGTCAAAGAAGTATTCATTTACTGTTAAAATTAATTATTTATTCAATGCATTGCTTAAAATTTCGTATTGATTTACTGTTGTTGCTACGAAAAAAGTCTCATTTACTGTTCACAAGAATTTTCTATAACAGATAGTTTAAAACAAATAAATTCATGAAAAATTTTAAAAAATTACATATGATGGTAAATAATGTTTATGAAATTACATATAGTGAAAATAGCCTTTAAAAAATACGAAGAGTTAATGAAAGTAATATATTTCTAAGGCACTAGTAACCTTTGTAAAAAGTGATTAGTTCTACTACTTTATTCAATAATCCAAAATACTTTAAAAATTACAGAATTGTATAAAATTTCATTTTAACTTTAAAGAAAGTTCATGTTCCATATAACAGCATTCGTTTCTTTTTAACTTTATTACTTCATCTCTCATATGTTCATTCGTCTTGTTTTCTCTGATGAATTTGTAAACAAGCTTCATATCTGAAACCAATCTATACTTTCTGTTATGAAAAATAGAGTTAAAATATAATCAGATTTGTGATATGACTAGACGCTATAACAAAAGTCTGAGATGGAGCAATCCTATCGATATAAATAACATCAGATAGCTCTTGGGTTTCAAAAAGTGAAGACTGTCGGTGAGCAAATTTTTGTTCATTTATCTGAATGTATGTCGAAACTCTGGTTTTATTCGTATTTCTCTGAGTTTCAAATTATTTTTAATATGGAAAAAAATTCTTATTAAAATATGTCTTAGAAAATATTTAGACCCAACTAAAATATTTTCTCTATTTAATCAAAACTAACAAATGCTACTAAGTTCAAGACAATTATGTTTCGCTATTTCGTGTAGTAGGAACTTTGGAAGAACGATAAGAATCAGTGCCCTCTCAGAACAGTGTTCAATTGTCGGTGTCAAAGAAATTTCGTTTGTACTTGGCTTCACTTCGCACTTAGTCGTCATCTGGAATGTTCGTGTGCGATCTGTATGCCTTATATGTTAAAATAAGGAATGGAGTTCTTTTGCAAATGAGTTTTCTATTCAGGGAAACATAACTGTCCTTCTAAGTTAGTTAAACCAATTTCCACTACTATGTAAGACAAGGTAAAATTGGTAATGCTTCTCTAATGTTTAACTCAAGAATAAATCTATACCAGAGTGTTTGATCAGTGTTCCGTGTGTTATTAAACACAGTGATTAACGCAGTGGAACAGGGTGATTAAACACTTTTAAAGTATACTTTAAAAGTGTTTAATCGCACTGTTCCACTTGCATTTGTTTTGAAAGTGAGGAACAGCAGTTACAAATCTTGACTCTTGCTGAACGACTTTTGAGAAATTTCTACTATCTGTATTTAAGACGTAGATCCTAGTTTAATTAGTCATCACGTTGCGAAGTGACTGTAGAGACCAATTTGTTGGACCAAATATACTCTTTGTAAGATAAGTATGTGGCAACTCTCTCTCCTTCATCAGTCAAAGTACGAACCAAAACCTCTTTCGTCAGGCAAAATGAGAACTGAAACTTTTGCACTGCGCATGCGCGAACTCTTTCGACTCCCAGCTGAGCTAACACGCCATCTTGTTCCTGTTACTATATTGTCTGCTGTAGTCTCGTGAAAATGTATCTGTCATAAATGTTGATTAAGGTGATTTAATGTTATTCGTGATGTTTTATGTTGGTACCGACAAGGTCCCCAAGTCTATAAACCTCATCTTGTTTTTATCTT
Source organism: Meta bourneti (assembly GCA_933210815.1). Lineage (NCBI taxonomy): Eukaryota > Metazoa > Arthropoda > Arachnida > Araneae > Tetragnathidae > Meta > Meta bourneti. The sequence goes on from OW119925.1 coordinate 64,740,649, forward strand.
TATTAGTCATTTTTTAAGCTTTTATTACATAACTGTATCCGTCACTTATGGAATATTGCAGCAATCAAAATGTATTTTCGGTCCAACTGAATTCAAACTCCACGAGGTGTTTGTTACATGGTGGAAAATTTCCATAAAAATTAATTCAAAATAACTGAGGAACATGTAGGAAAATGTAGAGAAAAAGAAAAGTGTTATTTTTTCTTTTGTAGGAAAAACAGATCGGTAGTTAAATTTTTACGTGGGAAACTAATTTATTTAAAAAGTGGTACGAAGGTGAGTGATTAAGACATTTAGGCTCCTTTAAAAGTTTTGACAAGTTTTCTCGAAGTATTTAACTGAGACTAAGTTCTCATAATGATCCTGGAATATTTTTTACTTTCGAAACCAAAAAGATGGAAGAGTACACCAAGAAAGTTAGTTGACCTTGCAAGGAGAAACACGTTCATGACAGTTGCCAGTTTAATTTATTTTATTAGATACTCTTAAATTAGTGCGCTTAAATAAATATTCTCATTTTTAACGATGTGAAATAGTTGGGTTTTAAATGATGTTCGACAAAAGTAAGGTTCTCAGAGCTAGTCGCATTTCCGATGCACTTAAAATTCCTGATTTTTAATGGCATTCAGCAGAAAGTAAATTACACGCAGTTGAACTTTCCCAAGCAGTTCCTTCTCTGGATATTTTTTACGATCTTTTTTAAATTTCCGTTAGCATCTATTTTATGTCCGTTTTTCCATCGACCAGAACAAAAATCATATATTTATTAAGCCTTCTATTTTTTACGATTGTAATGGAGTCCTTAAATATTTAGTTGTGTAACATTTTATTAGTATGTAACTGTACGCAATTACATACTCATGTAAGATACTATCTTTAATTCCCAGATTTTCCTGTGAGTTTTGCTGTTTCAGACATACCAAGTCGCGCCTCGGTTTCCTCAGCAGTTTCGTTGCTACGTCGAATAGCTTTTTGAGCTTTTTCCGCTACTCGTACTTGTGTTTTGAGAGAAGTGAAAAACCGACGTTTCACGGAAATATAGTTCATAAAAATATTTTGATGGATCGGACTTTGGTTATTCATGCAATTTTATGCTTATACAATACATTAAGAAGTTTAACTTAAAGAACAGCATTAATAAAATCATTCTATCAAAACATCCAATCATGGTGTAGAAAAAGCACTTAAAAATGCAACCATACTTGATGAAAATTGTCTTGTTTGTCCGATTGTTTGACATTGTCCGATTTTATATTATTCAAATTTAGAAAATATGTATAAGATAAAATATATCTTACAAGGATGGAATAATTTAAATTATTTTATCACTAAAAAAATTGTCTTTACTTTGATAATGCCTGACTTTATATTCTAATTTATAAAATACATATAAGATAAAATGTACCATACAATGATGAAATCATTTAAATTCTCTTACCCTCAATTCAAAAAGTTGATCTGTAGCCGTGTGGTTAGAGCACTGGCCTTCAAGTTCAGCATGCTCTGGGTTCGAATTCCGGTCAAAAAGGAATGCTTTTCGGAATCTGGTTTAAGCTGTAGATCCCGCTATAATCAGTCCTCGTATAGCAAAAATGACCGAAGAAAGTTAAACAAAATTTCAATTTAAAACGGTTATGCTAGTATCATTTGCATCATGCCAGGATTGGAAACTGAACACTACAGAAATCGGTATTTAATTCACAAGTTTCAATCTTTTGCGTGGATACTACAGATGGCTCACACAAGTTCGATTATATACAATCGGACGAGCTTCAACATTTTGAAATTTGCATCTATTCCACGATATTGAATGCACTGTCCGGAAACAAATCACAGAAACCTCGTCAATAGCTAAAACTCATCTTCAACAGTTTGAATCATTTCGCGCTGAATTAGCTGGCAAACACCAAATGTTAAGCGTCAATTATAAATTAGTTTGCTAAGCCCTGCAGGTTAACTAATGTTAAATAAATGGGGCTTGATTTCTGCCCCATTCCCAGAGAGGTCTGTATCAATGTTAATAGACTTTATTATCGGGAATTTAAAAAGGCTGCCGCGTTTTGATGGACGCGTGCGACGATGATTCATCAAAGAATAATGAAGGGATTGAATTTAACGTCAAATTAAAGTACCCGAGTGGAGCTTCCTGATAGAAATTAATGGATCTTCCAAATTCGATACTCTTGGTCAGGTTCTGCAATTACCACATTGGCATTTGAAGTTAATCCATCACGCTTCCGGAGGCCTGTTACTGGCTTTAAACTGGGCAGCGCGTAAATTCAATCTACAGTGGATGGGAAGGTGTGCCTTGTGGTTATTTAACGGTTATGACCAGTACTGTCTTAACGCATGCGCACTCTGGACAGTTGTACACTATACAAACAGTAGTACACTATAATACAGTAGAGCTTTGATTGATAGGGCTCCTAGCTCCGATTAACCGTGTCCGTGTTATCCGAGTTAAATTTGATACCGAGGTTTTTTAGCTTTAACCCTCCCAGTAGTTTCGACGAGATTTCGAGATCAGCTAGTATCAGCGACATGGGGAGAGAAATAGGACATACACTGCTGGCCACCCAAATTGCAACACCAAGAAAGACAAGAGATATCACAACAAAATTTATTTTGTAGATAACATGTTGACCAAGTATCAAATGATTAAATTTATAGACTTCTGTGAAGTGTGGTTCCTGCCAAAATCAGTAGCCAGAGTAGCCGCCATTGTTGGAGATCACCGCTGCCACACGCCTCGGCATTGATTCAAAGAGACTTTGGATGTGTTCTTGGGGTACAGCAGACCAAGCAGCTTCCACACGTTGCCAAAGTTGATCTGGTGTGGCAGCTGGGGATGTATTCTGGGTCAATCGTTGAGCAACCATGGACCACATGTTTTCTATCGGCGAAAGATCCGGAGAGCGAGCTGGCCAGGGAAGCAATTCAATCTGGCGATTGACGAAGAACCCTTGGACAATGCGTGCCACGTGTGGTCGCACATTATCCTGTTGAAATATGGCTGTGGGCAAGCCCTGAAGGTAAGGAAGGACAACTGGCTCCAACACCTCGGAGATGTAGCGCTGGCTGTTTAAAGTACCGGCAATGCGTACTAGAGGAGTGCGAGAGTGATATCCAATATCGCCCCATACCATAATAACCGGTGCAGGACCAGTATGGCGGTGCATAACGCAGCTGTTCAGCATCCTCTCTCCACGGTGTCTCCAGACTCGAATCCGACCATCGTGGTGTTGCAGATAGAAGCGTGACTCGTCAGTAAAGACAATTTCACTCCATTCTGCCGTCCACATCCTTCTTTCATCGCACCATTGGCGGCGGAAACGTCTGTGGTTCTGCGTCAAGGGTAGACGAAGCAATGGACGTCTTGCGGACAGACCACTCTGCTGTAAACGGCGTCGAATGGTACGCGCAGACACTGGAGGATGCGGTACAGACTGAATGTGCTGTGCTATGGTTCGTGATGTGGCTGAGCGATCCGTCACTGCCATACGCACAATATGCTTGTCATCACGTGAAGTGGTGCACTGAGGTGGATGCGATCGAACACGTCGGTCCGTCGTACCCTCCTGCATCCAACGATCACATATCCGCATTACAGTTGTTTGGTTTCGTCCAACACGACTACCGATTTCCCTGAAAGATAATCCACAATCTCGGTAGGCCACTATCCTTCCTCTGTCGAACTCGGATACTTGATCAAAAGATGATCGCTGTTTTCTACGAGGCATAATAGATCGTTTTTTTGAAAAAACCACAAGAAAAACACAATTGCCGTACTTGAAATCGTCGAAATCTCCAAGCCTTAAATAGCGCTTTGAAGTGGCGCCACAGGCGCGCGTGATGTGCGTCTGCGCTGAAATTCTAATCATTTGCATATCTCACCTCCGCTAATGCATGTTGTAAATTTCATATTATTTGCATGCTTCCTTCAGGGTGTTGCATTTACGGTGGCCAGCAGTGTATTTATTCCACAAAAATATGATAGAGGTAGACAATTAGTTCTGTTAAATCATAATTAACATACATCCTATTTGAATATACTATATACAAAGTAAAAATAAAACCAGGGAGTGTGTGCGCTCATGGCCAGATAATTATGATTCGCGCTCATACCAAATAATTATCGTTTGTGCGTATATCTTGGCTTGCGGAGAATCAAAAATAGTTTATATTTAGTTAATTTTGTTTAATTCTTTAGACGCCAGTTGTGGCAACGTTTTAAAAAAAATATTTGTAGAACTATTTTGTATTTTTGGAATTTCTCATCAGTTAGAATGTTTCGACTAGCTTTATATCGAACTATATGCTTTAGCGTAAATTATTTACTTTAATTTCGGTCGATCGAGTTAAACCTTAAATTATTTTATTATATTTATCCTTCAGTCGGATTTAGAATTGTCGATTCAAATAGACATGCAAATTTTTGTATCGGATAAAATCTGATTGTTTTACCGATACAGTATTAAGCCGTATACAGTATTAATACCGTGCAGTATTTAAGATGAATGCAAACGAATCATTATTTTAGAGCCACGGTCTCTGTTAGTGTACATAGATTTATCGTAAATAAGTCAGTTTTAATTATGCAGTACATTTATTTGTACCAACTACATCGCACTTAGACAGGGATTAAGTAATCGTGCTTACACACAGTGGATAAAAAAAGTTTCCGTATGGAAATGAAAACGACGTATAAATTATTATAATTTCTAAAGAAATCTCACCAGAGATTCAGAAACTGCACAAGAAACTTATTTCATACTAGAGGATGTGTTGGCAACAAAAATTACTTAATTTTCAAAAATAAAAAGTAATTTATTAAAACTGAGAAAAACATACAAAATGAAGGGCAAAAAAAGGTTTCCGTACGCACTATGCAAATTGATTAGAACGTACAGTCAAGTTGTCCCGCATTCAATTATCATAACTATCGAATGATAAAGAACTTCAGTATAGTGTAAGTAATCATTTCAAACTATTGTTATACAAGTGGAACTCTTAAAATGGAAATTCCAAAAGATATTCGCGTGTTGGTGATAAAGTTGAGAAATGACGGTTTATCAATGAGGAAAATATTGGCAAAATCGCAAACAAATCTAAATTTACTGTAAAAATTATTGAAAGATATAATGAGGTAGAAATGGAAAATAGGAACCGATCCGGAAGACCTCAGAAATTGAGCCATATACAAGAGGAATATTCTGTGAAAGATTCACGATAATCCACGAATCAGTGCACCACAGCCTGCATTTTTGTTGAAAACTGATTACAATCTTGAAATATAACTGCAGACTGTTAGAAAAGTAATCATAAGTTTTCTATAATTGGCATGTTGCACGTAAGAAGCCATTCATTAGCAAACTTAACAGAAGAAAGCGTCTTGAGTTTGCAAAAAGGCATGCAAGTACTTAACTTTTTGTGATTCTGTACTTTTCAGGGATGAATCAAAATTTTGCCTATGGTTCAGATAGACGAGTTACGCCATGGAGAAATCCAAAACAAATGCAAGCATAAAACTTATGTAGAACTGTAAGACACGGCGGAGGAAATGTAAAGGTATGGGGTTGAATGAGTTCTTTTGGTGTGTATAATTTATGTTTTGTTGAAGGTAACATGGATAGCTACGTGTATCTAGACATTTTGAAACAAAATGTCCTTGCCAGTGCTACGAAACTGTCTCTTAGAAGAACATTTATCTTCCAACAGAACAACGATTCAAAACGCACTGCAATGTTCTGTAAAGAATGATGCCTTTACCATGTGTCGCAGCAATTTCACACGCAACCAGTCTCCTGATTTAAACCCCATGGAACGCTTATGGGAAGAAATCGGTCGTGAACTGAAAATTTATGGTACCAGCAGCAAAGATAACCTGAAAGTGTCATTATGGACGTCTGGAACAAAATTACCCCAGAAATAAAAAAAACTTGTGGGAGTCATGCCTTAACTTCTTAGAGGGTTCATTAAAGCAAAGTCAGGTTCAACTGATCATTAAATGATAAAACATGGTGAGGATAACATTTAATGAAATAGTTTTCACCGTGCTGTGACTTTTTTGCTTTATATTTGCTATATTTTCATATTATTGTGAATTATGCGGTAAATTATATTAATATTTTTTTGTTTAAATGCAATAGAAACTTTCTATGTAATTATGCCTATCTGTTTTTCCATTTTTATTTCTTTAATACTTATATTCTGCAAATAATAAAGCCATTTATTTCAAATAGTAACTGCGTATGGAAACTTTTTTTACTCACTGTATATATTAGTTACATATTCGGAACGAAAATGGATGTCATGGAGATACAAAAATAAAGTGCTCTTTAGCATTGTTGGAGAATTCGAATTATGTGAAATGGGAAATACGTATGCAGTCTGCAAAGGCTTCAAAATAAATAGAAGAAAAGGAAACATCCTCCAATGCGTTTAGTACATAATGAAAAAACTCGTATAAACAGAAAAACAAAAAGAACTTTTTAATATTCAGTTGCACTGGATTAGAATTTTTTCGGGAATCCTCATAAAGTAAAAAGGATTCCTTGAGTGTGAAGAAAGCATTTGGTGTGATTTTTTACAAAGATGAATTTTCGTAAAACTAAAAGAATTTAGTATTTTACATTTCTTCCTTAAATAGTAATGAGATTTTTCTTCTCATAAAAAGGTTGAATATGAATTTTGTAGGCTTACATTAGTATAATTGAAAGAAACCAGCAAAAAGCTAGACCTTCATTACAAGAGTTGTGAATATTCATGACCGGTAGGGGGAGTTTTATCTGCAATTTGGCGCTTAAAGCAGATTTTCTTTTAGCGAAAATATTCCCAAGGGAAATGCAATTCTAATCAATGATACTGCATTAAAAAGTACCGTGTCATTATACATTGTGATCATTCAACTGGTTATGCAAAGAACTGAAACACGCGCAGAGGAAATATTGATTTTTTTAATAATCGTTTTGAGTGCATAACAATAAAGAATTTCTTTGACTTCTTTTATTTCCCATCCATTATGACAAAATGATGAAATGATATTTTGGTAGTCATTTTGCCCAGTGATTCCAAGATTGGGGATACGTTTATGCCTGAGGCATAACTAAGTTTAGATAAATGGATCAAAGTTTAGTCGAACTAGTAATAAAAATGCAAAACTTGTGAGAAAATCGTCAATGGCCATTTTGGAGGACATCGAAAACTATCGAATATGTGGTACAGGTTATGTTGGGGAAACGGGATATGAAATTCCGGTTGCAATAACACATGCATCTCTTCAAAATTAAAGAGGGCCGAGGTAGTCCAGTGGTGGAGTAGCGTATTAGCAACCTGAGAGTTGCGGGTTCGAAACTCGATGCAACCAAACACCGTCGTGTTGTAGGAGTTGGAGCTCGTTAAATTTGTCGTGGCCTCAAATGTACTCACTTTGGTATAGTGTATTGGAGCGTGGAGTGTTTAGAGTTTGGGGTGCCAGCACAGGTGTTAATCTCGTCATCTGACTGTGGTTCAAAATTACGAGGTGTTGTCCTCGGATCTTTCCATTTGGGGTTGATCCGTGACAGTCGCCAATAGCCCATTGTGTTGCTTCCCTCCTGGTGTGACGTAAATTCAAATACCTACCTACCAAAAATAAGGAAATCAATAAATATGGCATTACTTAAAACTGTTGGGAATTTTCTCACCAATTTGATTTCAAACAAGAGAAAGTGGTCCAATCTCCGAGATCCATTCTCTAGTTGAACATCAGAGAAGCCTTATTTATTTTCACGTTATTGAACACATTAGTGAATGAAATCAGTGGTTACCCTCCTTTATACGTTCCTGAAAAGGCTTAATTAAAAACGTGAGCTATTGCCAATACTATTGTAGACTAACATTTAAACTCGTGATTTCCCCTCTTCGCCTACTCCTGTCATGATGATGGTGGATGTTGTTTTCCATTGAAATGGCCATTGAAAATTTTTTCATATGGTTTTAATCTTTATCAGTCTTATTTTGAAGTTTTACATTCTTACTATAATTAGCTATATGTACATTTTTAATCAATGCCCAGACAATTTGAACTGGTTAGAAGTGCTTTAATAATTATGGCACTACGCTTGAGATAAATGCTCACAGGAAGAACGAAGATGTCCATTTCACCCTGTTTTGAAGATAGAAGGCGCTTCAATTTGAAACTTATGAAGGATTGTTAGAAAGATTTTAAAAGCCAGCCTTAGAGAAGGTAGTGTATGGATAATAGGATCAATTCCAAACAAAGGACATTCTTTTAATGCAAAGCACGAAAGGGAAGCTCGCATGGTGGTCAAATTCAGTTAAGAAAGTATGTTTTACACTAGCTTATCTTACAAAGCTTTATGATAAAGACAGTTGTAATGGACATTGTCCCATATTTACATTCACAGTTTTTACAACACAGCTGACTCTTCTACGTGATATGTTTTGGAACATTTTTCTATACAGCTTATAGCATTGAGTATTCCAATATATCTACACGAATGACATGTGACACGTCTGCAAAGTAAATGGAAAATCTTTGTCGAAGCGAGCACGAAATACATGTCAAGCCTTCCTATAGAATAGAACAGATACGTTCAAAAATCACTGATCGCTGTCGCAAGCAATCAAACACACAATCGATTATGACCAAGAGAATAGGGGAGGACTCATGGATGTTGTGTACGTGAATTGAAAGGGAGCATTGTATGCGAAGCTATTGACATGTCTGCAGTGAATAGTAAAAAGGTAGTCCCCGTCATTTAAAAATACGATGTCTCTTGTTTGTATTGCGAATATGATGTAAATTTTTTTTCTCTACAAAATGTGAGATTGTAAATTTAGTTTAACTGCATTCAAGCCCTTGTTTACCTGAATACTAATATAAATCCCAGTGGGGTTTCAGTCTCCTCACTGGAATGTAAGAGCAAATGCAAACCAAATAAATAGCTTCCAATGCTTCCAAGACAAAAAATTTTATTTGTTAAAGTTGCCCTGAACCGAAATCAGAAGGACATTTGACAAAGGAACAACTCAACCAACTGGATTAAACAAACAAAAATATTGTATTCTCTTGAAATTCATTCTTCAGAGTTGAATTCAGCTGACTTTTTTCCAATGCTGTATAGCAGAATCATTCTGATTTTAAAAATGCATTAGTAACTTATTGTTTGGTAGTTTACTTTGGAGGTTTGTATTGCCAGTCTCAACCCTCTGAGAGGCTCACACGCCATTCTTCCCTGCATCAGTTTAGAAATTCTTGACCAATAGAATCTTTCACAGGATTCTCTCAACCAATAGATGTGGTTATTATATGTGGTAAAAGCAATATTACACTACTCGAAAATCTCGTGACGCTCCGAAGCCACGCAACCAATCTTTAATCCTCCTAATGGGGATTAAAGATTGGTCCTTCCCTTTAATCAGTTTAGAAATTCTTGACCAATAGAATCTTTCACAGGACTCTCTCAACCAATAGATGTGGTTATTATATGTGGTAAAAGCAATATTACACTACTCGGAAATCTCGTGACGCTCCGAGGCCAAGCAACCAATCTTTAATCCCCCTGATGGTTTCGACGAGGTATCGTCGAAACCATCAGGGGGATTAAAGATTGGTTGCGTGGCCAGCAAAATCGTCATCAGCAAAATTGACCAGATCTCGATGGACGGGATATCTCGTCCATCAAAATCTCGTCGTCTCTCGTCATTAGAAGAAAACTGACCAGATTTTAATCTAGTCACCATTAAAAAAAACGGCAATATCTTGATGACGAGATATCTCATTAGCAAAATCAGTTAGATCTGGATGGTTGAGATATCTCGTCAAAATCACTTGGAGGGTTAATATACAAATTATATAGTGCTACGGCATTTTTTGTACTTACATAATACCGTAAATACTTCGTTAAACATGTTCGATGTAATGCACTATTATATTTGTACTCATTGCAATTGTTTAAATTATGCAGTTTTAATAAAAGCATGCAGAAAAGTAAAATTATAGACATAATTTTGTAATGCTTTTCTAAAGTTAATTTCAAAACTTAGATTGAAATGTATAATTTATTTCGCTTTTCAGAGTTATAAAAAGTTCTTATGACCATAAATTCTTTTTCTCTAGAAGCTGGAATTCTCTCAAGGATGCTATGAATTATGAATAGTAAGTATTTGTTTTTTGTTTTACTTCAATAATTGATTTAGGACATTTTTAGGCATTATTCTGCAGATTCTGCGTTGTGTACTGTCACCTTTGATCAGATCTCTGATACATATTTATAAAAATTACTCTGACTCAAATAAATATAGGACAATAATTTAATTTCCATTTTTCTACCTCCTTCCTCCATAATATGACCGTCGAAATCTACACATTGGATATGAACACTGTTCATTGTAAAGATATATGTTCATAACGATACCAAATCTCTTATATCAACACCTAACTGCAGAGGCTGTTCGGACATTTTTTAACGATTTTGAGGATCTGTAAAAAATTGATATGCTACGAAAGAATTTTATTTTCGAAACAGTTAAATAGTTAAAGTATAACTTATCGTCTGATGACGCAGAATTTGGTTTATTTTCAAAATGACGCTTTTAAATAAGCAATGGATGGAAGGCTATGTTTCTGCTCTTTCCGAAGAGAATTATATGCTTATTCAATTATTCAAAAACGCTATAAAAATCATGGTTTTTCGATATCTAAAGGTACGATAAGTATTATTAATGAGAAAGGAAAATAACGTAAAAGTGGAAAAATACTTCCAAATACGTATCCAAAAAAGAAAAGAATTACTGAGAATATTTATTAAGTAAGATCTTTAATTATAAAAGAGAATCAGCCAAAGTCAAAGGACTATTGCAGAGTCATTAAAATGTTCAGTTTTAACTGTAAATAAAATAATTAACAGTGACTTGAATCTTAAAAAGCCAAAAAGTACAAGGTTCATGGACCTTCTCCACGACACATTGCAGAACGCACAACTCGCTGCAGAATTCTGTATGAGAAGCATTTAGCTTGAGAGAGATGGAAAAATAGGACTATAGACGAGGGTTTGGTATTATTTAGTATTAGTAGTAGTGGGTATTATTAGCGTAGTATTTAAATGACTGCAATAAAAAAAGAACAATTTATTATCATAAAAAAGGATAAAATATCTTTAAACGTGGTTCAAAGAATCTAAAGAAACTTTCTCTAAGGGATTTATGATTGTTGCCGGTTTTGTATATAATGGAAAATTAAAAGTAAAGAGAGTGGGAAAAAATGTAAAAATCAACTCCACATACTATATATCAAGACCATAATTATCCCCAATATTAAAAAAAATCAATACCATATATTTACCCACACTGCCAACAATCAGTAGAGCTGCATCAGGATAAAGCTGGCAGCCGCACATCTAAATCCACTATTAAATTCTTGGAAAAAATGGAACAAGAAACTGGTATTAAGTCAATGCACTTTACTGATATTCCTACTAAATCTCCAGATATCTCACCCATGGACCTTTGTGCTTTTGAACTTTTAAAAGGGGTATTATGAAAATGTCGACCGAAAACCATTCAAGGACTTTGGAAAACTGTGGAACAAGAACGGGACAAAATACCTTTGTCGATACTACAAAAGTCATTATTATCATGGAAATTAAGGTATAGAAAGATAGTTAACAATGAAGAATTGATCTTCAGTCCATTAAAATAGTTACAAAAATGTCCAAACAGCTTCTGTTTTATAAAATATTAACCTCAGCTAAATGAGACTAACCTATCATCAAGTGGCTGGCACACATAACTGTTCAATTTAAGTGTGTCCAACCTTAAAAATGATAAATGAAGCAATAAAGGTCCTTGTGGTTAAGACTTAAAGAGGTGATTTCTTAAGAGGGCTCAGTACCTTCAAGTATTCTAATCAGGTGGAAAAAACAGCCCAAGAAAAAGTATAGTTCTATCTTCTTCCTAAGTTCTCCTGTAGTTTACTGTGTACCACAATGAAACTTTATTCAGTGTTTATGTACACTCTATACTGCACAATACAGAAAAATTAGGTTAATAGTTTAAAATTAAGTAATATTTTATTCGAAGTTGCATAAACAACCTACAAGACAAATATTTGATAGAAAAACTTGCGCGCAACTTTGAGTCAACCCATGTATTTTCTACCAAAATAATGACTGAAATGAGTTACAGAGTACCTATATTTTATATTAAAAGCAAAAAAACGTAATTCATATTTTTGAATAAAGCTTTTACTTTTGTTCAAAAGTTTGGTTTTATTTTGAAGCTCCCTAATTACAATTCAACTTCATTCCAAATTTCATTTGTCTAAAATTTATGGTATAAGATTTATAGTGCGGCAGTGTTGAAATGTGATTTAAGTTAAGCTGAAAGGGTTTAAACTGAAATACGAGATCAGAAAAATTTTAATTGACGATATTTTATGCGGTTTTTTTACGAGAATGAAAATATTTCAAACTATAAATTCATCAAAATCGAAAAATTGATTATTTTGTGGTTTTAAAGGTACTGTGCCCTAATATATATAACATTATGAGCATCAATTACGAATAGGAAGTAGCAGACTTAGAGAAAAGACGTCCGAGCAGCGTGGAAATTAGTCAGAAGAGAGAAAAGTACGTGTGAAAATGGCAAAAAGAGCACGTTAAAGGTGTAGAATCATCAAATTGAGGGGTTTGTTCTAAGACTGGAATATAACGACGTTGAATTAATAATGAGTATGTGCCTGAGAATTTAATCGATGAATGAACACTGAATATAAATAGTGATTTAAAACAGGCATTAAAGTAATTACATATAGTATGTTGTGTCTTTAATTACTGTCAATGTCTTGTATGTTTAAAGAGTAATAATAGAATATTAAATAGGCGGCTAAATACTTTAGACTCAAATATGCAATTTGATATTATTACATTTGAAATCTTGAATTATAAAATGTTTTCGTAATTACTTGAAAAATAGAATCTGACAAGATTTATTTCTTCTCACCACACCTCTTTCGCTATAAGTTTAACACAAAAATAGTGCTAAGGATTTATATTTAGGAATTCCGATGAATAAGCGCTTATTTTGCTATATCAGCAGAAAATTCAATGTCATATTAATTTTCATTTGAGATTTCTTGTAGCTATCGACAAAGCCATGACTCTGTGTGTGTACATTTATTAAATCAGTATATTTTCATGACTTTAAAATTCTATTTCGGTAGTATATGAAGTTACCTGATGTTTATTTTATTGTGTGTTTTCACGTACTTCTAAAATTATTCACACAATTGTGAGTAAAAATCGAGAATATAGTTTACCAAATTATCTTTATTCAAAAGTAAAAATTATAATTTAGGTTTTATCAGACGATAATTATTCTTTTAAAAATACAAATTTGACATGTTTTACAAACGATTTTTATTGTTTTAACGTACTTAGTTTCAGAATTAAATTTAAGTAAATATTTTTTTCTATATTCTTTTGCTATGTGGCAACCAAAAGGATATAAAAAACAAAGAACCAACAGATGTTCCACAAAAATATCTGTAAGAAAAGATTCTTGGAATTGGTTATAGAATATTAATAATGTTCAAATAAAAATTGTTAACTTTAATCATCCTTTCATATTGGTCTATTTCCAAAGAAATATATGCACGCAAGAATCTATACAGTAATACTATAGACAGGGCACATTTGAATCGAATGGCGTAGGTGCACTTCAGTTTACATTCATGTTTAAAGCGTTGTGCCATTTCCACTCAAACTTTGACCTTCCGCCCCGTTTACCAAACGAACATTTGCAGCAATAACTTGAAATATATACTATCTGGAAGCAATTATTCCATCTAGAAGCATCATTGATATACAAAGATTATAAACGAGTTAACTGGATTGCAAAAGTGAGGCTTCATCAAGTGCTGGTTTTAAGATGGCTACTTGCTTAAGAGCTTAATTGCTATCTGACGTGAGTGAGATCCTTTGATAAATTAATGAGGACATTCTGGGAAATCTAAATTAACTGTCCAAAATGGTGTTCAGAAAAGCACTTGGTGTAATATTGGTCAAGCATTTGGCGATGAAACCTTTCGTGTTCAGTGAATCGTAGTGAATTGAGTCCAAGTGTTTGCAATATATTCCTCATGTTATGCATACAGTCCTGGAAATATTTAATTTGATATCAACACGCTTTAGTTCGTGACATTTTCCAAACATTATTATTCAACATCAGAGAATCAATGCAATTCTTTAAGTACTTATGATTCACTAAAACATGGAAATGTGGTAAACATTTCTTATATTCGATAATGGGTTATGTTTCTATTTCCTTACACGTAAATAGACCTACAGTGGGTTATTGCAAGAACTAAGGTTCAATATGCATATATTGATCTTTTAAAAGAAATTTGAACATGTATGGCATAAATTTGAATTCTGGTAGTACAGATTTTGGACTACCATGACAGTAATCTAAAACGTAGTGACAAAAGTCTTATTGGTACATAATAGATCAAAACGGCCTAAAATTTGACATCAGTTTGAATATATGTATCTTTCACGTTTGTGAAAAAATCTAAAGAAATCATACATTTTGTATGCCATAAAATAGTAAAATCCACTGAAAATCTGTCAAGACGAGACATCGCATCAGTAGCAAAACTGAACAGATCTTGATGGACGAGATATCTTGTCATTAGAATTCTAACCAAGTCTTGATGGATGAGGTATCTCATCCTTAGAATTCTGAGCAGATCTTGATCTCTTCATCTTAAAAAAATGGGCAATATCTTGATGACGAGATATCTAGTCATTAGCAAAAATGTGTGGATGGGTTTTATAGCTTATACCACTGCACCTAATATATCTCTGTTGAGCATCATTAAAGACGAAGACAGTCGATAATTTACTCTTAATTTCTACGGTGGAAAGCTATGAGCTGTCAATTTTCAGATTTCATTTACTAATAAAACATATTGACTTCTTTAATTATTTACCTCATTATTATTGCCTTTATATCATTGATCTCAGGAAAGTATTTTTAAACCATATCTCCTAAAGTGTAAATAATCATTTTACGTCTGATCCCTTTGCAAGATATTGCATTTCGGTACGTTCGAAACTCGATCTAGTCAAACTGTCATGTACGTAGGGGCTGGTGCACTTTAAATCTGTCGTATCCCAAATGTCCTCACGTTGAAATTGTGTGGAAGTTTGGAGAGTGTCCTCGTCATCCGACCGTGGTTCAAAATCACGAAGTGTTGTCCTCAGATCTTTCCCTTCGGGGATTAATCCCAGACCGTCCCCAATAGCCATTTGTGTTGCTCCAATTAACGTTAATTCAACTCATCCCCCATTTCGGGATGGAATATTCGGTTAATTCTAAGGAAGTTAGACCACATATAAAAGTTAAAGCTACCAATTGACAAAACGTTGAAATTATAACCGGAAAAAGATTTTTTTTAAAGATAATACTTATCCTAAAGATTTTATCAAAACGTTTTTATGAATATGTGCAAATAAAATGTTTTAAGAATAATTTAAGTCTTCGAATTCCCGGAACGAAGTAAAAATATTTTACCTGTAACTTAAAGCCACGTATAAGAAACCAATAAGAGTTTCAGGTTGAAAACCTGTCAGTAGACTGTATATCGCGATATTTTTCAATAAACATTATTTGATTAGAACTTAGTTTTCGAAAATGACAAACCAAAACATTCCAGAAATGTCAATAATATTTATTTTATGTAATACTTTATTTATTATTTGAAGTCTTAAGCTGAGTTATGCCTGTATTTCTAAAATCAAAGATCTTTTAAATTTTTTCGCATCGTATTTTTGACTATTTCTACGTGGAGCTGCCGTTCTACCACTCGGTATGGATATTGGTGTTTGTCCCTATTAGAAGTTGCCACTGAGTGCTGCTTCACCACGTTCCACCAAAAACAGTTATTTCGTACCTTGTAGTGTTATAGGTCGAAGAGTCCAGTGGTCAGGCATAACAGAAAAATGCATCTTTTTGTATTGTAATACAGAAAAATGCATCTTTTTGTATTGTAATACAGAAAAATGCATCTTTTTGTATTGTAATACAGAAAAATCCAATTACACGAAAGTGGAAAAACGCATTTGGTAGAGTCGCGGATTAGCAACCGGAGGGTTACGGGTTCGAAACGCTCAAACCAAAGATGTGTATATGGGGCTGGTGCACGTTAAATCTTCCATGGCCTCAAATGTCCTCTGTTATAAATTAATTAATTGGATAATTAACGTGGTTAATTGTCCTCGAATCTTTCTCCTCGAGATTGATCCCGGATTGTCGCCAATAGCCCGGAATATAGCTCAGTAAATTCAATTACCTAACGACAGTGGAAAACAGTCAAGACAGAAAACCCAATACAAAAGGTTATGGATATTGTCCCTGTTAGGAGGTTGCCCAATGGGTGCTCCTTCTCGTAGTGGGGTCACAGTGGCTCAGAGTGTTCTCCCACTGCCCTAACAACCTGCGAGAGTAGAGTCGGTGCAGATTTGATTCCTCCCTGCGTGTATTTCTCTCTTCTGTGCCAGTAAATCTTTCATTGAGTGTATGTCCATTTGCTTGATATCGTTTGGTGCAGCTTGGCCAAAAATGGCCCTAGCGCCATAAACACAACCACCATTCATACACACACCCATGTGACAAAAGCCAAAAGAGGTCACCGGTCGGACGTTGGAAAAACAATTGTTTCTACGTGACAACATGAATTATATTTTGAGGGCCGCGGTGGCCCGGTTGGAAGAGTAACGGACTTGCAACCGAAGGGTTACGAGTTCGAATCCAGCCAAACACCGTCGT
Source organism: Meta bourneti (assembly GCA_933210815.1). Classification (NCBI taxonomy): domain Eukaryota; kingdom Metazoa; phylum Arthropoda; class Arachnida; order Araneae; family Tetragnathidae; genus Meta; species Meta bourneti. The sequence goes on from OW119925.1 coordinate 64,757,482, forward strand.
GTACAAAGGGGGCTGGTGCACGTTAAATCTGTCGTGGCCTCAAATGTCCTCACGTTGGCGTGGTGTGGAAGTTTGGAGAGTGGGGTGCCAGCTCAGGTGTTGCCTCGTCATCTGACCGTGGTTCAAAATTACGTGGTGTTGTCCTCGGATCTTTCCCTTTGGGATTGATCCCGGACCGTCACCAATAGCCCATTGTGTTGCTCCAGTGTGACGTTAATTGAAATTCCCCTTCCTCCCTCCCCTCCCCCCTCCCCCCGAATTATATTTTGTGTTTATTCATCCCTGAATCAAAAATATGAATCGATTATTCTGTTGGGATGAATGTCGCAATACAAAGAAGGTATCTATCATGGATTTGAATGCATAGGAGAATTATCAACTACTCTCCTGTTAGCAAAGGCCATTCCTTGTTTACACTGTAACTGCAAGTGATCCTGTGATTAATGAATCGAGGTTTCATTCATCTCCAGCCATTGTCTTCCTGCGCTTTGAGGAAACATTACGTCTAGTCACCCGTCACGTTTAAACAAACAGTTACTACCTAAAGCTCGGAGAATTAGTATGCGCACCGATCCATCATTAACTTCATCGAGTCACTGCATTTGGAGCAGTTCTGCTGGGAGTCAAAGCGCCTACCGTTACCTTCCCGTCTGGATTTCCAGTTACATGTGAATACGAATCAGGACCTTATAGGAAGTTATGCTTAGTCTTGCTATTCCTGTCCCGATAGGGAGTGATTTGTTGTTCAGTTACTCAATTTCGGTGTGGTTTCTTTGGAGTGCATTAGATAGTTGCTCCCTTTATCGTGTTTGTAAGGCTGATATGCATCATTGCTGCAAATTGCTTTTCATATTTCAGCTCCGTTTGGCAATAATGGGAGCAAGATGTTTGATAAATATGCAGTGTCGCTTTTCCTTTTTTCCTTAATAAACCCAACTGAATTATAGTAGCGATTGCTTTGTGTCGGGTGTCGTTTGTTTTATCACGGGAATAATCCCAACTGGCTGGATTTACTGAATCACCATGCTGTGCTACTTCATCTTTTGGAGACATGTTTTATTACTTTTAACAATGATCAATTTGATGGATGTCGTTTTTATTGGGTTTGTGTAGACATGAAAAATAATTTGGAATGTGTTGTAAATAAATGTTTTTTATGTATGTATTAAAAGACAGAAAGGGCTATTTATGTGTCACTAGGTACATCTTTATGTGTTGTGTAGTGTATATTTGGCAGTTAGAATGAAATATAGGAATTTTGTACAGTAAAAATTATTTATATGTTTACATTCTTTTATTGAAAGCATTCTTTCTTTGATGTATAATTTTCAGTTCTGTTTATTCCTGTCTACATGTTATTGTATTTTCTTGAAACGTTATAAATTCTCACTGCTTGAACACTTTAAGGGTCATGGTAGCCCAGTTGGTAGAATCACGGATTAGCAACCTGAGTTTGAGAGTTCTAAACTCGATCCAATTAAAGAACTTAATGTTCGTGGGGTCTGGTAAAATTTCAATTTGTCGTGGTCTGAAATGTCTTCATGTTGACGTGGAAATTTGGAGAGCGGAATACAACTCGCCCTCTGACAGTGATTTAAAATTACGAGTTGCCTTCGGATCTTTCCGTTTGGGATTGATCCCGGACTGTCGTCAATAGCTCGTTGTGATGCTCCAGTGCAACGTAAACTCCACTACGTATATAAAACACTTTTCTTTAAATCATTTAATTTATATTCCTTATTTGTTTCCAGATCGAGTTGACGCCTCCCCCTATGCACCTCTTCCTCGCTCTTGTCGCTTCATACGTGGTTTTCAAATTATTTTGATTTTTACTTCCTCACAAGTGGGATGCCTCATTCCCGCATCCTCTATTCCTAAATCCCGTTTATAATGTCATAATAAATTATTATATTTTTAAACTTACAAGGCCAAACTACTTTGTTTAAATGTAGTACTTACGAGAATAAATCGTGAAATGTATTAGGTTTTGTCACATTTCCAACCACAATACGTTTAAAATGCAATAAAAATTGGTACTTAAAGAAAATAATTATTTTGTAATCAGAGGACATGAATGGACAATTTTGAAAAGTTGAGTTACATTAAAAATGTATTCTGAAATTTCTTTAAAAATTAATGTCCTGATACCCCTACCTCCCACAGAAAAAATTTATTTATTTTTAATTGTGAATTATGAAAAATACCTTAGCCAGGTAATAATATATTGTATCAGGATTTATACCTAATTCATTGTAGTTGCAAATGCAAATATGTAATCTATTATCTATTCTAAATATTCAACGAAACTATATCGTCACCTTACAAGCGAAGCACACTGTCGAAAAGCAATTCTGAGAACACAAAGGAAAAATTGTGATCACTAAGAAAAACCCACTAAGTGTTTCACAAGAATAAGATTAATCGTCATAAAAAAATGACGAAGTGGACTTAACCAGTCTAAAGATCTGGTCTAGAAAAGCTAAAAACTTATATCTTGACATTTTTATTTTGGTGTATCACTTGTAAGCCGATATTTTCAGGGGTTTTTTTATCAATTTTTCCTCATACATTTAAAAATTACAAACATCAGGTTCATCTCCAACAAATAAAATCTGCGCAACAGACCACGATCTCTACAGGTTCTAAACTTTAAAAACAAAATTTCCTTCGAGTCGCATTGCAACTCGATAACTCAAAGGAGATAATCATTCAATTACTCATTTCAATAACTCAAAGGAGATAATTTCCCCCAATATTCTAGCCCCCACTTGCGTATAACGACACAAACCCAATAAAAATGCGCAATAAAGTCAGCATACTTCCGAGAACGCAACTTGCATTGCTTAATGCACACACATAAACCCTCACCTGACACATCAAAGCAACAGATCGCTGAAATGCCCCCAACACTATCGGCACCATGAATCAGAATATTCAATAGGAAACTGGCTCAAATCCCATAAGCAACCTAGCGACATATTACTGGCATTTAGCACTAAGCTCTTTCTGGAATCGCCAATCGTCGTTGACAATTGCTGGATGAACGCGATGCTTTGGTAACACAGAGAGAAGGAACGGGGTTTAATTTTAAAAGCAAATTCAAACAGATCGTTGCATTGAATATGCATGCATTGGACGGGACTTTGTTAATCGATTGAAAACATTTGAATAGCGAATGCTTAAGATAAATTCCAGTTTTATTGAAAGATGGTTGTACATAAGATTTAGTAGTTTTATGTGGATGTCAGCGATAGATGAATGTTCGCTTTAGAACTTAGTCACGAATTCAGTATGCCAATTCTACGTATAATAGCTGGTAAACATAGGAATGAAAGAAAGATGAAATGTATAGAAACCATGAAATAGTTGTAACTATAAAGGTATTTAAAATTTGAATAATGAATGGTTGTTTATGTAGAAAAGTTTAGTTGAAAAGATTGAAATTGTTGAAGTGGAATACAGAAAATGTACTGAAGCAATTCGTCTAAATTTGTAAACAGTATATGGAGTATTCAAATGAATGAATTCAAATTGATAGTTGATAATTAAGATCAGTTATTTTCTTCATTAAAGTTAAATAAGTACTCCATGGATACATAGATAACATGAAACATAGACTTAAAATTATGTATTTAAGTCATTTTGCTATATTGTATCACATTCTGTGAGTTCAAATTTTATTTATTGGGGTGATATGAAATCTTTTGCTTTCTATTTTTAAGATCACAATTTTAAAGATACAAAATGTATAACTTTCAAGTTAGGGAACGATATTGTAAGCTAAGACACTAACCAGTTAAAATAAATTAATTAGTATGAGAGAGAATAATTTCGTCACTTTCATTCACTACGTGTTAATTTCGACAGAGCTAATATTCACAGCGAAATTAATGATTATAATGCAATTTTTCTAAACCTGCTATACTGCAATTATATGCTGCTATGCTACACCAGAAGTTGTAATTCTGCCTATTCTATACCATTGGACATAATGATATAAATATATATATATATATATATTAGATTTACCGAAATGGGGAATTTCTTTGCTGACCCTTTTGTTTGTAGTATCAAATAAATCTTGAATAACATTGAATATCTCATGTTATGACTGAAGACCATCCCATTTTCCCCAACATATCACTGAATATATAGTTTTACTCTTGTTATAAGCAAGAAGAGAAATAATAAATTGAAGATTGTACTCAGAATGTGAGTGAATTCTGTGACATACATTACATGCCAAAATTATCTAGAACCAATATAGACAATCCTGCCGATTATGAATGCTTCATCAAGTATTTCATCTCCAAAATGTGCCTTCTTCGGAACTAATGACGCAAAAGCATAAGAAATATGTCTGTTGTTAAGCGAACCATTGTCATTAAGTGAATACTATATATTCATTATAACTGGATACAATTGTTTTACGAGAATAGCGAGGAAGAACAAACTGTATACTAAATTTTTACTTATCGCAAGATTTTTCTGTGCTCAAATTTGTAACTTAAAATAAAGACGACCACCTTAAGAATATTGAACGCCTTGTGAAAAGTGGAGGGACCTCCTATTCACAGAGATAAAAATAGAAACGGATAAATAAAATCTTGATACCTTTAATCAAATTGATGCTTAAACATACGAAATATGGTTTGCATGCAGGTTAATCAACAGAAACTTTTAAAAATGAGCCTTCAAACACAAAGCATATCAATAAATAAATTATAATTGATGAACATTTATATTTACTGTTAAATACTTAAGAAATTTCTTTGTTGCGAAATGTTTTTAATTCAGATCCAATTTCAGTTCCATTAAGTATTCAATTCAACCCACCAACAGGAATATATCGCATACTATGCACTTGTGGTGCGGATTACATTGGTCAAACTAAAAGGGCATCAACCCCCAAATGATTTCGAAGAAATATCTCTTCCATCAAGATCCAACCAATTTTACTTATGATGAGGTATCTCGTCGCCAAGATATTGTTTATTTTTTATGATAACGAGATTAAAATCTGTTCAGTTTTCTAATCAATGACATGGTATCTCGTCCATCAAGATCTGATCAGTTTTGCTAATGCCTAGATACCTCGTCGAGACAATCACCAGATGGATTAAAATTATTTGCACAAGAACGCTTAGAGTATGTCGAAAACAGGGATATTAAATCTCATTGAACAAACGCTGTTGGAAATGTTCTCATCAGTTTGATTTCAAACACGCGGAAATAGTCCAATCTCCGACATCTATTCTTTAGTTAAACAACATAGAAGCCTTAGTTATATTTTTACCTCATCTGCAGCACTGGCGAATGATGCTAGTGCTTCCCTTTGCTACGCGTCCTGAATAGATTTAATTAACTCTAAATGGTTTCGACGGGACATCTCGTCCATGGTCAGTTTTGTCATGACAACTCGTTGAGATAACCACCAAGAGGGTTAAAATTCTTCATACAAGAACACTTAAGATATGGAGAAAACAGGGAAACCAACAAATCTCATTGCTCAACACTTCTGAATTTTCTGATTCTATTCTTCAGTTAAACATCAGAGAAGCCTTATCTATTTTTACCTCATCTGCTGCAGTGCTAAATGAAACTAGTGCTTCCCTCCTTTACTTAACATAGATAGGCTTAATTAAAGAAGCATTGATATCAACGCTATTCAATAATTTTCTTATTTAAAATCGAGATTTCATGTTGCTTATTTTGATTCTGATGTTGGTAGACGTTTCTGATGTTGGTAGACGTTTCTGACGTTGGTAGACGTTTCTGATGTTGGTAGACGTTTCTGATGTTGGTAGACGTTTCGTTCCATCAAAATATCTATACACCTATTTTATCATCTTGTTTTTATAATGTTCATAAATCATTTTTAGAAGCTTTTACATTATTGACTACCAGTTTGAAAAGGTTTTATCTGTTATACTTACAAATTCCCTCCGGGGTCCTTAAATTGCGGGGCTCTGAAATACTCAGTGTGACCATGCGCTATGATGGTGTACTGATTGATGAAGAGGGGTACTATATTTCTTCGGGATGGATAATCAATAAAAATGCCAAACAAGTTAAAAGTTGTTGGCTTGATGTGTTATTTATCAAAGTTCTTCTACATAAAACTTAGTGTATTGGTATGTATTGTTACGAATACTTTTCATGTTTCGATTTTTGTACACTTGAAGAAAAACATTTTTCTTCTTTTATGTGCTGCGTGTCAGAATTTTCAACTGTTTGACTAATGAAACGAAGCACTTTTTCCATCAGTCACGTTGACCTTCTTTCTTTCTGTTTTTAAGGAGAAAAAAAGGTCCATTCTTTAAAGGAAGCAAATTTTTACACTTCCCTTTATACTTCTACTTATCACTCTTTTCACACTCTCTCTATTCTTTTTCAGCCACCAATAAATCAAATCATGATACACATCTTGGTTTCACCAGTGTCAGTTTCTTCTATTATCTATGCTCTCACTGTGATGCTGATAGGCTCGCTATGATACAAAACAAAGACCACCCATAGCTGGCTGCTTTCTGTCTCCAGTACCAAGTTAGATGCCAGGCCCGGTACCAGAGTAGCCTCTTATGAACTAAAAATACGTATTCCAAGTACACAAGGTTTAGATTATAGAAATGTGTGCATTTTTCTCTTATCCTTTAATTGCACTAGCAACCTGAATGTAGTAGGCGGTGCAGGTAGGATTCCTGAAACTTATCTTGGGTGTATTTCTCTTTTCTGTATCAGTAAAACTTTCCTTGTGTTTACGCCGCTATGACGTCGCGCGATCCAATAGAAAATGGGACTTATATCATGACGTAAATTCATTTTTTATTAGATCACGTGATGGCACGCGGACGTGCCCATTACTTGACGATGTCTCTCTTGTGTTTGTCGCAGCTTGGCCAAATATTCTAAAGTTCTATTGTGATAAAACCCAACCGAACAAACATTTAACGATTCTTGTACACATTTGTTATTATATACACAACGAAGGTAGGTAGATGTTTGAATTAATGTCGCATTGCAGCAGCACAACGGGCTGTTGGCGACTGTCCGGGATCAACCCCAAAGTTAAAGATCCGAAGCAACACGTAATCATTTTGTATGTGGTCAGATGATGAGGTGAACACCTGATCTGGCACTCCATTCTCCAAACTTCCACACCATGACAGCATGAGAACATTTGAGACCACGGCAGATTTAACGTATACCAGCTCCCACGTATAAGACGGGCTACGGTTAGATCAAAACTCGAACCGCTACTTTTAATCCGCTACTCTTTCAACCGGGCTACCATGGCACTATAAACACAAAGAAAAGATTTTTAATTCTTTGAACCAATGAAATAGAATGCACATTTAAGTATAAAATCTTTTTACCTTTCCGCCTATCCCCTAAAACTCGGGCTCTGGTATCACACACAGTACTGGAAACTTCCCCCATGTGGAGGGCCTTGACAAAAACTGCAAATTACAGTACGATTTAGTCTCTGGAATGTAATTTACAGTTGGTTATAAATTTTTATATATCTTTATTTATCATTCCTACAAAATTTTACAGTTATTTACAATACTTTCTAACTGAAAAACAACGTAAGTTCTGGATACAAAACTCAGTTATTGTTTGGATTTAGCAATAGTAAAATTCCATCTTTACAAGTCATCTATACGTTACATATTCATGGAGAAATGTAAATAGGTATTGCTATATTTTAGGTAAATTGATTTAAAACGAGAAAGTTTTGAATTCGGAGAAAGTATTGCTGAATTCTCAGAAATTGAAAATCAGGTAAAACAAAAATAAACTTGATTTTATTGAAGAATTTATGAGTGCAAGGGAATTTTATTCAAGTTTATTGAATGTCACAATGTCTGCAACATCAAAAAGTGTGAGTTAATGTAGAAAACAGAATTCCCATATTGTAATATGAAAAAGTTCCTCCTATTAGAAAGGTTTAAAATATGTAAAAATACCAGTTATAGGTTATTGGAATTACTGATTAAGTTTTTGATTATGTCATTTGTCTATTTATTTTTGAGATATGTCTCACTTCACCTAATACATGTGACGAAATCATAGTACCTAATACATGTGAGAAAATTTTAATTTTAGTACTCGATTTCTGGTAATGCAAGAATCAATGTTTTATTTTTAATTCCATTTATAATTCTAAGTCTATGCGCCAGAGTTAAGAATGAAATGCGCTCATATTTGAGCATTTCTAGGTATTATAAATTAGAGTTCTGTTTGTAAATAAATAATTGTTTTTATCGAAATTCTTATTCTGAATTGAATTGGTCTACTGAGAAGATTCGGAGTTTAAATCCGATACGTTTTGCTTACATTTTTCGGGTTTCGGAATTCTACATTTTTTAAATGATGAAACTTTCATTTTTGTTTATTAAGCTGCTACTGCTACATTTATGCGTTCCATTATTTTATGTGTTGCAAATAAATTATTTAGGAGTTAGATTTTAACCAATTGTTTATTTCGTGCCCAATATCGCTTGAGGAGTGAGCTCATTTCTTGATGGTATGTGTGTGTACTTCGACTAACTTCCCTCTAAAGTCAAAAATTCCCTCAAATATATGGTTGTAGAATTCCATTTCATTAGAAGAAATAAAATATACACTCAATCTTTTGAAATAAGAGCGTTAGCTAATAGTGCATTGTAATTATACAGTTTTTAAATTTTGACATTGGCTTCAATTACAAGATGATTAAAGTCAGTAAAACTTACATGCATTTTTCACTTTACAAATTAAATTATTGGATTGTATTAAAAGATGAGACTATATTATACAATAGTCAAGTAACTACATATATAATTCTGAATAGGTACGTCATTTCAATTCAGAGACTGAATCTGAATTGTAAACAAGTGCTATAAGGGATTCGATTTTAATCTGCCTGCCATTTGGACTAAAAAACATTTTAAACAAAACTTAGCCGATTTCGGAAGATCATTAATGTTAGAAAACATCCAAACTTAAACTTTTTAAAAACTCAAAACGTCTTTTCACGAAAATCGATATTACTTCCTTTACGAGTTGAAACTGTTCTTAACAACTTTCCTTATAAAAATGACCCGTTTTCTGAAAACATTTTATCAATTACTTTTGCTTTGTCTATGAAAGGGATTTTTAGTGCCAAGAAACGAACCACCGGAAGACGAGGATTTTACTTCCAGTTATCCAATACAGAATACGTACAGGTTCTACCACAAAATACTAGCGCCATCAACATTTGACTTTATAGAACACGCATAATTTTGAAATAAGCTCGGTTATTTGATGTGCCAGTCTATGGAATTTTCACGGTATATTTACTTCAAAAGAAATTAATCATAAATATCATGAAATTAACTTTTAACCCATTTGTTAATGATGGTGAATTTTGGAAATATCACATCTCTGATGCAAGTGTACCGCAAGCCGGGTAATATTCTAATAGGTCTTGATAAATCAGCTTAAGCCTTAATCACTAGGCCCATGATTCTGTTTCTTTTAAACACTGCAAAAGAAAATGTAAAATATTAATGAGACAAATAAGTGATACCTAATTTTGAAGAATAATGCTTCTATGGGGTTTTTAATATGGCATATTTACTTTTTAAGGTTACACCAAATGAATCAGATTAACAAATATTTCAATGGATAGCACGCACATGCATTTGAAAATGAAAGAAATTTTTCTTCGTCAAAACTATTCCGAAACTTATAATTTTTATTGAATTTATTTAGTACTCCAAAGCACGAATTTCTCAAAGTTCATTTTCGAGTCCGTCGTGACTGCGCTAGCAACCTTCGAGTTGAAAGCGGCGCAGGCTCGGTTCCTGTCAGGTACATTCCTTCTTGGGTGTATTTCTCTCTCCTGTGTCATTAAAACTTTCATCGTGTATGTATGCGCCAGACACAAGACATATTTGATAATGTATGTCTTGTGTCTGGTGCAGCATGGCCAAATATGACCCTTGTGCCATAAAGCTCCCAAAACCAACCAAGCTCATTTTCAGCGGCGAAATAAAATTTTAAAAAATTTCACATTCCGTCACAAAATAAGCAAACCTTTCACAAAACGAATTCAGTGCCTCGCAATTACTTTTTGAGCTAGTTATGTCCCTAACCGCACCGTTCTCTACGCTTCGGGTGCAACGCAGTTTGGAAAAACAACACAGAGCAAGCCCATCGTGTTATTTTATTTCCCATTTTCCCCATAAAATTTGCATTCCTCGCAAATCCAGTCGCTGAGGCAGTAACGAGGGGCCTGGGACACCAGCACCAGGGCCTGAATAAAGAAGCAGCAGTTCGTAAATCCCCCTCGCGCAAAATCCTGCCCTCGCTTCCACCCCACTTTAAAACAAGTCCCGAGATGTAAAAGTCGAGTTCCGCATCATTAAGGTCCTTGCACCAACAAGGATTCCGATGACATTGAGCCGGATCGTGGGAAGGGGAAATAATAACGGCCTTTCGTTTTGAACGGGACGCAGAATGGCACTGGCGTAATAACACACGCGGAACCATTGATTCAACAATGGCATCTCACTCAGAAGACACGTCTCTTTTGCTGGGGGAAATTAGGCTCGGCCGATTGGATGGAATGGCACTTGAGGGTGGGGAATAGTTTTGTTTGCCTCCCGGGGTGGCTGCTAGAATGCTGATTCCTCCAGTGGAACCCTTCACGAGATAATGGTGGTTCCTATTTGTTGTTTCCATTTCGGCGATGATCTTAATAATTGTATCCTATTGATTTTCTTTTGGGATCCTTCAACTGTGCTTAGTATTGACTATATTGGAGTATATGCTGTGTAGATAGACTAGAGATAGTGCCGTGTCGCAATTTGTAACAGATGAAATTACGTTTCAAGTCACGTGTTTCATCCCTCTGTATTCACTTGTTCATTCCTAGAGTCGCACCATGTATGCACCACGTGAATGTAGGAGCCCTAGAAATTTTTTCTGTTCTCAATTAATTAAACCTACAAGTGGTTTCCACGAGATATCTCGTCCATCAAGAACTGACCAATTTTGCTAATGACGAGATATATCGTCTTCAAGGTATTGACGATTTTTTTTATGATGACGAGATCAAGATCTTGTAGTTTTCTACTGGCAAGATATCTCGTCAGTCACTATCTGGTAAGCTTTTGCTAATGACGAGAACACCTCGTCGTGACAACCACCAGGAAGGTTAAGAATAAAATTTTACTTTATGCAGCCCATTCGCTTCGAGTGTCAATTGCAGGTGTATCGTGTTTACAGAGTGTTTTAAATCTTCGTGGTTTTTCCTTATCTGTGGATCAAAATTAGATCAGTTCCATGACGTCCCCCTGTGGAAAACTGTCCAAAGTCTCGCATCATCAGGGATGTCCTTTCATGAATCATATAGGTCGGATCATCTTGAATGATCTTCCATGAATTATGAATGTCCTTTCTTGAATTATAAATGCCTGGTCATCGTGAATGTCATTCCTTGAATTATGAATATCAGATCATCTTGAATGTCCTTCCTTAAATTATAATGTCGGATCACCTCGAATTCTATGACACCGCAGTAAGTGGTCAGGAATAGATATGCTGTTATTCTGACAGTTTTGACAGTCAAGGTTAGTCTTATTTCTTGACACATACTTCATAGCTTTGGTATGACCAGTTTTAAATCTTGATAATTCTGTCTGTTGTTCTTAACATAACTTATAGTTGACTATTTCTAGAGGTCTTGGAACTATACCAATGGTGTCGTGATGCCTCATCCCAGACTTTCTTTTCCTTTTTGTTCAAATAGCTATTTCTTCAAATTTAAGTCGGCCCTAGCAAGTCCGTCCGCCATTTCATTACGCTGTTCTCACACGAGAAGGAATCCACATCAAATATATCAGAAAATGCTTAGTCTGAATTTAAGTTTGACAGTTGTTACCACTTGTATACTTGGTATTAAAGTCGATACTCGAAGTTACGATTACCTCAAAGCTTCGACATATAGACTGCTGTACATGATAAAATATTAATGTTCTTCCGAGGACACTTGCCACTGCTACAGCGACTTTTTTGATGGAAGTCACCTTCTTCGCCAATGGTCTGGTACACGCTTTTGAATTAACCCCAGAGGTAAAAATCAGTGCATAGTAAATCGGTTGATCGTGGTGGTGTATCCCTACGAATAGATATAGATATATATATATATATATATATATATATATATATATATATATATATATATATATATATATATATATATATATATATATATATATATAGAGAGAGAGAGAGAGAGAGAGAGAGAGAGAGAGAGTGAGTTTTATATATATGATTATACTATAGATAAGTACATGGTGAGCCGTGTGGGTGAAATATAAAAACACTTCTCTACATAAACTACTTTAATACATCTTAATATAATTCCGTTTATCATCAAATATATCATCAAAGAATTCCTTTCTCAAAACCTGGAGAAATAAATAGTGCTCAGACCACAGTTTAAACATTATTGATCCAAAAGCCTCTGTTACCTTTCGAAGTCTACAGTCTTTGCTATTATTCATTAAATTCGTTGCTTCACACATGGTATTCAAATGAATAAATGCTAACCACTGTTCCTGAGACATCCAGGATGTCTAGAGCGTTAACCAAATGGTCCACGGACGACTACAGGTGAAGAATCATTGCTCCGTAATAAAGCCTAATTTCATTCCAACTGATTATTGGCAATGCATTATTCAAAAGAATGCATTGTTTCGGAGAGAGTTCTGTACGACGAAACAATGCATCCACAGTCCAACCTTCAAAGGAGAGGAAGATAGGAGCAGTCGCGTAATCGACTAGCCAAAGTCGCCGGCCTATTTCAAGACTTCCCATCAGAGGGCTTCTGAAATACGAAACCGTTCTCTCTAATTACGTCCGATCCGGTTCCCATCCGCCGAGCTGGTCTTGAGGAGGCGTAAGTGCTTCAATTTTCATTTCGGCTCGTAAGTGTTATTGAGTGATGCCGCGATCCCTGTGCTGTACGTTATCTGGAGAATTAAAATTGCGCCTCGGCAATTATATTACACGGGATCCAGAAAAAGCAAAGATCTGATTTGCCTCAGCCGTAATTCCCGTCGGAAAAGTGACTCTGGATACCTTCGTAGTTGCCTTAAGCGATTACCACGCTTCCTTCCTGAGCATAGTTATTGAATTATGTTGTGGGTACATTGCAGTGTCTAGAACCCTTCCATTTTAAGTGGTTTTTAAGTGGTCTACGTTAAAAGGTAGTTACAAGAAATACTATTCCTTGTAAGTGCCAACAAGGACGAATTTATCAACCACAAAGTTTCAATGCAAGTTTATCGACTACACTTACCGTTTAGATGAACTACATTTACTGTTTTAATGAAAACTTATCCACTACAATTATACTAGAAGGCTCCATCCGGTATATCTCTTGTTGTCGGTACATCCTTCAAAATGGAATCGTCGCCACAGCTGAAGGAGGTTGTGGCCAACTCTTCCCGTTTACACGGTTGGTTACCAGAATGAAAAGTATATCTCCCAAACAATCGCCAAACTCAAAGCAGTGTCATCAATTAGAGATCCCTCCACTTCCTTCTCGCTCACTAAGCTCCAGAAGATTGCTAAGCAATCTTGATAGATTCACTGAACTAACCATGCTTCCTTTGCTCACCTGTAATACACGCTCTAGCATCCAAACATTTAACTTCTAATTTCAACAGAATTATTATTGAAAATGTTTCGAACTTAAAATGATGTATTGAATTTATTTTTTCTTTATATGCGCTACAGCTTAACACAGGCATTTCCGTCCAGATTATTTACGTGATAGAATTTCTGGACGATGTCTGATAAAAAGCAAACATGACGCTCGCAAACGAAATTAAAAGTTCAAATGGTTTTTTTTAGAATGTTAGATAACAGCCATAGCGCATTTATTTCATCTTGAATTTAAATGCCATAATGCAATTTTTTTGTTTGTCGCTATTGTGTATTTAATTATTAATAATTTACTTTAAATAAGCATTGATTGGAACAGCGATAGTTTTATTGAACTTAAAAATAAGATTCCACAAGCCTGACTTGACAAAGTGCATATTACACTGCTGGCCACCGTAAATGCAACACCCTGAAGGAAGCATGCAAATAATATGAAATTTACAACATGCATTAGCGGAAGTGAGATATGCAAATGATTAGAATTTCAGCGCAGACGCACATCACGCGCGCCTGTGGCGCCACTTCAAAGCGCTATTTAAGGCTTGGAGATTTCGACGATTTCAAGTACGGCAATTGTGTTTTTCTTGTGGTTTTTTCAAAAAAACGATCAATTATGCCTCGTCGAAAACAGCGATCATCTTTTGATCAAGTATCCGAGTTCGACAGAGGAAGGATAGTGGCCTACCGAGATTGTGGATTATCTTTCAGGGAAATCGGTAGTCGTGTTGGACGAAACCAAACAACTGAAATGCGGATATGTGATCGTTGGATGCAGGAGGGTACGACGGACCGACGTGTTCGATCGCATCCACCTCAGAGCACCACTTCACGTGATGACAGGCATATTGTGCGTATGGCAGTGACGGATCGCTCAGACACATCACGAACCATAGCACAGCACATCCAGTCTGTACCGCATCATCCAGTGTCTGCGCGTACCATTCGACGCCGTTTACAGCAGAGTGGTCTGTCTGCAAGACGTCCATTGCTTCGTCTACCCTTGACGCAGAACCACAGACGTTTCCGCCGCCAATGGTGCGATGAAAGAAGGATGTGGACGGCAGAATGGAATGAAATTGTCTTTACTGACGAGTCACGCTTCTGTCTGCAACACCACGATGGTCGGATTCGAGTCTGGAGACACCGTGGAGAGAGGATGCTGAACAGCTGCGTTATGCACCGCCACACTGGTCCTGCACCGGGTATTATGGTATGGGGCGGTATTGGATATCACTCTCGCACTCCTCTAGTACGCATTGCCGGTACTTTAAACAGCCAGCGCTACATCTCCGAGGTGTTGGAGCCAGTTGTCCTTCCTTACCTTCAGGGCTTGCCCACAGCCATATTTCAACAAGATAATGCGCGACCACACGTGGCACGCATTGTCCAAGGGTTCTTCGTCAATCGCCAGATTGAATTGCTTCCCTGGCCAGCTCGCTCTCCGGATCTTTCGCCGATAGAAAACATGTGGTCCATGGTTGCTCAACGATTGACCCAGAATACATCCCCAGCTGCCACACCAGATCAACTTTGGCAACGTGTGGAAGCTGCTTGGTCTGCTGTACCCCAAGAACACATCCAAAGTCTCTTTGAATCAATGCCGAGGCGTGTGGCAGCGGTGATCTCCAACAATGGCGGCTACTCTGGCTACTGATTTTGGCAGGAACCACACTTCACAGAAGTCTATAAATTTAATCATTTGATACTTGGTCAACATGTTATCTACAAAATAAATTTTGTTGTGATATCTCTTGTCTTTCTTGGTGTTGCAATTTGGGTGGCCAGCAGTGTAGTTATATTGAATGAAATTAGAAACAAACTTAGTTTGTCAACAGAAATAGAAAACTTATCACTATATGATTGTATGAAAAATGTTATGAAATATACTTCCAAAAGTCAAAAAGGAAACAATTTTGAGCTTGGTTAATTATTACATTTCGAATTAGACATCGTATTTTCTTGATATGTTTTATAATTGATATTGTAAATATTTAGAAATTGAAAAAGTAAACAAGAAATACCATTGGAGCCATCGACCTTTTTGAGATAAACGGATCATGTCGGCGAGTCGCTGTCGCAAGATCTCTCATGTGTAAATCACATATCATCGTCTTAACCGATTGGCTATGGAAGAGCAGACTAGTGTTTTTGATCACGGTGGATAATCACTTTAACCAATCAATAATTTAGGATTCATGCTTTTACCCACAACCCCGTGACAGATCTTCAAACCGAGAAACTGGACGAAATAACATGAAGCTGCGGGCACATGCTCCATCTACTTTATTTTAAGGTCGATGATTGGAGAACGTACGTCCACGGAAGGAACAAATAGTTCGTTATCCTTCAACAAAATAAATTAAAAATCTTGTATAAATAGTATTCCTAAACATGTAATACTTTCTAAAATTATTTCTTACTAGCAAAATTGCCCGACCTCACTTGGGTTGAATTGGTTAACTACTCGTATATATTGAGTGACCAGAAAATAATCACTTTCCTCCTTCGTAGAAAAATGCCAAATCATTTAAGTGTGAGTACAATAATTTTTAACACCTTTTCGACAGTTTTATAATTTCTACAACCTACTTTGGACAAAAATCCTATGCATACATATTCATTCATGTAATACATTTAACATACATAACAGACAAATGAACAGACACCAAACGCGCAAGAGATGGATTTAGCATCAGAAGGGTCCAAAACGGATAGAAATCTTGAAATGGGTCGAAAATATTCAATTTGCAAACAAACACTCCATTCTTATTTATATAGATTCTGGAATCAAAGTTTTCTCTTACGATAAAGGATTTTCAATTAGGCTTTTAGGAGTACATTTTTGAATAACGATTTTCCTGTCGTCACTGCACACTTATTGGCATTACTTCAATATACAGCAGTTGCAATATAATTCTATTACACTAAAATTAATTCACGATTTAACTATACATTATTTCCTTTGTCTTAAATAATGAATTTGTTAGGATATAGAAGTAAAGTTGACGAGCTAGTTTAATGTTACAGATCAATTTTTAATGCAGACAAATTTATAAAAAATGCATAACTGAATATTTTCTCTGTCCGTTAGGTAGGTAGGGCGTTGAATTAACATCACACTGGAAGCAACACATCGGCCTATGGGTGGAAATCTGGGATAATTCCCCAAGGGAAAGATCCGAGGATGGCACCTCGTAATTTTTACCCACGGTCAGCACCTGAGCTGACACTTCACTCTACGAATTTACATTTCTTTTACAAGAACGTGCACAACATCGTAATTTTCCTAAATAGTTGGCCTATAGCCCGTTACGTTGCTCCAGTGCAACGTCAATTAAAATACCTACCTATCTTAATAGTTGGAAAACAAAAATGACTTATATTAAGTAGGTAGTTAATTTACGTGTCGCGTTGGAGCAACGCAACGGGCTATTGGCGTGACACCTAGTAATCTTTATCCACGGTCAGATGACGAGATCAACACCTGAGCTGGCATTTCATTCTCCAAATTTCCGCACCACGCCAACGTGACGACAATTGAATCCATGTTTTAATGAGCACAATCCTCCTTGTACATGACGGTCTTCGGTTGGATCGAGCTTCGAATTTTCCGGTTGCTAATCCGTGAGTCCACTTACTGGTATACCGTGGCTGTCTGTCCGTTACTATAATGTGTTCTGTGCATTACTTTTCCTTAGAGATACACAAAAGTTCCATGGGAACAAATTTTTCATGTGTCCTCGAACTGGATAGGTTAAATAAAAAATTCCGTGCGTGACGAAACCTGACTGCAATATTCCATACCTGACGAAATAACACCCCTACAGGGTATCATATTCGACGTGATTAATTATCATTTAGCCTTATCCAAGACAGACCTTGTAACCATACATAAATATTCAGGGCTTTCATAGAGGAACTAATCATGGGTGACAGAGTTCTCCCCCGCACACCTCTTTCATGAGTTAGCCGACGAACAAGCGGCTACAGGCGCAAAAATAAATCACTGGCAAGACGAATGGCATACACAGATGACCGTATAAGAGCCTCAGTGAGCGATCACAAAAGCTGATCCAGCGAGGGATGTAGAGCGTAATTATTCCATACTGCTTTATCTCGTTTGGAGCCTTGTGCTGGGACTGGACGTGGGAGTATCGCAGAATGCTGAGACAAATTGGAAGAGGAAGATTTAAGTGGTTGAGAACCAGAGTGGCTCAGATCGCAAAACTACGTATATTATATGTATCGAAACAGTGCGGATGAGGACTTGAGTGGTTGAGAACCAGAGTGGTTCAGGTCGCTAAACTACGTAAATTATAGGCATCGAAACAGATCGGAAGACTTGAGTGGTTCACATTGCAAAACTGCGTATATTATACGCAGTTTTTTATTATATTTTATTATTAAAATAGTTTGGATAACTTGAATGGTTGACAACGAGTATGGTTCAGGTCGGAAAAACTACACAAATTATAGGCATCGAAACAGTGGATTAAAATTTGAGTGGTTGAAAACCAGAGTGGTTCAGGTCGCAAAACTAGCTAAATTGTACGCATCGAAAAATTTGGATGAAGAAGTGAGTGGTTGAGAACGAGAAGGTTCATGTCGCAAATTACGAATATTTTACGCATCGATGCAGGTTGGATGTAGACTTGAGTGTTTGAAAACCTGTGTTGTTCAGGTCGTGAAACTGCGCATATTATACGCAGAAATGCAGATTGGATAAAGACTAGAGTGGTTGAGAATCGAAGTGGGTTCAGAGCGCAAAACTACGCATATTGTACGCATCGATGCAAATTGGATGAAGACGAGTGGTTCTGAACCAGAGAGGTTCAGGTCACAAAACTTGAATATTATAAGCGCATTCAAACAGAATAGATGAAGACATGGGTGGTTGAGAACCAGTGTGGTTGACTTCGCAAAGGTAACAGAAAATAGGTTTGAAATAGAAAGGACGTTACTGTGCGGTAGGGATTAATTTTTATTTACTTGAGAAATAGTTGGGTTTTTTTCTGGGTGGCGTTCACACAAAAAACACGCCGACGAATAAGGTAAAGGATTAAGCGTAGGATAGAGATGTAGCAAATAGGTTGACCTCATCCAGTCCAGTCAATAGACCCCAAAACATTAAACTTCGGAAATAATTAGGGTAACGCTAATTTTTACCCCATTGGTACACCAATACCAGAGGAGCATTTTTACAAAAGTCGCCGAAAATCCCCAGCCCCCTCAAAGGTTAAAAATGACAATATTTACGAAACAGCCATTATCTCTGTTACTAACGATCAGATCAAGTTCAACTTTTTTGTTTTGTTTGTTATTAAACGGGCTACAAATGTTCGCTTCATATTTACGTTAAACCTAATAGTTTTTTATAAATTTAAGAAAATATGAGGGAAAAGTAGTTTTACTTTGAAACTTTTGATTTTGCGCTCTATTTTTTTGTCATATTATGTAAAAACCCTTATAAAAGTTATACCCTATACTTTTTTGAATCTACTGATATACAGTTTTATTTATGTATGTACGATGCTAACGCGGGGGTTGGGTGGTGAGAAAGCAAAAATGTTCGGCGTGCGACGCGACTGCCTAGTCAGAGCATGACAAAGTTGGCAACATCATTTATATTACCACAAAAACTGTCTCGCTGATTCATCCCTATTCCAACCTCCCACACCCTACATTGACCTTCTCAGTAGAGTACAGCCTGCAGGAGGGAATATTTGTTTAACATCTCATTATACAGGAGGGAATATTTGTTTAACATCTCATTATACAGGAGGGAATATTTGTTTAACACCAAATACAACACATTATATTTGGTGTCTGTGTTCACTGTCAAGGAACAGTTTTAAGTTCGCTTTAAGCTGTGTCCAGTGTTTCAAATTAAAACTGTCATTAAATTAAAACTATTTGTGTTAATGAATTTTACAGTGTACTTAACGTGTACCAGTACTTTTTTTAATATGTGTGTGTTCAAGGATTTAGTGGGGCCATCGTGGCTCAGTAGGTATGTCCATTGTGCTAGAAACCTTCGAGTTGTAGGCAGCGCAGGTTCGATTCCTGTCAGGTGCATTCCTCCCTGGGTGTATTTCTCTCTTCTGTGTCAGTAAAACTTTCATTGTGTGTGTTTGTCTATTACTTGATATCGTATGTCTTGTGTCTGGAGCGGCATAGCCAAATATGTCCCTTGCGTCATAAAACTCCAACAAGCCAAGTCAAGGATTTAGTGAGTAATTTTAATTTATAAACGTTCAATGAATTTGTTATTCTTTATTGTTCAGTCAGAGATATCCGGAGAACTAATTACAAAGTACAGTACATTATTTTTCAATGACCTTATTTTTTAAAAGTTTCAGTGATCGTAATGTTTTTTATAAAAAAATGAACAGTTCAAACACGGTTTGTATTTTTTGTGGAAACAAGTTGGAGGGCGATACAGTATTAGTTGAGAAGGGACTAGAATCGATTATTCAAGCAAGTTTACAAGTAAAAGATGGACTTCATGAGAGGAAAAACAAAAATTACTGTTCGCAAATCGTGCAGGCAAAAATATACTCGTTCATCTAGTATTAGGGCTGCTATAAAGCAAAAAGAAACATGTGAGACCGCACCTTCATCGTCTTCTGTTTTGAGATGTTCGGAGGGGAAATTCGATTTTTTAAATGATTGTTTCATCTGTGGAAATCCAGCAGTGGTTGATTCAAAGTGCTACAACACCGCAGAAAACCTGTCCATCTTGTCTAGATTTAGAAATCAGAGAAAATGTAATAGCAAAATGTAATGAACGATATGATGATTGAGGGAGAGAGTCAAATGTAGGCTTCTTAATGTTAGAGACCTTGTGGCACCTGAAGCACGGTATCATAAATACTGCTATAGAGACTTAAAAACTACACCACGGAAAGATACAGTCGGAAGGCCAATGTCAGAACTAGGCGAAACTTTTGACAAGCTTTGCGAATACATAGAAAATAACGACAAGTGTCAGTTTACTGTGCAAGAACTACATAGTATAATGGAAGGCTTTTCAGGTCTCCAGGAGACTTCCACTGATAAACACTTGAGAAATCTTCTTAAAGAACGTTTTAAGGAACTGTTACTTCTGTCCAATATTGCTGGAAGAGTAAACGTTGTATGTTCATCCGATACTGCCAATAAATTAATTGATCAGTTGTACGTTGATAAAGAAACAGATCCTGCTACAGAAAGTATGAGAATAGTAATAGCTGCTGCAGACGTTATTAAAGAGGACATACAGAAAATGCAGTCCGATTCACATAAATATCCAAGCATAGATGAGATTAGACCCGGAGGTGAAAACTTGGTTCCAGAAAGTCTTAGGGGGATTCTTCACTAACAGAGTTACAAAAAAAGAAAAACATCTGATGTAAATAAAATCGGAAGAAAAAGTGCTGTGATAAACCATGCGATAATTTTTGCTGTCAGACCAAGGTCATTTCTGTCCCCTATTGAAACTGGTATTGGGTTGACCCTTCATAGGCTATATGGATCTAAACATCTGATTGACCTACTTGCAGCAATGGGAATTTGTGTTTCATACAATGAAGTATCTCCTGTTTATATGAATTCCCTCGTAAATGCAGGATCGCCTAAAATAAGTGATGAAGTATTTATGCAATGTGTTTGACAATGCGGACGTCAACGTACGAACGCTGGACGGGTTGAACACTTTCCATGCAATGAGTGGGATGCACTGTATAACCTCCAGAACATACGTTGAAACACAGATAGAGGTCAAAAGAATTTCATCAGGAACATTTAACCACGAAACGATTCATGTGCTCTCCTACGGAAAGAGAAACGTCCGAAGTGGACTGTTCAATATTTTGGTTGAAGATGTAACTGACTTGAAAGCTGCTAGAGGATTACTTGCGAAATGCACCACACGATGTTCCCATCAATGTTATGTGACTTGCTGGCTCAAACACCCAGCCTGGGTGGAATGGATTCATGACTCCTACTAGAGAAAAGTGTGAGACCACATACGTATTAGGAGTACCATTCATAAACTTGGACCCTAGCAATCCATCTGCAATATTTTCTGCTCTTAGCTATGCTTCAAAACAGTGCAGGAAACTAAACCGTGCCTGTATTGTGACATTCGATCAATCATTGTTGGGTTATGCTTAAACTCACCAATTTATTCCAAGGAAGATAGTGTGGATCCATCTTCTCTAGAATAAAGCTGTACATATTGTAAATAGCAACGATTGAATACATGATAGAAACAACAAACGTAAATAAAATGTAAACATAAAAAGAGTTGGTTGATAAAAGAGAATAAAGTATACAACATGTTAGTGGGTGGGTGGTCCGTGATGCTGTTAAGCACTTATCGCTATGTGATACAGTCTTTAAACAGTCGCAGGTTTTGCCAATCCGGGACACGGCGGGTCCATAGGTGGTGGATAATGGAATGACCCTTAATGAAAAGGGTTAGGGGAAACCCCAGAACCAAAACTGGCATAAGCATTAGAAATTGTATAAAAAATCATTTTATATTGTTTATATCAAATTGTTATTTCCTCGGTGAACCCAATTAAAAGATGCAGATTTAATAACCATAATCCCATTCATCTACTTTACATCTTGTAGTAGATGTAATCCTATTCTTCATTCACAAATTACACGATCAACTATTCACGTCTTAGTATAGTAAGTCACATTGCTCGCAATGACTGGGCGACCGCATCGCATGCCGAACCTTCTTGCTTTCTCCCCCTCCCCAGCATTAGCATCGCATATAAATAAATCAAACTGTATATCAGTAAATTCAAAAAAGTGTAGGCTATAATTTTTATAGGAAGAGTTTTTACATATGCCATAAAAGATATAGCGCAAAAATCAAAAGTTTCAAAGTAAAAACCTACTTTTTCCACATATTTTCTTAAATTTATAAAAACTATTAGGTTTAACGTAAATATGAAGCGAACCAATATTGTAGCCCATTTAATAACGAGCAAAACAGAAAAAGGTAAACGTGATCCGATCATTAGTAACAGAGATAATGGCTGTTCTATAAATATTGGCATTTTAAACCTTTGAGGGGGGTTGGGGGAAGCTACAGGGGATTTTTAGGGACTTTTGTAAAAATGTTCCTCTGGTAGTAGTCTATCAATGGAGTAAAATTCAGCTTTACCCTAATTATTTCCGATTTCAAAACCTTTATTGACTGGGCTATCATGTGGTCTCAGCGAAAATGAAATGGCATATATCTTGGCAAAGGAGGGTATCTCTCAGAATAATTGCAATTATTTACTTCTCTTACTTATCATGGAATGTTTGGGAGAAAAAAACTTGAGAATAATATCTCCTGAAAAATTCCTCCCACCCATAGCAGAGAAAATATACCGGAGGAGGCCTCAAATTAAGGAGTGATAGAGATCAGTATAATGTCATCTCTAGACTAGCCAGTGGACATTTGAGATAAATTTCATTTCAACATGATTTAACCCTCCTGGTGGTTGCCTCGACGAGGTATCTTGGAATTAACAAAACTGACCAGATCTTGGGGGAAGAGATATCTCGTCATTAGAAAAACTGACTAGATCTTAATCTCGTCATCATTAAAAAATCGACAATATCGTGATGACAAGATATCTCGTCATTAGCAGAATTGGTCAGATCTTGACGGACGAGATATCTCGTCAGAATACTTGGATGATTTAAGATTTTCCCGACCTGTAAGAAGTGCAGTATGGAGCAAGCCTTTCCTGGTAACCTCTTTGCTTGCACCTGGGGCTGTATAGGGAGGAGCTGTATTTTAATTCTATGCTCGTCTTGGAATTTTAGATGGTGCATTTATCCACGGATAGTGAGATAAGAAGCAACATGTGTTAAAATACGCATAACCCACAGCAAATAAATCTATAAATGACAATTAGCATGAAATGATTATTTTTTATAAGGAAAATGCATATTTTGAAATCCTGTAGCTTCTACTTGGCATCATGTAACTTGGGGACTGTGGTAGCCCAATTGGAAGAATAACGGATTAACAATCTTAGAGTTGCGAGATCGAAACTCGGTTCAACCAAAGACCTTCGAATACGAGGGGGGCTGGTAAAGGTAATATCTGTCGTAGCCTCAAATTTTCCTCACCTTGGCGTGGTGTAAAAGTTTGGAGAATGGGCTCAAGTTTTGACCTCGTCATCTGACCGTGGTTCAAAATTAAGAGGTTGTCCTCGCATCTTTCCCTTTGGTATTCATCCCGGACCGTCTCCAATAGCCAGTTACGTTGCCCCAGTGCGAGAGGTTAATTAATTGAATCATCCATTCAAAATGTGTACAGTTATTCGTAAAAATACTAATTTTAGCACTTTTCTGCTACGCGTAATTCAAGTCGTTCTAAGAGAAAATTACATTTTGGCCTACATTCTGATATAAACATGCCATTACTCACCCCTATACATTACGCATAACAAAACTGTCAACCATCAGTTTCTAATTGTGTTAAAAATAAGGAACATAACTAAAATACAAGCATGAACGTCCCCGCTTGGTGTTGATCAGAATTATGCATTTTGTAAGCGGCTCGAGACATTTCATGTATTAGCATCGAGTAATGATTTCCCAAGATACTCAACGCCTAGTTCAGGAGTTAAATTGCTATATTAGAATTGGCGCCGATATGTGTTAGTGAAATATTACTCCTACTGTGTAGTTACTTTTTCTGTTCCTCTTTGTCCTAGTTGTTCGAATGTAAGTCAACTGCAAATGGTTTGTCTAAAAAGTCTAGAAAGGTAAAAGCATCACTATGTGTCTTGTAATTTTCACTATCAATTCTAGGATATATTAGGAGGTAAGATTCTTTGACTTAAAATAAAAATGGTAGTTCCTAAAATTCTCAAGAATTGTTGAATGATAAGAAATAAGCACAATGATGACTAGAATGCATCTAAGAAATTAAATGTAATTTTTTTATGTAAAGATGTTAATCTGACTAAAATCCTTTGGCTTGAGGTTCACCTTAACCATTTCTTACGTACCTAACTAGATGAATTAATCAGCGTTTTCCTAATTGATTCCTAATTGATGAGTGGGCTTAAAGAAACAAATTATTTTTACTGTATCACTTCTTTAGAAGAATATACATAATTTTATGACTAAACGAGATTTATTATAATTATTTTTATCAACATTGCAGAACATTTTCTCCCCTTTTGTGTAATAATTTTAAGGTTTTGAGGTACTCGCATGAATAAAGATATACATTAAATGCAAAATAACAGTTAATGGAATTAAACAAATGTACTGTTGGGGATAAATAGATGAGGCGAGACGCTATAAATCCTTCTGATCCTGATTACATTCAGGCGAATTTACTAGACATTTATTTCTATTTGCAGCATATTAAATACGCTGACATCACAATACATAATAAAACAACGAGCGCGGTGAAAAGTGTCTTTCGAGCAACATTATTTTTAATTAGTTAAGAACTCGAGATTATTTCTTATCCGCAGTCGGGAGTTGAGTTGCTTACCCGCTGTAGTACATTTTATATGGCTGCGTTTTTTTTAATACAGTTAACTTTAAAAGACCAGCTAAGGAAAAACGAAAACAAAACTGTAGTTACTGAGCGTCTGATGCTATGCGTAAAAATATTAAGAAAATAATATTAATAAACAGTATAATTTAGAAAATAACATAAAAATGTAGCTGAAGCGTCTTCGAAAATTCTGCATATCAGTAGTATACGGGTGCCTATAGGCGGCGGAAGTGACGTCATACCACGTGACCAGAAGTGGGCGGTGCCAAGTGACGTCACACCACGTGACCGGAAGTGGGCGTGTCCGAATGACGTGACATATTGTTTGTTTACATTTTGGACTTGGAATTTTTTTGTCATCGACTTCGTGCAGGCGTTGAGTTGTTTCAAGATGGCGTCGTTTCGTTGCCATGGTGATGAATCACTCGTAGTGCCATCTGGTGGAGAAATTAGAAACCCTATTATTTTTAATTAAAAAGGAATTTCTTGGATTCGAACCGAGGACCATAGGACCCGAAGTCAAGCGCGCTATCCGTTAGGCTGTAAGAGAGTTAACTTAAGAAGAATTAATGTAGTATTTCTCTCT
Organism: Meta bourneti; assembly: GCA_933210815.1. NCBI lineage: Eukaryota > Metazoa > Arthropoda > Arachnida > Araneae > Tetragnathidae > Meta > Meta bourneti. The sequence continues at coordinate 64,783,287 of OW119925.1, forward strand.
CTTTTGGACTTGGAATTTTTTTTGTCATCGACTTCGTGCAGGCGTTGAGTTGTTTCAAGATGGCGTCGTTTCGTTGCCATGGTGATGAATCACTCGTAGTGCCATCTGGTGGAGAAATTAGAAACCCTATTAAAAAGGAATTTCTTGGATTCGAACCGAGGACCATAGGACCCGAAGTCAAGCGCGCTATCCGTTAGGCTGTAAGAGAGTTAACTTAAGAAGGTGAATTAATGTAGTGTTTCTCTCTCTTTTGGACTTGTATTTTTTCTTAGTATTAGGAATGGGTTATTTTTAGAAAATGGTTTGAATAATTGCATAGGGGTTTTAATAAATGCTTCTACAAAAGGACTTATGGCGCCATCTAGTGATTTTAAAAAGTAATTAATCTAAGGAACGAATTGATTTCTTAATGCTTTTACTTTATTCATCACCAGTGACGTCAGTGTGTTTACGTTTGGGACTTGGATTTTTTTTCCTTCTGAGATTCCGATGTGACGTCACGATTATGTCCATCGAGCAAGTCTGAACTTGAAAAAGTTTACTCACAATTCTTTATGTTATGAGTATGGTAAATTGTTTACAGATCGTGAAGGCTAGGCATATTTCCGTCGATTGGAAAACGAATTAACGTATTAAAAAAAGACGAAATTTAGAAATTTTAGGTCAAAAATATACTGTGCCTTGTAAACTTGTAGCATACGAAGACGAAGGAATAAGCTATACTTTTAGCGGGTCTTCTATTGCAGCCAAGCCTTGATCTCCTAAAGTATTGGAAATAAAGGGAGAAATGGAGCGAATAATTGGTGCAAGATTTAATTTTGAGTTGGTGAAGCGTTATAAAGATGGTAAGGACTGCATAGTTGCCCATAAAAACAACGAGAAGGACTTGGAACTTTATGCACCCATAGCGTCTGTTTCATTTGGACAGAAAAGGCAATTTGTGTTTTCTAGAAAGAACTACAATTCTTTAAAAATTGTTCTGGAAAATGGAAGCTTGCTTGAGATGAAGTATCCAACAAACCAATTTTGGTTTCACAGCTTGCCCCGTGGGAATGCATTATGCCCTAGAATAAACTTAACGTTTCGTAAAATTCTTGTATAAAGCAGCGATAAACCACTTATGTGCCCCCGAACTAGAACTCAGTGTCGTACACTAGACGATATTTGGACAACGTTGCAATTGATCTTTGCCTTTCAGAATAGTATTTTTATAAATGCTTACATCTCGTTTTTAAAAAAATTTTTAGCGTGTCTTACCACATATACTGTATTTTGGATTATTTGGTTTTTTTTATTACATGGTTTCATAAATTTTCTTTTAAAATGCAAGATCTGAAATGAAATTTTTCTTTGCTATATAGATTTATGTTGTTTTTTTTAAGTTAGATGTTTTTACTCAAAAATTAATTATACATTAGATGCTATAACACCTATTTTATAGCAGAAATTTTGTTTTAAATAATATACACTTAAGTAAGAGTAAAATTTTTGAAACTTTACAAGACAAATACTATGAATATGTTTTCTTGTACATTTGAAGAAGTTATAATTGTATAAAAAACCATTTATTCTATAAATCTAAATTAAATGTTATTTTTTAATTAATCTTTCCTTGCATATTATTTTTACTTTGAATAAATCTTCATAAATTTTAGTGATTTAATTTATATTATATAGATTTACAAACCTGTTTTTGGATGAAATATAAGGATTTAATATTTTAAAAATTAATGTTTTTACTTAAAATTAATTATATATTAAATACTATTACACATATTTTTAATGTTGAAGATTTTTAGAAAACATTTTACAATTGAAACATATACATTAAATATTATGATAAACACTTAAATGCAGATCCATAAGGGAATATTGGAAATCTTTTTAATGCTTACACCTTTTCTATTCTAAATAAACTTTTGCTTGTCTTACCACATACACTGGATTTTGGATTATTTGGGGTTTTTTTTATTACATGGTCTTATAAATTTTCTTTTTAAAATGCAAGATCTGAAATGAAATTTTCCTTGATTTTAAGATTTATGTTTTACTCAAATATTAATTATACATTAGATGCTATAGCACATATTTTATTGCAGAATTTTTTAATATTATACACATAAGTGAGCGTAAAATTTTTGAAACTTTACAAGACCCATATTATGAACATGTTTCCTTACACATTTGAAGTAGTGAAAAATAGTATTAAAACCCTTTATCCTGTAAAATATAAATTAAATATTAGTTTTAATTAATTTTTCCTTCCATATTATTGTTTACTTTAAATAAATTTTCATTCATTTTAGTGATTTTATTTATATTATAAAGATTTACAAACTGTTTTTAACGAAATTTTCTTTGATATAGGGATTTTTATTTTAAAAGTTAGATGTTTTTTACACAAAAATTAATTATATATCAAATACTATTGCACGTATTATAACATTGAAGATTTTTAGAAAGCGTTTAACAATTGAAATATATACTTTAAATATTATTACAAACATTTAAATGCAATTTGCTTTTTATTTTTTAATTTTACAATTGAGACATTTTTAAAAGTTTGGTTCTTAAAGTGCGTTTTATGCATAGTAAAAAAATTATTATAAAAACCTGTAAGAGTAAAAAGAATTTTATGCATTAATTTGAAACTTTACAAGACCCATACCATGTTTCCTTGCACATTTGAAGTAGTGAAATATAGAATTAAAAACCATTTGTCCTTGAAGATCTAAATTAAAAGTTCTTTTTCTTTAATGCTTTTGCAAACCACACATTTTACTAAATATGAACTTCCTTTTATTTATTTGAAATCCTTATGCACATCGTACAATTTACATTGCACAGCAAAATACCAATACTGTACGAAGCTATGAAGTATTTTACAAGATACTTTGTACTGTTTTCTTAATTTTAAGTGTTCTACATTGCTATATTAAATGGATAGTAAGTGGGTTTTCTGTTTTTGAAAATAATGTGTGCACATCTGTGCTGCTAAGCAAATTAACTTTTGCCCTTTTCTTGATATTTAATGCATAATCTAAATATTTACTCACACCGCTGATAGTTTTACCCATGAGTAAAATTAAATAATAACTGAAAATTTTAAGTATTAATGTGAATTTTAAAATGAACAAAAATTATTGAAATAATGGATTAAATCTGAATTCTATGTATTCTTAAAACAATCTCTGCAAATCCAGCAGACAATTCTTAAACAGATTGAAGGAAGCCACATGGAAACAAAGTAAATTAGAACACTTTTTAATAGTAAAAACATTATGATTAATATTTTTACAAAAATAATACATTGTAGTAAAAAAAAGAACTTATTTTTACATACTTACATTTTTTTAAGAGACTTATTTCCGACAAGCCAATTATTCAATGCCATCACCTCAGCTATGGGGCAATGCAAATTATTTTTGTGATGACCACATTATAGTTTTTGGATATCTTTGTTGCTACTTAGAGCACAAAATGCATCGAATTTGGGAAACCCATATTGTTCTAAGTTGATATTCGGAATATTCAATGCATCTAAGCGTTTCTTTTCCACACAACCACCTTTGTAAGCAATTAGGTACTGAGTGACCCTCTTGGTCTGCTCGTAATATTCTAAAAGCTTAGAGTCTAGATTTTCTAAGGGAGCACAATTTGCTATGTCATGGGACAGAAATGAAGTGCACATACGTAATTTTTAACATATCACACAGTTGTACGATCTTTGGCACTCAGTTTATGCTTAGACGATAAGTTAAAACGAATACTTGAAGCTACTTGCGATTTTTACAGCGATGTATGCGTATTTACGTACTAAGAAACTTTATTGAATCTGAAATCCATCAAAATCCACAATTGCACAAATATTAATCATTGCTATTGAAAAGCGTTAGCTGTTCTTGGAAAAATAATTATAAACTGGAGGCCACGAAGAACTGGACTATATAACACCATACACTTACTAATCAGTAAAGTTAAAATTTATCTTTTGCGTTCCATAGTTACTCACAAAAGATAAGACTAAGTAAAGAATGTACATACTCAGAAAACATGTGTTTGTGATAATGCGCGAAATAAAATTTTGTGTTGTAATACAAGATTTTAACGAAAGGATATACTTAAATGTGCGTGTGATTTTTTTTTACTCTACCACGTTTATGCGCTGAATGCAATTCAATTCTACAACTAAACTTGAGCAAGAAAAAAAATATAACCAAATATAATTTATAAGAGAAACGTATTTTGACTCTTTAAAATGAGAACTTTAAAGTATACTGAATTCTCTTGATTCTGCAGTTTTATTTTTTCTAAAATTACATCAACAAATTGAATTATTTTATTTGAGTGCACACACAAGTCTTTGCCTCTGTTGAAAGGAAACTAGTATCTTTGACAAGTATCAGATTTTTAAAAATTGATTCAGAGAAGAACCTTTTTTCATGGGATTTAACTCAATCTGCTCCATAATTTTACCCTTAAGAGTAATAGAGCATATTATAGTTTTAAGGAAAATGAATAACCATTATGCAAATTTGAAGCCAAAAGTTCCAAGCATTCTACGTTTAGAGATTGACCAACGCACAGACGTTGACATTAGGGACCTAGCCGTAAACGGATCGTATTATACCGGTGTCTTGGACGTGATCAGGTGCTATTGGTGTGGCGAAGGGCTTGAAAATTAGTAAAAAGATGTAGTGAGACACAAACCCAAAGTTTTATCCAAAATGTTTGGTAGCCCATAGATGAAATTGTACAGGTGCTGGATGAAATCAACAATACCAATGGTTTTTATAAAAAAAAAACGATGTATAACTTTACCCCTTAGACAACGACAAGGACGAACGACTTTGTAAAATTTGCAAGGAATCGGAAAATGAATGCTACTTTACAGCCTTGCGGTCATCTGGTGACATGCATGAGATGTACGAAGAGTCTTTCAACGTGTCCTATGTATCGAACCAATATTTTACATAAAATTTTAAAACGTACATTTGTTACTAAACTCTATTTATTAGTACATGTAGTAGATGCAATTTCAAGTGATATACTGAACATGGTGAGGAAGAAAATCCAATTGTAAAAGGGTGGTATTGAGTTGAAAGTTATTAAATTGGCAAAAGTGCTTCAGTAAGAAGATTAGTAAGGAAGTTTGAGACTCTAAAACCCTAAAGCTCTTTATTAAGGAAAAAAATCGTGTAGGAAAGACTTATACACCCTTATAAATATATTGACTATTTTAATTATTAGTCGTTTGTTCATTATATGTTAAACCTATTTACTAAAGAATTTTAAAGGGTGCCTTAAACAGGAGTTACTAAATGCTTTAGGAAAGATGTTTATTATTTAAAAGAATTATTTATATTTATTTTTTATTAATTTTTTAAAACTTTTTAACTTTACTGCTTAACTTTTTTATTGTTACTGCACTTTTCTAAATCAAAATATATTTTACCTAAGTTTCGAGTAATGAACCCAAGGAGAAATAGGACATAGATATACATGCAAATGATATTTTATCTAAAATTACTATATTTATACATTAAGCAGTAAAAAACCAATTAAAAAAGTTAAACAGTATAAAAAGTTAAATAGAAAAAATTAACCAATAAAAAGTTGAACAGGAAAAATTAAACAGTGAAAAAAGTTAAACAGGAAAAAAAAATTTAAACAGTAAAAAAAATGTTAGAGAAAAAGTTAAACAGTAAAAAAGTTAAACAGTAAAAAAAGTTAAACTTAAAAAGTTAAACAGTAAAAAAGTTAAGCAGTAAAATAAAGTTAAACAGTAACAATAAAAAAGTTTTAAAAAATTAATAAAAAATAAATATAAATAATTCTTTTAAATAATAAACATCTTTTCTAAAGCATTTAGTAACCCCTGTTTAAGGCACCCTTTAAAATTCTTTAGTAAATAGGTTTAACATATAATGAACAAACGACTAATAATTAAAATAGTCAATATATTTATAAGGGTGTATAAGTCTTTCCTACACGATTTTTTTCCTTAATAAAGAGCTTTAGGGTTTTAGAGTCTCAAACTTCCTTACTAATCTTCTTACTGAAGCACTTTTGCCAATTTAATAACTTTCAACTCAATACCACCCTTTTACAATTGGATTTTCTTCCTCACCATGTTCAGTATATCACTTGAAATTGCATCTACTACATGTACTAATAAATAGAGTTTAGTAACAAATGTACGTTTTAAAATTTTATGTAAAATATTGGTTCGATACATAGGACACGTTGAAAGACTCTTCGTACATCTCATGCATGTCACCAGATGACCGCAAGGCTGTAAAGTAGCATTCATTTTCCGATTCCTTGCAAATTTTACAAAGTCGTTCGTCCTTGTCGTTGTCTAAGGGGTAAAGTTATACATCGTTTTTTTTTTATAAAAACCATTGGTATTGTTGATTTCATCCAGCACCTGTACAATTTCATCTATGGGCTCCAAACATTTTGGATAAAACTTTGGGTTTGTGTCTCACTACATCTTTTTACTAATTTTCAAGCCCTTCGCCACACCAATAGCACCTGATCACGTCCAAGACACCGGTATAATACGATCCGTTTACGGCTAGGTCCCTAATGTCAACGTCTGTGCGTTGGTCAATCTCTAAACGTAGAATGCTTGGAACTTTTGGCTTCAAATTTGCATAATGGTTATTCATTTTCCTTAAAACTATAATATGCTCTATTACTCTTAAGGGTAAAATTATGGAGCAGATTGAGTTAAATCCCATGAAAAAAGGTTCTTCTCTGAATCAATTTTTAAAAATCTGATACTTGTCAAAGATACTAGTTTCCTTTCAACAGAGGCAAAGACTTGTGTGTGCACTCAAATAAAATAATTCAATTTGTTGATGTAATTTTAGAAAAAATAAAACTGCAGAATCAAGAGAATTCAGTATACTTTAAAGTTCTCATTTTAAAGAGTCAAAATACGTTTCTCTTATAAATTATATTTGGTTATATTTTTTTTCTTGCTCAAGTTTAGTTGTAGAATTGAATTGCATTCAGCGCATAAACGTGGTAGAGTAAAAAAAAATCACACGCACATTTAAGTATATCCTTTCGTTAAAATCTTGTATTACAACACAAAATTTTATTTCGCGCATTATCACAAACACATGTTTTCTGAGTATGTACATTCTTTACTTAGTCTTATCTTTTGTGAGTAACTATGGAACGCAAAAGATAAATTTTAACTTTACTGATTAGTAAGTGTATGGTGTTATATAGTCCAGTTCTTCGTGGCCTCCAGTTTATAATTATTTTTCCAAGAACAGCTAACGCTTTTCAATAGCAATGATTAATATTTGTGCAATTGTGGATTTTGATGGATTTCAGATTCAATAAAGTTTCTTAGTACGTAAATACGCATACATCGCTGTAAAAATCGCAAGTAGCTTCAAGTATTCGTTTTAACTTATCGTCTAAGCATAAACTGAGTGCCAAAGATCGTACAACTGTGTGATATGTTAAAAATTACGTATGTGCACTTCATTTCTGTCCCATGACATAGCAAATTGTGCTCCCTTAGAAAATCTAGACTCTAAGCTTTTAGAATATTACGAGCAGACCAAGAGGGTCACTCAGTACCTAATTGCTTACAAAGGTGGTTGTGTGGAAAAGAAACGCTTAGATGCATTGAATATTCCGAATATCAACTTAGAACAATATGGGTTTCCCAAATTCGATGCATTTTGTGCTCTAAGTAGCAACAAAGATATCCAAAAACTATAATGTGGTCATCACAAAAATAATTTGCATTGCCCCATAGCTGAGGTGATGGCATTGAATAATTGGCTTGTCGGAAATAAGTCTCTTAAAAAAATGTAAGTATGTAAAAATAAGTTCTTTTTTTTACTACAATGTATTATTTTTGTAAAAATATTAATCATAATGTTTTTACTATTAAAAAGTGTTCTAATTTACTTTGTTTCCATGTGGCTTCCTTCAATCTGTTTAAGAATTGTCTGCTGGATTTGCAGAGATTGTTTTAAGAATACATAGAATTCAGATTTAATCCATTATTTCAATAATTTTTGTTCATTTTAAAATTCACATTAATACTTAAAATTTTCAGTTATTATTTAATTTTACTCATGGGTAAAACTATCAGCGGTGTGAGTAAATATTTAGATTATGCATTAAATATCAAGAAAAGGGCAAAAGTTAATTTGCTTAGCAGCACAGATGTGCACACATTATTTTCAAAAACAGAAAACCCACTTACTATCCATTTAATATAGCAATGTAGAACACTTAAAATTAAGAAAACAGTACAAAGTATCTTGTAAAATACTTCATAGCTTCGTACAGTATTGGTATTTTGCTGTGCAATGTAAATTGTACGATGTGCATAAGGATTTCAAATAAATAAAAGGAAGTTCATATTTAGTAAAATGTGTGGTTTGCAAAAGCATTAAAGAAAAAGAACTTTTAATTTAGATCTTCAAGGACAAATGGTTTTTAATTCTATATTTCACTACTTCAAATGTGCAAGGAAACATGGTATGGGTCTTGTAAAGTTTCAAATTAATGCATAAAATTCTTTTTACTCTTACAGGTTTTTATAATAATTTTTTTACTATGCATAAAACGCACTTTAAGAACCAAACTTTTAAAAATGTCTCAATTGTAAAATTAAAAAATAAAAAGCAAATTGCATTTAAATGTTTGTAATAATATTTAAAGTATATATTTCAATTGTTAAACGCTTTCTAAAAATCTTCAATGTTATAATACGTGCAATAGTATTTGATATATAATTAATTTTTGTGTAAAAATCATCTAACTTTTAAAATAAAAATCCCTATATCAAAGAAAATTTCGTTAAAAACAGTTTGTAAATCTTTATAATATAAATAAAATCACTAAAATGAATGAAAATTTATTTAAAGTAAACAATAATATGGAAGGAAAAATTAATTAAAACTAATATTTAATTTATATTTTACAGGATAAAGGGTTTTAATACTATTTTTCACTACTTCAAATGTGTAAGGAAACATGTTCATAATATGGGTCTTGTAAAGTTTCAAAAATTTTACGCTCACTTATGTGTATAATATTAAAAAATTCTGCAATAAAATATGTGCTATAGCATCTAATGTATAATTAATATTTGAGTAAAACATAAATCTTAAAATCAAGGAAAATTTCATTTCAGATCTTGCATTTTAAAAAGAAAATTTATAAGACCATGTAATAAAAAAAAAACCAAATAATCCAAAATACAGTGTATGTGGTAAGACAAGCAAAAGTTTATTTAGAATAGAAAAGGTGTAAGCATTAAAAAGATTTCCAATATTCCCTTATGGATCTGCATTTAAGTGTTTGTCATAATATTTAATGTATATGTTTCAATTGTAAAATGTTTTCTAAAAATCTTCAACATTAAAAATATGTGTAATAGTATTTAATATATAATTAATTTTAAGTAAAAACATTAATTTTTAAAATATTAAATCCTTATATTTCATCCAAAAACAGGTTTGTAAATCTATATAATATAAATTAAATCACTAAAATTTATGAAGATTTATTCAAAGTAAAAATAATATGCAAGGAAAGATTAATTAAAAAATAACATTTAATTTAGATTTATAGAATAAATGGTTTTTTATACAATTATAACTTCTTCAAATGTACAAGAAAACATATTCATAGTATTTGTCTTGTAAAGTTTCAAAAATTTTACTCTTACTTAAGTGTATATTATTTAAAACAAAATTTCTGCTATAAAATAGGTGTTATAGCATCTAATGTATAATTAATTTTTGAGTAAAAACATCTAACTTAAAAAAAACAACATAAATCTATATAGCAAAGAAAAATTTCATTTCAGATCTTGCATTTTAAAAGAAAATTTATGAAACCATGTAATAAAAAAAACCAAATAATCCAAAATACAGTATATGTGGTAAGACACGCTAAAAATTTTTTTAAAAACGAGATGTAAGCATTTATAAAAATACTATTCTGAAAGGCAAAGATCAATTGCAACGTTGTCCAAATATCGTCTAGTGTACGACACTGAGTTCTAGTTCGGGGGCACATAAGTGGTTTATCGCTGCTTTATACAAGAATTTTACGAAACGTTAAGTTTATTCTAGGGCATAATGCATTCCCACGGGGCAAGCTGTGAAACCAAAATTGGTTTGTTGGATACTTCATCTCAAGCAAGCTTCCATTTTCCAGAACAATTTTTAAAGAATTGTAGTTCTTTCTAGAAAACACAAATTGCCTTTTCTGTCCAAATGAAACAGACGCTATGGGTGCATAAAGTTCCAAGTCCTTCTCGTTGTTTTTATGGGCAACTATGCAGTCCTTACCATCTTTATAACGCTTCACCAACTCAAAATTAAATCTTGCACCAATTATTCGCTCCATTTCTCCCTTTATTTCCAATACTTTAGGAGATCAAGGCTTGGCTGCAATAGAAGACCCGCTAAAAGTATAGCTTATTCCTTCGTCTTCGTATGCTACAAGTTTACAAGGCACAGTATATTTTTGACCTAAAATTTCTAAATTTCGTCTTTTTTTAATACGTTAATTCGTTTTCCAATCGACGGAAATATGCCTAGCCTTCACGATCTGTAAACAATTTACCATACTCATAACATAAAGAATTGTGAGTAAACTTTTTCAAGTTCAGACTTGCTCGATGGACATAATCGTGACGTCACATCGGAATCTCAGAAGGAAAAAAAATCCAAGTCCCAAACGTAAACACACTGACGTCACTGGTGATGAATAAAGTAAAAGCATTAAGAAATCAATTCGTTCCTTAGATTAATTACTTTTTAAAATCACTAGATGGCGCCATAAGTCCTTTTGTAGAAGCATTTATTAAAACCCCTATGCAATTATTCAAACCATTTTCTAAAAATAACCCATTCCTAATACTAAGAAAAAATACAAGTCCAAAAGAGAGAGAAACACTACATTAATTCACCTTCTTAAGTTAACTCTCTTACAGCCTAACGGATAGCGCGCTTGACTTCGGGTCCTATGGTCCTCGGTTCGAATCCAAGAAATTCCTTTTTAATAGGGTTTCTAATTTCTCCACCAGATGGCACTACGAGTGATTCATCACCATGGCAACGAAACGACGCCATCTTGAAACAACTCAACGCCTGCACGAAGTCGATGACAAAAAAAATTCCAAGTCCAAAAGAGAGAGAAACACTACATTAATTCTTCTTAAGTTAACTCTCTTACAGCCTAACGGATAGCGCGCTTGTCTTCGGGTCCTATGGTCCTCGGTTCGAATCCAAGAAATTCCTTTTTAATTAAAAATAATAGGGTTTCTAATTTCTCCACCAGATGGCACTACGAGTGATTCATCACCATGGCAACGAAACGACGCCATCTTGAAACAACTCAACGCCTGCACGAAGTCGATGACAAAAAAATTCCAAGTCCAAAATGTAAACAAACAATATGTCACGTCATTCGGACACGCCCACTTCCGGTCACGTGGTGTGACGTCACTTGGCACCGCCCACTTCTGGTCACGTGGTATGACGTCACTTCCGCCGCCTATAGGCACCCGTATACTACTCATATCCCACGTAAATTTAGCACTGTCAAGTTTGATCATTTTTGATTCTAAGGAATTTTAACTTTTATTTGCATCATGCAAATGTATTCATAATTTTAAGCATGAGTGAAAGGAATAATAAAGTGGCTAATAACTTCGTCCCTTGATTTAGGTTTGTAAAAATGCATCTTTTTAAGTCAGTATGGATACAAATGAAATTTGTTTGTGAAGTGCATCATAAGTAACCTTTGACGGCTTTTCATAAATTGTAATTGTCTTCCCTCGTTTACATCTGAGTGAAAGTTTAAATACGTTAAATCTCTCACACCCCTTTTGTAAATTAGTCTTTCGTCGATTTTATTGATCCCTCTGTGAATGCCTAAATTCGACAGAGACGATTTTTACGACGGCATTTACTAAACTATTGTTTTAAAGTATTTTATCATGTTACTTTTATGCCTTTTTGTGGAACTTCGAAAGTGTAATTGATTGTGTTCGAAATTTCCTAGACCTTGGTAGCATTCGATTTTAGAAAACAACAAAGAAAGATCAAAACATCGATTCGTCGAAAGCTACGATTCCACAGTAGTGACAAATCAAGAACAGTTTTTCTATGGACGTTTTATCAATTTATCCTATACCTTCAATTGTCCTAAATCCGTAAAATACAAAACAAATACTATAACAAAAGATATGATGTTCTGATAGAATTCTAAAGGCGAATAGTATTTATCTTTACCCGTAAGTTTGTTGTAAATTAGAACAAAATTGATCTGTTCTTTTCTTTAAATGTTATGAAACCTTGTATTTTTTCCTCCATTAAGAGTTTCCGACGGATTTAGAGCTGTTAAAGGACGGTTGTCGGGGTAGAATTTCTTTTTCCGTTAAAGAACAAAGTGTAAACAATCGGTGGACCCAAATTAAATTACTTTTTCCGGATTGAAACTTTTTTTATCAAAATATCTTCTGTCGTTCTTCATTCAGAATGAAATCAGAAGGTGTAATGTTACCCAAACAATTGCTTTTATTATTTTGTTCGTGGGGAGGTTAAATTTCTGATCGTTTTTCTTCAGCCATTTTACATCAAGCAATCTGTAGAATTTCTGCCTTGTTTTGCTTGTAAAGAGTATTGTTTGGAATTGATCCTAGAGACCACCTCTTCTCTAGCTGACTTTTAAAATCTTTTTAAGATTCGATAATCAGTTTTATGGGAATCGAATCATCTTTTATATTCAAACCATTGGCTATTGAGAATTTCTTCCATCAAGCGAGTACTGGTGTTACTATTTCTATTTTTATAGGTAGTCCAATTTACACTTTCAGCTTAATCTTATATGTTAGTTTGTAATCTTGTACACACCTGTCTATTTGTTTACTTTTGAGGTAACTGTATTTTTATTATGCTTTAATCTATGAGTTACTATTGGTTGAGTTAAAGATGTGGGAAAAGATCGAGTGAGAAAACCCTCACGCTTGTCAGATTACAAGTTAAAAATGACGGTGACAGAATTAGGTGTCTAGCATATCATTAAAATTCAACTTTGTTTTAAATATCACAAGCCAGTACTACAATCTGGTTGAATAGTAGAACCTCGTCCTCTCACATCTAACAAACATTAATCTCATCTCCTTATAAATCCGTTCCATCAAACCTGGCTGGTCACGAGCTATGTCAGGTGACGTCATTGGTTCTCTTCTTCCAATGAAACCTTCTAATGAAACAGGCGGAGCGTGTACAAGTCACCCTGTTTGAAGATCTCCAGGCGAAGTTCATGTGGTATTGTGGTATTAGGAGAAAGCACGAATCCTAACGTAGGCTAATTATTGATTGGTTAATGCAATTATTGAGCTTGATTTAAAAAACTAGTTTGCACTTCGATAGTCAATCGGCCAAGTTGGTTCTTAAGCCCACGTGACCAATATTTCTGAGATCTTACAGCAACTCCGCCTACATGATCAGTCTATTTCATAGATCATTTAGTTCTCTTACATCGACCTTCTACATGGAATTCTAATTAATTTTAAAAGGTAGATGTTCTCTTTATAGCTCCTAATAGCCTGTTGTATTACTCCAGTGAGACGCTAATTAACTACCTATCTATCTACCTTTATTAGCTCCCTCTTGTCACTCTAAGTTGGAGGCTTTTCTTATTGTCGTATTGTCAAATATATAACACGCTCTACAACTGTCTTAGCTCAAAGTGCAGCAACCAACGACGGATTAAGTCGATTAAGTTCACTTTACAACTCATGTTCTTCGTCATGCAGATTGTATGCTAAAACTCTTCGTGTATGTCGGCTTACATAAATATCTTCTTATTTCTCGTGTTTTGGAAACTGGTTAGATTACTCCCGATTGGAAGGATTGTTGAAATTAAGTGAAATATTTTTGATACTTTTTCGAGGTGGTAGGTACTTATAAATAGGGAAAAAATATTTTCGTTGGTACAAGCGTACAACTGCTAAAAAACCACTGAAGAAGTACTAATGACTATGCCCTTGATCAAAATACTCTCTAAGGTTTGATTCTTGGAATTGTTTTCAATTTCAATATTTCAACCAGTGGTTATAGATCTTGCACAACTGCAAGTCAAGTTCCTTAAAACTGACAGATAGTTTGCAATGGAATGAGTGTTTTTGGTGCTTAAAAACATATTAAAAACGCGATTAAAGAAGGTGTGTGTAATTGGAATTTTCTATATAAGAAGTGTGCTCTTCTGTACCACTTTCAAATTGTATAGTGGAGCTTCAAAATTTGTACCGATCGTAATAAACAGTTTTTCGACTGAAGTGAAAAAGTTGTACGAGTACTCAAGCCTACACATTCTCATTTTGCATCACGGAAGTTACGTAGATGGTATAGTATAAATTTATATTTCTTTATTTTTCTATTAACTTTACTTCATTGTATTTTTCATTTCTTTGTCACTTTTTGATGGAAAGTGTAAGACGAAATTATTTTCCCCGTAAGGCAGTGACAATAACTGGATATTAGAAACAAGATTTAAAAGCTGGCTTGTGACTCGCACGCATTTTCAAGTTACAAGAAGGAGGAAAAATTCAATTTCAAACACGCAGCATTTAATATTCTTATCCGGTATGAAAGAGGAGTAAAAAATAGTCAACACTATTTTTGCTTTGATCGACTTTGTAGGTATGGTAAACTTCCTGTTTATTAAATTATATTTCGAAGAGAAAATATTTAACTATTTTCCCTAATTTCTATGATTCGTATAATCTAATTTCTCCAAAATAGGCTTCGGTGCATCTCAACTTATAATCTTTTTATCTGTAGCTTTAAAACTAGAGAAGTAAAGAAAAAAGGAGGCGTGCTAAGAAACCAATTAAAGGGATTACAGAGTTGGACTAATCAGTGAAGCTTTAGTTAATTAATTTTACGTGAGTAGAAAGTAAAAATGGAGATAGGTTTTGTCTAACTTTAGGTATAGTCCAGCATTAGTCTTGCGAAGCTTAACCCTCCAAGTGGTTTCGACGAAATATCTCGTTTATCGAGATCTAACTGTTTTGCTAATGATGAGATATCATCAATACACTTCCAATTTTTTTATGATGATGAGATCAAGATCTGGTTAGTTTTGCTAATGACAAGACACTTACTTCTTCAAGACAACCACCAGGAGTGTTAATAGATAATTCTGAGATAATAATAGATAATTCTGAGATCACACTTGCTGACAACACGTTTCCCGTACAGAAACTGAGTCCGCATGTCTAATGTTTTGTCATTTGTCTGATCAATATGTGACGTATTGTGTTGTGTCGAGTATTTGTATGACATGTTCTGATACAATCACTTGGCATAGATGTTTTAAATATTGTTTATTAATTAATAATAAAATTGTTTTCATTTGATATTGATAAAATGCTTTTAGAAACGATTGTCATAATGGATAGGTGATTTATATTCCACACGTATCGTTTACTTTCGCCGGTTTTAGTAAAATAGGCTGAATATGCATAAGTAGGTGAAACAATATATTTGATTCAGGATAACATTTTCCATTATCCATTGTTTTAAGATCGTTCGCCCTGGTTAGGTTTGTCACTTGTTTTTTGTTAACGAAGGCTAATTACACTGTAGTGGTCGCCAACGTTCCAATTCGACGTCTTATCAGCAATTCTAATCGCTAAAATTCAGTCGATGCTTATCTATTTTCGAATTCAATCGAATCCAATACAATTAAATTCATTTCAATTTGATCAATTCAACCAAGACAATTCAATTCAGTCATTACCACCAATTCAATCGATCCAATAACATCGATTAAATTGAATCAATTCAATTCAATCAATCATATCAATCAATTCAATTCAATTAAGCACTTCAATCAATTCATTCCAATCAATTCACTTCGATTAATACATTTAATCCAAGCAATTCAATTCAAGCAACACAATTCAATTCAATACATTTAATCAATTTAATTCAATAAATTCAATTCAATTCAATTTAATTTAATTATCCTGTACTACATGATGTCACCTCGTGTCTACATGATGGAGCCAAGTCTCATCGCGTGGTGGCTACAATGAGTACATATATTTTAGGATACGAATATCAATGTATTTCACACTATTATACAATGCGAAATACATTGATATTCGCATTGTATAATAATGTGAAAAATTACGAAACCATGTGGTCATGACCTTTGCACTCGTAATAATCGTGTTGGGGAGAGAGGAATGTACATTCATAGAAATCTAGCAAATGACAAGCATTGTTTCGAAGCAGACGACGCAAAAAATGTCCATTCGCCCAATTGTGATATATTCGAAATGGAATCCCATTCCATGTAACGCTTCACAAGTTCCGGTCCTCATTTAGAAAATCTGACACATTTATGATCATCGATCTATGTTAGTGTCATTAGAGCTTTCATTAATCTTCATTTAAGGGCGAAGCTCTAAAAATTAAGCCTACGAAATGACCTACCAGAAAAAAAACGGAGTTAAAAGTTTTTATCACATCGACTTGTTGTCGTCGTTAATAGCTTTTTAATACATTTCGAACTTATTTATTTTTACATAATTTCTTCGTGGTTATCTGACAAACGGTTGAAGTTATATTAGTTAATCTTTACAAAAACTCATCAAGTGTGACGTCCCCGAATGGTGTTAGTCGTTTTTATTATGGCGATAACCTACAATAATCTTTCAAACAAACGGGACAAGAAAATTTCAAAATCAATAAAATCCAATTATTATTTAAATATTTGCATTTTTTATTCGAGAGCAAAATGTATGCAGGGCTAATATGAGCAAATTGCTTAAATATTTTCAACACTTTTTAACGCTTCAGCTCTTTTACCAATTCTCGTATTCTGAACATACGTTGTTCCAAGTAAGTTTATGCATCTGGTCTGCGTGTCGGATAAATCTATCAGGAGGGCAGTAACCAATCTGAGGGTCGTATAAACTCAATCGGTCAGATAAACTCAATAACACTTCAGTTATTTTTTTTTTGAAGGAAATGTAGACAAAATCAAAAACAATGAAATTCGTAAAAAATTAGACGAAATATGTATTCTATTGATTTCCAACCTTCGTTATTTTTCTACTGCTAACTGTACCCCGTAAATCAATTCTCCAGAGTGATTTATGCATTAACCAGTTCATAATTTTGTCTGTATTATGATTCGTGCTTCCTCCCAATACCATGTGACATTTCTTCAAACCGAGTGATATGGAGAAATAGCACAAATCTGCGGGCACATCTATTTCATGAACAGGTCGATGGCCGCATATGAACACCCGTTTCATCATGCAGCAAAATTGAATTAAATTTACAAACTGTCTTACGTGCAGAGAAATCTTCCAATGTGAAACATTCTATTGGATTAATTTTTTTAACACTCGTTCCCTTACTTAAAATTGAGGGGAAAGGCTTTTGCTCGAAATAGCTGCGAGTGTTGACGTTCCTTTGAAGAAGGTCAGCTTAAAAAATCGCGTCTGAAGTGCTGATAATTGGGATGAACCGCCAACCAGAGCGACCCCCGACGTTACAGGAGAAACCGGGTTGTGATATGGTTTTGGAAACTTTTCACGACTGTCCGGAGCTCACGGGGAATGATAACTTCGATAAGTGATGTCAGATACTTTCGCCCCTAATGTCTCGTGGGGGTAGAAAAATGCCATGAAGGGTAAAAGCAAATGCCAGATAGTCTCGTTACATAAGAAGCGGTATTGCGTGGCTTGTTATGGCTTGGATTTCTCTTCCTTGGCTATCTTCCATCTGATAGTTACTCGTGTCAGTAATTTCTTTTTCGTGCTTGCATCTAAAATGTATGACGAATTAATTCTTCTGAACTTTCACTTCAAATGAGTCTCAGTTAATTTTAGAAGCAGCTGGTGCTAGATAATACAGAGTGCTTTTATGTAAGGGTGCCATTTTGTTTTAGAATAATATTTAAATGAAGCATTTATTATCATTATTTTAGTACATATTGCTTATTCAATTTATAGCAATGTATGGAACAAAACATCGGTCAAATAACCACCTCTGGTCGTGATACAAATACGGGCTCTTTCTAACAATTGTTCAACTTTCTTAGAGCTTCATTTCAACATCAGTGGACACGCAATTAAATCGTTATTAGAGATCAGAAAATACAAGGTTAATTCATTCCTCGTAGAGCAATGGTTTGGTGTGCAATTTGAATTGGAGGCTTTAATGGACCATTTTTTTCGAGGATACTAATGAAAATGCGGTTACTGTCAATTGCGAACTGTATTGTGCTGTTTCAAGATTTCTTTCTGTTTGAAATTTATCAACAAAAGGCATACAGCACGTGTAGCTTCAACAAGATGAAGGAACATGTCATACAGTTCGCGCAACAATGCGACCCATTTCTTTACTGAATGATGTCAAGATCTGATGATATCGATGGGCCTTCTCAATCCCCTGATTTGACCACGCAGGATTTTTTTCTAAAAAGTGGTACGAGTGTATTGTAAAAAATCGACAAAATAGCTTAAGCAAGGCATTTGCTAAGAGATTGAAGAAATCACATTGGAAATGTGCTCAAACAATCGAAAATGTGGTCGAACAAGCCAATATTTACAGTTCGGCCAGAGGGAGTCATTTGACCGATGTCATATTCTATAAAAATGTGATTAATTGAGTAAACAAAAAATTTAATTTGAAATGTTTTATTAAAAAGTTGTTCCAAAACAAATGGTACCCTTACATAAAAAACCTGTATTAATAGTGTTTGATACTTTTCATTTTTTATTTAAACTACTTTTTCTATTTCCAATCCTTTTACAAATAAATGAAAATTCACCCATGTTTCTCAAACCCAAGTAGAATTATCCCAAGTTTATTGATAACTTTTTATCGAAGAAAAAGTAAAGAATAAATAAAACTGGTGTAGAAATTTTAAAGCAATTTCAATGGAGACTTATTTTCCGCATAAGTCAATTATAGCTAGTGAAGAAACAGGCGAAAGATCAGCTACAAATAAATTTGCCGCAAGCTACGACGAGGTTTTCTAATACCAAATGGCTCACATCCCACACTCATTTTGATTTACGATGCATTTAACACATGGACTAATGAGTCCCGTTTTGTTACCTCCTCTTGAGGCCGACATAACTGCTGATGAAATTCAGTCCGCGGATATTCAAATACGGTATTCCATTTGGCATAAGCTGCAGGACGATTATGTTCTCATTAGTCACAGTTCCTTACCACTGATACCGTATGTACCGTTTTCGTTGCAACTGCAATTCATACTTCATGAGTATCTAGAGGTAAAATTGACATTTTGGGGAAAGACCAAGAATCAGTATGCGAGATTGGGTGTATTAGGCATCAGTTATGCTCTCTTCAGTGGTGTTGAAGGCTCTCTGAAAGAAAGGTAGTCTCCGTGTAGGCTTGGCGTAAACTGAACTTTAATTACGTAGGTACTGAAGTGTTTCAAGGTGTTGATTTAATGGTTTGTTTTATGGAAAGTAATTTGTTTAGGACTTTTGGTGAATGCGTGAGAGGGATTTTCAGTCTAAACAAACAAACGAGACGGACTAGGATGGTTTCACCTCTTCTGTTCGATTGCTCTCGCAGGACACATATAGGGGTTTCCTTGAAATGTAGTTTATAGTAATATTTTTGCAACGTTTGGCATTTAATCTAATTAGTTTTGACCAATCGACTATCACTCGGAATTCATTCTATGGAATATTTATTGAAGTGATGATTCAACAAACAAGCCAACTGACTTCACGTTCAGAATATGTACAGGAAACACGGAACACTAGCGGCTCGTATATTTGTCTTGACGAAAAATACCTCTTATTGGTGAATTTGTAAATGTTGTATGAGGGTGATTCAATAATTATCAGCAATGCAGCTCCAAATTATAATTAAGTTTTGTTAATGCACAACTACTGGCATCTTCGACCTTTGGAATTACAAGGGACGGACTGGCAGTTATTTTTGAGAGAGAACCTAGTGGGTAAGCCGAATCTATACGCTTAAGAACCGGGGTTCTAATCTATAACCTATTGGGTGACAGATAAGCTGTATGACGACTAGACCGTGTAGGCGGGTACTATAACTTTATTTGAAAGAAAATAATAACTTACATATTCATCACCATAATTCCCTTGATTTTCAACGAATTTGTTCCATCGTTGCACAGGCAAGTCTCAAAAAAGTTTTTCAACTGAGCAGAGAATCACGCGTGCATCACTTTCAGTTCTTGGTCTGCGGTGAATGACTCATTTGCTATTTGATCAACAAAAATCACTCGTATGTATAACAGAACCATGTTATCCACACTAGAAATCG
Source organism: Meta bourneti (assembly GCA_933210815.1). Classification (NCBI taxonomy): domain Eukaryota; kingdom Metazoa; phylum Arthropoda; class Arachnida; order Araneae; family Tetragnathidae; genus Meta; species Meta bourneti. The sequence continues at coordinate 64,803,653 of OW119925.1, forward strand.
CTGCTGTCTTCAAGTGTGGTAGCGGACGGTCGTCTGACTTCTTCATGCGTAACATTTGTCCAGCCATTTTTGAACTTTCCAATACATTATCAGACACTTGTTTCGGCAAAATAGAGTTCCCTTCTATGTTGGGAGTCTTTGATGGATTTCTTCCTCAGCTACACTTTCAGACAACGAAAAACGGATCACAGATGCTCTTTGGTGTAAACGGAAAGCGGCCATGGTAAAGTCAGGGCAGTGACAATGGAACTGACCTAACAACTTCGAACTGAGGCAGCAGGTGATAAGACAGAAATGACCCCGTATATAATGGGTAGGCATCTCGTAAAACTATGAAATGCATTTAAACGACAAATGAATTTTTATTTAAATAAAAAAATATATCGGACTGCATGAAGAAAAGTGTCACAACTTATAAAGCGAACTTTTAAAGTTAAGCTTTAGTGTACATGTCCAAAATGGTATCTTGAGGAATACATCAATATTTTTGTATCGAAATTTTTAATTATAACTATCAATAGCTACCATGATTCAACGCAATGTACTTATTGGAATATGGTGTTCTTCTCTTGAATTTTTTATTTGTGACAGCGTTCTTGGGATGGCGACATATGCAAATGAAGATAGAAAACTGTCGCCTAAATTAGAAATACATCAACTGTCGGGAAAGTTTGTATTTCTTTAACGATCGGTTGGAATGGTTATTTCCAACCGATAGTATAAAAATTCATGAAAGAATATTCATAGCAAAGTTTTTTCCAGAGTTGCTCAAAATAACGTGGGATTTTCGTCACAGGCGTTGAAAAAGAGTTGGAGACAGTGTTCTATTTCCTTTAATGGGATTTAATTCATGCACTAAAATAAATTATGTGCATATATTTTAAATTTCTTTTAAGAATAAGATATCTTATTCTTTAATATTCCGACCCTCTTTCATTAAAGATTTACATCTGAGATGTTAATACTGTGCCCTTGTGCTTGAAGTGGTAAGTAGCGTATTTTGTTAGCTCAAAAAGATTTTTTACAACTCTGCTCATTAAGTCTTATGGGTTTAGCGTTTTGAAGAGGTATTACAAGTAATGAAATAAAATTTGAAAAATTCCAGCATTACTGTTTTTATAGCAGTTTTTCCCCAAACTAAATTGGATTTTAAAATTTGAATAAATGTAAAGACGTTAAACTTACTTTTCAGATTTTTTTATAATGAACCAAATTTAACTTAAGTTATGATACGTTCAATATCTTTCTCGATTTCCATTCTTAAGTATTTACTTATTAAAATGTTTATAAAAAAAATAAATGTCAAACGAATATTACTTGCATGTCACGAATATGTAAACGTTAAAATATATACGAAACAGTATTATTTTAAATCTTCAGTGTTGGAATCATAGTAGTAGCCTCCATTGATGCGTGTGTAGAGTACTTCCTCCTTTTTAACATTTGTGAACCTTGTGGAATGTAATATGTAGTGGTTATTTGAGTTTTATGACTCAGGGGTCATATTTGGCCAAGCTGTGCCGAACAATTTAAACAACAAAAAGCTTCATTACTACTATCAGAGAAAAAGACAGGCAGGCTGAGTCCGAGCAAGGCCGTAAGGTTTTATGTGAATACGTCTCGTTAGCGCATAGTATTTACACTACCTGACATTGAAAATGCAACACCGAGAAGGAGTTGGCAGAAAGTGATGAAATTTGGCAAACAGAGAGAGACAGCAACGAGCAATAAGTGATCTTTATTGCAACATTATACACCTTGCCACTGAGCAGCAAGAACGTCTGATCAGTAGGTTGTAGGACCACCGCGAGCGGCGATACAGGCAGCAACACGTCTAGGTACAGACGCAATGAGCGTGCGGATGGTGTCCGGAGGGATGGCTGCCCATTCCCTGTCAACCATTTGCCAGAGTTCGTCTTCTGAACGTGCCGGTGGCAACGCATGCAAGCGACGTCCAATGACGTCCCAGAAATGTTCGATAGGTGAGAGATCAGGGGAGACAACTGGCCAGGGAAGCACCTGGGTACCTTGCAGGGCATGTTGGCTGATGCGTGCCGTGTGCGGCCGGGCGTTATCCTGGTGTAAAATAGCATTGGGCACTCCCTGAAGGAAAGGTAGTGTCACCGGCTGCAGCACGTCATCCACGTATCGTTGGGCCGTCATAGTGCCCTGAATACGGACCAGAGGTGACCTGCTATCGTAGGCGATGGCGCCCCAAACCATTATACCGCGTTGTCTCGCGGTATGGCGTTCCACGGATGCGGCCGGATTGGCCCTGTCACCACGTCGGCGCCAGACTCGTACACGGCGACTGTCATTGCTAAAACGGAAGCGTGACTCGTCTGAGAACACCACCCTGTGCCATTCCGTCGTCCACGTGGCTCTATCCCGACACCATTGCAAACGGAGACGTCTGTGCTGTTGGGTCAATGGTAGTCGTCTCAACGGGTGCCATGAGTGCAGGACGCCAGCGATCAATCGGCGGCTAATGGTCCTGGACGATATGGGAGCATCAAGGGTGTCCTGCACATGCTGCAAAAGGGCGACAGACGTGGCTTGCGGGGCCGCCGATGCTTGCTGGCATATGCGTCGGTCCACGCGTGCTGATGTCACTGGCTGCACCGGAACCCATCAAACGTGCCACATTCCCTTGGTCCAACCATCTGTGCCACAACCGATGCACCGTGGACGCGTGTAGGTGGGTATCTGCTGAGATTTGACGTATGGACCAACCTGCCCTTCTGAGGCCAATCACCATACCCCTCGTGAAGTCGTATGTTTGCTGGAACTGTCTTGATTGGCGGCGTCCTGACATTCTCCGCTACTAGACGTTTCCTCTGAGACACAAAAACAAATTGCAACTGGATTTACCTGGCAAACAGAGCGGCGCGAAACTGACCACTTTTGCAGGTTCCTTCCCTAGTTTTTCACTCGCCGTGCGCGGGACAGCTGCGCAGTTTGCATCATTTACATATCTCGGTGAGCTGCGTCTACCCTGTAAATTTCATCCAGTTCTGCGCACTCCTTCTGAGTGTTGAATTTTCAATGTCAGGTAGTGTATTTGGGTATAAGAAATTAAAGAAAACAAATCCAATTGTAAATGAGAGAAAAAGAAATTTAGTAATCAATTCAGTGTTTATCGAAAGCTGACAAGTTGCTCTTCCACGTAGAGTTCGATGTATTTCTGCTTGGCTTTTTGTCAAGTATATGCCGACATTATGAAATTTCTAATAATTTTCAACTACGATCCAGTTTTACAACCAACACTGTATTATACTTAAGTTCTAGTCGATCGAGAGATCTCAACGTTAGTTTTTATTTGAGACCAATTTCGACGGCATAGCGCTTCTCAGTCCTCAAGTTATACTGATTTGACGTTTGCGAGGCGTTGTGGTAAGTCCCCAAAACTCCGCTCCCTCCCCTCCCTCCCAGTTCTCGAGGTGCGTGAACTCAAAGTCACTAATAAGTCTTTGTTCCTTCAGCTATGGAATGATACTAAGTTGGTTTGGTCCGCGTTGATAGCATAGAAATTATTAGACCGAACTTGATGCCCATTTTTCGTAACGCCTCAACTTTCCGTACTGACCACCTAGTACTAGTTTGATTTTGAAGTCGTATTCACGTCAAAAAATCCAGGAATCATACCTGCGCCACCTTGAACTCGCAGGTTGCTAACCCAGTGGTCAAACTCACTGTTGGTAGTTGAATTAACGTAGTAAGGAGCAACACAACGGACTATCGCTGTAGGTAGATTGTTGAATTTACGTCGCACTGGATCAACATAGCGAGCTATTGGTGAAGGTCCGGGATCAATCCCAAAAGGAAAGATCCGACGACAACACCACATAGTTTTGAACTACGGTCAGATGACGAGGCAACACCTTGAGCTGGTACCCCACTCTCCCAACTTCCACACCACGCCAATGTGAGGACATTTGAGGTCACGACAGATTTAACATGTACCCTATATACACGATGGTGTTTGACTCGATTCGAACTCGCAACCCTCCGGTTGTTAATCCGTTACTCTTCCAACCGGGCCACCGCGGCCCTGCAATATACAGTATGATGGGTCATTGTGTGTGCTTGTTATGGAGAAGTATAAACCGATTCATTATTGTCTTGTTACGCAGTCCTCTGATTTCAATGTTAGAAAAAAACAATTTAATCTCGGAGTTTCGCAAAACTTCATAACACCCTGGTGGTCAACAGAAAACCGCAGTGGAAGGCATTTTCGATTTTGCTTCTCCCGTGACTGTAAATAAAACGGCGAAATGAAGAGATGCAGCAAAATAAAAAAAATAAAAAGAACAGGCTGTATGCTTCGTAGGGAAGCTTCTTTTTAAAAAATAGGAATCGCAGATCCGTTAGAGCAAGAAATGGGAAGAGAAATTGGGAAGGCGAGACAGACTCGAAGAAAGGCCTAAAGGGTAAGTCAATCATTGAATGACTAGCTAGAAAGAAAAGAAAGAGTTGCATAAGAGATGGGGAAGCAGGTTCTTTCTATTAGTTCCTCAGATCAAATAGTGAAATCTTTGGTGCATTGGGGGACTTTATTTTTGTTCTTTTGCAGTTCCGAAGGGATAATGTGTGATAACCAGGGGATGATGAAGGCGCTTACTTTCCTTCTAAACAAATTCCATTTCCGGTGTGTTGAACATGACCAATCTGTCAATTTTATTTTTCAGCGCATTGACTGTTCACCAATTCGAGATGAGCTCTAAAATTCAAATTCAGACAAAACTTAATCTACTTTCTATAATCTTAATTCGCTGATGCAGACGACGATGTTTGGAAGCCTGTTATAAAGACGTACAATGCGTTGTTAATTTAGATATTAATTTGTTCAATCATTTGCAATTATGTACATGCATATATCTACAGAAGATTGTCATTGCATCGAATAAAGATGTATGCAAATCTGAATTTAGTCTCACAACAGATCATACAAGGACTACGTTCGTCAGCATTTCATACAATATGTGGTATTACTGTGGGGAATAGCATTATGATCATATACAGGTATGTTGAAGAGTCGAATATGTGTAGATGGAAAGTTCAAGAGTGGTACACAGACTGGTCTTTAGCATTGGGTGCTGGGTTGACCCTGATGGAAGGCCATTGGGTGCTGGGGTGACCCTGATGGAGAGTCATTGGGTGCTGGGGTGACCCTGATAGAGGGCCATCGGATATGAAGACAAAGCTGCGGGGCCACAAATTACTTTTTAGCTTTCAATTTGGAATGCCGAGGAGCTCGTTCTTTTCCCGTCATCCACTTTCAGCATTTTTCAGATACCTGGTGCTCACTCGAGAGGTTTCCAGTTTTGACCTTTGTCGGTTGCTCCACCCCCTCCACCCCCCAAAAAAATCAGCTTCAATCCAAATGATCTGACCAATGCCAGTAAGTTCATTCATCCCATATTAAATCACTGTGGCTGCTTCACCCCTCCCAATTCACTATGCTGTACATCGTTCCATTCCGTACTGTGTTGTTTTTCAACTTGTAACACTAAGGTGACAAAGCCTTTCTCAGTTTACTGTCAAAAGACTCCATTTGACTTCATTCTGTACCATATATAGGCATATATCGCCACCAGACGGGCTTTATAAATTCTGATTTATGACCTTCCTAATGTTATTCTACAGCAATAAAAAAACCTCTTTATTTGATATTGTACAACACTAAGTTTGATAAGTTTCATTCCAATCACTCCGTCTCCAGGGTGTTCCGATTCTTTTGGGGCAGAGTTAATATTGACGTGTAATTTATCAATCTTTATTACATTCCCATAGTCTTAAACTTATGTGTGATTCAAAATTACGACGTGTTTGTCCTCGGATATTTCCCTTCGGGTTTGACCCGGACCGGTAGCCCGCTGTGTTGCCCCAGTGCGACGTTAATTCAGCTACCATCCTACCTCTAACTTATGGTTCTGTGAGTTTTGGAAGAAAAATACCCTTTTTCATCCTAGTACCGGATAACGACTTATGAACATATCCCCGTTCGCACTGTAGCATAGGAAATGTCCAAAGGACTCATCAATTTCAGAAACGTTCACGCACGAAATTAAATCAACAGGGGAAGATACATGCATTTCGGCAAACTCATCAACCCATTAGCTCAGTCACCGTTCCAAAATCACCATCCTAGGTGGACACGGGTGGCGTTCGCAGGCTTTTCCCGAGTTTTTCCCCCAGGAGTTTACCCCTCACTTTACCTTATTACCACTATTTAATGAATTATCCTTTAATCTTCATTGTCTCCTAAGTACCATTATGCCGGAGTGGTTACTGCCAGCACCAAAGCTCGGCAAATCCCTCTTCATGCCAGAAAACTCGACAAAAGAAAACAATGAATGAACATAAAAATTGGTTTCCCCAAGCCTTACCTCAACCTGCAGGATCGCGTTCCTGTTTCGTTGGGGGAAATATTGCGGACATAAAAGGCGGATATTGTATACGAGCCCCAAGTGATCGTTAATCTCCCTTATGGAAGGATTATAAATTAAGCCTTACTAATGAAGCCATGTTTTACTCCACTAACGGCGCTTTCAGTTTGGCACAGATTAGAATTTCGTCACCCTATAAACTAATAAAATCGCCGGCATGTATAAAGCACGAGCCCTGATAAGGATGAGGCGACTTTTAAAATATAGTTTGTCGATGTTTTTGAGCTGTGTGAAGAGAATTAGAGTCTAGAAAAATTGGGTGAAGAATTTTTCCCCGAACTTTTGAGATTTTTGTGGATTATCACGTCATGTGGTAGTGTTTGGTGGCTGACACGACAACGGCTCACAACAAAATGTGCTTTTAAATTTAATTAAAACAGAGTTTTGGAAAGAAAAAATATGTTCAGATTTAAATATATTAATAGGCCGTTGCATGTAAACTTTGGTAGAAGAATGCTGTTTTTGGCATTGTTTGTTGTAAAGTAATTTTTATACTATTTTTTATCTGCAAAGTTTTATTCCTCAGATTAGAGCCTTTTTCTCCTATCTTGGAAGACATGATCTTTAATAATACGTAATATGCAGAATATGTTATGTGGATTAGAAATTTATCACATTGTCTGACGGGCACTGTTCCAAAACCACGAATCTGTAAATTTGGATGTTTTTCTCTGAATGCATTTTCTGGACTTTTGTTTTGGCATTTTATAGTATGTCAGACACGAGTCCTAATTCCGTACCTAAACAACCTAAATAAATACTCTAAATTTTTCACCAATACAGTACTTTTCTTATGGGAGGCTTTTCGTATCAAGCGAAATGTAGGTGACGGTAATATTTTCCTGTGTGTACGCATTCCGGAAGTGACATTAAATGGCTTGTTTATCGAATACGATTTTCGCATGCGTCTATAAGAATCACAAATATTGAATTCCTAATTCATAAATGACAGTTGATTGGTTAAATCTGATTAGATTTTTCACCAAACGTTGCGAAAACGTCGATAAACTATATTTTAAAGCAACCTGAATATGTACCATGGGAAAGCATTTGGGTAGCGGAACTAAAATTCTCGTTTCCATCTGGTATGTTTGTTAAACACTGAAAATCCCTCTCATAGCATGGAGAACCTTCATATCCACTTTTTCTCGATGCAACAAATTTACAGATTCAAGCCTTTGGCTTGGTACCGACGAAAGAGCTTTTTGGCTGCTTAAAGCTGCTGTTACTGTTAGTAGCTAACTGATGATAAAACATGGTATTAATAGTTAATAATAACTGTTATCGTATATTAGCAATAACCGTTAATGTCGTTATCGTAAAATGACAGTTTTGCCCATTTCTAGTTCTAACATATAAAAAAAGAAATCGTTGCAAATGCTTATAACATTATCACGTGACCGCTCTTTCATCGAATGAAACTGTAGATATCAGAATTTCGGATTCATTTCCGAAAGAGATTAATTTCTGTTCTGGTTTTGAAAAATTATCCCTGTTCTTTCAAGAACATAAATGAAAATGGTAAAATTAAAATACGTTCTTGAAGTTTTCTACCTGAATAAGTTTGCTTTCGGGAAAAGCAACGTCTATGGATTCCGTGCTTGGATTTTCCTGTGTCCAAACTTAAAAAAAATACACCGTGGGTGATTTTCTGGCATTTTTCTGCCAATATTAGGTTACTCTTGCTTTGGATCGCTGTGATGGAAGAGAATCTATAAATCTTTCGTGTTCTACTCCACATGTGCTCGCTCTCCCACAAAAGCCTTTGTTGGTGCTCACATTACAGCAAACTCTTTTGATCGATTTCCATGGGTTGAAGAGAAATTCGCAATATTCTTGCTCTTCGCTATGGATAAAAATGTAGGGAGATTGTGATTTTGCCATTTTTGTTTATACAATCTCAAGATTCAGTTCTGTATGCAGAAGCTTTCTTATTAGTTTTTCGAATTTTTGTTTTAAAGGACCTTTCGATGTGACTTGAAAGTTACGAAACCTTTATATTTGTGCGATGTTATCAAATTTTCATACCTGATAAATATTATAATTCATATGTACAATAAAATAGCTAGTTCATTTTGGCACATTGGTTGAATCATTGCTTTGGACTACTTGAAAGTACAAGTTCATCAGTTGATATTAAAGCTTCGCGCGTGTGTTTTCCTACCATAGCTTCGTTCATACAAATACAACGGTAAAATGGTATTTGGCTTTTTAGGTTTAGCGTTTAGCAAAAGCACTTTATAAGGAAAATAATCTAAAAATCTGATATTTTGCAGTCAGACCTTGCATGTAATGAAAATTTCTATCATATTATATCAAGGTTTGTATTTGTTTATTTATCCATATTGCATACTACAAATTATTTTTGAAGAAGCATTTCGCAAGAATTTTCTTGGGTTCTTTAATACTTACATTCCCTATCGAATGGAATTGGATTGGAATCGAAGGTACTTTTGAATAGCAGCCAGCAAGTTCGTTACCTTTGATGTCCAGGTGACTAGACGCAACAAAACAGAATATCGAAACGATTGCTTTCTAAAGCACTCAAGATGTAAACAATACCTGACACAACAGGATAATAGTTCATATCAAAATGCGGGGCTGTTGTGGCTTAGTGGGTTTGGGTTAGCTACCTGCGAGTTTTAGACGGCGTATGTTCAATTCATTCCTCGGCGTGTGTCTCTTGTGTGTCATTAACGCTTTCCTTGCAGCGTGAAAGCCAACCAATCATATCACAATGATCTAAACGCTGTAAGACACCCCTACTGTCTTTGTGCTCAACTGTGAAGAGAGCACAAATAATGAAGGTTGGTTCGTTTTTCTCTTAGCATCTTGGCAGTTTTCTTACAAGCATCCAATTTTTTTAATCGTCATCTGATTATGGTTCAAAATTACGAGATGTCCTCGGTGGTGGTGGGTTGGGTTTTTATGGCACAAAGACCGTATTTGGCCATTCTGTGCCAGACACGACAGACAATATCAAGTGATAGACATACACACACAATCAAACTTTTACTGACACAGAAGAAAGAAATGTGTTTTACTCGGGTATTGATCCCGGATCATCACCAATAGCCCGTTGTGTTGCTCCAGTGCGATTTTAATTCAAACCTACATACCTATCGGGATTTATCCAGGACCGTCGCCAATAGTCCGTGTTGTATTGCTCCACTGCGATATTAATTCAACTACCTACATAACTTTTTTAAAGAATTTTCTTGAGTTATATTCGGGAAACAGTAAAACTCATCATTTTAAAATTTATTCATAGAACAGAATATAATAACATGAATTGGTAAGTTACTTACAAATTCACCTCACACAACTTTTTCCACTCAGTCGAGTTCCAGATGTCTGCGATGGAACAACCGGTTCGTACTCTGCTCTGTGAAATGGGATTTGATCACGTAAGAACAGAATACAGAATAAATTTCAAAATTATTTTTCGGCGAATCTCGAAGACAATGCATTCCTCCCTTCCTAGGTGGGCGAGGCAAAAGAAACGTTTTTCGAATTAGAGGTTTAAAAACTGCTAAACTAGCACCCTGAGAATAGTACGTTTAAATTCTGCAGAACAAGATAAGAGTTCTTTTATCCCTCGGAAGTTTCTCAAAAAGCAATAGATCTCGAAAACAACTTAAAAGAATCCCTCTCTCGAGGACAACCTAAATGTATGCTTTTTTTGTTCTTAACCACCTTTTTCTCCCTCAGCGAAACAAGGGGAAATGTTTGTTTGGTTTTTGAGAGAAACTCTCTATATGTTTGAAAAGTTTGTAAGGCTGGGTTTTATGGAAGCAGTTTTGCCCATAAAACAATAAGTAGAAATGAATATTACGACTGCTGAGTTTTGAAAGATATTTCATCTCAGGGAAAAAAACTCACTTTTTTGGATTGAAAGGATAAATGTTTTATATTCCGTGATCATGTAAATAACCTTAAAGGGTTATTTTTATTCACGAACTGAACTGGTTTCATTAAAGATAAAAAAGTAAGCTGTACACGCGAGACCTATTTGAAAGAAATGGCTAAATCAAATGAAAACCATCACATATGATTTTGTAAGACATTTCATCTCAAGGAAAAACAACGTACTTTTTTGGATTCAAGGAATAAATGTTTTACATTCAATACTCATTTAAATAATCTTAAAGATTATTTTTATTCATGAACTGAACTAGTTTTATTAAAGATAAAAATAAGCTGTACACGAGACCTATTTGAAAAAAATAGTTAAATCAATTTAAAACCATCGTACTAGTCTTATTGTGATATGGATCGATATTATTATCTTTTCACCAGATGTGGCTGCCATGGTTTAGCGCGTTTGACCACTGCGCTAGAAACCTGGATGTCGTATGAGCAGTCTTGGCTCAGTGGATATGCCCACAGCTTTAGCAACCTGTGACTTGTCGGTGGCACCTGTTCGATTCCTCCCTGTGCGTATTTCTTTCTTCTGTGTCAATAAAACTTTCATCGCATGTGAATATCCATTATTTGACATTACCTGTCTTGTGTCGGACGCAGCATGGCCAATATGGCCCTTGCACCATAAAATCCCCAAACCAACCTGCGTATTGCATGTGGTGTAGGTTTGATTCCATTAACTTACCCAGATGTATTTCTCTCTTATGTTACCGTAAAACTTTTCCTTGTAGGTTTTGTTTTGTTTGGTCGGTAGTTGAATTTACACCGCACTGGAGCAACACAAGGGGCTATTGGTGACGGTTAGGGATCATTCCCAATGGAAATATCCTAGGATAATACCTCGTAGCTTTGAACCAAAGTGAGATGACGAGATCAACATCTGAGTGTCTTGTGTTTGGTACAGCTTGGCCAAATGCGGCCCTTGTGCCCAACCAACTCTTATCTAAATATACATAAGAACAGAATCCATACTCACTATACAAGTGTTCTTAAACTGTGTCCCCTCGTATATGATCGCAGAAGGGTTGTAGGGGGTAGGCCACAATGTTTCAAGTTTCAAACCTTGAAAATCTTACTTTTAACCCTTTGAGCGTCACCAGATTTCCGAGTAATGTAATACTGTTTCAATAGGAAAAATACTTCTAAAAACTGCTATTAATTCACATCAAAACATAGAAACACAGCAATTAAATATTTTATGGTTTTTTAGAAAGACCAAAAAAGAACGTATGCAGCTGTTTTAAGTCACTTGGCACACAATCATCCTTAGAATTTTAGAATAAAACATTGCAAGCTAAGAAAATGAATTTAATGAATTTAATGCCTTGGATATTTTGTTTTAATATTCATATGACAGTTTAGTTTTTAAAACAGTTTATAGTGTTTACTTTAAGCCTCTCTGGAAGTTCTTCCAAAATCGCCTGATAACATATTGAAAATTGTCTGCAACTAAATTAATATATAATATACTCTTTCTAAATTAAAGAAAAATAATTCAATTTCACTTTCCAAACTGTCACATGCGACATAAAATAGAATCTCAATTTTATATTCAAGATACCATATTGAAAACAACTTTTTTCTTCATTTTTTCGTTCCATTATGAATACGAAGTGCAGAAAAATTTCTGTGGACAGTAATTTAATATGTAGCTTTTTTTAACTTTTCGAAGTGAAGTTTTCATGAATGAAATATGTTATATAGTCAATTTTAATAAAACTTCTGTTGCTTAGACAGATTTTTAAATAAGTGTACATTTTCAATAAAGTTCTTGGAATTCTAAACAAAACTATATTAGACATGAGAGACAAAGGCAAATTGAAAGCAGTAAAAACTTTAAAACAAGAAAGAAAAATGATTTTATAAAAAGTTATTATTCATTAAGGCTAGTTTAAAAGATCCCAGAAATGAAAGACAACCTTTTCAATTTTCTGCTATTCAAATTCATCAATAAAGAATAATTTTTTAATCTCGAAAACGTTGACTAAGTATACAATATGCTTGGAAGCATTACTTTTAAGGAATACATTCGTAAAAAGAATTTCTTGCAAAAACAAGTTAATATTTACTGGCAAAAATAAAAACAGTTCATTTGCATTCTTATTAAAAGAATTACTGTGTTCTTAGTGTAGCTTTTAGCACAGATATAGCATTAACATATTCGTGTCGAATAATTAACTCTCCAAGTGGTTTCTTCGAGATATATCGTTCAAGATCTGACCAATTTTGTTAATGATAAGATATCTTGTTCATCAAGATGTGACCGATTTTGCTAAGGACCTGATATCTCATCAAGATATTGCCAATGTTTTAATGGAGATCAAGATCTGATTAGTTTTCTTCAAATGACGAGATATCTCGTCCATCAAGATCTGATCAATTTTTCAAATGACAAGACACCTCGTCGAAACAACTACTTGGAAGGTTAAAGATCTATTGTCTGGTATAACATATAGAATGTGTGCGAGATATTATCAAACAGTATCCGACATTATTATCTACTTATTACTTACCCACATAATTACATAACTTGAATACCTCAACTTGAGCCACTATTCTATCGAAGTGCAAACGAGTAGAAAAACTCGTTTATTAATCCTACTTTATGTAGTAGGTAGGTAGGTATTTGAATCTACGCCACACTGGAGCAACACAACGGGCTATTAGCGACGGTCCAGGATCAAGCTCGAATGGAAAAATCATAGGGCACCTCGTTATTTTGAGCTATGGTCAGATGACGAGGTCACACCTGAGCTGGCGCCCCATTCTCCAAAATTTCACACCACGCTAACGTGAGGACATTTGAGAGACCACGACAGATTTAACGTACACCATCCCCCTCCGTACACGACAGTCTGGTTGGATGGTGTTTCGAACTCGCAACCCTCCTATTGCTAATCAGCGACTCTACCAACCGTGGTCCCAAAGAAATAAATAGGCAATCAAGTTCCTGATGATGTCCCCAAAAGTGAGATTCGAAAATGTCCCCAGCAGTAGAATCATTGTGAGGTTTGTCGACTCAAAATTTGTTCATTTTTAAGGGGATAAGTTTTAACTAAATATGTCTAGTAGTTTATTTTATGGCCATAATAGTCTAGTACTTTTTATTCGATTTCGTACACTATATTTTTGTTGTTTACGGCTGGTTTTCTATTTATTTCTATTGAAGATGTGTGGTAGTTTTATTTTTATGGCTATAAAAGTCGAGTATTTTTTTATCAGTTCTCATATACTACATGATTTTTGCATAAAAGCTGCGCTTTTCTGTTTAAATTAAGATTAGTTTCAATTTAATTTTTCTAAACTTAATTATTTCAAGCATTGTACACTACCCAAATTTTTATATGTAATCAATAGAATGATTTATATAAAAAAATAAGTAAATATTTTTTTAATATGTATTACTTTGCTCCAAAGCTCCGGAATTCTGCCATTTAAATTAGGTCGCCATTAAAAGGCGTAGTAAGGCAAATCATCTAGAGCTATTTGTCGCTCTTCGATCATTTTTTGCTACACAAGGACTAATTGGACAGGGAACTAAAGCTACTTAAAGTGGATTCCGAACCGCAACGAATATCGTTGCCTAGACCAGAAATAGAACCCGTTGCACCGATGATCAGACAGCCAACCACACAGCTAATTTATCTTCTCGACAACTGTGTTGGTTGAGTTTTATGTCACAAGGGTCATATTTGGGCAAGCTAAGTAATGGATATGCCACACAAGGCTGGTTGGTTAGGTTTTATGGCCGAGCCATATTTCTCCAAACTAAATAATGCACATACGCCAACAAGGTTGGTTGGTCAGATTTTATAGTGAAAGGGCCATATTTGGCCATACTGCGCCAAGCAAAGTTTTGAACATACGCACACAAGATAGGTTGATTGGGTTCTGTGACGCTAGGGGCGGCCATATTTAACCAAGGTTCACCAAGTCAAGTAATGGACAAACACACACAAGGTTGGTTGGCTAGGTTTTATGGCACAAGGGCCATATTTCTCCAAACTAAATAATGGACATACACCCCATCAAGGTTGGGTGGTAAGGTTTTATAGTGCAAGAGCCATTTGGCCATGCTGCGCAGAGCCAAGTAATGAACAAAAGCAACACACAAGGTAGGTTGATTTGGTTTTATGAAGCTAAAGGCCATATTTGACCAAGGTTCGTCAAATCAAGTAATGGACAAACACACACAAGGTTGGTTGGCTAGGTTTTAGGACGCAATGATCATATTTGGTCAAGGTTTGCAAGCCAAGTAGTGGATATACACACATAAGGTTTGTTGGCTTTTATGGCGCAGGTTGCATATTTGACCAAACTGCGCCAGACAACGTCAAGTAATGAATATGCACATACATTTTATTGACACAAGAGAGAGAAATAAACCCTAGGAGGAAGCGAACCTCGCGAGAATCGAAACTGCACCACCTATAGCTCGCAGGTTATTAGTGCAGTGGGCAAATCCACTGAGTATCCTTGTATACTACAGTCACCGGTGAATTAGAAACGTTTGGGAATCGATGCTAAAGGATATAAGCAAACCTGCTATTTACACAAACTAAATTACTATCACTCTTACTTAGTGATATATGAAATGGACATTGCAAACTTCAATTCTCCTGGTGATTGTCTAGAAGAGGTATCTTGTCAGGAGCAAAACTGACTGGATATTGATGGTCCAGATACTTCGTCATTTGAAGAAAACTGACCAGATCTTGATCTCGTCATCATCAAAAATCGGCAATATCTTGACGACGAGATAGCTTATTATTAGCAAAATTGGTCAGATTTTGATGGTCGTGATATCTCGACATTAGAAGAAAACTGACCAGATCTTGTTACAAAAATTCGGCAATAAATTGATGACAAGATATCTCGTCGTTTCCAAAATTGGTCAGACTCTTGATGGATGAGGCATATCGTCGAAACTGCTTGGATGTTATACATCAATCACTATGGGTATTGTGTGTGGTATATTTTCATCAGTATAACTACAACTCACAACCAGAGCAGCCGTGGCTGAATGGGCAAACCCATTGGCAGCAACAATTTATCTTCTAGGAAACGTGTTACTGTTTTACAAATCAATTTATTTTTGGTTGATAAATAAAAAAAAAGAAAATATTTGTGGTGATTTTATTGCTACACCTAGCCTTCATTTTGATTATACGGGTATTTTGAGATGCGGAGGTATTTTCAAAATGTTGAGTTATAAACGAGATTGAAGAGAATAAAGAAAACCTGACCAATACTAACCGTAAAACCCCTCAGCAGCAACCACCCAGTATTATGCGTTTTCTTTCCCCGTCCT
Organism: Meta bourneti; assembly: GCA_933210815.1. Taxonomy (NCBI): domain Eukaryota; kingdom Metazoa; phylum Arthropoda; class Arachnida; order Araneae; family Tetragnathidae; genus Meta; species Meta bourneti. The sequence continues at coordinate 64,819,337 of OW119925.1, forward strand.
TGGGAATACAATGTGTGCCTTTTATATGTTTTACTGGTAAAAAGTAAACATGCGCTTTTCCTTTTGAAAATATTTTTCAGTCCAGGGCATAAGTTCAGGATGTAATCACATTATGTTGCAGGAAAGAGACATGAAGCAGGAAATTAAGTAAAGGGAAATAAAGAAAAAGAACCCTAAAGTACGAAAGAAAATTCAAAACTTCCCCTCCGCCATGTAACCTACTTATTTATTCGACTACACAGCCTTGTTTCCTCTTCCTCTTCACCGAATGAATTCCGTTCCAAAGTTCCGAACTGAAGATTTTTTTCTTCCTTCCTAACATTAAGTTTTCTAGTGTCAAAATATTTTGTTTAACCGCAGATGTTTCAATTGGAGAGAGAAGACTGCTATTTTTCTCTTAAAAACTTAGGGCACAATCGGAAAGTTTGTAATCTTCTTACGCCAATTTGATGCATATTAAAAGAACTTAGGAGAGGTTTAATGATAAACGTAAAGGATGAATCTTCTGTTCCGCGCTTTGAATTTTAAAGCATTCGATAAGTTCAAAAGATAAATTCAGTTTGAGTTTTCCAAAGTTCCCCCTAAGTACGAAAGTAATGCATTTGTTTTTTTATTGTTTTATCGTTTTGTGAGGAAAAGGGAAATTAAAATAAGAATTTTATCTAATATGATACATCCCCTTTGTAGTTAGTTAAAAACAAAGGTACTTTAACAAAGTATTAACTGTATTTAAAACATAATCTGGAAACGTTGTTGTGTACTATAAAACTAACTTTTAGAACAAATTTTGACAAACAAAACGTTTTCCACTCGTTTAGATTTTCATTTTAGATAATATTTCATGCTATTTTAAAAGTAATTTAATCTAGGAGGTAAATATTTTTTTGGTAGATGACGATTTAGTTACAGATTGTGAATGGAGGGAAAGAGTTTAATGGTAACATTGTAGATTCTAATGATTCTCCGTAAACTCGTAGAACTTTTTAAAAGTTTAAATTCTTATAATCGTGTCCTACCTTCCTCCAAATCTGATTATTTTAAAGACATTTCAGAAAATGACTACCAGCGGTGTTTACAAATCTTTACCTCAAAAGAGTTTTCACTTTAATAGGTAATAGTAGACATTAATGATCAAACCGGGATGTTAAAAGTCAAGTTAATCTTAGCAAGAACATAAAACTTGCGGTTGTTTGGTAGATTCCAGTAAATTGCATCATTCTTGAAGTTGGTAGATTCAGTAAACTGAAAAATATTTTAAACACTACAATGAAGGTATCAGACAAAAATAGTCAATGGACATTCGACGGAGCAACACGCGCACCATCGTCAGAACCAAAAAAATTGTTTTGGTCCTGACTATTAAAAGCCAAAACCAATTACTTGGTAAACTGATTAAAAGCCTCCCCTCAAAAAAAGCTTTCTGATCACGATAATTAAAAACTAGTCTGATATTAAACAGATAAAAAGCCCCGAAAAAAGGCCTTCTGGTCCCTGACGATTAAAAAGCAAATCTGGAGATACTTGGTGAGAATTGATAAAATCCTCCCAACACAGTTTTTTTTGTCCCTGACAATTAAAAACCAAACCTGAAACTACTTTATGAACTGATAAAAAAGCCAAAAAAGGCTATTTGGTCCTAACCAAAAGCTTTTTCAGGCTTGTAGTCCCATCAATATGACTGACTATTTTTGATTTTAACCCTCAGAGCATCACGAGATTTTCAAGTATTGTAGTATTGATTTTCCTCCACCACGCTTTATGACTTAATAACCACTATATAAACTTATCAATCTTGCTAAAAATAAAATGAAATCTCCGATTAAGACAGCATTTATTTTAAACAACTAAGAAAAACGGTTGCACATCAAGCGATCACAGGACAAGAATAAGCCTAAAGACTAAAAGGCAACTGCATATTTAAAATGTTTGACCACTCAGACAAGTTGAATGATAACATGCATACAGTTATCTAGTAATTTCTAACAATAGTAATATACAACAATTAGGACAAAGAAAGCATTTACAAAGTACAAATAAAACACCAATTACATCTCGAGGAGGAAACGCGCTCTTCCGGAAAGACTCTGCATCTACGCTCTGGAGGGAGACAGGTAGGTAGTTGAATTTACGTCACATTGAAGCAACATAACGGGCTTATTGGCCAAAGTAGAAGTAGAAGAGTGAAAAAATCAGTTTATCTTAACCCTCGAAGTGGTTCCGTCGAGATATCTCGTCTATCAAGATCTGGTCAGTGTTGCTAATGACGAAGTACATCGTCGAGAAAACCACAAGGAGCGTTAAGGGACAAGGTGGGAAGTCATTATTAACGACAGGATGGAAAGGATCACTCCCGCCACCTAGTGGGGAGGGCTGCTAAAATGTGTGAAGCAGCAGTAATGTTACTCTGCATCAATTGGTTGTAAGAATCCTTAGATACTTTTTGTCAGAAAAGGTTAATCAATTGGTTAGAACTCATTCAGGGAAGACTGCAGAGTGTAGAACGGATTTATACGTGTGAGCTCTTCGTAGGGTTAATATCTTTATTTCTCGTGTTATTCGAAGCTTTTGCAAAATAGACTTCCATTTTGGCAAGATTTGTAAATATTCAACTGATTGATTTCATTTAAAAATAAATTAAGTCAAAAAAAGAAAGTTTTCGTGCAATAAGTTGGATTACGAAAAACATTATCCATGCCATAGCTTACTTTCTATGAATTCATCTTCTGTAATGACCTATTGATTAAGTATTTTAATGAAATGTTATGTTCTCCCAAAAAGTGAAATGTCATTAAGAATATTTTTATCAAGTCAGAAAATTCATGACGATTCCACGAAACCGCCCAAAAAACTTAAGCATTTCCTCTAGACTCGAAACCAATTTCACTTATTCCAGGCAACCAGATTAATTTCCTACACGTGGGTGGTTAATTGAATTGTAGCGATATGTGCCAGCGAACTTCAACTAAATACGTAATTGATGACCTTTGAGTATTTTCCAATTTCTATTCATGAAAAGCAAAACGGTAAATTGCACAATAAAGAAACCTTTAATGGATTTTGAAGTGCTAATCAATTATGTTTCCAGGAAAATAAACTAATTCGATTTCAGGAAAGACATAAACGTGGCAGAAATATTTAGAGTTAGATTGTATTGGAGATTGATAAAGGGGAAAGTACCAAAAAACTTCTGTTCGCATAACATTACACTGCACTGTCGTCACGAGCAAGAATGATGAACCAACGCATTTGCGCTTTTGTTGATTATGGAGCAATGTAAGAAATATATTAAGAAGGAGATCGCAAGGAAAAAACAAAGTTATCATTAAAATGCCTTTCATTAATTATTCTTCTCTCACTTTCGAACACTTATGGGCAAACAAAAATAATGAAATAACTCTCGTTGCTCAGAGAAAAACTTTCTGAGGATGTAAGAAAACTTTTAATAAACTACTAAATCTAGATCTTGGAGTAGTTCAGAGATACAGTGGTTCATGCATAATCACATATTTTATGAACTATTGCGTATCATTAGAGCTTATGTACTCCAGTGTCTGGTTAAGTGGTAACGCTACTGTTTAAAAGAATAGACTGAAATCTTAATTTGAGACGCCATAGGGAAATAAAACTTGCTGTCAATTACCTCATAACTATTGGAGTATTGCACGAACCACTAACGGGAATATTACATGAACCATTAATTGCAACTAATTGGAATATTACGTGAGCCACTCGGGTTTCTAAGTCCTGAGTTGTCATGTATTCCATAAGGTAATTGGTTGGTAGTTGAATTTATGTCGCACTGGAGCGACACAAGGGGCTATTGCCGACGTCCGAGATCAAGCCCGATGGGAAAGATCCGAGGACACATCATGAAATTTTGAACTAGGATCCGATGATGAGGTCACCCCACTCTCCAAACTTCCACGCCATGCCAACGTGAGGACATTTGAGGTCACGACAGATTTAGCGTGCACCAGCCCCCACGTACAAGAAGGTCTTTGGTGGGATCTAGTTTCGAACTCACAACCCTCCAGTTGCTAATCCGCTGCTCTTCCACCGGACTACCGCGGACCCTATTATATTCCATAAACAGTAGTGTCTGAGATGCAGTTTCATATTCTGCTTAAGAAAGGGATTTATATTATTTTCTATAATGGATCATATTAACCCTCCTGATAAAACCTGGCCAGATCTGGATGGACGAGCAATCTCGTCATTAGAAGAAAACTGACCCTTGATCCCGTCATCATCAAAAACAGAAACGATCTCGTCATTAAGAAAATTGGTCACATCTTGATGGGACGAGATATCTTGTTGAAACCACTTTTAGGGTTAACTGTATATTCGAAACCCATCTTATATGTATATCTATAACATTTCAGTATCTAATCCCAATCTTAAAACAATGATACGATAGGTATCGCTTGATTATTAACTGAATACGAGTGTTTCGCACACCTCTAAAAAAGGGGCGAACTTTATGAATAAAATATTTGTTACATAAATTGTTAATTTTTATTGAGAAGCAAAGTGATGGTGACCAAAATTATATTGTGGGAGAGAGTATGGCTTCGATTAAAATTATGTCCAATGAAATTAAAATCAAATTTGCTGTTTATATTCCTTCATTCTTTTCTACAGCTTTCTTTTCTCAAATTATGAACTGTAGTTTGAAATTTATTTGCATTCAAACAATCTTGTTATTTTTCAGATGAAACATTAATCGATATCTCCTGCGTTGTGCAACCATTTGAATTTTACCATGGCTGTACATATGTTTTGATCAGATAATATTTCAATATAAACGTAAGTACGTTTAAAGTATTTTTTAAACGCATGACCAACATTTAAAGGTCATTGAATGCTTTATTTTTAGCTATTGTTTATTACAGGTTAATACATTAATCAATATATTCCGCCAGTGTTGTCTAACCATTCGAATTTCATTATGGCTATAGATATCTTTTGAACAGAAGTAAAATATATCAATTTTAGCGCGTAAGTACATTTAAAACATTTTTCAAATGCATGACCAAAATTTAAGGGCCGTTGAATATTTTATTGTTATACGATTGTTTATTTCTTCGTGCGATGCAAAAGTTACAAACTTTCCAAGGAAAATTAAACATCCAATTGAATTAGATTAGGCTAAAATGACCGTGATTCAAAATTACAAGGCATTGTTCTTGCATCTTTGCCTTCGGGACTGATCCAGGACCGTCGCCAATAACCCGTTGTGTTGTTCCAGTGCCATGTTAATTAACTACTTACCTACCATTTACACAAAACACTTGGGAAAAGGTCCTAGGCAAGCCTCCCATCAGAACTACGACGCTAAATAAACTGAAATGCGTATGCGTATCGACGCTTTTTCTGTAGAGAAACGAAGTACGCATTCTCATGATATGGATGTTTTTATTGCATGACGGATCAATGTGGTGACTTGCCTTACTCTTTCTTAACCTAGAAGTTTTATAGTTTAAAGCTAAAACTTAGGTAAGATTTTCTACTTTCTGACAGGGTTTTACGGCATTTAACCCTCCTGGTGGTTTACTCAACGACGTGTCTCGTCATTAGCAAAACTGACAAGACCTTGACGGACGGGATATCTCGTCACTAGAAGGAAACTGACCAGATCTTGATCTCGTCATCATGAAAAAGTCGGTAATGTCATGAAGACGAGATATCTCGTCATTAGAAAATAGGGTTGGATCGTGATGAGCGATATATCTCGTCAAATCCACTTAGAGTGTTAAATAGTAATATTTGCTAGATCATAAAATAATTCTAAGCAATCACTGTAATCAGATAATATTATAGCTCACTCCTTAAGAAATCTCCTCTGAAAGACTTTTCCGACTTACTATCACTCAGCGCATAACCACAATTCTCGGATGTTTCTACTTTAATTGAGAACATGTTTCTACAACACTGAGACTTTCCTCTAATCATCAAATCAATAGAAACAGAGTTTTGTTCTCAGGCTTAAAGTACAAACTCTAACAATAATGGAAGCCGTGAAAATCTTTTTCCTGAAGGTCGGTAGTGATGACCTCTTTTCAAATAAAACTGATGGACTCATTAAATGAATAGAACGTCGAGTTCCGACTTACGTAGACACTCTCTCCAGTTGCATGTTCCCTCGCATAATCGAGCGAAGAGGACCTAACGACTTACATTAAATGAATGCATTGCATTCAATTTGGTTTGGGGGTAGTAAAGCACCCATTAGCACAATCAAGAATATGGACCAATGACTGCAGTTTAATTTTCAGTTGCATCCGCAGAACTCTGTGCTATTCCTGTGCAAGCTAATGGAAGATTGGATTGATATCACGTTTCTGTTCTTCGGCGTGTACTTCAGTTCCGCAACATTGCTAATTTAATGAGATTACCAAGGAAATCAAGAAACGATTCGAACAGCCAAGTTCGAGTACCAGCATTGATGTTACTTGATCGGAATTTAAAATGGTAACATCAATTATTTGAAAACGCTACTGTTTTGGCATCATTTTGTCTTTTATTTTCCTTAGTTTTGATAGAAAATACTTCATTATATTTACATGTTTAATTAATTGAAATACGCCTGAGCAGATATGATGGTACATTAAGGCTTTTTGCTTACTTTCGTGACATCGTTGGTAACATTGTGTAAGTGTTTATTATTAAACGTAACAATGTAAAAAGTATATTCCCAACCAGTATGACGCTTTACTCCTAGGAAATTTACCACACTCGCAATTCATTAAACCTTCAGATTCAGAATCATTAAACATCGAACTATTCAAATTTGTATGATTTTTTTATTTACCTCAGTCAATAGATTAATTAAAATATGGCCACTTTTCTTTTAAAAGTAAACAACTATTGTTAACAGAGTACAGCATAGCTCAAAGGATCATTTCGGTGTTAGAAAGAATATAAAATTTTCAATTTAAAGAATTGACTCTAATAATATGATCACCCACTGTATAACGTCAGACATCATTTGATGCCGTAATATTTCATTTTCTTCTCCGTATGTCTCAGAAGTTCTATTTTTGTCAAGCTAAATCTAGGTGGCGTTAGTGTTTCAGCTGGAAAACGTTTTTCGAGTACGTATTTCAAACGCGACGTCACTTGACGTGTTTATTGAATACGATTTCAGCACTTCGCCAATAAAAGTCCCAAAGACAGAATTCCGAATCGACTTAGGATAGTTGATAGGTCAACGCCAAACGTGGCAAAATGATGAAAAACTGCAAGTTTAAGGTAACCCTGATATGTATCATGCAAGAACATTTGGATACAACAAGAGTAAAATATTCGCTTTCTGTCTGATTTGCTAATTTACCCTGATACATCCATCTGATATAAAGTATATATTCTGGAACACTAAGGAAAATCAGCACCACTGCTGTAGCATAAACTTCAAATGCACATACGAAATAAATAAAGTATATAAACAATATCAGAGAGGTTAACAGTTATTTCTTACATATGCAAGGATGTAGATAAAGTTTGAAAAACATCAGTTAAGAACTATATCAACTGATACAATGAATCACATGATATAAGTTGTTTAAAGTTTAGAGTTACATCCTGGAGCACAGAGCTCCAGAATATATTGAAGAAACAGGGGACAATTGATTAAATAATAATTTCTATACACTGCATACCTTAAAAATACATGCATGATAATCTGAGCCGACGAAGGTAAAAAAAAGAACGTCTGAGTCTTAATTAATTATAAATATTATTTCCATGGAACATTAATAATCCTCCAAGCAGACTAAACAAAAACATTTGTCTTCATGCTCTGATGGGTAAAGTAATAACGCCTTAATAGCCATAATGAACTTAGAAGTTAAGGAAGTGATTAAGTAATGATTTATCAACAGTCAAAAACAATAAAGTTTGGCAATGCAGTTTTTTTTAACATCGCTTAGGCTAAAACAAGATAGATCATAAGAGAGATTTTAAAGCAAGTGTTTAAACAAACGAAATGAAAAAGTATTTTGAAAATAAGTTAAAAATCCTTAATTTTCAGATAAGTTAGATGTGTAAACATATCTTGAAAACAAGTTCCAAATCCTTTTTCTGTTAAGTTAGATATGTTGGACACAAAACCTAGCCTTAAAATAAGAGGGGCCACGGTAGCCCAGTTTCTAGAGTCGTGGATTGGCGACTGGAGGGTTGCTAATTCGAAACTTGATCCAACCAAAGACCGTCGTGGTCCATGCTAAATCTGTAGTGGCCTCAAATGTTCTCCCTTTGGCGTGGTGTGGAAGCTTGGAGAGTGGGGTGCCAGATCAGGTGTATCATCTGACCTTGGTTCAAAATTATGAGATCAATATACGATGACTAAGTGTTGTGATTGAGAGGAGCTTCAAAAAGTTTGACCAACATGTCCAATTAGTAGTCACGTAATTGCTCTGTGAAAAATGTTACCTTGTTTGGTCGATGTGGCATTTATCGCCTCGTTTGGTAATGTAACATCTTATGATAGGGTAGGTGCTTGAATGAGCGTTGAGCGTATGATGAATATTCCTTGGGTTTGGCCAAACACATTTGCGTTTAAACTATATTATTTTTAACCATTAAATGATCAGTAATTTGTCCCTAAACTTTAAGAAAACAATTTACTAGTTTGTGGATGCTTAATATTACTGAAATTGATTGCTTAATATTAAGGAATGGAAAAACAATGTATGTCAAAAACAGAAATGTTTTGCGAAATTGGTCAAAGTTATCTAATTTTATACAATGTATCCGAAAATTACAAAAACGCTAGGGAGAAAAATAGAAATGGTTTGGAATTGGAAAAGAATAAATTGTTGTCGTTTGTTTTATTTATACTATTATACTATACGAGAAGGAAAATCAGGAGCGTCAAGCAGATGTTTTCGAAAAGGACATTTTCAGCTGCGCTGTTTGTTTAGAATTATGTCGAAAGAAGTTAAATTTCGTTCTCTATTTTTATGCTATTTTCAAAAAGAGCTGTATTTTTTTCTCTTTTCGTTCGCTGAATTTTTATGTAAAAGAATAAATACCTTAAAGTAACTAGGCAATACTTGTACAATATTTGTTCACGCACTGCTTTGGTTTTCCATTAAAAACGACGCTTTAAATTTTGTTTTCAGTAGAAAATTATGGGTTAAAGAAAGAATCCCTTTTCAACAAATACAACAATTATGTTTATTAAAATAAAAAATTTTACAAATATTTTAGATATAATTAGAATAAAATTTTAGATATATTTAGAATAAAAATACTAATTTATATATCACAAAAAAGTTATCTAAAGCGCATAATATAACTATGTTTCAGATACTATATATCGTCTGCGAGATGCTTTAACTATATTTTGACTAATCAAATTCATGTTGTACATAATACTCGAGTTTCAAATTTCATCTTTTATTTAATTATTCCCAATTTTCATTCTTTTATACACTGCTGGCCACCCAAATTGCAACACCAAGAAAGACAAGAGATATCACAACAAAATTTATTTTGTAGATAACATGTTGACCAAGTATCAAATGATTAAATTTATAGACTTCTGTGAAGTGTGGTTCCTGCCAAAATCAGTAGCCAGAGTAGCCGCCATTGTTGGAGATCACCGCTGCCACACGCCTCGGCATTGATTCAAAGAGACTTTGGATGTGTTCTTGGGGTACAGCAGACCAAGCAGCTTCCACACGTTGCCAAAGTTGATCTGGTGTGGCAGCTGGGGATGTATTCTGGGTCAATCGTTGAGCAACCATGGACCACATGTTTTCTATCGGCGAAAGATCCGGAGAGCGAGCTGGCCAGGGAAGCAATTCAATCAGGCGATTGACGAAGAACCCTTGGACAATGCGTGCCACGTGTGGTCGCGCATTATCCTGTTGAAATATGGCTGTGGACAAGCCCTGAAGGTAAGGAAGGACAACTGGCTCCAACACCTCGGAGATGTAGCGCTGGCTGTTTAAAGTACCGGCAATGCGTACTAGAGGAGTGCGAGAGTGATATCCAATATCGCCCCATACCATAATAACCGGTGCAGGACCAGTATGGCGGTGCATAACGCAGCTGTTCAGCATCCTCTCTCCACGGTGTCTCCAGACTCGAATCCGACCATCGTGGTGTTGCAGATAGAAGCGTGACTCGTCAGTAAAGACAATTTCATTCCATTCTGCCGTCCACATCCTTCTTTCATCGCACCATTGGCGGCGGAAACGTCTGTGGTTCTGCATCAAGGGTAGACGAAGCAATGGACGTCTTGCGGACAGACCACTCTGCTGTAAACGGCGTCGAATGGTACGCGCAGACACTGGATGATGCGGTACAGACTGAATGTGCTGTGCTATGGTTCGCGATGTGGCTGAGCGATCCGTCACTGCCATACGCACAATATGCCTGTCATCACGTGAAGTGGTGCACTGAGGTGGATGCGATCGAACACGTCGGTCCGTCGTACCCTCCTGCATCCAACGATCACATATCCGCATTACAGTTGTTTGGTTTCGTCCAACACGACTACCGATTTCCCTGAAAGATAATCCACAATCTCGGTAGGCCACTATCCTTCCTCTGTCGAACTCGGATACTTGATCAAAAGATGATCACTGTTTTCTACGAGGCATAATTGATCGTTTTTTGAAAAAAAACCACAAGAAAAACACAATTGCCGTACTTGAAATCGTCGAAATCTCCAAGCCTTAAATAGCGCTTTGAAGTGGCGCCACAGGCGCGCGTGATGTGCTTCTGCGCTGAAATTCTAATCATTTGCATATCTCACCTCCGCTAATGCATGTTGTAAATTTCATATTATTTGCATGCTTCCTTCAGGGTGTTGCATTTACGGTGGCCAGCATTGTAGATGGGTTGAAACTAAACGTTCTTGTTCAGCAAGAAATAAAATTTTAATCCTATTTAAGTTTGTTTTATCATTTTACACACATACATAATATTGTTTAATTTACATAACATTGTTTTTATCTTTTGACATACTAGATAAAATAATGATCCGAATTGGCATAAAAAATCGTCTCCAAGACCAACGATTGAACAGACGAGAACAGAACTCCAACGCGCGATTGAACAGAATTTTTTAAAGTTCGATTTATTATTTTTATTGTTTCCAGCAATTTTTAACGTAAAGTTCACCCAAATAAATTGCTTTATTTTAAACATACTTCGGATGTACATTGATTACAAAGGTAAATGTTTTATTATAGAACAGGAAATATTTACAAATATATTAGTTCTAAAGTCAGGAAATCTACTTTTATTACACCACAAAATATTAAGACACTTTTTTGTATTTTAAAGAATTAGTTTTTAAACCTCCTGGTGGTTGTCTTGACCTTGTCTCCAACAATACTAACCAGATCTTGATGGACGAAATATCTCACCATGAGAAAAAAAACTGACCAGATCGTAATCTCGTCATCGTTAAAAAACGGCAATATCTTGATGACGAGCTATCATTAGCAAAATTAATCGGATTTTGATGGAAAAGATATCTCGTCAAACCTACTTGAAGGGTTAAATAAATATAAATAGCTCACCTGTGGGACATTATCTTTCCACTCCTTTAATATATTTGGTATTACATCCATATATACAGATAAAAGTGGAATCATTTTCAGCTTTCACTTTCAGTGTATTTGATATGTAAGAAGGGATGTATATACTATATGCGCGTGGGAGAAGAGAGTCTACTTGATCACGTTACTACTCGTACTAGGTTTGATCGTATGATCATGGGCACATCAAAAGGTTATCATAGCTCACTCTACTTTTATATCCCCTCAATGCTCGTACCTTCAATACAGGATTGATCCCGGACCGTCGCCACAAGCCCGTTGTGTTCCCCTCTAGTGCGATGAAAATTCAGCTACCTACCATCGTTATTTCTTCTGCATTCTGAAATCTTGCCTTTTCAGTATCATTTCACTCAGTAGTTTTTCTTCTAATGTGATTATTGCTCCAGTTCGACGTAAATTCGACTACCTCTATACTTACCTTAAAAACAATACCCTAATCCTTGTAATTGCAATAGAAATTTACAGAAGAGATTAGAAAACTCGAAAAAAGACTTAAATCTAAAAGCTAATGTGTGTGCGTGCCCATAAAAGGCCCCCTCCCAAAAAAGGTAAAAACAATTAAAGTTTTAAATAAAAATCAGCCTCGGATACAATACTTACAAACGTATTTAATTCGTCAGTAGAAAAACTAAGGCCTGTTTCAGGATTCTCTTAAGTCCATTGTGAATTTCAACACAATGCCTACTTAAAAGCACATAGCTGTCTTCAGATGTCTCCTCAGGATGAAAGTTAGTCTTTCTTAGGCTATAAAATAACTTGCAATGACGCAATAAAGTTTAAATTGCACAAAAGTATCGCACTTCACCTGGGGCTGTAATTTCCACGTCCCTGGAGAAGTACTTGTATTTACCCCTTATTCCCTATGAAGAGTTTCCTGGAAATTCGAGGAACCTCTACCATCTCTATATCCAGGAAATCATTTTCTTTTTACTGGTATTTTCATTGAAACCCTCTACTTTTCAAGCTCTGACTGATCGGTGGAACTTTCCAGAGGGAAATGAAAGAAAGCTTTTCATAAACGGGCTTTTTTATGACTCAAGCAATGCAAAAATGGAATCGATTTGAACTGAATATGATCGGAATAATTATTTTCTCTGTCTTCCCCCCAAAAAGCGTAATTTTCATTTTACTAACCGATAATTTATTTTTGCTTTTCTAATTGAAATTTAGCTGGTCTGATAGCCAGATGTTTTGAGCATCGGATCAGGAAACTGGGTTCGAATCCAGGTGTGGGCATGAATTATGTAGTAGTTCGTAATTCATATTATATTTCCTCAGAGGCACGTCTTTAAGTGCGTACGGGCTTCACAAACCCGAGATACCCTAGCGATCTAGTCTTTTCCCATGGGGTTTTACTGCCTCTGGTAAACATGGGGATCGCGACCCCAGGATACCCAAGCGATTTTTTTACTACTTTCTTCTTTCCATCCTTTCTTTTCACAATCATTCGACATTGTCTGTCTTGTGTTTGACAGATTGGCCAAATATTCTCCTTGCGCCTTAAAACCCAAAACCAACCAGCGACATTAGTCCTCTGAGCGCCACGAGTTTTCCGGGTAGTATAGTATTGCTTTTATCTCACAATACACAAAATGACTAAATAGCCACATCTTTTGGTTAAAATAATTCTAGAAAGGATTCTATTGGTCTAGAAGCTCAAAATTGGTTAGAAGTAATACAAAGATTTCAGATTCCAAAATGGATATATGCATGCGAACCCCTAAGAGGATTAAATTATTGGTCCTAGTGTAATCAGTGTCCTCGCGGAAAACGGAACCTTGGAACAACAAACCACATTAAACCTAATCAACATGTATGAAATAATTCCACATTTAACTCTTGTAGTAATGCAATATTTGATATATCCACGCACATGTATAGTGTGTGATATATCTACATAAAAGACTCGTTTCATGTAAATCAAAAAACGAGGTTGTGTTGCATGATCACTACGGAAAATGATAGAATGAATTTTCGACAGACATGCTTTTGTCGATTAGTTAAAAAAAAGTGCTGTATCTAAGAATATGAATTAAAGTGTGAATTTTCATTTTCGCATTAATTTTCATTGAATTTCATTTATTTATTTTTATTACAATTCTTATAAAAGCGTGTATCCGATAAAGGTTGGCATTGCCTTGCATCCTAAAGCATAAACATTTCTTAAAATTCGTTTAATAAAAAGCGTATGCATCAAAACAAATGCAATTTAAAAAATGTTACTTAAAAAAAAGAGAACATTTTTGCCGATATTTCTTTTTTATATACTAGTCTTTTTGCCGATATTTCTTTTTTATATATTAAGTTATCAATTTAAAATTATTGTTAAATTTATCAATGATACATTGGATGCATAGTATCCATACAATACCCGCCAGGTAGTCATCTACTGATGTAATTAAGCAAACTTATTGTCCAACCTCCGCATTGTAGGTTTTGAATGTATCTATACTGATTATGCGTATTAGTTTCATGATAAATGATCTTTACCTACGTGATATTAATTTCAGGACAGCAAAAGTATAAGATCCAAGTGAGTTATTCAGAACCTTTGTAGATTTTTGATAAATTGCCAACCCTATACTTTTATTTATTAATATTTGGGACGCTATACATCTTTGAAAACTTCTAACCGGAAAATAAATTAGACTTTAGATATTAGGTAATTTCTGTTTGATGAAGATTGATTCAGTTTTCATTTCTGAGAAGTATAAAAATTTCTCTGTTAATCATATTTTTATGAAATAAATATAAGTTTGATACGTACGACATATATACTTAAAGCTAATTTTTATTTGAAACATGAAGTAGAAATTATGAAATATCGATATTAAGATAAGGTTATGGATGGTTGGTTTATGAAGTCAAATTTGTTTTTAAACTGTGTATGTAAAGATATATTAGATCGGCCTGGAGATGTGTATGTTCTTGCGTACATATATTATGTTTGGCAATAAAAGAACAGAAAAGAGCGATAAAAACTAATTATTTTAACTTGCACATTATTAATGTTTCGTTAAAAAAATTCCAAGAATCTTTTCGTACTTACATTTTGTGGAACATCTGTTGATTCATTGTTTTTTATTTCTTTATTGTTGCCACATAGCCAAAAGAATATCAATAAAGATAAATAGATAAATGCAAAATTCTAATTCTAAAACTAAAGAAATTAAAACAGTAACACAAATTGTTTGCAAAACATTTTTCAAATTTGTACTTTTAAATTAACAATTATCATCTGGTAATTTTTTAGAATTGAGTTTTATTATTATAAACAAGTTTAATGTTAAGGTTAGGAAAGTATCAAATAAGAGTTAATATTACGAATAATCAAATAACAGATAATTTTACATTAAAATATATTTAATTTGTTTTCCTGTCCTATTGTAAGAATTTTTTTATTTTATCCAAATTCCAAAAACCTAAATAAAATTTTAAAATTATTTATTTAAAATTTAAATTATTCTCTCTTTATAAATGTTCACCTATCATAGGTTAAATTCCCCCAGAGAAACAAAGAAGTTGAATAGGAAATATTTCTACACTACGTTTTGCGCAATTTATTTATTTTTATTTCTAAAGCCCAACCACTGACCTTTTTGGCACTACAAGGGATGAACTTACGTCTATTTGTGAAGAACCACCCAGCAATAAACCGCAGTTACTCCTAACAAGAACAGTCACCAACAGCCATGCACTTACAAACGGATTCGAACCCAGAACCTAATGGGCAGTAGACAAACGCTAAGACTACCATATCAGTTAGGCGCAATCCACAAAATAACGATTGTAATAATACTGGTATGTGTTCATTAAATTTGTATGATTGAAATTTTCCCATCGAGCAAAAATTGACGCAATTTTTTAAGCATATGTAGTTAGTGTGCATCTTATACACAATATCCTAAAAATTGGGGGCTTTGAGAGATATGGCCTTTGCTGTATTAAAAACCAGCAAACCAACCAGAATTGGAGGATCTTGTGTGGGTTCTGACCTGTTTAGGCGCTGCAGTACTTACGTAATGTAATTGGTAAGCTGTTGGGTTGTGCAAACCGAAGCAGACTCAAATCTCTCTATCTTCATAATACAGTTTCAGTAATAGTTCATTTAAATTATTAAATTTAATAAAATATACTCACAGAGGTCTCTTATAAACATGTATGATTTCTCTGCTGTCATTCCATGAAAAACAGTTTACAAATAATATGTTTTAAAGAACACATCAGCATAACATAAGCAACTTGTAAATATATTTGCGTTGTAAATACAAAAAACGTTTTCTCAACACAGTCAAATAAGAGGGAATTTACATTGATGACACCCTTAAATTTGTACCAGCAAATTTTACGTTTTAACCCTCTGAGCGTCACGAGATTTACGAGTATTGTAGAATTGCTTTTCACTCACAACACGAGACTAAATAACCACGTCGATTGGTTAATCGTAGGAAACATTTTATGGTCCAAGAAAGTCAAAACTCCTGCCATTCAGTGAAGACTACAAGTTGCAAAGCGGATACATGACTGTGAACCCCTCAGAGGATTAATGTCGTATAGAGAAAGCATTCAACCCATAGTCTTATTATTAAAGTACATTCACGATAAATTGAAACGATTACAGAAAATGTCTGCAACCTCTTAAAATGAAATTATTTTATTTCTCATAAGTTTAAGGCTGAAGGGATTCCAATTTACCATAACTACCTGATAGTTACTGCTACTTTACGAATTACAAAAATAGAGTCTAAACTATTTTACACTTACAAAGTAGACATCCAAACTTACTATTTTACTATATAGCAGAGTTTTGAAAAAGTTTTGCAACAATATTGAATGGTTGTTGTCATGAGAAATGAGAGGCTAGACTCGATTAATAGAGACTGAAACGAAACTTCAATAGTGTTTCATGAACTATGATTTTAACAAGTGCAACTGCTTCTAATGTATAGATTGTCAATTCACATTTGCACCACTTAAAAAACTTCTCAAATGATTCGTAATAGAAATGTTTTTAAAAAGCTAAAGCAAGATTAAAAATAACTGTTCATTTTGAATTTCAAAAATACAGTCGAAATTGTCTATAAATTATTTTACGCGTACAAAGTATACAAAGTAACTATTTTACTATATGAAAATTTTTCAATGGATATAGACTGAAACGAAACTCTAATAGCGTTTCATGAACTATGATTTGAACAAGTGCAGCCGTTTCTAATACATAGA
Source organism: Meta bourneti (assembly GCA_933210815.1). NCBI lineage: Eukaryota > Metazoa > Arthropoda > Arachnida > Araneae > Tetragnathidae > Meta > Meta bourneti. The sequence continues at coordinate 64,836,136 of OW119925.1, forward strand.
TTGTTGACAATTCACAGTTGCACTACTCAAAAAACTTTTCTCAAATGATTCATAATATGAATGTTTTTAAGAGGCTTAAAGCTATATAGGTTAGATGTTAATTTTGAACTCAGAGAACTTTTCCCAAATGATTAAAAAGACCGTTTCTAAAAAGGACTAAAGCAAGACTTGCTTTGAAGAAGAAAGAAAAGGGATTCGTCCTACATGTTCAGTTGTGAGAAAGAAAAACACTTTTTCCCGTTCATCAGGCGAATCATTCTCTCTTATTCGTATTCGTCTCATCTCTTTAGACATTAAAGGTCTTTTTCGCATTCGCTGGAAAAAAAGATGACACTCAGTTGCTCGAAAAGTACCGATTAGTGAAATGTGCCATGGCACTTTTTGGTCTGGACCCATTACTTCTTCACCAAAGCCCAGAAAGATGCTGTCTTCTTTGATATGCCCAGCTTTTTCAATGGCTTGTCAAAAACGGTTCAAGATACAGAAGAGAAAGAGAGGTTTTCAGGGACTAATAAGAATTTTTAAAGCGCCCAATTTCTTAAAAGGCTGGGGTACTCCAATACAATCGATCGTGAAATTCGCTCTTCGCGAAACCTGGTGTCATTTCCGGTTGAGGAAGCGATGGGGTGGAAGTGGGAACTTGAAAACATTTAACAGAGAGAAATAAAACCGTTGCATGACTGATTTTTACGGAAAGGGAAGGACGGGGAGATTTTTATAGATTTCTTAAAAAAAGAGCAATGTGTTTACACTTAAAATAAACTTATCCGGAATTCAAAAGCATTTCATTTCATGGTACCGATTCCTTACTTGCCAGATCGACTTTAAAGATCCGAGTTTATGTACTGAGTAATCAAGGGAAATAATTGCTTCTTTTCTAAGAAGTACATAAAATCCTATCTAGTGATCAAACGTCTCGTACAATCACCATAGTCAGGTTCTGGATAGCTCAATGCCGTTTTGTTAGAGTTCAACATTCATCGAAGATGAAGGGAAATGGGTATTTTCGTTTCTAGGGAACCTGGTCTCTATTGGCCCAAGTTCCATTGCTCCAGCACCATATTTAGCAGGAATTTTGCTAAAGATATGTACTAGATTTGTCGTAGAGACTACCAGATTAACATCTTCAAGTGTAGTCATGCTTGTTTCCATTTACTGGTATATAACATCCATCATAACATCTGTCAAAATCTACCAGATTTTGAAAAAGACTGTAAAAAGTGAAACTGGGAAACATAAACAGTGGTTAAATTTCGAGTGTTATTAAATATATGCCATGATTATATAGTGACTTATCATAATTATGTCATTTTGAATAACTGAATTATTTTTTCAGTAAATAAATAAAATGTGTACACATTACCTAAAATTGTGAAAACAGGTCATCGACATTTTACTTTTTATTTTTATCTTCTCACAAAATGAAAGATTATTAACCATAAATAGTGAATACCACAAAACAGTATGCTATTTTATACATATTCGAAAACGCTTTTGCATTAAAACGCTTTTGCTTTTGAACTTCGTAAACCCTTGAAAAATTATGTAGGAGAAAAAGCTATTTATAGTTTTGGTATTAGACAAAGTAATATATTTATGCTTAACACACACTAAAATTTTCCAGCATTAATTTTGTAAACATAAGTAATTAGAATCATTCGCTTTTGAATTTTTTGTATCATAAAATTCTCCGTTACACCTCTTGTTATCATTCTCTCGCATCGATTAGGCTAATTTTATCAGCTTTCTGGCATGTTAAAACCTAATATTTGAGCGTCATTTACTGAAGTCAAAACTTAATTTTGTGTGCTTTAGATTCAGTCCTACTTTTCTGTTTCTGCTTCTGTAACCAATCCAGTAGTTTCCTGAATTTCGAGGAAATCAATATTAAATAACCAACGAAAGAAACAAATCCAACATAAACAGACATCTGATGCCTCATTAAAATTCAAAAACAACCAAGAGAATTCACAAATTGCGAAACTGACAACTGACTAGAGAATAAGAAAGAAAAGACTTAATTCAAAGTTCTATTAGAGTAAATAAGATAAGTCTGTTTCGTGGGGTTAATTTTCTAATTTTAAGAAACTTGATAATTTTTTTGGTTTTAAAGAACTTGAATGTAAAGAACAAGTTTTTGGAAAATGAGTTTAAAACTGAAGAAACAAAATATTTCTATAACTTAGAAATTTTAGAGGAATATTTTTAAGAAATTAGTATAGCCATTTATAAAACAAAGAAAGGTGTAAATTTTGGTACTGAGTCCCCTTAACACGTGTAGCGTAATTTATTAACATAGTTAATTTTGAAATATAAATACTGGGATGGATGTACGCATTCCCTCATACATCTGTTATGAGTGTACTAAGAATGTACTCTATCAAGCGACAATTGAAAAGTAAAAATTCTGATTTCTCTGAAAAAAATACCAGACGATTCAATACTAAAACTCAATGTGCTCAAGTCTATTACCCCTCATAAAGTGACTCAAAAACATTCAAAATTTCAGATAGTTTGTTAAGAGACAAAGCACTTCATGGTTTCGATTCTCGTTTCTTTTTATGTCTTGTTTTATCATTCAGGTTTTTCATTATTATTAGGTGGTCTGAAACTTCCTTTTTATGTATCACAAGTTTTTAAACTTTCACTCTATTTTCGACATCAATGATTCAAAAATTTTCCTTATTTTTCCCGTATTCTTGATTTGTTTTTAAATTTTTCTGTGCCTCAACAATCTGAGTAAACGTAGAAGAGACTTCATTATGCATCCAGTTCCTCATAAAAGCTATAATCAAACGAGATAATTCCATTCATGGGGACTTCATTCAATCTAAGTCCACCATTAAAAACCGCAGACTATTACAGCTGAAAAAAGTAATCCATTGAAAATGACAAGAGAATATAGGTCCGAAAACAGCTAAGGAAAGGAATTCGAAGAGATTAGAACAGACATGTGGGGAAAAGTCTGGAATTTGATTAGACACAAAGCTAGTTTCGCTTGTTTCTTTTCTGTATAAATCTGTTTCTATTTCGATTTCTTTTTTAGCGTATGAAAATCTTATCTTTTGCAATATTGTTCATTTGACAACCGCCTTTTTTATCTTATTATATTCTTTATTTTTGCTTTGCAAAGTTCTTTCAAAGTAGACGGATTCTTTCAAAAGGTAAATTTATCTAAAAAGATATCGGACGAAAGAGCAGATATTTCACGAGTCTCATCAAGAAGAATCGATATGATTTTCGTGTAACTACTTTGAATTGGATGTTCATGTGTTGAATACCCGGATTTTATCCACAGTTTTTTGAAGAAAGAACACTTCATCAAAGCTGTTAGCTACATACCTATGCAATAAATTTAAAACGTTTCTAATTCTTATAATACGATATACTTGCTTGTAATAATGTGTATGATCCAAAAGCAGGTGAAAAATTTACAACCTTTGTGAATTATTTATTGATTTAAGTTTTTAATAAAATATACTTCTTAATCAGCTTTGAGAAATTAATTTCAGTTTCCTACATTAATCCTTTTTGTATTGAAACAGCGTTTCAAAGATTTTCTTTCGAAAGTTTCATTTTTGGTTTATATTCACGTTATTTCATGAACAAATTTATACTCTCTAAAGCCATTTTTATTCGAATAGCTACTTTAAAATATATTTTGTTACTTTGCATATCTGTTCTTTAAACCATTGCTGTCATTGATTCGCTTTACTTATGAATTATTTACAAAGAAAAATTAATATTTTCATTATAACTAGTTTTTTAAATTAAAAAATTTTCTCTTGAGCTTTATTTTCACTGTAATTTATTTAACACAAAAAAACAAATACCATTAATTTTTACATCCTTTTATATGCTATCATACTGTCTAAAATATGGATGTTTAGAAAAGTTCATAAGAGATTCTATAAATATATGTATGGGTATTGAGGAGTCTTGGCATATTCTTTATTTCATTAATTGAATTGAATTGGGTTTACGATACCCATTTCATGAATCAATATTTAAAATGTATTAAATTCAATTATTGAATTATTTGAAATTGACAATCACATTAGACTTTTAAATACACCTATCATTTGATTCCTCTTGTGCTATCTCTAACCTCTCTCAGCATTACATTTGAATTGCATTTACAATAAAGGGTGCATATCACAACTTAAATAAATTAAAGGAATTATTTATCTAGAATTTGATGTTTTATGCAGACCTCAGTCAATGCTTCTTACGAACTTCAAGAGTCCGATAAAAGGCTAGTAATAATGGTACCTTTGTTAAAAGGGAATTAGAATTCAGTCTAATATTTAGAAGAGACCATTGAAGACATAGCATCTTGTGTACGTTAAATAGTAGTTCGTCAAAACGAGCCTCCTGGAGGGGGCTTATTTTCTTCCAATAAACATGAACATCTCACAATCCCGAGGTATAATTGGACTCCGGCGAATTGGCACCACCAAAACCACGTGACTCTTTGAGTCACGTGGTTTTGAACGAGTCTATTTAAAATGAGTGATAGGTTGAAACATAAACAAAGACTTACACAGCTGGTAAGGAGGGAAATCCATCCACGTTGATCGCCAGTCATGCTTTTGCGAATGGCAGCCCTTCTAAGGCTTTCACACCTTTTCAAAAATCGACTGATCCAGTTCGACTGCCTTCTCGTCGGAGGCATATTATATCCTAGCAATATGTCCTCCCTTACGTTTTTACCTTCGCCATTCTAAATGCTTTTGTCTTTTCTTCCTACCTCGTTGCTGACTATTATATAGTTTTGATTCGAAACGTACTGTATTTTATATTTAGTTTTAAAAATTATTCTTTTTTTAATATGTTCTACTATTAACCCTCCTGGTGGTTGTCTCGACTAGGTATTTCGTCATTAGTAAAAGTGAACAGATCCTGATGGACGAGATATTTCGTCGTTAGAAAAAGTCACTGATCTTGATCTCGTCATCATCAAAAACTGCTTTATCTTCATTCGATATTCTTCATGACGAGATATCGCATCATTATCAAACTTGATGGACGAAGTATCTCGTAGAAACCACTTGGAGGGATGAAATGTTTGGTGAAGCTTGGCCAGATCTAGCCCTTGGGCCATAAGAACCAACAATATCAACCAAAACTTAAGACCAAAGTAGACGTTATTTTATTTTTGTGAGAACTAAACGGGCGTAAAAGAACTAAGTAAAAACCTATTTTAATTTATTACTTTTGATTAAAAATAGCTCAGAATCACATTATTTCTAGAATCGATTAAACCAAAGATAAAATACATGTCTCAACGGGACACAATTAAAAACTTCAATACTCCACTGGACAACTTCCAATGCTCAAGCAAACGAATTACATTCATTATCCAATGCAGAACTCATTTCGTAATGACGAATGCATCACCAGATGTGCGTATGCTCCACCAATTCACAAAACGCAATTAGCTCCATAACGAAACATCTCATTTGAATTCGGAGGCGTTAATGGCAAAATGATCTCCAAGACGCATATCTCACCAAGCTATTCTTATGCAAACAAAGAACGGATCTTTTAATGGATGGTTTAAGAACTTTCTACCGAAATTTTTCAGACAAAAATATCGGGGAAATCTGTCTGGACCAGTCAATCTTGGGGAGATAATTCGATGGAACAGACAGGGAGTTCATTAATGCCGCCATTAATCCGTCATCCGGAATAATCTTCTAACACCAGAGTCTGGATATAATAACACTCCGTCTTAACTGCTCGCTTGAAGGAGAAGCGAGCTTTTATTTTGGCGAGCATCCATCGCGAGGAAATTGCGCTGCGAATGGGTTAATCGTTTCGCAAAGTCCTTTTAAGGGAGCGGATGAAGGAAAACGAAGACGGATTAATTTTGCTTTGAGTTATCCGCTGTTCGAGTTCCTTGTAATTACAACTTGGCATTAATTGAAGCTATGGAGCTGGAATTTATATAATTTTCCAATTTGAGAAGGCAATGAATAGGTTAATACCGAGCATGGATATTTTCTTTGAGTCTCGAAGTTACAAAAAATTTTGTTATTGACTTTTAAGAACTAAAATTTTATTTTCTGGAGTTTTATATTGATGTTTTAGTCCGTGGTGCTTATTTGCCTTTCGATTATTTTTGTATTGTGATTTGTCTTGATTGTTTTTTCACACTATCTTGTCATGGATTTTTCTGTGTGGTAATACCAAAAAAAATTATTATGCCTGTCCACTGACCTCTTTTTATATGCCTGACCACTAACCTATTGGCCTGCGTCACAACAATAGACAAACTAGGGGTTATTTATAAAGAAGTATCGAGTGGGCAACCACTGCTACTCCTAATAGGGATAATCACGAATAACCATTTGCTTACAAACTGGGATACAAACCCGGGTCCTAGTGAGTGGTAGGACCCGGGAAGTGGCAGGCAAAGACTATGACCACTACATGAGTAAAGAGGCTGAAGAAATAAATAAAATAAGTCTGTTTGGAGAATGAATTTTAAATCTCCCTCATTTTCACAAGTTATAGGAGACATAGGCACTATTTTACTCTTGAATAAGTGCGGTTGGGTACTTACATAACACCAGCATATGTTCTGGTACCATTTGAAATTACTGAAAACTATTTTCTCTATGTGAACTGTACATCAAAAATTCAGAACATATCCTAAAAGCAACACTTTCATGCATAAACAAAATATTAAAACTGATTCAATTCTTGCAGAACCCAAGTTACCATAGACCGATAATTCAGAATTCGATCTTTTCTTTCAATGTAATCTTACAGAAGATTCTCCCGGCACAGTGTGTTTGTGACTCGTGACGTCCAATTTCCTGAAACTATTGATTGACTTAATGCATTATGCATATAAAAGGAAACGCACTATCCCATTTCCCAGTTTAGATCTGAATGTGATCCCTCCGAAAAGTCAATACAGACCCACTCGGAAGATATCACAGGTTTTGAATTGCCTCCCCATACTTTTTTGGGGGACTCCAACCCTAATTAGCATTCAAATGCATACGGGTACTTCACCCTGAAACATTCGCAGTTGTCGTCCCTCTTTCTGTATTCCTCCTGATGCCATTAATGTCCCCATGTCTGAAACCGTTTGATTCGATTTTCTCTTCCAACTTTAAAATTCGGAATTTTCGCATCTTAATTGGATATTTCTGGAATAGCAGCACATCAGGAACATAAGAATCAGCTGAAGCGATAACACACAGTTTGAACTGTAGCTCGACAATGGCATTTGGTGAGGGTTCATTTCCTTGTTTCCTTCCAAAACTAGATGGATCATAATGGATTATAATAGACGATTCCGTTCTTTAAAACTACGCATCAACCTAAACAGAACGCTCCTTTGCTCTGAACATCCTTAGCAGTGTTATAGGGTAGGAAAGCAGATATCCATTGTTCAATTCTTTGGCTGTGATATTGTTTACAGATCAGAAAATTGTATTGACGTATATCATGACGTCGATAGTGGTATTATTTATTTGATACGAGACGCATCTCTGGGGAACCGGATCCATTCATAGTCTGTTTTGTGCTGATAAGTAATATGATTTCCTCCCTCTTTCCTTGAAATGTGGTTTGGTTATGCTTACTGAATTGCATTTTTGAAAGAAAATGTCAGAGAAAAAATTAAAGAGTTTTAACATTTTTTTAATTGACGGCATTTACCATGGAGCTTGTTCAATGGTTTCGCTTTATTTCATTGATGATGTTATCAATATATGGTCAGTTTTCTTCTAATCATGAGATATATCGTCCATCAAGTTAAGCCAATAGTTTTGCTAATGACGAGATACCTTGCCGAGATAACCACCAGGGGATTAAAGAACTTTTTAAATCAAAGTAATATTGCATGCTTGGTTCGAAATTAGGGTAGGGTTAGAAATAAGTAGCTAACGTCGTACTGGAGCAACACAACGGGGTATTGGAGACGGCTCTGGATCACCACAGAAAAGAGAGAAGCGCATAGGAATTTGTAAACATGGTCAGATGACGAGAACAACACCTGAGCTGGCACCCCACCCTCCAAACATGTGGAAGGTGGGGTGCCAACACTACACCAACGTGAGGACATTTGATACCACGACAGATTTAACGTGCCCAGCACTGCGGTATTTGGTGGGAGTTTCGAACTCTCGACCCTGCTGTTGCTAATCCTTTACTCTTCCAACTGGGCTACCACAGTTCCTAGAAATTAGGGATATTGATAAAATATGTAGAAAATTGTTTTGATCAATAAGTTGTACGTTTACAAGTCTAACAAAGAAATATATTTAGAAAGCCAACCACACGTTTTAAACTAAAAAAATTATATTCCTATGGGTGCAATGTTAACATATGGTAGAAGATTATAATTGATTAAGGAAGTATTAGATATAGACCTTTTAAATGCATTTTATCAATTTTTCTATCCTGGACTCGATCTACAATGTTAGAAGCGCCTGAGAATCAGTGAAACTCGAAACTATGGGCGTCAACTTATAGAGGGCCGAAATCCTTGAGCCCTCCCATTAATTTTATGAAGTGAGCCACTCCCCCTAACGGGAAGGGTGAATATTAAAATATTACTAATGTTACCAATGAATAACTAAATAAGTTGTTTCAACAAACACCCACCAACCATTGGGATCTTGCCCCGCTCCCAATAATTTTACCAAGTTGACGTGCCAATGATCGTTACTTTCAGCAGGTCGTGAAGGTTCTTATGGAAACATCTTAACACTATGAATGTGATGCATTACATCATAGACAGAAACCACACTGGGTCTCTCTGGATGCCTACGTTTGCGAACTTCTAAAATCCATCTCTGGCACTGTAAGACCGTCGAATACACGGGGGCTGGTGCACGGTAAATCTGTGGCCTAAAATGACCTCACGTTGGCGAGGTGTGGAAGTTTAGAGAGTGGGGTGACAGCTCAGGTGTTGTTCTCGTCATCTGACCATGGTTCAAACTCACAAGTCAAACATTACAATGCTACTACTTGGATCTTTCCATTCGGGATTGATCCCGGACCGTTGCCAATAGCCCATTGTGTTGCTCCAGTGAGACGTTAATTAAGAACGTACCTAACTACCTTTCGTAGAAAAGTACCTACCTAATCTAAGTATCTGGAAAATAGTTTTTTGAACACATTTTTGACATTTTATAATTTTTACAACTTGCTCTGGATGCAAGTCGTATACATGTATATCCATCAAATAATCCATTTCTCAAATATCGCATCTCTGCTATGACAAAATTACGAAAGGTGATACTAAGGTGACTAAACAAGCATCCGTCTTTAACGAAAATCGATTTTGAGTTTGGGGGTGATTATTCCCTTCCTTAATCCTCCAAGTGGTTCTGTGAGATATCTCGTCCGTCAAGATCTGGTCAGTTTAGCTAATGGTGAGATATCTCGTAGAGATAAAATTGCCTTATCACTTCAAGGGGAATGAAGATCCAAGTATGAAAAATGAATTGTCCTTTACATAGAAATGGGGACAATGTGTAACAGGTTTTTTACCAGAGGCTGGCCATTACAGGGTAATTAATCACCAGAAGGGTTAAGTTCGTTTCCTGTAAAATTGCTGTAACTCAAATCGTCAAAATGAAGAATCTATGTCCAGCACTGATAGTTTTCCTACCAACATTTTTGACTTTCACCAGGCATGCTAAATTCTCGAACTTCATCATCTTTAAAGTAGGTAGGTAGTTAATTAACGTAGCACTGGAGCAATACAAAAGGCTGTCGGAATCAATACCGAAGGAAAAATCCAAGGACAACGCCTTGTAATTTTGAACCACGGTCAAACACCTTAGCTGGCACTCCACTCTCCAAACTTCCACACCACGCCAAGATGAGAACGTTTGAGGCCCCGACATATTTAACGTGCACCAGCCCCCGTGTATAAAACGGTCTTTGGATGAACCTAGTTTCGAACTTGCAACCCTCCGGTTCAAAATCCGTTGCTCTTACAACTGGGCTACCGCGGCTCTCATCTTTAAGAGAAAGATGACAAATTGATTTTATAAGCTATTCATGACTAATAATTTAAGAAAAAACATTGATACGTACAAGAAAACAAGTATAGCCGCGGAAACACTATCGCCACCTATATTTAGCTTTACAGAAAATGCCTCTTATAAGCTGATAATCGTGAGTGGATTGGTATATCCAATATAAAACATGTCAATCTTTAAAACAGATGCGAGTTCTCATTTAAACATCACAATCGTACTGCCAGCCTCTGACTTCAAGAAATAGCTGTGAATTTTTTAAACTCCTTCACTTCTCCTAGTCGGGCAAATATAATAATGTCAACACACCTTCTAAGCAAGAAGAGTCAGGAAGAAAAATGGTTACATTATGGGAACTAGTGGCGGCCCGAAACGCGATTCTTACTATTCTTGCTACCCGGCTACCTTTTACTGCGGGAAGACAAATGGAATTTCCTTTCAGCAAGCCAAAAATCTATTAATTCTAAGCCCCAGGGCGCATCGTAAATCATACCCTAGAATGTCTAAATTTATTTCTTTTTTGCTTCTTCAGGCAAATGTATATCTACGGGAGAGTTGGAAAGGCTGACTGGTTTGTGATGTCTACCATAAAATTTATAACCCGGAGGTGAATGTCTGTGTGATCTTTGTCTGAGTCGGACATTGAGTAAATGCACGACAGAGGAAAAAAAGTACGGGAATTGTGTACTACTTCTGTTACGCGTCCGTTAAAAAGCACCACGGAAAAGGAATTCGATATTTGGTCCTTGCTGCACTGATGACTGCTGAGCATACCATTATCAGACAAAGAAGTTAGATGTAATGAATAAATTAAAACATAAGTTTCATTGCAGACATATTAAGATTTCTTGACCGCAACAATTATTGACTTAATATTGATAGTTTCTTTAAACAGGTATTTTTTCATTTCAAACATTTCGACTATGGTGAATGATACTTGTATCTTTCAGAGGGCATCCCACTTCTTTGGAATTATTAAGTCGTCTGGTTGTATAAATGTTTTAGATATAATAACCCTCTTAGTGGTTTCGCCGAGATATCCCGTCCATCAATATATGACCAATTTTGCTAATGAAGAGATATCTCGTTATCAAGATATTGTCGATATTTTATGAGATCAAGATCTGATCAGTTTTCTTTAATGACGAGATATCTCGTTTATCAAGATCTGGTCAGTTTCGATCTTATCTAATGAATGACGAGATACCTCGTCGAGACAACCACCAGGAGGATTAAGGCTGCTAAGGGATATACATTCAGTCATTTGGTATTCTGATGTCAAGTAGTGCTGTAAATGATCCTTAAGGCATAAGGGTCTCATCTCTCTTTAATAACAAAGAGTGATAATTTTTTGCTGTCTGCAAAGTATAAAGTGAAGCCCATAAAAGTTTTGTTCAAAAAAGTTTAGAGCAATTCCCTTTAAATCTTTAAACGAAGGCTTAAAGCTATAAACACACTACACAGTTGGATTAATACTGAGTTATTCCCGTTGAAAAAAATTTCTCAACTGAAAAAAAAGACTTTTTTTCAAGAAACCGTTATCACTTAAAAACAACTTCTAAAACTGATTTGTATCTGTCAGATATTTAAGGCCATTTTTCAAACCATATTGACTCTCTGAGAGGTTCACATGCATATATCCGTCCTGCGACCTGTAATCTTCCTTGCATGACTTAACCTTTAGTTCAGTTTTGACATTCTTGACCAATAGAATCTTTCTTACGATTCTGCCAACCAATAGATGTGGTTATTTAGCAGTCCCTATATTCTATTTGTGTTGTGGTGTATAAGCAATACTATACTACTCTCATGACACTCAGAGGGTTAAAATAATACTGAAAGATAGTGTGCATATCCATCTCCTTAGAATAAAATAACATTGCTACCCATGGTGTAACAATCCATGTACACTATTTTTCTGTGAGTGCATTTGTAATTTTAGGAGCGGCTCTTGTTAAAAAGAAGTTACAAACGTCGAGAAACACGAAATTAAGCACTTATACTAGTTTCTGCAGAACTAACGAAGTAAATATGACCACAACTAAATGACTTGCTTTACAAGGTTTTATTTTTAGAAAGCGTAATATTCTCATTTCAGCTCGCTTTTTGAAAATCACAAAGCGAAATCACGTCATCGGCAGCATGCCAAAGCCACGAATCTGCGAATTTGGCGTTTTCAGCTAAATGAATTTTCTAGACTGTATTCGATGTTTTACATTACAACAAAGGCGCGAATTGCAACTCGTAACCTAAACTTTCACATGGACACTATTTTTTCTATGATGTATTTTCAGTATAAGAAACCGGAAGGAATTCGAAGATTTTACTTCCGCTATCCAAATGCTCTCGTATAATACATATCGGGATTACCCTAAAATGTAGTTTATCGCCGTTTGGGCAATGTCTTGCGTTGAATTGGCGTTGACTAATCAACTATCATATATCAATTCGGAAGTCAGTTTTTGGAATTTGTATAGGCAAAATGCTGAAATCGTATTCGAAAACAAGCCAAATTACGATTCGGAATACGTTTGAGAGACCACGTTCTGTAGCGCAAACACTACCTACATTAAGCTTGGCAGAAAATGCCTCTCGTACTGTCATAAACGAGTTTTCTCAATATCAACGAATTTGTGGAATCATACCTTCACCGTGGTGCTAAGAATATGAAAATCCTTAAACAATTGTCCGAAATTCTAAACGTAAGGGAAATTACAATGGTCCCTATCTGCAATGTATTGCGTTTTAATCATACTTTCTTTATTTTAAATTTGTCCTCATAAAGCGTTTGAAACTATCTCGAGTTGTGAGCCTCCGAATTTTCAATATAATTCCGGCTCTTAGCGCTTCTCTCATTGGTTTCTTTGTTTGATACTACCGGGGAGAAGATAATTAAGGAAAGCGAGCAAACATTTTCAGGCGATGGCAAATAGGTGTTATATTTTCTCCCTCCCGTTCTATTTGAGATGAGCTCGTGATTAAATTTTTACTTTCGGTTTTAGCACGCCATTCTTTAGAACAAAATTAAGGGGATGATGTTGGATTTTTTTCATTTTTGCTTCAGTGATATATTTAGCTGCGTATCTTTCCTGCACCTCACGGTTTGAAACTTTTCTTTTTTTTCTGTAGTCTTCGAGAAGGAAGGCAAAAGAAAAACTTCTTTTCTTCGGTCTTGCAGTCTCATCAAATGTATGCGCTTGGTAACTAAATCGAAAGTGAAAATCAATACATCAAGGAAATTGTTTCGGTTAAATGGCTGAGAATGTTGAAGCATTCGCCATATTTTACGTATTAGACATGATTCTAAATTGCGTGCGATTTTGCAAACCAATAAATCGAGAATGTAAAATTTTATATATCCCTGTCAAGGATGACAAATTGAAAACCCTATTTTACGATCTATATTTTCATAGCGTGCAATGGATAAAAAAAGATATTTTATTCAATATTAAATATGTATATTAGAAAAGCACTCTTTGTATTGAAAAGTAAATAATTTATGATATGATTTCAACTTTTACTTTCAGATTTGTCAAATTCTGTCATCTGTAAAATAATATTCTTTCGAAGCAATTGTGTTTCTTAAGTAATTTGTCACAAACCAAATCTTCCAAAAGTTTTACTCTGATTTTTAGCATCAGTTTTTATACTATTCACTGATAGATATAATTAATAAATCAATTACAAATAATGTATTTTGGCATTTGCATTATCAGAATTTTGATGCCATATGAACTCAAATTTATACAAAGGTTTCCTAAACTGTTAAAATGTTATCACTTTATATCTGTGCAAGTAAGATTTGTTTTAATGATGCTAACCAAAACTATGAGAGGCTTTTATATCAAGCTAAATGTACGTTATGGTGGTGTTTTAGTGAGGAAACGTGTTTCCTGTTCGTATTCCAGTCGTGACGTCACTTGGCTTACTTTTGAATACGATTTCAGTAGATCTCCAATAAGTAGGTAAATAGTTGAATTAGCGTCGCACTGGGGCAACATAACGGGTTATTAGCGACGGTCCGAGATCAATCCAGTAGAGATCTATAAGGGAAAAATCCGAGAACACCTCGTCATTTTGAACCATGGTCAGATGACGAGGACAATACCTGAGCTGGCATCCCACTCTAAATTTCCACACCACGTCAACGTGAGGACATTTGAGGCCACGACAGATTTAACGTGCACCAGCCCTCACGTACACTACGGTCTTTGGTTAGATCAAGTATCTAACTCCCAATCCTCCAGTTGCTAATCCGCTACTTTTCCAACCGGGGTACCGCGGCCCCGTCTCCGACAGGAATTCGAAAGAATGAATTCCAAATTGATGTATGATAGTTAATTGTTCAACGTTAATGATATTAAACAAACGTCGCTGAAACGTATTTAACTGTATTTTAAGGAAGCCTCGATATGTATCATGCGAGAGCATTTGACTAACAAAATGTAAAATCCTCGTCTCCCATCTGAATGGTTTGTTCACACTGAACGTTCCTCTGATATCTAACGTAACGATAATTTCAGTGAGAATTTATATCAATTAAATACAGGAGGACTTCTTGGAAAGTTATTTAATACTGCGTCAGTTAGAAGTAAACCGTATAAAGATACAACTCTTCTGTAACATTGGATTTTACTACTGGTGCTTCGTCTATCATTCCTCAACGGATAGTGCTCTTAATCACATGTGTCCAACTGCAGTGTGTCAATTTTTTGTTTAAACATGAACAAACTACAAGAGAGAGCGAAAAAAAATACTTCCTGTTAAGAACTAATTTGATCTACCACTGTTTCGACAGTATTTGACTTCAATTTTAACTATAAGCAACATATTGGAATTGTATTCGAGAAACATGACGAGTTTCTTCAAAGTTACGAAAGAGGTTTCCCAAACAACGCATCTATATTCAGCTTTATAGAAAAACTCCCTCAAAATATTTCGTTTAACGTACGTGGTACCGAAATCGTCCTTATTTGCGTACTGTTTCGAATGGCAACATAGATATTCAGAGGGTTCTATATATTATAGATTATATGGATGTATAAAACATAGCAAAATGGATATGCGATCTCGTCAGCATCGGCTTAAATAACAATATTGGTTTTCGGCGCTATCAATATTTTCACTTTGTAGATATTTTGAACAACAAAATAAACCTCACAAATCGAAATTTCGATTTTCAATTTATCATCCCACATTCCACATAGAAACAGATTCTGTCTGCTGTGTAGACTACCATAAAAACTAAATTCCTTCTACTTCATACACAAACGTGCACACTCCTACTGACAAAAGAGTACAATAAAAAATACCCACCAAACAACACTTTAAAAGCATTCATTCTTCGGCGAATAACCCGCTCTTACAAAAGGGATATCCTAATAAGCATATAGCCTTTAATGAAATACACCATAGGCTCTCTCCTTAATATGAGGAAATACTTTCGTTTCTGTCTCGATCAGCTTCCACCCTAATTGAAACAATACAGGGGAAATATATCTTTGAACTGTCAATTCAATTTCTTTTGACTTTGTTTTGGACACACTAACTAACGCTCCTTCACAAACTATTACTAATAAAGGACACCGTGACGTAATTTAGTGTTTATTACGGTTAGAGCATCGCGGCTCCCAACTTTCATCGATCTGTAACTAAATTTCCATGGATGAATACGATACGCAGTTAAAGTCGTGTTCGTGAGTCTTACCGTTTGAAATTAATCCATTTATATCGGCATTGCCTAACTAAGTGCTTTGGTTTATTAAGGATATTAATTATTTTTCACGAATGCTTAGAGAAATTTCGTTGGAACTTGATCCTTTTGTTAACGTAATGGAAGGAACTGAAATTTATATCCTATGTGACTTTATTACTATAATATAATAATAAAGTCACATAGGATGCGTGTTAACTTAAAATGAATGCAAAATAGTTTGGGTTTGAAATTCAAAGTAACTACGTTCGTCAACTGAACATTATGAACAAACGAAATGAAACGTTTCTATTTCTAAAGACCTTTTAGATTACTGTCTGGGTATGATTGCCTGGCGAAGAATTTGAATCGTTTAGGCATCTATGGTAACTCGAAATGTGTGGATGACTAACATGATGTGTGATCACCTTTTGGAATATTCGGCATTATCAGGGGAAGGCATCCAAGTAAGCTATTGGAAAGCTAATAAACCTTTGAAGCAGTTAGAATCTTGTTAATCTTTTTACTACTTTTCTTTTTGTTCTATGCTCTAACTTCATGTGTCATATAGTGGCATATGCGGGTTAATGGTTGTATTTGTATAAGTGCCTTTGCAGCAAAATAATTTCTAAAGACAAAGAAATAAATTAGAATCTGAACATCACAGGTTTCAAAGAAACTGGTGTTAAAAAGACAAATGAATACGATTATTTAATAAATAATGCATATTCAAAAAAGCATAGGTTTAATAATCTGTGTCGGGTAAAAAAAAACAACTGCAAGATCAAAAATGCGTACCATCCCTTAATAAAAATACTAAGGAAAATTATTCATGATTATCTAAGAAATCTTTATAGATGAATTGAAAAGCCAAATCACGATTTCACTCATTTAGGGATGGTTGGGTTTTATAATTCATGTGCCATATTTGGCCAAGCATCGTCTTCAGTCATTTGGAGACAAAAGAAATTAAATTAATATATTTCTAGATTGGAATAATTTGAACTAGACAAAGAACAGCCCTCCACTGCCCAATTCTAAGCTGACAGTTTTTTCTGTCTCTACCATTTGTCTCTACCATATATAGATATACCAAAATCCTGGTAGAACTATAGTAACACAATACTCACTTATGAGATGTAACATGAAATGAAATCAAGTTCGTTAAACTGGACCCTTATGAAATCCGGCTCGCAAACAGTCTAGTAGGAATCCGATCGTTTGTTGGTTTGGGAGACGAACACAAAGAAGATTGTAGTAGGGTCTTGGATGTAGTAATTAACTGTTTGCTTGTGTGCACTTTGCCTAGTACCTCGCAAGCATTTACGCCTTGGCAAAGGAGAGCATCTTAGAGTCATTGTAATCAATTACTTCTTTTAATATGAACTTTTTACGAAAATGAAACATCTGAGCAATATCTCTCCGAAATTCCTCTAATATACATCTGGTACCAGAGAAAGCATCCCACCCGAGACTACCATCACAACTGCCTATTTGAGATCAGTTTCATTTGTTAATGGTCTTAAGGTTTTCCCGACCTGTCGGAAATGTAAATATGGTGCAAGACTCTACTGGTCATCTCCTTGCATGTCTGGGGCAGTCCATGGTGGATCTATGTATTAAACCATGGAGTATCTGTCTTAGACTGTTTGATGGTACATGACCTCGTGGACTTGATCTAGTTGTCAAAACCAAGTTGGATAAGAAACAACATCTGACACTGATAACATTACATGTTACAGTTCGTTCAGAGTATGCGACATTATTTATGTGACTTATTCTTTTTTTGGAGGGATTGTGCTCATTTTGAATAGGTGACCCAACCAGTTGTTCAAACTTGTTTATTTTGGTATAGTTTGGTTTATTTTAGTATTAACTAATTTAAACTGATTTAACACGACACAAGGCGCGGGAATGCATTCTAGTGTAAGTAATTGATTGAACTTAGTTGATTAAGTTAATAAACTAAGTAAACTCTAAGAAAATTTATATTTTTGGGCAGGCAAATGCTTTGTTTGTTTTCATGTCTTATTGTTAGTTAAAATAACCTATAAGATTCCTTCACGAAACTTTCTCGTCATAATTCTACTTTTAAATCACTGTTTATATTGTTTTACAAATGCATGCGCTGCTTATTTAAAGTCGACCAGAATGATGAACTAACTCGCATTGCTCTCTAATTTTCATTTATCTTTCGTATAAATACAGACACACACAAATATTTTATTCTACTCCTTTTCTTTTTAGTCGACAGAATAAGCAGGACGCTGGACATTTTGTTTCGATTTCTAGCAGTAAATAGCTGTTTGCTAGACATCCGAAATGTACAACTGCGGTTCCAACCTCATTTATTTCCTCGTATCTCTTCTCAACTTCTGTGTTGGGAAGTAAAGAATCATTAGTATCTTCCATCGGAAGGGTTTTTTGGAAGAGTTTCGCATTAGTAAGAGAAATTGGAATGACTTATTTATCATTTGTGCTTAGAATTGAACAATATTCCTGTGTTGAAGAATGTCAAATTAATCATGGTGTGCAGTGTATTGTCATAGTAGCTAATGGATAACTTTAATCACACTAACGACTTATTTTGAGAATAGTCTTTATTAGAAGATAACAGGTAACATTTAATAGGTTACACCACACATTGATTTTTAAAATAATACATAGTTAACACTCATGGGAATGGAAAATGCGTTAACTAAATGTTAATTGCTTGGATGTTTCTATGAATATTTTGTTAGGGAAATAAAAATTCGTCGCATCTGCCACTAATTTTTAATTTCTATAACGTCATATTTGTGAAACAGTCTTGTGATCATGCAACTTATCTTGTTCAAAATGTCTTTTAACAAAATATATGCAAGATAGAATTAAATTCAATTTTTTCTTAATTCTGTTCATCATTTTACAAACAAATATACTATTTTATGAACTTAATGTATATGCAATTGTTAAGGTAGATTGCATTCCAAAAATAACTTTTTGCAGATTCTCCATCTTCGTCAGTTAGTTATCATTGACTTTTCCCCACATATATGGATTCAAGACTTGCCACATGATTGAACGATCACTTTAATTATAATCGTGCTGTTATGAATGAGGTGAAAATTCAAACACACTTGTTGGAATTAAATAAGTTTCGGAGAACTCCTGGTTGTCCTCCGGTGAGACTCCAAGTAAGGAAGAAAGCGCAAGTAAAAAGGAATTTGGTTAAAACAATAATTCATTTAAACAGAAAATATTTATAAATCTCAAAATGATATAACAAATCTATTAGCTCCAATGATCTTCCCTGGGTCACCTTGCTAGATGCTTTCTCGTAATGAGATGCAGATCCAACCTAAGCATGCCTTTTAACCCTCTGAAGGACTCACATGCATATATCCTCTCTGAAACCTGCAGTCTTCCCTGCATGACTTCTAACTAGTTTTGACCCTTGATCAATAAATCTTTCCGATGATTATTTCAATTAAAAGTTTTTTTAGTCATGTGTGATCTGGGGTAAAAGCAATGCTACATTTCTCGGAAATATTGTGACGCCCAGAGGGTTAATGCAATCAAGATTATGCGTGGAAACAAGATCTAGGTCCATTGATAATGTCAAGTCACCTAAATTTTACATACTGCAACATTGCTCTGTTGCCACCACAAAATATAATGTGAACGTTCTCAACATAATTTTTTAAATGCTTTTGAATGCAAGAAAATCGAATTACCAGATAATAGCTCATAAATTTTTGACTATTTACAAGACTATGATTGGGAAAAATGTGTATTTGTTCATGAAATTTCTCTTAACTAGTATTCGTCATCTGACCACGGTTCAAAATCCCGAGGTGTTGTCCTCGAATTTTTTCCTTTGGAATTGATCCCGAACCGTCGCCAATAGCTCTTTCTGTTGCTCCTGTGGGACGTAAATTCAACTACCTACCTAACTAGCAGACCGGCACATCTGCGCTAAACTTTTAATTGCTTATACCTGGCAGTGTCGCTACTCACATTTCATACCTTCTTTCAATCCATTTGTAATGTATATAGCATCCATATTCACATAAATGGATTTCATGTCTCTAAATTAATTAAAATAATCAAAATATACCAGCCCATTTACTTTTACTGGGGTTAATTCTTATTTCCAATCAAATGCATGGCAAAAAAAAACACAGGCATGTTACCGCAATTATATTCTGTAAACCTCTACTTCAATTTCATACATTCCCTTGTTCAAAGGCGATTCGGAATTTTTTGACGCTAAATGTATTTTAGCTTATATTTTCTTTTCTGCGCTGATCTGCCATATTTCTCATTGTTTACTGTAATCAAACTGCTGTAGAATTTCACTAGGGTGGCGAACTCTTCCGTGTTGTTGCTGCGAGTTCGAATCCAACCAAAGACCATCGTGTACAAAGGGGGCTGGTGCACGTTAAATCTGTCGTGGCCTCAAATGTCCTCAAGCTGGCGTGGTGTGGAAGTTTGGAAAGTGAAGTACACCAGTGCTACGTTAATTAAATACCTACCTACCTTCCATGTTGTTTCATAGTAATATTTGCAATTCCGTAGCTCAAATCTAGCATACTTAAAGTAAGGGAGAAATGGCAAATGAATCCCTTAACTGTCGATTTTATATTGTTTGTCTGCGTTGTTGCCATTCGACAACAAATAACTAACATACGTTTATGTACCACGTATATTAGTGAAATTTATGTAGAGATATTCCTCTGTAAGGCTTAAAACGAGATCTTCAGTCTGTCTCCCTTCTGCTATTGTTACTGGAATCTTACCTTGGTTTATGCGCAACTTATGAACTAGAAACATAGTAACTATGACCATGTTCACAAACATGTCGAAAGTCCTCAACAAATATTCTAGTTCTGACATTAGTTCTACTGATGAGCACTATCCTATCTGTTCTATAGCGGGGTAATTATTTTTGCAGTAAGTCTGCTAAATCATTATATTGATGATAGGAAACTCGATAGACCGACACTAACTATATAGATTTACGGTTGAGTGGGGGCCAAAGGCTTTCTATAGTTCTCTTCCAACTCAATACTTTCGGTGAGCAAACTTGTTCATTGTGCAGGTCTATTATAGTTAATTTTAGCATGAATGGTTTATTGTCTCAATTGAATATGTATGCTTTCATTACTTTCGCGATTCAATATTTTCAAAAGTATCCCCTCATTTGTAACTTTTGATTAATAATTTTACATTAGATAAGATCACTTCACACTATATGTCTAAATTCTATATACGCCAATGCATATTTGGATAGATAGTTTCAATCGTATTTGATGTATCTAATCCAATATTTAATTACTTTGGTGTATGCATTTATTTTATAGCCTTATTCAATAAATATGTTAAGCAACTTTATAAAAGGCTGAAATACTGTCCTTCAGAAACCAATAAAATGTGATCAAAATTCAGAAATTAAATTTATCTCATTTCGAATTTTGTGTCTTCTCCTTAAGCTGTTAAGATGTTCATGAAATTTTAACGTTTAGAGATGATTGAGTATATCTCAGTTGTATACACTTTGTGTCCTCAAAATAGTCTTTATGAGTTAGAAAGGGGCAATAAATATGCAGTTAATACTGTTTCTAATAAATAACGAACTAAAAAGAATGCAATGTTTGAATGCTTCAGTGCTTATTCTCTAAAGTAATCTTTTAATTTATTGTACTCTATTTTTCTTGCTTTTCCAAAGCGTTTAGCAAACAATAATTATTCCAAACATGACATTTAGTTTTGATGCACTAAGACTTCCAGAATGTTCCGCCAAAAAATCTTTTTCGTAACAGCTAAAAGTCAAAAATTTTCAATGATTGAAACCAAAAGATAAATGCATTATTTTCTGACAGAATCAGCACTTAAACACTCAAAAGTATTTTTATCATGCTTTATTAAATTAAGATAGATTCCAAATCAATCTAATCATAAAAATTCCTAACCTCTAGATCAAACTGCAAAACCTGCTGAAAGAAATGTATATTTATACAATCTAGTGTTCTTTTACCACATGTATTACACTATTTTCGTTTCACCTATTTAGGTCATTTATCTTATATTCATTACCAATAAATATACAGGATTCTGTTAAAGAAAACTTTAAATACATCTTTGTTAAAAAATTATCTAGTCTAAACAGCGCACTCATTCAAAAACACAGAAACGGATATTCTAATTCAATTACAAATTTCTTTATTGCATTGATGAAAATATCAATAAACTCCATTAATAACGGAGTAAAAAATTTACATATATATTCATACTACTTCCCTTTCAGAAATGGATTCCAAGCCTATACTTATAAATACCATAAGTAACTGTGTTATAGAAATTATATTCATACTATCGTTTTAAAGATGGAATATAAGCTTATACCTTCAAAGTAACAGTGTCATTGGTTATCATCAGTGTCACACAGTTATCATTAGTAACAGTGTTAAAGAAATTAAAATTATATTCATACTACTTCCCTTTTAGTTATGACATTCAAACATGTGAGAGACTTGTACATTCAAAGGAAGATAGTCAAAGCAAGAGGGCAAAACCAGGAAGGAAATTAAGTTCCATAATTGAATTTATTGCATAGAAGTTGATAGATTAAATTTACTTAGCGGTGAAATTTAGTAAAGGCACATACTATCAATAGAGGGATAATTAACCCTTCTGTGAAATGAAGTGGGAAATTAACTGAGAGATTAGGTTCGAAGTATCGTTTTCCCTTTGGAGACCACGAACATCCAAACCCATTAGTGAAAGAGTATCATTGTGGTTCACTTTCTAGTCCTTCGAAGTAGAAGTGTTTAATTGAAAGCAGTTGATCTAGGTAAACAAAATTAGAAAAACTTCAGTGCTTGTTAAAAAGAATCCATTAATTATAAAGGCATTTGTTTTGTTTCGTAAAACCTTAAAACGATATAATTTTGTATATTGTACTATTTCAGGTTACCTTCTGGTTGATTGGGTTTTATGGCGCAAGGACCAATTTGATAAGCTACGCCAAAGTCAAGCATACATACACAATGAAAGTTTTACTGACACAAAAAAAAGATAAATACACCCAGGGAGGAATCAAACCTGCTCATTTTACAACATACAGTTTGTTAGAGCAGTGATACAAACCCATTGAGTCACGGCACCACCAAGTTACATTCTTAATTTTTGCAATTGCACTTTTTGTCATTTTAAGAAATTTAAGGAGCCTGACTTTAAGTTAACGCATTGTAAATAAGAGGCAGACCAAGTATTTTAGATGCCGCTCTTGAATACTTGCTCTTACGGTATTGGTATTGGTATTGGTATTTTCAATTAACGTCACACTGGAGCAACACAACGGGCTAACTTGCTCTTACGGATGCTAGAGTCAATTTTAAGGAAAACTCTAATTTTAAAAGATAATTCGTCCTGTATAAGTATTTATATTTTATAATATTGTTAGATAACTACATGAGCAATGGCACTTCTATAATATACAACTATACCATTTCACCATTGTATGATAGATACATGTATGTAATGTATATAATTATCAAAACTTACTGAGGTGATCGGACAGGAAAGATCCAAGAAAGCAGGAAGTAATCTTGAAAAATAGACTTCGCCTATAATAATTTTCAATGTTTATTAGCTATTAAAAAGTTAAACCATATGCACGAAAATACTTGTACACGAAAATAAAACTAAAGTGCGAACTAGCGAGCTTATGGTTCTGAGGGTTTAAGTCCGTCTCTCTTTTAAAATCCAGATACTTAAATTCACTTGCTTCCAGACACTTAAACTTGCTACTTTCTGCTGTATACATGTAGCATTCTGTCCATGTTTCAATGTACCCTCATAAGTATTATGGCGACGAAAAATACAAGGTCGAGGTGTACAGCGATCAACAAAACAAACTGTTCTCCCTTATCCAGTTTTTCTTATCGGTCGTTTCGCGTCAGATTCAGGAAGAATCAAGGTTGCATTGTGGATCTTAATCCGACTAGACTGTCTATTCGAGTCACTACTGGCTTTCCTCAAAACGCAATCTTGAAAGTTTCTTTCTAAATATCGGCTCTAACTTGGGTAGAAAGAAGCCATTACAGGGTAGTGTTTGATGGCTGTACTATGGAAGCTATTCCACAAGAAAATGTAGCAGCAAGACCTTGTCCTTATGGATCCCTTTCCTTGGAAAGTATGGGAGGAAGTTACTTGTGTCGGAAAGTCCGTAAACAACCGTTTTAGTTGTCCAACCAAGGCCTGATGATCCTTAAGTCGTGACAAAACTCCTAAAATTCACCAGGGAGACTAATCGTTTAAGCGAAGAGCAGTTTTCCTCGGCGAATGTCCTGCCTCAGCTCTGAAACCAAACAAATTGCTTAGAGAGCTTTAGTGCTCACATTTTTAGGTCTGAGTTTCCAAAGTCCGAGTGAGTCGGAAATTTCCTGTAAACTACCAGATTTTGAGTTATCTTCCGATGCACCTTCATCTTGACGCCTGCCTCGGTGAAGGTGCCATTTGTGCAGTCGAGGGGAAAAAATAAACCATCCCTCTTCACTCAAGTAATTTTAACAGATCAAATTCAAACATGGCCATTCGACGGGGAATAACTTCTTTTATAAATTCAAATGCATAAAATTTGCGTAAGAGGCCGTATTCATATTAAATTAAGCACCAACTTCATAGTTTCCAATAGCAACCCCCTATTTTGAGACAAAATTTAGAATCTATATTATGATTTAACTTCAGATTACATGTTTCATGTCATTCATGAATACAGAAAGTTTGGAGCTCCTAATGTTAAGTCAGTTTCCCAGACTTTTATGGATATCTTCCTAAATTCTATTCCGATTGCGCTAATATTTTGTAGCATGTTGCCCTATTAAGGTACCCAAACAAAATATACATACTGTTTTAGTTTTTAAATAATTTTTAGTTTGCAATATTAATTGTTAAACTAAAATTATGAATAGAAACTTTGATATATTTTGACAGAAATAGATTCAGAAAGACTTTTAATCTAACCATAAAAAATTACAGCTGTTTCCTATAAAAAGATTTTGCGCTACGTTGATTTTAAGGGGAGCATCCAAAAGTTGAAAAATTATGACAAACCTGAGCAATGTGTAATTTTTTTTAATTGTTTGGAAATATTATTTATGTAATCTAACGAACATTGCCTTCTATCTGTCGTGTGGTACGTCTGAACAATGATCAAGCTAATTGTAGAGATGGGCAAAACTTTGTATTTTACGATAAGATGGGCCTTTATGCAATTTATGCATTTGAATTTGTAGTGGACGTTATTCTCTATTGAATATCTTTGAATTTGTTCTACAATGAATAGTGCTCGGAATATAGGTGGTGGTTCGTTTTTTTCAGCGAATGTGTACATTAATTTTGCTCATAATGTACTCATCACAACAGTGTCTTGTATCTAGCGATGTTGAAAGATTATCTTTTACCGTGAAATTCCCAAAGGAATCCACAATATCGTACATTATATGCTGGAATTAAGCCGCTGTAAATGGAATTTATTCAGCTATAATTTTGATAATTTAGGCTGACAGCCAAGGAACCCATTTTTACAGCTCATTCCATCTTCGATGTTCAAACTTATCATTTGACTTTCTTGAATTAGTGAATTTTTTTATTCATCAATGAAGACTTCAAAACGCGCAAACAAGACGACTTTTGTGAGGAGAGTTGAAGACTTTCCAACTTGTCTATGTTTTGCAACCCCAGAAACTTCTGCTCATGTTTTAGATTATATTAGTTTATCTGTGGGACAACTCCTGGATGGAGTTGTTCATCCAGCAATTGTCAGACAAAAGACAAGTGGGACAATTCCTGGATGAACAGGAGTTGTCTTTTGGACTTGGCCTAGGTTGTGCCTTGAACAAAAGGATTAGTAACAACAATAGCAACATTCATTAAACCTGCTAATCGGTATGGTAGTCAGGGGGTTGGCTTCTGTATCGAAAAATTTGGGGTACGAATCCGGAGTGAGGCATGGGTCCGTCTGAAGTGAATGTCTATAAAAGGGTTGTGCGTAGAATATATGGTATGTATTTGAGGTGTAATGTGAACCCCCCCTGTGGTAAACTAGGGCATCTCCAAGTGGTTCACAATACTGTTTTTGCATTACTATAATGAATAATGTTCAGCTGGCTAGGCGTTGGACAAAACATTCATCAATGAAGTGTTTATACCGCATACTTTACCTTGAGAGCATTATGTACATAAATTCGATCATTAATTCTATCGATGATAAAAATGCACCTTTTATTAACCTAAATATCTACTGCTATTCAAATAATCCAGACTCCACCTTGTTTAAATACCACTTACATACTTAAAACAATATTAACAAACTCCAAAGTTCATCCTGTTGAAAACTACAAGACTTATCTTAAGAATGTATAAGAAAAGAGAACGGCATTAGTTCGTTTACATCCCTCTCCTTTCCAATTGAAGCTAGATTTGCTCTGAGAATTGAACTCCGACTTGCCTACCAATTGAACATACAATCCAACAGAGGCTGCTTAAGAAAGAAGGCAAGAGAACAGCCGGAAAAGATTTTAATTAAACGCCCCGAACAGCGAGTTCTGGTCTCCGAGACACGGACCATAACTACACCGCTGATGAAGGGTGGAAACGCATTCAGCACACTTCTATTCCGAGCGCTTAATTATTTGGAGGGAAAGCGAATCGGTGCTTAATTTACGTTTCACAAACAATTTCCAGACTCGAATTTGTCCGAATCTATTTTTGCAGCTGCCTTTCAAATGCCGCACTTAAACCTGTGTTGCTAACTGGGGGAAATTATTGGGCAGAGGTGCTCAAATCCATAGGGGACATCTCTTAGGGCTCCAACCCCTTTGAGCAATCCAAAAAGTGAGCGATGAAATTTTTAAAATCTTGGTAGAATAGAGTAGATAAAAATGTTCTACAGAAAAAGTTCAATTTTTCAATAATTCGTACGTTATGCAGACGCCTTGAAACAATTCATCCCCTATAGTTTTATGTCATAATATATTTGTGTAGAAATGCTAACTCTCCTAAGAGTCCGACCCGTTTATCCTTAATATTCTCATGGTTGGGGACCTGAACTCACAACATGAGGTAGGTAGGCTGAATTTTTAAGACACACAGAGGCAACACAACAGGCTATTGGAGACTGATTGGGATCAATCCCTAAAGGAAAGATTCGAGGACAACGCCTCGTAATTTTGAATTCCTGTCAGATGACGAGGTTAACACCTGAGCTGTCAACATGAGGGAAAAATATTACAATCATACAGAGGGTGAGAGAATCGACCGCACAATACTCATACCACGTGATTCTTTGTAGAAAACAAACTCGAAAAACAGAAACACTCCAGAAAATTTTGAAGATATTCACGCGAAATTTTTATGGCGTACCTTCCATTATGAATCGACAAATCAAAGGTAGATAGTTGAATTTACGTCACACTGGAACAATACAACGGGTTATTGGTGACTGTCTAGGATCAATTCCACGGAGAAAGATCTGAGGACAACACCTCTTAAATTTTAATCACGATCAGATGACACCTGAGCTGGTACCACACTCTCCAAACTTCCACACCATTCCAAGGTCTAGATATTTGAGGCAGATTTAACGTGCACCATACCCCACATACACTACCTGACATTGAAAATGCAACACCAAGAAGGAGTTGGCAGAAAGTGATGCAATTTAGCAAACAGAGAGAGACAGCAACGAGCAATAAGTGATCTTTATTGCAACATTATACACCTTGCCACTGAGCAGCAAGAACGTCTGATCAGTAGGTTGTAGGACCACCTCGAGCGGCGATACAGGCAGCAACACGTCTAGGTACAGACGCAATGAGCGTGCGGATGGTGTCCGGAGGGATGGCTGCCCATTCCCTGTCAACCATTTGCCAGAGTTCGTCTTCTGAACGTGCCGGTGGCAACGCATGTAAGCGACGACCAATGACGTCCCATAAATATTCGATAGGTGAGAGATCAGGGGAGACAGCTGGCCAGGGAAGCACCTCGGTATCTTGCAGGGCATGTTGGCTGATGTGTGCCGTGTGCGG
The DNA here is from genome assembly GCA_933210815.1 of Meta bourneti. Classification (NCBI taxonomy): domain Eukaryota; kingdom Metazoa; phylum Arthropoda; class Arachnida; order Araneae; family Tetragnathidae; genus Meta; species Meta bourneti. Next base: position 64,863,912 of record OW119925.1, read on the forward strand.
CCTGGCGTTATCCTGCTGGAAAATGGCATTGGGCACCCCCTGAAGGAAAGGTAGTGTCACCGGCTGCAGCACGTCATCCACGTATCGTTGGGCCGTCATATTGCCCTGAATACGGACCAGAGGTGACCTGCTATCGTAGGCGATGGCGCCCCAAACCATTATACCACGTTGTCTCGCGGTATGGCGTTCCACACATGCGGCCGGATTGGCCCTGTCACCACGTCGGCGCCAGACTCGTACACGGCGACTGTCATTGCTAAAACAGAAGCGTGACTCGTCTGAGAACACCACCCTGTGCCATTCCGTCGTCCACGTGGCTCTATCCCGACACCATTGCAAACGGAGACGTCTGTGCTGTTGGGTCAATGGTAGTCGTCTCAACGGGTGCCACGGGTGCAGGCCGCCAGCGATCAATCGGCGGCTAATGGTCTTGGACGATATGGGAGCATCAAGGGTGTCCTGCACATGCTGCAAAAGGGCGACAGACGTGGCTTGCGGGGCCGCCGATGCTTGCCGGCATATGCGTCGGTCCACGCGTGCTGATGTCACTGGCTGCACCGGAACCCATCAAACGTGCCACATTCCCTTGGTCCAACCATCTGTGACACAACCGGTGCACCGTGGACGCGTGTAGGTGGGTATCTGCTGAGATTTGACGTATGGACCAACCTGCCCTTCTGAGGCCAATCACCATACCCCTCGTGAAGTCGTCTGTTTTCTGGAACTGTCTTGATTGGCGGCGTCCTGGCATTCTCAGCTACTAGACGTTTCCTCTGAGACACAAAAACAAATTGCAACTTGATTTACCTGGCAACAGAGCGGTGCGAAACTGACCACTTTTGCAGGTTCCTTCCCTGGTTTTTCACTCGCCGTGCGCGGGACAGCTGCGCAGTTTGCATCATTTACATATCTCGGTGAGCTGCGTCTACCCTGTAAATTTCATCCAGTTCTGCGCACTCCTTCTGGGTGTTGCATTTTCAATGTCAAGTAGTGTATATGATGGTCCTTGGATCAAGTTTCGAACTCTACCAACTGGGCTAAATAATTTTTACTGTACAAAAATCCTATATTTCATTGAATTACAAAGTCTCCACAACACCTGAAGATCTATTCACCCATTGCATTTCCATGCGTGCTCAAAATGAACTCCGAGTCGAGGAAGGGCCGCGGTGGCCCGGTTATAAGAGTAACGGATTAGCAACAGGAAGGTTGCAAGTTCGAATCCAGCCAAACACCGTCGTGTACAAAGGCGGCGGGTGCACGTTAAATCAAATGTCCTCACGTTGGCGTGGTGTGGAAGTTTGGAGAGTGGGGTGCCAGCTCAGGTGTTGCCTCGTCATCTGACCGTGGTTCAAAATTACGTGGTGCTGTCCTCGGATATTTCCCTTTGGGATTGATCCCGGATCGTCACCAATAGCCCATTGTGTTGCTCCAGTGCGACGTTAATTAAAACATCTACCTACCGAGTCGAGAAATGCTCCTTTGTACGCGGTGCAGCATGTCCAGTGTTATTGTTTTGATGGCCGTGGGCAAGGTGACCATTAGGTTTTCCAATGAGTCTAGTGTGTAAATAAATACTTTGAGATGCCTCATTAGAAGTCTAACAAGAAGCGTAATGTCAACAAGATCTAAACAATAAGCCTAAATATCACGGATATATACCCGACAAAATAATTACGAAAAGCACTTATATGTTTGAAGCAACCGGGGTTTTATTTGGCCCAACTTCGATAATTCTCCAAAGTTAGTGCGCTGCCAACGCCCCAGTTCCATCATATACATGAGGTTTTTGGAACAATTTGATTTGTCTATAAACTTCATTTCCAATTTTATATGTACACTGCTGGCCACCCAAATTGCAACACCAAGAAAGACAAGAGATATCACAACAAAATTTATTTTGTAGATAAGTTGACCAAGTATCAAATGATTAAATTTATAGACTTCTGTGAAGTGTGGTTCCTGCCAAAATCAGTAGCCAGAGTAGCCGCCATTGTTGGAGATCACCGCTGCCACACGCCTCGGCATTGATTTAAAGAGACTTTGGATGTGTTCTTGGGGTACAGCAGACCAAGCAGCTTCCACACGTTGCCAAAGTTGATCTGGTGTGGCAGCTGGGGATGTATTCTGGGTCAATCGTTGAGCAGCCATGGACCACATGTTTTCTATCGGCGAAAGATCCGGAGAGCGAGCTGGCCAGGGAAGCAATTCAATCTGGCGATTGACGAAGAACCCTTGAACAATGCGTGCCACGTGTGGTCGCGCATTATCCTGTTGAAATATGGCTGTGGGCAAGCCCTGAAGGTAAGGAAGGACAACTGGCTCCAACACCTCGGAGATGTAGCGCTGGTTGTTTAAAGTACCGGCAATGCGTACTAGAGGAGTGCGAGAGTGATATCCAATACCGCCCCATACCATAATACCCGGTGTAGGACCAGTGTGGCGGTGCATAACGCAGCTGTTCAGCATCCTCTCTCCACGGTGTCTCCAGACTCGAATCCGACCATCGTGGTGTTGCAGACAGAAGCGTGACTCGTCAGTAAAGACAATTTCATTCCATTCTGCCGTCCACATCCTTCTTTCATCGCACCATTGGCGGCGGAAACGTCTGTGGTTCTGCGTCAAGGGTAGACGAAGCAATGGACGTCTTGCGGACAGACCACTCTGCTGTAAACGGCGTCGAATGGTACGCGCAGACACTGGATGATGCGGTACAGACTGAATGTGCTGTGCTATGGTTCGTGATGTGGCTGAGCGATCCGTCACTGCCATACGCACAATATGCCTGTCATCACGTGAAGTGGTGCACTGAGGTGGATGCGATCGAACACGTCGGTCCGTCGTACCCTCCTGCATCCAACGATCACATATCCGCATTACAGTTGTTTGATTTCGTCCAACACGACTACCGATTTCCCTGAAAGATAATCCACAATCTCGGTAGGCCACTATCCTTCCTCTGTCGAACTCGGATACTTGATCAAAAGATGATCGCTGTTTTCGACGAGGCATAATTGATCGTTTTTTTTTAAAAAACCACAAGAAAAACACAATTGCCGTACTTGAAATCGTCGAAATCTCCAAGCCTTAAATAGCGCTTTGAAGTGGCGCCACAGGCGCGCGTGATGTGCGTCTGCGCTGAAATTCTAATCATTTGCATATCTCACTTCCGCTAATGCATGTTGTAAATTTCATATTATTTGCATGCTTCCTTCAGGGTGTTGCATTTACGGTGGCCAGCAGTGTATATGGGTAAGACGATTGACCCGTAGGAGTTGAGTTTGTCTTTTGACATAGCGGACATCCAGCTTAACCATCCAAGTATTTTGGACCAGATATCGCGTCCATTAAGATCTGACCAATTTCGCTAATGGTGAAGTACCTCGTCATCAAGATACTGACGATACTTTCGAGATCAAGATCTGGTCAGTTTTTCCATTGCTGAGATATCTCGTCCATCAAGAGGGTGTTCAGTTTTGCTAATGACAAGATACCTCACCAAGATTACCACCAGGAGGGTTATTGAATGACGTCGAGTTACCTTAAATATTTGGCTACTAATATTACCTGCATGTTTAAAAATTTTACTCCTTGTGTTTGGGAAACGGATCCGTAGGAGTTGGTGCACCTGACTGTTGTTATAGCGGTCATGCAACTGAATTAGTGACATATGTGTGTGAAGATCGAATAAGTGAAGTCAAATGTTTCATACATTTGTGATTTTTTTCCTGTGTTGAGCGTTGGGTCATACATATAGGTATCATACAAAATACTGGGAAAGGGCCCAATGGGAGTTGCAGTCATGATAAATAAACATAAAAACCCAAGGAATTTTGATAATCCTATAAAAATTTTATAAAAAAATTCTCTCCATGATTCATTTGTTATACTACTTTCAATACTTTCTGTTTCAATAGGTACTATTTCGGTTAAGTGTGATGGGAGTCATGGATGATAATAGTAGTAAAGTCGATTTCCACGATGGAAGGGGAAAGAGAACTTTTTGAAAGAGATTTGGTTCTGTATGATTTGTGTTATTTGCACAGTAGAAAGATGAGAGTATTTATTTGCAGAGGAAGGACATTTGAGTATTTCTTCTAATACGTAGTTTTTGAAAGTGAGGATCTGAAAAATACAATTTTTTAGAATGAAACGAATCTTATCTAAGTTTGTAAATTATGAATATGTATTACTGTTTTTTTGTAGTTTGAATTTCATAGAAAAGTATCAAGTATGAATTTACAGCTATCACTTAACTTAAGTAAAATATTTTAATTTAATGCTTAGTGCTTGCTCTCTTCTTAATATTACTGTTTACAGCTATGTTTGGGTTGAGCGAATCTTTTGACGTAGTCACTAATAATTATTTGAATAGAATTTTTCTGAAAATTCGTGAAGCATCATAATACGCGAAATATTTTTAAATGTTACAAATATTTTTCCAAAACTTTTTAATTCATAAAATTTCTTTTTGTATTGGTACACAACTGACATAAATAATGAATGAGTACTTTCTATGCATAAATATACGTCAAATATCCGAGATCTATTCTCGAAATGAACATCAGATAAGTCTTATCTACTTCTGTCCTAATGATGGTATATGTCTCGATACAACAAAATGGCTATATTGACGATATTTTAAGTTCTTAATCTATTAGTCGTTGTATTGAAGTTTTGCATTATTTTTACTAATATAAGTTTCTTTTGTCTTAAGTTTTTTTGTTATTTTTTATAAAATACTAACATCTGCAATCGATAATTGTTTTCGAATATAAATCTAATATTGAATAATTTTCTGAATATGATGCGTTTATAGTACATCTTGGAATCTATCTCCTCTCGCCCATTTTATAACTGTGTTTTATGATTAATAATACAATCGGATGTAGGATCATGTTTATGAGCATTACCAGTCTGTTTTAAATTCAACTCATATAAAGACATTCATTACAACTGTATTCCTATCTGAAGCATTAGATTATGGAGAGGAAGTTCAATGTTATAGGTACACCTCTGCTTCATTTCCATCAATTAGAATATTAAATTATGTAATACTAGTTTCAAACAGCATATATGAACTAGGGTATAACATTAGTTACCTGAGGTTATACCCTAATTTATCTATTATTCTAAATTTCTCTCGTGAATTATACATTGACAGCTAAAACAATGCTTTCTTCAATTTCTCAATAGTTTTGAAAACGTTTTTATAACAAATTAATGTTTTTGAGCTCTAATCCAAAATACATGTAGTACCCTGTAGCATATGCATTTGTGCTATTTGCTATAGATTTCTGGATACAAATGGATCATTGCTCAGAAATTTGTCTTTAAGAATCAATGCTTGCAATCACTTCTCTTAATCCCATTCCATCCTGTCTTCTAGAACTTCTGCATTCCTTTCATTACAGCAGCTATCTTTGACTTCCAATATTTCACAAGGAAAAGTTCATCCTTTTACTTAACACAACACACGTGGCGATTTATGGAGTCTCCTGTCTGAATGCCTGTGCTTAATTATATTTGAATAAATTGTAAGCAATGAAGTTCTAATAGTCTTTGAACGTCAAAGCTTTCAACTGGAAAATTGAAATTGGTATTTGGTATATAGTACGGCATTCATTCTTTTTTTAACGATTGATACTAGATACGCAATTTGGTTTGTTTCTTTTATAATTAACCCAATTTGGGAACATTTAATAATTAGCTTTCTTGTACAGGTAATTCAGAATTGCTGTTACGATGATATTTTTACTTTTAATCACTTCAAGTGAAGTGGATTCATCACAAAACCATACTTTCCTAGCCTAATTGTATAGTGGTTTCTTCGGGTAACCACGCGACAGTTGTTATTTATTACTATCATCTGACGATCAATAGCGTAAACTTTGTTCAGATACATTCAACCGGATCAATTACAAAGGGAAAGATCGAGGACACCTCGTAATTTTGAACCAAGGGCAGATGACGAGGTCAACAGCTTAGCTGGCATTCTACGCTCCAAACTTCCACACCACGCCGACGTGAAGACATTTGAGGCCATTACTGATTTGATGTGCACGAGCTCCCACAACGATCTGTGATTGAATCGAGTTTCAAGCTCGAGACTCTCCGGTTGCTAATAGTAACTCTACTAACTGGGCTACAGCGACACCCCAGTTAAAAAGCGTTCAAATCATGTAAAGGTGTTGAATTAACATAGATGGGATCAAAAAATTATTTGGCATTCGCATAGGAATGTATGTCCGCAAGCACTACTCGAATGTGCTAGAGTACGCTTTGATTCAGAAACGAAAGACAGCAAATATGTGAACAACATTTTTACCAGCCTTAATTTTTCAATTTCAGAATAATTGTACGCTAACAGTTACATGGTATGGCTCAAAGTTGCTTCCACCAACAGTAATACTTGTCTGACAGCGTCTATGAATGGAAGGTTGGTTGGGTTTTAAGGCGCAAGGGCCATGTCAATCCAAACAGTGCCAAACAAAAGACAGACAAGGTCAAGTAATGGACATGCGTCCAGAATGAAAATTTTACTGACACAAAAGAAGAAATACATACAGGGATCGAACTTGAGCCGCATACAACTCGCAAGTTGCTAGTGCAGTAGGCAAATCGACTGAGCCACGGCTGGCTCATAGAAGAAGTTCATTTGAGCCTCACCTACCAGTATCATCCCTGTACACACACAGTTTGGCGCAAACGCGAGAACTTTTGTCGATTCATCCCGATGCAATCTCACAAAGGCTCTTCTATTTCTGATAGCCACTTCATATGCTGGATGTATGTCAGCCATCTCAGCATTCGTGAAATGATACATGTTACTTGAAAGAAGTCCAATAGGACGTTGGCCCCAACTGACGAACAGCCACTCTTGTTAAACAGCTTATGGCTGTAAGCTTTGTTAGTTGTCTTTTGTAAGCTCCCTCTATAAAATTTAGTTGTTGCTTGTGGACACACATTCCTGCGTGAATACGGTTTAATTGCATGTTCCCTATCTTCCCTTAAAGTTTTCAAAGTAGTAAGGTAGTAGATAGGTTGGTAGTTGAATCAACTTCGCACTGGAGCATAACGGGCTATTGGTGACGGTCCGAGATCAATCCCATAGGGAAAGATCCGAGGACAACGCCTCGTAACTTTGAACCACGGTCAAATGACGAGGTCAGCACCTGAACTGATACCCCACTCTCCAAACTTTCACACCACTCCAACTTGAGGGCATTTGTGGTCACGACAGATTTAACGTGCCCAAGCCTGTTGATCTCCCTCCATACACGGCGGTCTTTGGTTGGATCGAGTTTTGAACTCGCAATCCTCCGGTTGCTAATCCGCTACTCTTCCAGCCGGAAGTAAAAAAGCCGTAAGGTAAGCGGCCGCACTAAGTTAGTAGGTTATTTGTAAGAAAGTTTTGAAATACCCTAAACCATTATTTTTCAAAAGTTTCAGACAATAATTAATAAAATAGTTGTCATGTAACTTTCATTAACATGCCGTTTCTATTTGATTCAGTTCCAACTTCGAATAAAAGCGCCTATAAAATCCTTTGAGAATGTTCGACTCCGGGTCATTTCCTAGTACGGATGAGTTGGTTTTATTGTTCCTCCTGCTCTTTTCTAAACTATTAGACCACAACCTAGTTTACTCCGACATCTGTCCTAGATGTCCCTCTGTATTGGCAAACTAGACAATAAAAATTCTTCCTTGTTTTAAGAACTTAAACTAGAGTCTAAGTTCTAAACAGTGTTACGAGTGTTTCTCAAAGAGATACAATTGTAACAAAACCGCCGTATAGAAATAACAAATTGTAGGGAATTTGTATCATTATGCCAACATCACTTAGAACATAAATTTTAATAGCATTGAAAATTATTTTTCATGTTCAATATCTACAATTACGATGGAAAAATGTATTCAAGTCTGCAACGCGGTACATCAAATGCGTAATGCGTTCAGTTTGAAATAAAAACGGGCGAGTAGTTATTAAATCCTAATAGTATAATGTCTTATTTTGGTTTTTTAACTCTTTCGTTTTTAAGATTGTAGTTAAAATTTCTGCAACTGAAACAACTATTCAACTATTCGAAATAACAGACTAAAGAATGTGTATCGTTATGCAACATCGCTTGGAGCATAAATTACAATTTTCCTCCGAATCACAGTGAAAATGATTATTCATGTTCAATATCTACTGAGAAAATTTGTCCCAGTTTGCAACAAGGTGCAATTCAAATACGTATAATTCAAAATAAAAACTGGTTAATAGTTATTAAATCCTAATAGAAGATGAATGTCTTATTTTGGTTTCTCACTCTTCCGGTTTTAAGTGGCCGTGATAGCCCCAGTTGGAAGAGAAACGGATTAGTAACTGGACGGTTGCGAGTTCAAAACTCGGTCCAGCCAAAGACCGTCGGGTACACGCGGGCTGGTGCACGTTAAATCTGTCGTGGCCTCAGATGTCCTCTGGTTTGGAGAGTTTGGTGCGCTTTCCTTAGATTTTTTCCCTTTGGAATGGATTCCGAGCCGTCCCCAATAGCCCGTTGTGTTGCTCCAGTTCGACGCTAATTAACTACCTATCATCCGGCTTAAAATTTACAGAAAAAGTTCTGCAACTAAAACAACAATTCAATTGTTTTAAATGAATTAGCTACTTTATGAATCAATTGAAACCCTACAGAAAGAAATAGGGTCAGCTAGAGAATCGTTATGGCAATTCCTGTATAGTTTAATGTATTTATATTGCCTTATAATAAAAATGTTTAAATAATTAAGTACAAAAACATCAACATCAAATTTTACCAACTGCTTCTGCACAAACAATTTTATGGCATGTTTAAAGACTAGAGACTAAGATCGTACTATAACCAACTCACACTTGTCTTCCTTTATTCTTTTTAAGAACTATACATATTTATGCGTTTCATTTATTTTAAACGAAACAATGAAAATTACGTCATGTCATTAGAACACACACTTAAATTTTCTTATATATTTTATACATATTCTATACTTACATTACAAATGTATAAGCATTAAAGGGCACTAGAATGAATTTATGCAATCACTTTTGAAAATTTGAATAATTTACCTGTTTTGGCGTATGTTCTTTCGAAACATTAACTCGAATATTTTTTTGAATCAAAGCATGCAATTGGGATTTTTGGTGATAAAGTAATTGTAATAGAGAGATGCGATTTGATTTCAGATGGGCATTATTATTTATTACTTGTTATTTAGAATAAATAAAAAAAGAGCCTACAAATATTTGTTTACATAGGAGAATAACTGTTATGGCATCAAGTATCCATCAAATATTGAGTCAAGTATCCCAAGTCAGCAGTCCATGTCTTTAAAAGTTTAATACAAAAATATTATAATCAATTTTTCTAAATTAATTTATTTACCTTATCATAAGAACGCACATCGCACAAAATTCCATAGAATTATCCAGCTTGCTGTCGATAAATTCTAAAAAAAACAAGTCAAGTTGCTTAGCAAAGTTAGAGTTTTGTAGTTATGTAGGCACGTGCTAATAATTCTGCTAATAGTCCGGACGCGAATAGTGTGTGAGAACTTTCCAATAATATAAAGTCTGTGTGTCTCACAACAGTAATTGAAAATGCATAAGTATGAATAAAATTATTACTTTGTAAAATATGTGCAATAATGTTTCTACTTAAATTTTCTTAAATTAATAATATCCTACTCTCATTCCATTTTTAAATCGCGCGATGTCCAGCTATTGGAAAATAAACCAAACACACTTTTATAATCTTGCACTATTCTCAGTAGGAAAATTTCAACGGTATCATTCGATATGTGATAAGGTTTTGTTTTAAAACAAAAGTATAAAATTTGCATAAGTGTCGATATTCATATCAAATTGTGCATGTACTATAATTGAAAATAGAGACATAAAATTTTGATACCAAATTTCAAGTGATTTGGTGTAGCCGTCTTTGAATTTTGAGTAGGAAAAGATAAAAAAAAAACACTATTTTTCATAGAATTGCACCTTCAAATTGCTCTACTAGAACGAACGGGGTGCTGTTTTCACGGCTGGTCATCAGATTGGAAGATAATACTTGGACTATATACTTGGAAGATAATATACTACCATGTCTAAAAATCTCACCATGATCCAGTTTCATTTTCAGATGAAACTAAACCATCCCAGAAGATTTCAAGCTATACGAAAAAATAGCATAGTTTAAGTTAATTGACAGCATATCTAGAAAAACGTCTGCCAGAAATATCACGCCTTTTCACAGTTCCATACTCAACAAAATGACAAAGATTTTTTCTCCTGTCTTAAGTGTTCTATTACATCATTCATGCCGTCACGAAGGAACTTCTTTACGAAAGTCTGAATTCTTTATGAAGCGTCTCAGGAACTCGTTAGATGGCTTTCTTTTTCTTACGAATAGATAAGATTCTTTCTTGCTTCTTAAAAAGAAATCGGCTAGATTTTTTAACAAATTGAACAGATATAAACTAGACTATCCTTTATCTAAACTCTCCTATAATTTGATAACAAAACTTTCCGTTTAAAATTCTATTCAAAATTTAAAGTTTGGATGAAATTAAACTTTATAGCAATTGTTTTAAATATTTATTTATGCTACATTTTGTTAAAATGTTTTATCTAATACGATTACATGGCTTTTTTAAGTGTGTTCTAGATTACATTAATTCATTTTCCAATTTTAAGCACTAGTTTAAACAGCATATAAATGATAATAGTTTTAGATTCTCTTCTAAGCACGGACGAAGTTTTCTAACCATAAGAATCAAATTTGTTTGCAAATAACTCATTTCAATTAATTAGCTAGAGTAAGATAATATGTTCAAGAATTCTTAGAATTGTATTCAAATTATTCCTTTGTAAATCTGCTGATTAAGACATCTCAGAAATAAACATTTCAAAATAATATTGCTGAATAATTGTCAAATTGGCTTTTAAATTTTAGTGCATTTATATCCACTGATTGAAGTTTACTGCTTAAAATGCATGCGAAGTTACATTTTACTATATGGCTCAAGACACAACCTCTGTTATTCAGAAATAATGAGCACATTTGATCTTCACCTAAAATGTATCTTTGATATTCGCAAAAATGAAATGGACTTGCTATGGTTGGTGAAGTTCAATTCAAGGACTGTCAAAAGTTGCGGAGTTTGATTTCCGGACTGATCATAATTTTATCCACACGATTCTTTAACTGGAACTTGAGAAGAATGATAAGAATCAGTGTCCTATCAGAACAGTGTTCAGCGGTTAGCGTCATAAATTCAGTTTGCACTTGGCCGTTATCTCGAATATTTGCGTGTGATCTGTATCCCTTTTATGTTAAATTAAATAATTTCCTTTGCAAATGAGTTTTCAATTCACAAAAACAGAATTTTAAACCCATTTTTCTCAAAAAAAAGATTATTTGAGTTGTGCAAGTTGTAGCAGCCTCTCTAAAGGATATCAGTCTAATTTAGTCGTCTAGTAGTGAAATATGAATATAAAGAGTGACAAACCAATTCAATGAAATCGAAATGTGTGAAAAACACTCCCTCAGTCTGTACATATATTCATAATTGCTCTTATAAATTTTTCCGGATGATAAATATAGTGTAATGTTCTGATTTCATATATAAATCTTAAAAATTTTAAAAAGTGATCTATATTTCTACCACTTTTCAATCTCCCTCTATATATCATTTTACAACTTCAACACGTGTGATTGTAAAATACCCATTGAGACATTTTCCTTCAAAGAAACATTTCCTTTTCGTTTTTCTTGAGCAGCATATACTGCATCCTTGCCAATAAATCATGCTTAAGTAATAATATTTCGGAAAACCCAGGTTCAATCTGAATCCCATATCTTTCCTATAACAAAACACCTGGTGTTTTTCCTTCCAAATCATCTTTTATCTGACTTTTCAAACACTGGAGCGATTTTGTATCCTCTTCCGAATCGAAGAGATCCAAGACTTGGAGAACTGCCATATACGTTTGATCGAAAATGTAACTGCGACCACAGTGGGAGAAGGCATTTAGTTTGCGATCATTTTAGCATAGATCAGTGTCTTGGGCTGGCTATATTGCCATTCACAGCATGAATGTATTTCTTGTCAGAAGGGATGAGGGATGAGGGATTAGTGTAGGTCTGTGTGATAGATTGTTTTCAATACTCACTTCACAGTTTCCAAATGTTATTATTCGTGCTAAGCCGGTCTGGTAGTAGAGTGATTAGTGCTCTGACTCTTGGCTCAACAGGATCTGGGTTCGAATTCGTCTTGACAGCGATGTTCGTGGTGGCTCGGAATTCATTTTAAGCTGTAGGTTCCTATCAAATTAGCCCTCGTGTAGCACAAAAATAGTAATTGGGTGTCAAACCAAACCCAAACCAAATCTTCATACTCAGATTGCATCCTTCATTCATAACCCAGGACGCTCAACCTACCCATGGAGCTTAACCAAATGAAGCCTCCAAATGGTTTCGAGGAGATATTTCGCCCATCAAGATCTGACCAATTTTAATGATGAGATGCCTCGTCATCAAGGTATTGCCGATTTTTGATTATGAGATCAATATTTGGTCAGTTTTTTTTATAAAGGTGAGATATCTCGTACATGAAGATTTTGTCAGTTTTTCTAAAGACGAAATACCTCGTTGAGGCCATCACCAGAAGTTAAAGTACGAGTACATTCAAGAGGTGGGGACTTCGAAACAATAGTGTATACATCAAGCATATAGCTACAGTTATTCCAAACTATTCTTAATACAGCATTAACTCTCCTGGTGGCTGCCTCGACGAATTATCTTGTTAGTAGCAAAACTGACCAGATCTTGATGGACGAGGTATCACATCAAAACCACTTGGAGGATTATGTTCATATAAGAAAACAAGGTGTCTTTTTCAATTTTAGTGTGCTTCAATTTTTATAACAGTTTAAAATAAATTTCATCTGCCTTTTGTGACTAGTTTCTTCGTTATTATTTACATGTTTTTCATAATTCGATGTGTGTTTGTGTATGGTATTATTCAAAAATCAATATTCCCAGCTGAAAAATGCCTTTTAAAATGGTACAAGAAAGGTTTGGGGATTTTTTTAGTAATTCAAATACAGCAACACTGTCAGGTACACCGGACACAACAGTTCATAAATAAGGTTTTAACAGATTTACTCTTGTGTATTCCTTTTCGGTTGGGTTGGCTTGTCTCTACGATCGTTTTTTGCAACGCGAGGACTAATTTGACCAGCATTCAAACTGAAACAGTATTTGAAAGTGCGTCAATGATTCTCAAATAGTTTTATGTTTGTGTGGTGTGTTTTATACAGGCTTTGGAAATAATCTTTCGAACTAAGACAAATCAACCGTCTCGCAAACACTGCAATGCCTATATTACAGAACCGGATTAAAGAAAAAGAGAATTGCTATCAGAAATGTGGTTGCTTTAGTTCACAGATCGAATTCTTCCCTATTTTTATATGGAATCTTCTATAAAACCAGCATCACCTAACAGAAAATTCCTGACACCTAATCGGCCTATAACTCTCGGTGAATTCGTTTCAGAATCCAGTGCAAAACAATTAGCTGCAGGTGACTGAGTTTCGTTCTAACACCCCAGATAGAAATCAATATATTTTTACTCGAAATCGATTAAATGGCTTTGTTGCTAGTTTTAAATCGTCCAAAGGAAGCTGCAAAACTCTTGGAAACAGCTTCAGGAAGAAAATTTTTTCTTCAGAATTACAAGTACGTTTTATCTAAATGAGAACAAATTAATGAACTATTTTGGAGGTGGGTGTTTTTGTGCATTTTTAAATATAAGAAATGAGTTACGATCCATTAAATACTCATTACAATGAATATGGAGACTATGGATTCAAATGAAAATTTGAAATTTGTGTTATCTCAAAATGGTCATAATATTACCTTTTTCTATAGAATAAATATTCTGTGCATACGAAAATCTCGAATAAATTTTAGAGAAGATTTAAAAGTTAGAGAAAAGATAAAATTGTTGAGAAACATTTTATTTTTCTTTTTTCTTGTTCTTTCAAGTATTTTTCAGTGACAAGATAACAAGATTTCAGTATTGTAATCGGTACACACATGAATTATATAAAATCAGTCAATCAACGAAATTTTTTCTCCTGAAGATTTAATTTCCAAACCAGGTAATTAAACTTTAGTCAATGAACTAAATGAGCACAATTCTTATTCAATGTACTTATATGTTCTCTGCCACCTTCCATAAAAGAAGTAAACTATTTTTACTACTGTAATAAAACGAACGGTGAGAGAACCTGTTTTTTCCAGTAGACATAAGCTTTTTATTCAGTAGACTTGTATGTTCTGCTTGCCATCTTTCTTAAAAGCATGAAGGCATTTTACTGTTGTAATAAAACGATCGAAAAGAACTAGATAAAACTTTTTAAATTTGACTTAAGAAATAAAAAATATGGCAAACTCTTCAAGTTGTTTAGCTGAGAAAAAATCGCTGTCTCAACTCATTCCATGAAAAATCACCTACTAGCCTAGCTTAAAGTATTCAGACTTTGTTATGTTGCAAAAGTTGCCTAAGTAGTTCTTAACTTACGGCTATCACGCATAGACGTTTCAGAACATGCAAAGTAATTATTTTGGGTCACTGCCATGCATTTATTTCATCTTCATCTTGTGCTAGCTTTTGCTTGGAACATTTTCAATTACTTTGTGCGTGTTAACTTTAAATAATGGTTATAAGCTTCCTATCTTATCTTAGCAGCTTCGTATAGATGCTTCAAAGCGTTTATACTCAATTAATTTGGAAACTTTCTTCATACGAGTAACTACGTCATTTTATGGTTAACTACACCCCAAACAGATTATACTTATCCCATTTTGTCTAAACGAAGTATCACTACGTTCGAAAAAATTAATTGTAAAAACATGTATATATGATACCTCGAGATTAGAATTTCTTCATTCCTAAGACTGAACTTCTATTATGTTCCAGATTATTAGTTTTTAATACTGGCATAAGAACAAAAAATCTTTATAAGTGACAGAATTGTAAAGCAATAAATGGTTATAACACGATAGGGAATGCGAAGACAAATTCCTAAACCTGTCAATTTTATCGAACCGTTCATCCAATCTTTTTCTGCTACTCAGCTACTATTTTTATTATAAATTCCAAATTATTGCACCGTATGTCTTACAAACAAGATTACAGTATACCAGTTGTTTCATAAACTAGTCCGTATGGTGTTTAAAAATTATGAAATGGTAAGTACGAAGTTTTATGTCAGTTTTAACATGGCATGCACGATGTCGAAATTACCTAAGCAATATTTAAGCCACAACTAAAATTAATTCTAGATTAAAAATATAAAATATTAAGTGTGTGGAAATTACTTATAGCGATTTATTAATAAATACAGACGAATTCTGAATAATTGTATCAAAATAAGAATCGTTCCTTAAAACATAGGTAAAATGTGTAAAACAAATATACTTTCTGCAAACTCAACACATATAATTTTAGTAAAGAAACACAGCCTCCAGTTCTCCAAATGAACGTTTGAAAGAAAATTGTTTTCACATTTGTAAATAGCATCACTGGTGAAAACCACTTTTTAAAAAGCATAAATTAACCCCTATTTTTTAAATAGAATCTATAAAAGTGTGTAGGTGCAATACTACAAAGTGCTAGGTGTTGTCCTTGGATATTTCCCTCCTGAATTGATCTCGGACCATCGCCAATAGCCCGATGTGTTGCGACGTAAATTCATCTACCTAACCTAATCCCCTTTCGCTGTGTACTTCTGTTCAGACGATGGTGAACCTATAGCTATTTTTCACAAGTTTTTAATCTTTATTAGTCATACTTTGAAGTTCTTAGACTTTCACTACCCCTACTAGCTGAGTTGGAACCATGACACTTATTTTGAGTTGGTGATGACATCCTAAGACATTGTATGTCACAATGTCTTAGGATGTCATCACCAACATTGTATTGTCAGACATTGTATGACACAATGTCTTAGGACTGTCTGAACAACTTTCGGGGAATTCGAGACACTCTTTCCACTTTGACTCTTCTACGGAAAGAATCCTTAGATTATGAAGAAAACATGCAATTGTCGAATAGCTTTTGCATTTTCCAATAACTTGAGAGAAGTGGCAAAGTATCATTTCCTTACTTCCTCAAGTTGTTTATCAAATCCATCTTGCGCCTAAAAGAAAAACTTCCATCTACCGCTGGCAGATATGCTCATTCTAGAAGTTGATTATGGCATTACTCGATAGAAAGATCAGATTATACCGAACTACTTACGCGAAGTACTTTTCCTTAGTAAACATAATTGTGTTGTTGAGATTTCTAGAAGAAACATTTCCACTTGCTTCTTACTCTCTCTCTCTCTCTGAATGCGATGAAAGTCGATACCATTCTTCATCACTTGTTGTTTCGTATAGGGAGAGTAGTATTTCTAAATAGACTAAGCTGTAGCCAATAGTGACAAGTTTTAGGGTAGCAATTAACCATTTCAGGGGCATTTCTATTCAATCAACTTGGTAAAATACCGGCTAAAATTTCTATTCGATTAGTCGTTGAATGATTGAACCGTTGAACAAAAAATAACTGCCTCATTTATCATTTGAGGTACTTGTCACGAGATTCATCTCGAATTGCATTATTCTTAATTTTTGGAAATGTGTGTAAGTGGAGTTTTTCTGTATGACAGTATGAACAAATAAATAAAATAAAACTTTATAATATGCATAAGCGTCGAATAGATTCACAATGTCTAATTTGACAATAACATTAGTGTAGTGATATTTTACTTTGCTACTTTAACTTCATATAATTTTATTAGTTTGCCTATTTATACTAGAGTAATTTAGACAACATATTTTCTCCTTATTTTTTATCATTCAAGAAAAGGGGTTATCGTGACTCTGTGGGATTTATCAACCTGTGAGTTGTAGGCGGCACAGGTTCGATTCCTGTCAAGTTCGATTCCTCCCCGGGTGTCTCTCTTCTGTGTCAGTAAAGGCTTTTCTTGTTTGTGTATGTCTATTACTTGATATTGTCTGTCTTGTGTCTGGTGCAGCATAGCCAAACCTGGCCCTTGCGCCATAAAACCCAGTCAACTCCCCTTCCATTTCAGAAAAAAATCATATTTTGGAAAGGGGGGTATTGGTATTGGTATTTTCAATTAACGTCACACTGGAGCAACACAATGGGCTATTGGTGACGGTCCGGGATCAATCCCAGAGGGAAAGATCCGAGGACAACACCACGTAATTTTGAACCACGGTCAGATGACGATATTTTGGAAAGGAAATTGTAATTTACAAATTTGGAGATAATAATTTAGAAACAAATAAATATGAATCGTGTATTCTTGACGGCATTTCTTGCTTAAATGTCACACCGAAATAAAACCCAAATTTAGTTTTCATGGATACAACTTTAAGTTAAAACCTTCTGTCAGTAAGCAACAGTATTCCCTTGGAAAATTATTTTTTGTTACCATCCACAAAGCTTTCGACTTTTGATGAAAAAGCCAACTTTTGTTCAATGCTGCGATTTTGGTCCACTTTCTGGACGATTTCGAAAAAGTGGATGGTAAATCGCGATGCTGAATACAAATATCGTGGTGATGCATTATTCAAACAATCGCATTCCATGAAATTCAAATAAAATCAATATTTTTTGTATAAATAAATCGTGCACGGAACGTAAAGAATAAGAACAACTAAAAATATAGAAGTAAATATTCCGATACAACAATGCACTGCTCACACTGAAAGTAAAACAATTTTTAATTTTGTATACTTATTTGGAGGCTTTTATTTATGGATGCAAATATATATGCTTTAGGCAAACTTAACTACGTGCTTCGTTTGTATAACAAAATTTGTTTAAGAAATTCAATAAATTGTTTAAACTAAAATACGTATACGGTTATTTTTAATCAAAACGTTAAATTTATATTCCGAATAATAAATGCAAACATAAAATGTCTCAAAAATATGTTGTTTCAACAATTATTGAAAGATTGTATTGAGGAAAAGGAATATCTATTAAAACTCAATTTACGTTTATATAAAATATACAATTTTGCAAAAGCTATCTCATTTTATATTTAGTTTTTAAGTCAAGTTAATTATATTTTAATTTTAGTCATGTAGTAAAAAGCAAAATCTTACTTTTTGAATAAATTATGGAAATTAGCTTTTAATAATTACTACACTTGGGTATGAATACTTTGTAGTGAAATAATCA
The DNA here is from genome assembly GCA_933210815.1 of Meta bourneti. Lineage (NCBI taxonomy): Eukaryota > Metazoa > Arthropoda > Arachnida > Araneae > Tetragnathidae > Meta > Meta bourneti. The sequence goes on from OW119925.1 coordinate 64,882,197, forward strand.
TTTACTTAATCGAAAATTTTTCTGTTTCGAATTCAAAAATCTTACCCAAAAGTGAAATTATCAGAAATAATGTACCTAATTTAGTAATAACCTTTAAAAGTAAAACTGCCACATTTCTTGAAACATTTGATACTTTGTATTACATGTAATCATTATCTCTAATTATTTGAACCAAAAACCATAATTTAATAACGATGTAATAAAAAATCCATGTCTGTTATTAGTTCAACTAGTTTAGAATTAAGTTTAAAATTTCATTATTTGCAATTCAAAGTATTTAAAACAGTAAGTTGAACTGAACTGATTTGTTTTCTAAATTGTAACCAATGAGCATATTTCTGAACTCAAAATGTTAACTGAGTTTAATCAAACGAAATACGTTTCTTTATCAAGCCAAAATAATGCAAGCAATCAATACAAAAAAATATTAATGTATATAACTACCCTAGTAAATAAATATTCATACACAATACATACCTATTTCCCTCATTTATGGAGAATATAATTAATGAATATTAATTCATACATATATGTGTTTGTTTATTCAGAAAAAAATATTTATGTCGCATGAAAACGAAGAAGTTATGGACTTTGTGATTAAGACTTTAAAAAATGCTGATTTATTCCGACACAATGATGTCTCGTGCCGAAGATAAATAATTCTAAGAAAATAAGAATTCAATGTTCGAAATGAGAAATTTAGGCTTTGATCGAAAAAGACAATAGTTTTCGTTATTTTTTCCATTAAATTTTGTAGATTTGATAATTACATCATAAAACTTACAAGAAACATCTAGTAACGAATAATAAACATCTAGTAAGAAACTTCAAACAATGTTTATTATCGTTGATTGTTATTTATTCATTATTCTATTCCATTTCTGTAATGCTTTATCGTTTCTCTTTTTTCCAAATAAACCTATAAATTTTCTTCCTTCGAATTTTCAATTATTTATACGTGACAATCTAACGACATTAATAATAGCTGATCCAAGGGTGAAACGTCCTTGCTAGGTGAATGTTGAAAACAGAAGAAGAATAAACTTAAAAAATCAGAGAAAAGTATGTACTACACTACTACTACTACGAAATGGCAAGCCAAGCGTATGAAGGTAGACGGTCAGCAAATTTTAGGGTTGGTTCACAAGCAGTTCTGAGAAAGGAATGCAGTGGCATTGAATTAATAATGAATTTGGCCTGGCGAAAAATGAACAGCGAATATAAATGAAGTGATTAAAGTGTTGAGAGATTTTGTTTTATATTCACAGATATATTGTGTGTGGCTAAACACTGTCATTCCAAAAAATTTAACAATAATAAATTTTTCGTATTATTAGAATCTTCAGTGTAAGCAAACAAACCAGACATAATGCAAAGATTTTACTCCAGCTACACAAATGCTCTCGTATTATACATACATATCGGGGTTACCTTAAAATGTGGTTTTTCGCAGTTGTAGCACGTTCGACGTTTAAACAAATGGGAGTTGACCAATAAAATCAATTTTTAATTCGGAATTCATTCTTTGGAATTTTTGTTGACGAAATCCTGGAATCATTCGAAAAACAAGCCAAATGATGTCACGTTCTGAATACGCACAGGAAATGTGTTCCTCCACAGAAACACTATCACCATCTACATTTAGCTTGACAGAAAATGCCTCTCAAAGGATAAGGGTGGGTAGGAAGTTGAATTAAAGCTGCATTGGAGCAATACAACGGGCTATTGGCGATGGTTTGGGATCAATCCCGAAGGGAAAGATTGTAAGGATTGTGGAGTAAAATATACGTATAAAATTCAAAACATTCATCAATATTTATAAGTGATTGCTTTTGATTCCATTAAGGCGATTCTTTGTTTCTTCAAAGCAATTCTGAGGCTAGTTGGAAGATCATTTGATTATCAACCAGAGGTTTGCGAATTTGAAACTCGGTCCAGCTAAAGACCATCGTGTACATGAGGGCTGGTGCACTTCAAATCTGTCATGGCCTCAAATATCCTCACGTTGGCGTGGTTTGGATGTTTGGAAAGTGGGGTGCCAGCTCATGTGTTGACCTCGTTATCTGACCGTGGTTCAAAATTATGTGGTATTGTCCTAGGATGTTTCCCTTAAGGATTGATACCGGATCGTCACCAATAGCCAGTTATGTTGCTCCAGTATGACGTTAATTAACTACTTACCTACCTACCTGGAATTGTATTCGAAAAATAAGCCATGTCATGCCACGTTCGGAATGGGTACAGGAAGAATGTTCTCATAGGGAAAAGGTAGGTAGGTAGTTGAATTAACGTCGCACTGGAGCAACAGAACATGCTATTGGTAACAGTCCACGATCAATCCCGAATGGAAAGATCATAAGGAAAAGGATTGAGGAGTAAATTATGCGCAGAAAATGCAAAATATTCATCAACATTGCTTTCGATTCAGTTAAGGCTATAGTTTAATTTTTTAAAACAATTCTAAATTTTAAAAAATACCACATTCAAGCACTTATGTATCTGTCTAATAAGTCTCCTTATATATCTCAAAATCACAGAGGTTATTTAACGCTCATTAACTGCTTAACCCGAGTTTACATTGACTGCAAATTTCATTCGATATTAATTAATTCTACAGCCCCTATCTCAGCAAATGAGTGGAGAGGCGATATCACTCGAGGTGAGGAAGCATCGCTGCACGTGGATACGTTCCTCTGGTGGCAATAATTGACGAAGCTGTCACGCAAACATCGTTATTCTACATAATAATTATTCATTGGTGTAGCCTTATGACAGGATGATATACCACCCTATTAAGTAGGAGATTGCCCATCGATGACATCCATACATTAACTATGCGATTCTATCTCTATTATCGAAATTTATCAAAGCATTTCCGTGGGGCTACTTTGGAAAGAGGAAGTAGGGTGGAAGAATGGGGTTTTGGATGAAACAGTGCTCAGCAATCAAAGCTCTTTAAAATCAGTCCCTCGTAGTGTTAGTCATTTAAAATAAAGATAATATCGTTATTATCCCTCTGAGCGTCGCGAGATTTCCAAGTAGTATAGTATTGATTTTACCCCACAACAACACTTAACCCTCCTGGTGTTTGTCTCGACCAGGTATCTCATTATTAGAAAAATAACTGACCAGATCGTGATGGACGATATATCTCCTCATGGGTAGAAAACTGACCAGGTCTTGATCTCGTCATTATAAAAAAATCGGTAATATCTTGTTGAAGAGATATCTCGTCACTAGCAAAATTAGTCATGTCTTGATGGACGAGATATCCCATCGAAAGCACTTGGAGGGTTAATGATTAAATAACCGCATCTATTTGTTGAAAGATTTTATGGATTCTTTCTACCTTGGAAAGATTCTATTAGTCCTTTCCTTAGAATAGAATCCTTTGGGATGATTCCATTGGTCTTTTCCATAGATTAGAATCCCTTGGAATGATTCTATTGGTTCTTTCCTTAGAATAGAAGTTTGGAAAGATTCTATTAGTCCTTTCCTTAGAATAGAATCCTTTGGGATGATTCCATTGGTCTTTTCCATAGATTAGAATCCCTTCGAATTATTCTATTGGTTCTTTCCTTAGAATAGAAGTTTGGAAAGATTCTATTAGTCCTTTCCTTAGAATAGAATCCTTTGGGATGATTCCATTGGTCTTTTCCATAGATTAGAATCCCTTGGAATTATTCTATTGGTTCTTTCCTTAGAATAGAAGTTTGGAAAGATTCTATTAGTCCTTTCCTTAGAATAGAATCCTTTGGGATGATTCCATTGGCCTTTTCCATAGATTAGAATCCCTTGGAATTATTCTATTGGTTCTTTCCTTAGAATAGAAGTTTGGAAAGATTCTATTAGTCCTTTCCTTAGAATAGAATCCTTTGGGATGATTCCATTGGTCTTTTCCATAGATTAGAATCCCTTGGAATTATTCTATTGGTTCTTTCTTTAGAATAGAAGTTTGGAAAGATTCTATTAGTCCTTTCCTTAGAATAGAATCCTTTGGGATGATTCCATTGGTCTTTTCCATAGATTAGAATCCCTTGGAATTATTCTATTGGTTCTTTCCTTAGAATAGAAGTTTGGAAAGATTCTATTAGTCCTTTCCTTAGAATAGAATCCTTTGGGATGATTCCATTGGCCTTTTCCATAGATTAGAATCCCTTGGAATGATTCTATTGGTTCTTTCCTTAGAATAGAAGTTTGGAAAGGTTTTATTCATTTCTTTATAATAGTATCCTTTGAAAGATTCTGTTTTTCAAGAAGATCAAAATTGGCTAAAAGTCATGCAAATAACACCGCCGGTGGAATTATGAATATGAATCCCTCAGAGGGTTTAAGAACACGTTGGAAAGTTCATAAAAATATCGAGGGCTTGTAAGTAATATTTAACAAAGTAAACCACTGCAATTCTAAATGCACAAAACATTCAATATTTATTCAAAGTTTCCCATTCAAAACCAGTGTGACTTTTTCTAACAACTACCTTCACTTCAAATTTGAAGTTCGTTCCAGGTCTCAAAAAGGTTCAATTACAATGAATAAAAATATTTTTAGTAATGAGAACTTTTGAAATGAATAAACATGTTGTGACACTTGTTAGAAATCGGAACAGGTGATTCTGGTACGAAGCATAACTTTGTAAGGGTTTCATATTTATATATCATTACTTCAACCTGCCCTGTATGTCTTTTGACAAGTTTTAACCTCCTTGACCTATAGAACTTACCTAGAATTCTTTCAACCAATAGATGCGATTATTCAATCTTTATATGTGTTAGAGGAAAAGGCAATGCTACGTTATTTAGAAATCTCATGCTACTCAGAGGGTTAACTCTCCAAGTGGTTTCGACGAAATATCTCGTCCATCAAGATCTGACCAATTTTGTTAATGGCGAGATATTTCGTCATTAAGACATTGCCTATTTTTTTATTATGACGAGATAAGATCTGGATAACGGGATAATTTTCTTTTGAAGACTAGATGCCTGGTCGAGATAACAACCAGGAGAGTTAAAGGTTTTCTATAAAAATAATTTACCCTAATTTTTTTCAGTGTAAATTAATAAACCTGACGAACAGATAATCGCTAAGCGGAGATTCGTTCTAGAACTTATTGCTTACCGCTCTTCAAATGTATCTAAAAGATAAAATTTGATTGAAAAGCAAGAGGGGCCAAGAAAAAATAGAAATAAAAGCGATTACTCGATACTTTTAAAAATTAGCATGTTTTCCTCTTTGACCATTGTGAAAATGAGTTCAGAACGCGGAAACGGTACACCAGAGAACAATACTTTTTGGAAGAATGTACATATATATATATATATATATATATCCATCTGGATATAGAAAGCAGTAATATGTTTTTTTGGAAAAGCATTACATAGGAAATTAAATCTAATCCCCTCATTAAATGTAGTGATAAAATAGGAGTTCAAAAGCAGACAAAAGATACCTAGTAATTACATTTTCCGCAATTTCACTAAAAGTGAATTTGGCTGCTTTTGAATGGTTTGATTTGATCATTTTTAATTACACGGGTATACGCTTTTAAATGAAAACTCTTCTTTTGAGTATTCTAACACTGAAAGTTAAACACAATAAAATTCATTTTCTGCTGAATCCTATATATTATTTTCCGTACGATTTTTGTAATGAAAAGGGGAAATTTTAAGATTTGTATGTGGAGATATATATTATATACTCATAGAGGAAAAATAAAAGTAGAGTGAGCAATGTTAACCTTATTATGTGCCCAGGATCATATGACCAAAAAATAGTAATAACGTCACCCTCAGACTACTTTCGTCTGCTGGGTGGAACCGAACATTCATGATCTGATTGATCCACGAGACGAGAGAAGACACCCATAAAATGATTAATCATCTGATTGGTCTGCGCGACATAGTAGACTGGCGATTTCTCCTTTTGTTATCAATCTATAGAAATTCACACACCTACTCTATCATAAGATGTTATATCGCCAAACGAGGCGATAAGGTTCCAAAGTGGCCAACCAAGTCATTTTTTCACCTATCAGTCACTTTTGAAGCTCTTCTCAATAGCAATGCTCAGTCTACTTATATTTCACGTTTATGTATATACCCAGATATACTTGCACAAATTCCACCTTGTCGATACAGATAAATGCCTTGTTTGCCTGAAAAAGATAGAGTACATCTTGTTCTTCTGTACCGTTTTATAGAAATTTTCAACTGGACTATTTGACTTAAAATCTTAAAATTCATTGTTCCTGTTTTAAATTCAGTGATATACACTGCTGGCCACCCAAATTGCAACACCAAGAAAGACAAGAGATATCACAACAAAATTTATTTTGTAGATAACATGTTGACCAAGTATCAAATGATTAAATTTATAGACTTCTGTGAAGTGTGGTTCCTGCCAAAATCAGTAGCCAGAGTAGCCGCCATTGTTGGAGATCACCGCTGCCACACGCCTCGGCATTGATTCAAAGAGACTTTGGATGTGTTCTTGGGGTACAGCAGACCAAGCAGCTTCCACACGTTGCCAAAGTTGATCTGGTGTGGCAGCTGGGGATGTATTCTGGGTCAATCGTTGAGCAACCATGGACCACATGTTTTCTATCGGCGAAAGATCCGGAGAGCGAGCTGGCCAGGGAAGCAATTCAATCTGGCGATTGACGAAGAACCCTTGGACAATGCGTGCCACGTGTGGTCGCGCATTATCCCGTTGAAATATGGCTGTGGGCAAGCCCTGAAGGTAAGGAAGGACAACTGGCTCCAACACCTCGGAGATGTAGCGCTGGCTGTTTAAAGTACCGGCAATGCGTACTAGAGGAGTGCGAGAGTGATATCCAATACCGCCCCATACCATAATACCCGGTGCAGGACCAGTGTGGCGGTGCATAACGCAGCTGTTCAGCATCCTCTCTCCACGGTGTCTCCAGACTCGAGTCCGACCATCGTGGTGTTGCAGACAGAAGCGTGACTCGTCAGTAAAGACAATTTCATTCCATTCTGCCGTCCACATCCTTCTTTCATCGCACCATTGGCGGCGGAAACGTCTGTGGTTCTGCGTCAAGGGTAGACGAAGCAATGGACGTCTTGTGGACAGACCACTCTGCTGTAAACGGCGTCGAATGGTACGCGCAGACACTGGATGATGCGGTACAGACTGAATGTGCTGTGCTATGGTTCGTGATGTGGCTGAGCGATCCGTCACTGCCATACGCACAATATGCCTGTCATCACGTGAAGTGGTGCACTGAGGTGGATGCGATCGAACACGTCGGTCCGTCGTACCCTCCTGCATCCAACGATCACATATCCGCATTACAGTTGTTTGGTTTCGTCTAACACGACTACCGATTTCCCTGAAAGATAATCCACAATCTCGGTAGGCCACTATCCTTCCTCTGTCGAACTCGGATACTTGATCAAAAGATGATCGCTGTTTTCTACGAGGCATAATTGATCGTTTTTTTGAAAAAACCACAAGAAAAACACAATAGCCGTACTTGAAATCGTCGAAATCTCCAAGCCTTAAATAGCGCTTTGAAGTGGCGCCACAGGCGCGCGTGATGTGCGTCTGCGCTGAAATTCTAATCATTTGCATATCTCACCTCCGCTAATGCATGTTGTAAATTTCATATTATTTGCATGCTTCCTTCAGGGTGTTGCATTTACTGTGGCCAGCAGTGTATATATACATATATAATTCAATATCACAAAACGAAAAGATATCCAGGAATTTAAACACAAGAACACCAAGAAAACTTCGAAAAAATGAAGTGTTGGTGGATGAGGGGCGTTATCAGGGAGGGCTCACCCAGTCAAACAAAGACCGGAAAAATAAACCACAGAAGAGAAAACAAATTAATAAACCGTGCAAACTACATGAAGATCGCCAACAAATGCCAAAGAGTACTATCTTTTCGATTTCCGGGTTCAAAATCGGAATTGCGATTCCGATTTCTCAACTCTGATTGCGACTTCTCAACTCTGATTTTGGGTGCTTTAAATGGCATTTGTTGGCGATCTTCGTGTAGTTTGCTCGGTTTATTAATTTGGGTAAGTTTGTTTTCTCTTCTGTGGTTTTGATTTTCTGGTCTTTGTTTTCTAGTTTTGTCTTTCTGTTTATGGTGTTTGGAGGGGTGCGTGGGCTACTTTTGGTTAATTGCTGCCCACACGCAGAAAACGCCATTTTCACATCATTTTTTCGAAGTTTTCTTGGTGTTCTTGTGTTTAAATTCCTGGATACCTTTTTGTTTTGTGATATTGAATTATATTGCTATCCATGTTTGTCTGCAGCTTCAGCGCGCATGCATGGACGGTTCTGTTTTCTGTTCTGTCTTCTGAGTTCGGCTTTCTAGCCATTTGACTTTTTTATATATATATATATATATAAAACTTATATATAAATATATATATATATATATATTGCGTTTCATTTTTATAGAAGACATCGTGATGTCGGTGTCAATGTACTGGACTCATGCACTACGATGTAATGCAATGCAAGATATATCTACTTATGAAACAATGTTCATTAAATATGATTATTTCAAAATTAAACGGATTTGGGAAACTGTCCAAATAATTAAGTGTTCTCCAAATATCTGAAAAACATCTGAAAATTTTCACAAAACAAAGCTACCCCTCTACTATACCCAATTATATTTCAATGCTACACATAAATCAAATGTATATATGTATAAACTGCGGGAATTATACGTAGTTTCAAACTAAAGCTATAAATGAATCAAAGGGAATGTGTAAATTAATATTTTGTTATATAAACTGAATTATTTTATAAATGATTATTTTATCTATAATCTCAGTTTTTTTAAAGTGAATTCAAGTCCTTAGACAAAATATTCTCTAATGAATTTGCACCAGCCTTTCGACAGACATTCACCGGATAATTGACTGAATTACAATTTTTCGTAAACTACAAAATATAATGAGTTTTAAATTTTTCCTAACTTACGATACGATTCACTAATTAACTGTTGAAAAGATTTCTTTGAGTATCTATCTTAATGTGGTATTTAATGAAATTCCCCGTAATTATGATCATGGTTCTTATTTCATTATTCTACCTCGTTACATTCATTAATCAAATTCCACAATGTGGAAAGGAAGGTATATTCCCATTTTATATTACTAGTTTATCATTTTTCATTCACACATACTTAATTAAAATTCATGTATAAACAAACATCCTATAATGGAAGGGAATAATTCTTATGCGACTTTATTCCATGTGTGTTGAACTGTTATATCTACAAATAAACCAGACAATGCAAGTCACGATTTAAAATTCAGAGAGAAATGAGGTTACCATAGGTACAAAAGAAGAAAGATTTTTCTCATCCATTTTAAAATGTTCTTTCTTTGGTTAACGCTGCAGCATATACACACAAGCTATCGTATGAGAGGATTTACAGTGTTTTAACAGTCAAACCAGACGGAAAATGGAGATGCTATTTCCTCTTACCAAATGCTCTCGAAGTATGATACATATTAAGGTTACCTTAAAATGCAGTTAGTTTATCGCCGTTTTGGTCGCGTTTGGCGAGTAATTTAATTGGCGTTCACCAATCAAGTATCATGTATCAAATCCGTAGGTAGGTAGAATTAACGTCGCACTGAAGGAACACAACGTGCTATTGGCTATAGTCCGGGATCAGTCCCCAAGAAAAAGATCCTAGGACAACACCACGTAATTTTGAACCACGATCAGATGGCAAGGAGAATACCTAAGCTGTCATCCCACTCTCCAAACTTCCACACCACACCAACGTGAGGATATTTAAAGCCACGATAGATTTTACGTACACCACCCCCGTGAATACGACAGTCTCTGATTGGATCTAGTTTCGAACTCGCAACCCTCCGGTTGCCTATCCGTTACTCTTAGAACCGGGCTACCGGGGCCCATATCAAATCGGACTTCTCTCTTTGAAGCTTTTGTTGGCGCGCTGAAATCATAATCGAAAAACATGGTAAGTGACGTCACGTCTGGAATACACATACAGGAAGTACATTCCACCATAAAAACACTACTACCTGCATTTAAAGTGGTAGAAAAAGCGCCGCTCATAGTGCAGCTTTTAATTTATCGAAATTTCGAAAGGGCTGGTGCCACATGATCATTTTTCCCAATTAGCTTCTAGAAAGAGTTCTTTGTTCAGCCACTTGTCAAAAACAGATTGATTATGCCTCGTCTACCATTGCGATACTTGAACTGGTCACTTGTAGACAAACGAAATCTGTGAAGGTATCCGATACCGCGCATTGGCGTGGTGTGGAAGTTTGAAGAGAGAGCTCAGCTGTTGACCTCGTCGTCTGACTTTAGTTCAAAATTACGAGGTGTTGATCCAGAGCGACGTCAATTAACTACCAACCGATACCCAGTAATGAACTGAGTCAGTTGAAAATATGATTCAAAATGGCGGGTTTTAAACCTCAATTGCACTGTGGGGAAGGATCTTTGGGTTAGTTGTGCTTCATTCGATTCCTAGTGTTCTCTGTACATTAATTGTGCACACATTTATGCATTTCCTCCAGCTTTTTTACTTTCATAATTACCATAAATGGATGTAAATTTTTGCTGTTGTAAATAATTGTTATAATAATTAATGCAACGAGTCCGGAAATGAAGCCCTTAGGCCCTATGTATTTCTTTTTGTTTGAGTAATATGCATATTATAAATAAATATTCACCCGGTAATCACCAGAAGCATGCCCGAAATGGTCGAAAATAAACGGTAAATAATTTGTCGTCCCGCCTACTGAACCATCAAAAACAAATAAACAGGAAACGCATGTGGAATGCTGGCACCACTTGTTCAAATCGTTTAATTAAGCACATTCCTAAACGCCCTTTCATGCATAAATAGAAGCTCCAGGGAGGATAAAACATAATATAATTTGCTTGAAAAACCTATTAGGGTTGAATAATGAGACCGGAAGCCAGTTAAACTTCGTTCGACATCCTTTTTTTCCAGTGTTCACTTTAACGCGTGACTAATTACTGCAAGCCTTGTTCTTTCCCACCTCATTGACAAACGCTACCGCGGACATTTTGTAAAGCTTCAACCATCGCTCAAGTTGATAATAAATGAAGTAAACATATGCAGTCTTTAAACATTTACTATCAGCCAATACATTTATCTTCATTGTTCCATGCAACTGATACTAAGATGTCTTGAAAATATTTTATTCTTTGTCATAGTGAAGAAAATGCATTTATAAAATAACTTTTTCTCCGAATTAAAGCAGAAGGCTCTCGAGGTATCTCTTATTTATAACTTAAAAAGGAATAATTATAATTAAATAATATTCTTTTAAAATCTATCTTTTTAAGTATTGATTGGATTGGGTAGGATTTGGGGTTTTATGACGCAAGGACAAGCTGTGTCATTTTTTTTATTTTGAATGAAATGTATTATTTGTATTCATTAAATTTAAATTCTTCGAAAAGTGTTTCAGAAGATATGTAAAATTAAAAGATAAAGATATAATATTTAGGCACTGAATTTTTGAAGCTACAGAGAAACTTCAAATAATTTGCAAAGCTTCAATGCTTATAATTATCCAAACTTGTAGAAAAACTTATGAGAAAGACTACTCAACAGCTGGTAGCCTTGTTAAAACAATTCAGAATCTTTTCTTTTTCATTCGTCAAAATAAAGTAATAACGATTTGTGTATAAAAAATAAAAATTACTTTTTGTGCACTTGTTTCTCTAAAAATCATAAAGCCCTATCAGAAATTTTCTGTTGTTCGTACCTTTTTTATTATTTTTTCCTGGTTTGAATCTAAAAATTCCTGTTAACAATTTATCAAACACGTTGAACATCTTATTGTAAGGTTGAAACTTTTTTAAAGAAAGTATGATTCACAAAAGGATTAAATGCTTGCGCAAAAGATGTATTCAGATTTCACTTTTAAAAAGAAGTACTAAATCAATAACATACATATACAGTTTTCATATGATGATTCTTGGCACATAGCCCAAAAAGGTCAGCAACTTCTGATTTTAAGCAACATTCTTTTGATTTGAACAAACCCTAAATAGTTTTAGTGAATAATTTTATTTAGACATTTATATTTATCGTTTTATTCAGTTACTTATAAATTTTCAATGTTTGCCATTCATTATATTGTCGAGTAGAAATAATTAAAAGCACGGAAGAAAATTTAAAGGTTTATTTGGAGAAAGTGAAATGTGCAGCAAAGCATAACAGGAGTAGTTAAATTCATAAATAAATATTAATCAACTTTATACAGATAAAAAACATGGTTTGACATTTTATGATTCATTACAAGATGCTTCTAGAAAGTTCTACGATATCAATTTCAAAATATGAACTTTTATGACAAGAATAGGCGCAGAAAATGTCTTCTGAGCTTCTATCGTTTTTGAACTTGGAACTTTTCTGCTTTCAGTTATTTATCATGTGTACTTTTCCAGCTCGTGGAAATATGAAATACTTCAACCCTCTGAGCGTCATCAGATTTTTGAGAAGGTATTATTGCTTTTGTAGTATTGTTAATCCCAACAACACAAATAATAACTAAATAACCATATAGATTGGTTGCAAAGGTCCAAGGAAAGGTTCCATTGGTGAAAATGATCAAACCTGGTTAGAAATCACAGCTGTAAATTGCAGAATGGATATATGTGTGCGAACCCTTCAGAGTTTAATTTTAGTTTTACCATTATGGCTAAAGAGCTTTATAATAAAAAAATTGATTAATTAAATGAGTAAATGTTTACATTTAGATAAACTCATTAATTGCGAAGTTTAAATAAAGTCAAAAGAGAGTAAATAGTTTCAACTAGGGGGTAAGAGTACAAAATAATTTTTCAATCAGAAACCCAATCTGAAGAAATGATGAAACAATAAAGAGATATAAGTCATTACTCTTTTAAAAAGTGCATAATCTATTAATCTATCTATCTATCTATCTATCTATATATATATATATATATATATATATATATATTAGATAGATATAGATATAGATATTGTCACGTAGAAATAATTTTAAGATTTATTTAAAAAATGAGAAACAGCATAATAGAAGTAGTGGAAACCATAAATGGATAGTAATTAACCATATATAGGAAACAATAATATTATTTGATGTTTTATATTTGGTTATAACATGCTTCCATAAAGTTCTACGATGCCGTTACCAAAAGTACAAAATGAAATGTATAAATTTTAATGAAAAATTAGTCACAGGAAAATATTGTCTGTCAGCAAAATCTAATGACGTTTTTGAAACTAAAGCATCTTTTTTTCAATTATTTATCATTTCCGCAGTTCTGAATGTTTTAATATAATAATGGGGTGTCGCTCTCAAATTAAATTATCAAACCTTATTTCTCAAAAAGATGGACGGTGGAAAATATATTGTAAATCCATAGAATAAATAATAGAAGTATAGCAAAGTAGTGTGTTTATAATATTAATACAAAATTCATTTCGGATAATTTTTATTTAGAACACATGAAAGTCACGATTTGCATTGCAGCTTCATTTATCTAAGAAGTAAACGTAAAAATGTATTAAACTGAGAACAACGCTAAAAGTTTGCAAATCAAGTGGTTTTACGGGGGCCGTAAAATTCTTTATCGACCAGAAGCCCAAACAGTTTTTTATGGCCCAATTCACTAAAAGTCTTTATTGTGTCGCATCTATAAATTTTTTAAAGCTCAAATAAATTGCACGACAACGTTTGGTTGTAATCGCGAAAACAGAAGTAATTTTTTGCTGCTTTGGGACTCATTTTAGGCAAAACTATAACCTATTCAAAGTAAAATAATGACTTTTATTTAGACCTTAGCATAAAAATTATTTGTCTTTTTGTGCTACATTATGTGAAAATAATATCTTCGTGGCAAAATTTTATTTATGGGGATTATTATTATCGAATTAGTGAACATGGAAATTAATTTTTATTTTTCTATAATCACGCAAACTCAATTTTTGTCGACTACTGTCTGTTTACAGCGTAAACTGCTCCCTCATCTGTCTGAGCATTTCTGTTGCCGTAGAATGAGGTCTTATACCATTTTCCATAAGGAATGCTTTCCAACGCCGAACTTTTTAAAACAAATAAACCATTAATTTATTTTTTACCTGACACGATTCATTTTTATCATATTCACGCAGGTTCAAAATTAAGGGAACCTTCATCACTACGTGTTCGCCTGCGTTTTCTCTAAGGAATTTCACATGTTTAAATCATCAGCTGAGATAATGGTAATGAATAATTAATGTTACCAATAATAAAAATCCAAATGGGTAATACGTGAGTATGTTCAAGAAGATCCCGTTATAGTAGACAGGGTGGATTGGTTTTTACCTAGTCATATTACAGATTTCTGAATTTAAATAGCTGTATTTAAATTGTATTTTTGTTTCTATTGCTATAGGGCCGCTGAAGCCCGATCGGCAGAGTAGCGGAACAACATCCTGAGGGTTGAGAGTTCGAAACTCGATCCATCCAAAGACCGTCGTGTACGTAGGGGCTGGTGCACATTAAATCTGTCGTTCCTCTAATGTCCTCACTTTGGCGTGGTGTGGAAGTTCGGAGTGGGGTGCCAACTCAGGTGTTGTCCTAGTCATCTGACCGTGGCACAAAATGGCGAGGTGCCGTCCTCGGATCTTTCCCTTCGGGACTAATCCCGAACAGTCGCCAGTAGCCCGTTGTGTTGCTCCAGTGTGCAGTTAGTAGAGTCACGATTACCGCGGCCCTCAAGTTTGTCACATTGACGTTCTTAACGAAGAAGTGAAAATATGTTTGTTATGATTTTTACTTGTCTAGATTACTAGTTCCCTTAATGGTATACTAGTAAACTTCGCCAAAATAAAATAAAGTGAATACATCCATCAGTCATCCCTTCTCAAAATACACGAGCCCTGTTCTTATAGCGACCGCCCCAGCCACCCAGACAGTAGTGGGAATTGTGTCTCGTGGTAGACAGGCACGTCTCTTCCGTTATCGTCGATGAGGCAGTAACTCGATAGTTTGGCCCTTAGGGTGTACAGTTGCTAAAGTACTGTCAATAAAAGTATAGTGCTACTTACGGCTACAAAACAGTTAGAACAATCAATAGTTAGTTGAGTGAGGCTCCCTTCACACCAACAGAAACTGGGTCAATCCAAATCCAGTAGAAACTGACTGATGAATATTCGGGAAAGTAGCTTCCATAAGAAATAGTTTGTCTTGAAACTTTCCACACTGCCTGAATCTAGAACGTTCCTTTTCAATGCATCAGAATCTACGTTAGTTTCTACTGGATTCAGAATTCAGATTGACCCTGATTCTGTTGGGGTGAAGGGGACCAGACAAACTGTTTATATAGTGTCTAAGTATTAACCCTCCTGGTCGTTATCCCGACGAGGTATCTCGTCAAACTGACAAAAATGACCAGATCTTGATGAACGAGATATCTCGTCATTAGAAGAAAACTGGACAGATCTTGATCTCGTCATCATCACAAAATCGGCAATATCTTAATGACGAGATATCTCGTCATGAACAAAATTGGTCAGATCGTGATGGACGAGATATCTCGAGAAAACCCACTTGAGGGTTAAGTATTAAATACTTTTATGCGCAATTTTCGACTCCAAAAGAACAAATTTGTAGATACTGACTTTTTGTAAGCAAGACTACACTGTATCAATATCATATTCTCTTTTACTTTTAGATAATACCTTTCACTGTATTCAATATCATATTCTCTTTTACTTTTCTATACTACTGCTATTTACTATAAATAAGATTGATAATATTTTATCATAACATAATTGGATCAAGCTTCAATGTCTAGTAAAAATCACGTCATCCTCTTGTGCAGATGGAAACCGAAATAAAAAAAATTATCGCTCTTCCCTTGCTTCCTTAGGGTTATTTTATAGTGCTTCCTAATATTTAAAAGGGCTCGGATAAAATCTATTTTGCTCTTGACACAACAGAACCTTGATTGTATTCCTCGGAAGAAGGAGTAGGACAGGAGGGGTGTGGCTCTCAGAGGTACAGCTGAAGAAATCCATGTCGAATCTTCACCTTCCCCATGCCAAAGGGATTTGAACCTCTCCTCTTTTCCCCTTAAATCGTTCAATCAAGAAACTGACACCAAGAAGGGGTGAGGGAGGCCCATCACCGAGCTTTGCCCAGCGAAAATAGAAGAACTTTCTCGCACCTCCTCCATCCATGCTGAAATATCATTACCGTAGCTTTACTTTGGACAAAAATTTCTGGGTTCTGAAATATCTTCCTCTTTTGGGCTGCGCTTCGCAGAGGGATGGAAAAAATATATATAAAGAGTGACATGTTTTCTTCCTTGATAGAGATGGGGGAAATCTCTATTCTGAACTGGATCCTGAGGGATGAACACACCGTTTTGTAATAAAATAGAGAAACTTGGGGGTGCTTTTCAATGTTAGCGAATATATTGCTGAAGTGAAAGGGGAATAACGGTTTCGAGCGTATAAATACATTGACTGGAAAATTAGAATAAACTTGTTTGTATTTTATTTTCAACAGTTTCGCCACCAATTATGCTATTTTACTGTCAGAAAAGAAAATCTGTGTAAATGTGATGTCTTTTGTATATTTATTACGGTCCACATTGTTCGTCCATAAGAATTTAGTTTCAAGTCGGTCATATTACGTAGAGGTTAAGGGTGATTGTATCATTTTAACTGACCTCATGTAAGGATGTACACTAACCAAAGTCTATTAATGCAGAAGTTAAAATTCCTTGATGTATGATAACTGATTCCAAATCCACTTCGAAACAAGAACCAGACTCGGGTATGGTCTCTAAGATTAATTGATCCCTGTTGGACATGTACAGAAGGATCTGAAAGTGGAACTGCTGGATAGGACCGATTACTCAGTACTGGATCCCAGAGCGATTGATCTGCTAGTAATACCTTGGAAATCAGTATCTGGGAGAGATTGAGCGTTTGGTTCAAAAACACCTCGACAGAGTTATAATCCGATACAAGACAGTTGACCAGAAATATAATCTAAAACAAGAACCAAGACTCGGGGCCAGTTTCTAAAGTTAGTCCATTCCGATTAGGCATGTACAGAATATTCTAAGAAGAGTGTAACTGCTGGATAGGACATACTATGCCAATATTGGATCTCAGGGCGATTGACCTGATAGTAATATACCTTAGAAATCAGGATCCGGAAAACGGTTGAGCTTTCGGTTCAGAAGTACCTAGATAGTTATAATTCGATAAAAACACAGTTGACTCAAAATCCAACTCGAAACAAGATCCAGACTCGGGCCCAGTCTCTAACATTAGTCCATTCCGGTTAGACATATACAGAAGGATCTAAGAAGGATGAAACTGCTGGATTTGACTCACTACGGAAACATAAAGAGAGATCCTCTCTTTATCTTTCTGCTGGTAATACTTTGGCAATATTGTATCTGGGAAACGTTGAACTTTTGGTTCAAAAATATGCTGGCGAAGTAGGAGATTAAGGTTTTGATTTAGAGGTATCTCAGCAAGACTGGACATGGAACCTTTGTATCGATGATTCAGAAATACACCGAAAAGTAGTATCCGGTAGAGATTTAGGTTCTGTTTCATAAACACCTCGACGAGGTAGGAGATGTTGAGATGCTAGTTCAGAAATACTACAACACTGCTGGGTCCTGGAGGGATTGAGCTGTTGATTCTGAAATGCCTCGGGAAGGCAGGATCTGAGAAAGGTTGAATTCATGGTTCAGAAATACCTCTACAAAACATGATATGATAAAGGTTGGTCTCTTGGTTCGGAAATACCTTGGCAAGGCTACAACAGGGATAGAATGAGCTAATTGGTTCAGAAATATGTGAGAAAGACTGGATCTGGGACATCTGCACCGCTCTCAATGAGAACAAAGTTGCCATTTGCAAGACAATTGTCTTGAAAATCGTTGAGCAACTTAATTAATGCAGGTGAAGAGCGACAGGCGTGTAAACAGGAAATTTGCATACACAAACTGCATTCTTCCCTTGTGGAGCTGAAGGTTAATTGTGCGGACAACTCAATTATTTATATAGTATAACTAGAAACTATTAACAGATTATTGTAGTCACATGGGTAAAGGATAAACTCTCTTGGATTCTAAATATAATAAGGAAAGCATTCGTCTTCTTTAGAAGTTTCAAATTGAGTATGCAATATTCTGCACTATTATATTTCTGTTTTGATATATAATATGCAGAAGTAAGAGAAAAGAAAGGAATTATGCCTCTTAGTGAATCAAAAGAAAGTAAAAACTTCAAGCATTTGAAAAATTGAAAACTTTCCTCTACAATTGAATTTTTTCTTCAGAAAATTAGTAACATATTATTTTTATTTTCCATTTGATGACACTCTCGGTTGCGTGGCGTCAACTGCTAAGGTAGCCTTTTAAAATTCGAAACAACTTTTTATTTTTATTGAATGCACATACTTTTACATAGAGATGAGAAGAGAAACAGCTACTTATCCACTTATTAGGGAATAAAATACGCAAACGCAAAAACTTTCCAGAGCAAACCTCTCCAACGAATTTTTTTTTTTCAATTGAGGAACGAAATTCTTGGAATTTTTTATTCTAAAGAGTAGCTTTTATTAGCTACATTTAGTAAGAAAAAATGAAATAGATTTCTGGCCTCATTAGAGAAGGAAAAGTAACTTCGTATCATTTAAAAATTATAGTTCCACTCCACTCAAATTATCTTTTGGTTCTACTAATAAAAAGACTGCTTGTGGTGTATCCGTTTCTAGATAACTGAATTAAAAACTTTTTATAAACGCTTGAACTTTCTGTTTACCATTAGATTCTCTGCATATTTACCGTGAAATGTTTAGCATATCTATTGTTTGAAATGTTTCATTTATTCTTTTATCGAATTACCTTTTAATTTCCAAAACGTTCGAACATTATGAAGAGATTTTAAAATATCGTTCCCTTTATATCTTATTTAATTTGTGTTTAGAAAATTATATTGTAGCTTGCTGTTATTTAATTAACATGGCAATATATATCTTGATTATTTAAAATTGCATCTCAAAGCATTGTTTTAATTTTAATCTGAAAACAAACTGTTTTAGTCATCCTTATCTTCGATGTTTCAAATTCATTTACAGTATCAAGTAAAGTATCTTAACTTTCTTATTTTAAAAAATGAATTTACTTAGCGTTTTAAGAAAACATTGTATTTCAAATATAAAAACCATTAGAAATATCATTAAATCTGTATTCCTTATTTAAATAAATTGATGCTCTCCAAAAAGTGTGTACAAACATTTTAATCAAAAAATCATGCAAATCATCCCCATTCATTCATCACAAATAAAGAGTAATCTCCGTCATCATCGTTTTAAAATTATAAATCAATGCATTATATTATGCAAGTTTATTCATATTTAGTAACGAAATTGTCTTATATACGTATATATTTTATATCACATAAGCTTAAAAATGCACAAGCCGAAATGTGAAATTTAAATCTTGTGTACATCAAAGACCAGTTCGTCATTACTCATATTTAATGGAACGAGAATCATTATGGTAATGTTGTTTCTCCTCAAGCTTAGTTGGAGCGTTAAGGATTCCATTTGTAATTCTAATGGAAAAGCACTTTTGAAGTTTCAGTAAGGTATCAAATACCAAATGTAAGGTATCAAAGATATAAAATTACAAATGATATTTGTAATTTTGTGTTGAAATCGCGTTGATCCATGCAGCATTATGATTAATATATGTAAATTCGGTAAAGATGACTTTGTTTGCTAAACAAGCACAATTATTATTGCATATATATCGCCAATACCTATTAATATAGTTATAGTTTCCTTGTGGCTTTAGTTCTACCGAACGTTATATTTAAACTATTAATACTTCAATATCAGTCAAGTATTGTTTTGTTGCCAGTAGATCCTCGCCTGGAATATATATACACACTCATGGCCAAAAGTTAAGCACAATTGCTGTTTATGTAAATATTTCAGAAAACCTACATCGGTATGGAAGGAAATGTGGTATGCGAGTTTAATAGGGCTATAGAAGAAGAAAACAATGCAAAACAAGGATAATAATGACATTTATTATCCAAAGAAAAGGACTGAAAGAGGTTCACAATACGAGTGTCAACTTTAGTGAAACAGAATGATTAAAACAATGTAATGCTGAAGTTTAATACGGTGTGGGAACCTCTGGTAAGCCACGCATGCTGCACAACGATTTCCCATACTTTCGATGAGGGTATGGATGAATTGTGTGCAAAGAATTCCAAGCCTCACGGAGAGCATTTTCAATTCCTGAAAGGAGCTTCGTGGGTGGCGGAGGGCTATAATATGTCTCCTGAGCATGCTCTATAGGATTAAGATTCGGAGAGTTGGCAGGCAACTGCATGTGGTGGATATCTTCACTTTGAAGAAAGGCGTCGACCAGGGCTGCACTGTGAAGAGGCGCGTTATCATCCGTGAATATGAAACCAGGACCGACAGCACTTCGAAACAGGCGAACGGTAGGTTCAAGGACCGTCTCTGTATCTTTGACCGGTAAGAAACCCCGTGTCAAAGATGTAGAGGTCTGTGCGGCCGTCCAACATGATACCTGTCCAGACCATCACTCCCCCGAAGGAAAACGATGTCTTTCCGTGATGTTTCCCAGGTGGAAACGCGTTGCAAGTTCTCTCCAGATCGTGGTACGACGAGAATCAGTTTGCAAATCTGGACTCATCACTGACAATGACATTGCCCCACTGTTGTCAACTCCACTGCCGATGTTCCAAACTCCATTGTAAACGCGCGCAGACGTCAGAGGGATGCAAACTGCTGGTCGTCTGGCATAGAGACCAACGTGTCTGAGTCTCCTGTAAACAGTTTGTCTCGAAATTATGACTCCTGTGGCGTCTGTCAGGGCTGAACCCAGTTGTCTGACAGAACGGTTCCTCTGATGTCGCGCAGTTATCACCAAATATCGGTCTTGCCGAGTGTTTGTTATGCTTGGCCGACCTGGTACTGGTCGTCGTAACATCTCCAGTAGTTTCAAACCTCAACCAGAATCTGAAGATCGCACACAGGCACATTCAGAATTCGAGACGTTTCGATTTGGGATCGACCCGATTCCAGCATTCCAATAATTCGTCCCTTCAAAAACATGTCCAGTTGGCATCTTTGTGACATCTTTCGTCCTTATTTATTGTTAACAACGCTCCGTACCACAGCAATTGCGAAATTTCTGTCTAAACTGGCCATGCCGCTCGAGGCCGTTTTATACTCATTCCGATGTGCGCCTGTGCATTGCGCTTGTCAACGTCGACTGAACTGTTTTGCACATGCACAATGTTTTACCTTCGTCCCACGATTCTCCACAAGTGATTTTGAACCATGGTATCCATATTTACTCCGATTTTTTCGCATTTTACGAATTATGCTTTTGGACATGAGTGTATGTATAAATTCAGAACTGTCTATGCATGCGCGCAGAAGCCGCAGACATAGCATGGCCTAAACGTTTGGCGAACTGCTGCCCACACGCAGAAAACACCATCCTAGTGATGCGTGGGTCAGGCTCAAATGGCGGCTAGAAAGCCGAACTCAGAAGGCAGAACAGAAAGTAGAACTGTCCATGCATGCGCAGTGAAGCTGCAAACAAACATTGATAGCAATATAATTCAATATCACAAAACAAAAAGATATCCAGGAATTTAAACACAAGAACGCAAAGAAAACATCGAAGAAATGAAGTGTTGGTGGATGAGGGCGTCATCAGGGAGGAGCCTCACCCTGTCAACACAATATGGGGTTTTCTACGTGTGAGCGGCAATTCACCAAAAGTAGCCCCCACACCCCTCCAAACGCCATAAACAGAAAGGCAAAACTAGAAAACAAAGACCAGAAAATCAAAACCATAGAAGAAAAGCAAACTTATCCAAATTAATAAACCTCGGCTGGACAAACTACATGAGGATCGCCAACATATGCCATTTATAACACCCAAAAATCAGAGTTGAGTAGTCGGAATCGCAATTCCGATTTCGAACCCGGAAATCGAAAATATAGTGCTCGAATCCTCAGTCAAACAATATTAGAATTTTTAAATCTTTCAAAAATAACCCTATAAAAGGAGTGAGGGTATTTATTATTAAGAAGTGTGTCAATGAGATTATTGCATTGCAAAAGAAAATTAGATTTAGAGTTTTATTGAAACACCAGTTGACTAGCAATTGTATTATAATAAATTATTTTAGAAATATTATAGTATCCCAATATATCAACTTAAAAACCGAAAACCCGGTATCATCTCTCTTATAAACACCAATATCAGTTCTATCATTCAAAGTGTAAATATTGAGGTCCAGAAAGACGGCTTTATTATTATCTGAATTAGTTTTTATTAGATATAATTCATCGGGGTAAATCGATTTCCACAGGTTAGCAAAATTACTATCATTAAAAACAATTAAATCATTAATATATCTAAAGGCAGAATTAATTTGTAGGCAAAAAATTTTTTCATAATAATGCAGAAATAAATTAACAAGAATGGATGAAAAATTGGAACCCCATGGTATGCCTTTAACTTGAATAAATAAATGCTCATCGTTAAATATAAAATTAATAAAGATGCAGAAGTTAACCAAAAATTCCCACTCCTCGAAATCAATAGTAATCAGATTTTTAAAGTCATGATAATAGTAGTTAAGTACATCTTTCAGTTTGCCAAGTGGTATGTTAGTAAACATGTCCTTAAAGTCGTAGGTCAGTATATTATTATTAATATTATTATTTATATAATTTAAAACGTTACTATTATCACCAGTAATCCAGGTGAAACCTTCTTCAATAATGGCATTAAGGACAATTTTTAGATATCTGCAAAGTATGATACAGGGTTTAATCATATAGGAATTTGTACAAGTAATAAATCGGAATTTCATTGGATTTTTATGAAATTTAGGTAGAATAGTTATGTAAGGTAAAATAATATGATTAGAAATTTTTAATATTTTATTTTAAAAAATGTACAATATTATACTGTACAATATATATTATTATTAAATTTTAACAACAGTATTATATGTAGATTTGCAGAATTTTTATAGGTATCAGAATTTTTAAGCTCAGTGTCTAGTGAATTTAAATATAGTTTTTACAGATAATAGCATAGTTACCTGATACTTTATCTACCGGTGTAATTATGAATTTATTTTGTAAGTCTTTAATAGCTAGGATTATTGCCTTATAGTAATCGGTGTTTTTCCAGAAGGTGGGAGATTTTCATTTATAAAAATTTTAAATCAATGTAAAGTTTCCATTTCCATTCTGTGAAATGGTAAATAGGGTATTAAATTTAGTGGAAGTCATAATGCAGAAATTATTAATGTCTGGAAACTTTTAAGTATAAAACTTTTTTTAATATTATATATAGGTCTGAATTTAGTACCTTTATGCATTAATTCCCTTAATTTTTCATTGTCAATAATTCCAAGATTGCCAGTTACAATATGTCCTAGATTATCATTTAAATATGGCCTGTAATTTATGTCATTGCAAAAGCATACAGTTTTCCCTATATAAATTAATCTTGCTGCAAAAATGATTGTAATTAAATATTTTTCTACCCAAAGGTATATCGTATTTAAAGCATTTTTTATAGTATGAAATTTTTATGGGAAAAATATTCATTAAATTATTTACAATTTTATTGAAATTAAATTTATTAAAGATTGGGTGTTTAAATCCTATTTTCATGTAAATTAAATTATCTTTACTAATAGTTTTTTTCATATTAATTTTAGAAAGTCGAGCTTTGTAAATATGCAGCATAAGTAGAAAATGAAGATTAAGAGTCTAGTGTTGTGAAAAATTTCTTAAATTGGAAACAAGTTCTGTCATCCAAAGAAAAAATAAATTTTTTTAAGGGTTTAAAGTTAAAATTTTCAATAAAGTTTTTAGGTATTTTGTAATGTCTGCAGATTGTTTATTGCTTTCAGTTTTTTAATTTTTTATTTAATACCTCTACCCCTACAACCTCTATTCGTTTTGATTCTTGATGTGTGGAATAAAGTATGTGTTACAGTTACCTAAATTAACCTTATGAATTTCGAAATAAATCATTTAAACCATAAGGAGCAAGTGTTTTATATTTTAAGATGTAGATATTTTCTTTGGCCAATCGTAGTTCAGTATTGTTTATAATTTCAAGTATAGTAATAATTGCATTGTTAAAGCCATGTAATGAGAAATGATGGAATTCCAGTTAAAAGGGAAATAGGAGTTATAATTTTAATACGTTAGTGCAGTGTAGATTAATACCTGGTGTTCAAATTCCTGGATATCTTTTTGTTTTGTGTATATATATATGTATACAAAATTGATGACCAACCTGGTCTGCCTACTACATGCCAAAATTCCGATGTTCTCTAGTTAAAAGTAGTTATTTTCCCGCTCAGCTTTGAGCGTTTCCATCGTGACCAGAGCGCACGGCATCCCAACCAATCAGAACATATGGACCAGAACACATGGAACCAATTAGGACACACAACCAATTAGAAGATCGCTCTCGGAAAACGAATACGACTGAGTGTTCTAATAAGAATAGGGAAGCAATGATGTAAAGACAAGCGCACATTCTGAACGTGGTCTGCTAGTAATATTCAACTTTGTCGTTTCGTTTTCGTTTTGACTCATAATTAGTTTCTTAACGTCCACTTCAATTACATCCCATTCACTGATATTTTTTGGTCGTATTTTCACATTTTTTCTACTTCACTGATTTTAATCCATAGGACTCCTCATTACCTCCTGTAATCAGACTGCTGGAGAATTTCGTTATAGTTGCCAGTACATCCGTAGAGTTTTAATAACATTATGTATAATAAGTATATTTAAATATAAATATATAAGTATATTATATATAATAAGTACATTTAAACTAAGCGGCAAAATCTCGCAGTAGTTGATTTACGTTATTTATATTTTGTTGCCATTAGTCAATATACAAATACTGTCGATTTCTGTGCTACGAACAAATAACAAAATAGATATACGCCAAAATTTATTATCTTTCGCCACATTATGTAACGAGTTATTCGAGGTTCCCCTCAACTGTCAAGATTCCAGAAAGAATGTTCTCCATCATCAACAAAAAATGTGTATAAATTTCACACGCACAAATCAAAGTTTTATTTTTTAATTTTTTCCAACCCATCCATCAGGCCCTAAGCGTGAGGAGGACTAATGTATCAGAGGATCCATTGTGAAATTGGAGGAAAATCACCTTCTCTCCCCCACGAATGACCATCAATACCAGGATAGTGACCATTTCTTAGCCCTAAGGAAATTTATGGGCGCCAGCCTTGGGTATTTTAAAGGAATGATTTACGATGCAAATATGTGGCACACTACCAACTAGAAACTCTCCAGAGGATAGTGGGCTGCGATAGCCCAGTTGAAATGTAGGTAGATACTTTAATTAACGTCGCACTAGAGCAACATAACGGACTATGGACGAAGGTCCGGGATCAATCCCCAAGGGATCCGAGGACGACGCCTCGTAATTTTGAACCACGGTCAGATGACGAGGTCACACCTGAGCTGACCCCCCACTTTCTAAGCTTCCACACCACGCCAACGTGAGGACATTTGAGGCCAAGATAGATTTTAACGTGCAGCAGCCCCCTTTGTACAAGACGGTTTTTGGTTGGATTTGAACTCGCAACCCTCCGGTTGCTAATCCGTTTCTTCCAACCGGTATATCGTTTGGAGAGTGGGGTGCCAGCTCAGGTGTTGCCTCGTCATCTGACCGTGGTTCAAAATTACGTGGTGTTGTCCTCGGATCTTTCCCTTTGGGATTGATCCCGGACCGTCACCAATAGCCCATTGTGTTGCTCCAGTGTGACGTTAATTGAAATTCCCCCCCCCAACCGGTATATCGTGGCCCGGTAGCCCTGGTGGAGAAATGACAGATTAGCAACCGGAAGTTCACCAGTTCGAAACTTGGTACCGTCGGGTTGGTGCATATTAAATCTGTCTTGGCCTCAAATGTGGCGTTATGATGAAGTGGAAGTTTAGAGAGTTGGGTGGCAGCTCACGTGTTGACCTCGTCATTTGACCGTGGTTCAAAACGACGAGATATTGTCCTCGGATCCTTCCTTTCGTGATTGATCCCAGACCGTTGCCAATAGCCAATAATTAATTCACTACCCCTCCCCACACTAAGTGCTGTCCGTCTACTCTATTTTATTGTTCCCTTCCCTTTGGGATTGATCCCGGACCGTCACCAATAGCCCATTGTGTTGCTCCAGTGTGACGTTAATTGAAACTCCCCCCCCCCCCTTTATTGTTCCCACCCAGATAAAAGTTGAACGTGATTGCATTTTTCATAAATGCGTTGTACATTTGTGTTTTCAATTCCAAATATAGGGCCACGGTGGCCCGGTTGGAAGAGTAACGAACTAGCAACCGAAGGGTTGCGAGTTCGAATCCAGCCAAACACCGTCGTGTACAAAGGGGGCTGGTACACGTTAAATCTGTCGTGGCCTCAAATGTCCTCACGTTGGCGTGGTGTGGAAGTTTGGAGAGTGGGGTGCCAGCTCAGGTGTTGCCTCGTCATCTGACCGTGGTTCAAAATTACGTGGTGTTGTCCTCGGATCTTTCCCTTTGGGATTGATCCCGGACCGTCACCAATAGCCCATTGTGTTGCTCCAGTGTGACGTTAATTGAAAAAAAAAAAAAATCCTCCAAAATGAAATATTCCAAATACAAAGGACTTTTAGGGAAAGAAGGTCGAAATATGCAAGTTTTAAAAGCCCGTTTATGAAATGTACAAATTTAAAATCCCCAGATCTTCCCTTCTGGATTGATACCGGCCGGCGCCAATAGCCCGTTGTGTTGCTCCAGTGCGACGTTAATTAACTACCTACCTACTAGAGGCTAGTAGTTAAACGATGTGCGCTTTAAGCGTTTCGTACCTTAATTTCAATCCAAGTAGGCGAAAGCATGTAACATCGTCAGTTCAGGTCAATCCTTCGCTACATTGTCCTCTGGAGACCAGTTTCCTCTTTTGCAGAGGTATTAAATGGGCATTAGATGACACGCCAATGCGGAGTCAGTGGCCATGATGAAATCTCTTTCTAATGATTAAGTCGGGAAGCGAACTATTGTTTGAGTGACGCAGAATCGAAGGGAAGGTTTACCTGTCTCCTTAATACTAACAAAATGAGAAAAGTATTTGGTCTGTGGTTTCGATTTCTGTTCATTTTGTTGGTTTAAATCCCAGAAATTCTGATAAGAATTGGAACTAAAACTGCATACTTTTTAAACTAAACTTCCAATGAGAAATACCAGCACCTTTTTTATTCGGTTTTAGTTGAAGATAATGGAATTTCACTAGCGTAAATACTTTTAAATTTTGATATTTATATAAAACAATATTGAATATTAATTGGTATTTGGTATTTTCAATTAACGTCACACTGGAGCAACACAACGGGCTATTGGTGACGGTCCGGGATCAATCCCAAAGAGAAAGATCCGAGGACAGCACCTAGTAATTTTGAACCACGGTCAGATGACAAAGAAACACTTAAGCTGGTACCCCATTTCCCAAACTTCTACGCCAACACCAAAGTGAGGACATTAAGACCACTGCAGATTTAGCGTGTACCCGTCCCCACGTACACTACAGTCTTGGCCTAGATCGAGTTGTTTCGAACTCACAACCCTCAGGTTGCTAATCAGTGACTCTTCCAAGTGGTCTACCGTGGCCCCAGAATTAATTAATAGATTCTATATTGGCCTTTTAATGACATAGGTTTTTGTTATACATAGGGTGTTTCGAAAATATCTGGCCGAATTGTAAAGAGTGATGAGGGGCCCAAAATAAACATTTTTTGTCAAAGAATAAGTGTCTGGAAATGCCACATTTTGGTGGTAGAGGACGCTGTTTAGTAGTAGGTGCTCCAAAATCGTGTAATAATGCATGCCGTTGAAAATCCGAGCAAGGAATGACGCCTTATGCCACAGAAACGATGTTATCGACTGATCTAAACAGCGCCCTTTAGTACCTAAGCGCTGCATTTCTGAACACACATTCTTCGGCAAAGAATGTTTATTTTGGATTCCTCTACTACCTTTTACAATTTGACCAGATATTTTCGAAACCCCTGTTTATTAATGGGTTGGTAGGTATTTTAATTAACGTCGCACTGGAATAAAACTACTGGCGATTGTCCGAGATCAAATCCAAAGGGAAAGATTCGAGGACAACACCACGTAACTTTTGAACCACTGTCAGATGACGGTATGTTAATGGAATAATTCATAATCGACAATTAATAAAGCAATTACTTCATGACTTCTAGTCTTCTATTGCCGATAAGGAAAAGATATACGCAAATATCAATTGTCACTTTCACCATATAAGTCATTGAAAATGTCATCTCAAGCATCCCATATTTTTAGATACACCCCTTTGGCGAAACTTCTAACGAGACAGAACTCTGATTCGTTCTAAGTTTAGAACTACTTTCACGATATCGATGCTGGGGAGGAATTAGAGATAAAATATCCATGTCCTGATGAGCTTAGCAATTTCGTCCACTTTCCAAATAACTAATACTCGAAGTTTCCCAAATCGCCTCTAGAGATGGGAAGTCCTCTACATACCACCCCTATCTCTCCGGATTTTCTCCTGATTGACACGATATTTTGTCTACCAGGGGAAAAGTGTAGATTTTTGTGCGGGTCATCAGTAACTAGTAATTTTCGCGTCTCCTCCGTTGAGTTATGTAGCCCTGAGGATTATTTGCTCCGATTACGAGTTTTGATCGAAGAGACTTTGTGTCACTTGGTATTAGTCATGAGATGAAATGTCTGTTTGTCTTTTGGATATAGTTTTTGGCTCCTTCGTGGAATTCTTCTGGTATCGCGTTTTCATTTTTCTTGTGAGTTCTCGTCGGATATCATGAAAAAGAGCTATTCTAAGATTTCTTATTAACTATTTATTACCATGTATACATATTGAAGAAGGTACTGCCAGAAATAATAGGTAGTATATAATAAATATATGTGTTATATATTAAATCTATAATATCCTTTGCTATAGTCTAGTTATAATCTATGTTACCTTTAAAGTTAAATCTAATAAAATATTTTGAGATAAGTTATATTTTGAAGAGTTTTTCCAAAACTTTATTTTTTCGTTAAACTTATATTTTTATTTCTTTTAACTCAAATTTTAAATATGTCTTTTTCTGTTATAATAATTCGCACACTGGCTGTAATACAGTTAAACTAAAAAAAATAAATGGATCAAATACAACTATGACCATAAAACCTAATATGCATGCTGAAAAACTACTGCAACTTTTCTCTACTGGAGAAATATATGATCTGCGGTTTTGCAGAAGCATGTATTTATTCTTTCTACACATAAAACTAGAAATTTATTGTTATAGCTATTGCGGTAATTTAGCCGGGATGCGACATATTTTAAAGATTAGTTTCATTTGCTTCTCTAATGCTTTATGGTGAGATTTGGTTAAGCAGTTATGAAATTGTCATATATATATATATATATATATATATATATATATATATATATACAGTACATCATAATTAAATAGATTAAAATTTCAGGAATAACTTTCAGCAGAAAATGTTGTCATGCACTATTGTGACGCATTATTTTTATATAACACTAATGTATTTTATTTTTATGCTTTTTCATAAACGGCTAGTTAGTCTTGAGCTCTACTTTCTGAAAATAGTAACTATTCTATTAACTAAAAACTACACTGAAGTTCCATAAAAATTGGTACGCCAGTATCATACTTGGTAGGCCTTTCACGGGAGCGTAGAACTGCAGATATTCGACGGGGCATGGACTCCACGAGCTTGCGGAAGCATTCGGTAGGTATTAAACACAGTACTTCCTGCAGAGAGATCCACAATTCTATTGTATTCAGCGGTGTAAGATTTCTGCGTTCCACAGAGCGTTTCATGGCATCCCAGATGTGCTTGATAACTTTAAGATCTGGTGACACGTGGAATGGAAAAAACCCAAACTCAACTTTTCAAGCAATTACACTTTATGCTTGAAAATTCCATCCGCATTTTACAGACAGGATACATAAACAATATACGTAATTCTGAGTGATTTTCAGGGCAACCCACCCATATGTGCGATTGCCCATCATGCTCTAAGATTCTAAAAAACTCCAAGGTCATCTTGAGAGGCGACTCCTGTAGATGGTAACTTTGACGTCATCTGCACAGCTAGACCGGGAATTTCGAATTGTTTTTAGCCCCTTACGACAAAAAGAAAGGGGATTAATATGTAACCTATGTTACCCGCATGGTTCTAAAGTTCAAATATACCAAATTTGGTGTAGATTGGTCAAACGGTGAAGATTTGTATAGAGAACAGACAGACAGATGCCACTCTGCTTTATATGTATAATATACTCTACAAACATGGCAGTGAAGTAACAGATTATGCTGCATGGGTGTATGCTGTTACGGAAATGGGGTGAAAGATTGGTGGAACATGATGTTAGACTCTTGTTCCACAGAAACGGCCATTGACGATATATTTTAATCTTTATTAGTCGTTGTTTCAGTTTTTACTACCAATTTGTATAAGGTTTTCATCTATCAATCTATCTCACTCTTTAGTATTAAGGCTTAGAACAAATGAACTGTGTAAATTTTTCCATCGCATTTCATAATCAAGACAAACTTACAAAAAAGGAACTTCTACTCAAAGCGAAAAAGAGCAGGTGGTTGAGCACATGTATACCTTCTCCTTTGCACTTACGCAGTCTATAGAAATCACTCAAACCATCTCCCGACCCTATTTCACATCCATAAACCTAGTTACTAATGGTGCGAATAAACACTATAGCTCTCCTTCCACTCTGAAAAGCCTTACATACCACCTTTAGACTCCCTTCTTCTACCACAATGTCTCGATAATCACGACATTGGGGGATGTAGAAACCTGTGAAAGGACGAGAGGGGAGGATGCAAATGATCTGGGGGTGGCTCCCAAGTTAGAGGCGACATCTTCTTTGCGAGTAACAAAGCCATTAAGTAGTTTCCGGCAAAGGTATCAGCTGTCCTTTCACTTTGTCCGGGTAATTAGATAACACCCATCTTGGATGGAGAGCTTTGAAGCACCTTGGAGGTGTTGGCATCGAACAATGAGCTAATGGTCTTATTCTTGCGGCGTGTTTTTGTAGGGACGCCATCAAACACGCGAAATTTGATAAAAGATAAAAAATTCCCTGAACTTTTATCACACGTGCTGTTTCGAGGAGTTTTTTAAGCTCACTGGGAATCGAGACGAGCGCATTAAAGTTTTAATGCACAAAATTAAAAAGGGTGGGTGTTTTTTCAAACGTACTGAGAGGTTCTTTTCGCTCTGAAACTTTCGTCTAAAGCTCGTTTGTTTCGTATGTGCTTAATGTCTAGTTTTTTTATCTTAAAGTAAAGTAATGAGTGATAAATAAAAGCGTACATTTTCATAGGAGAATATACTTTTGTGGATAATTTCACTTTAATACTACATAATGCATGTTCAAATCAAAAATGAATCAGCAGATTATGTAAAATTAGGCAATCTGCTGGAAATAAAGTTATAATGGTACATTTTTCATTTCCAATGCAGACGCCGATGGACAAACGTCCTTAGACAGTAGTTATTTTGGCACTGGACGACTGATTCTTTAGTCAGGATAGTTTGGGCGACATGGCGAGATATTCATTAATATCAGTGATTAGTAAATGAATAAATAGAAATTTAGTAGATCCTTGATTGTCCGAACTCCAATTAATCAAGTGTCTGTGTTATCCGAGGAGAAATTGATACCCCAAGTTTTTTAAGCTTTAAATAATGCTTCGAGCATTGATGCGCACTTAGTGGTTGCGAAACAGAAAACCGTTAAGGATTTCTTTAAAAGATTTTAAAAGGTACGTAACTCTCACTTTCAGATTTATTCTAAAATTATTACAATATAAACATACTGTAGCAGAAATCCTATCCTATTCTTATTCTAAATCTTTGCTTGAAGAATATTTCAGTAACAGTAGTACAGTAAATTTTTTCTCCATTTCGTATAAGTTGTTTTGAGTTACTACGTCCCAATAATCCGAGTTTCCGGTTATCCGAACTCGCTTTGGTCCACATTACCTCGGATAATCAACGTTCTAATATAAATGGATTCTTGCAGCTATTCTGTCACTAGTAGACAAAATTGTATCGCTTTACCGTAAATTTATTATATAGAATCAAATTAAATAAAACAGTACCTCTTATGAACAGGCAAGAGTGAACAGATAACACAAAATTTAGACTACTGTAGTTAGAGCTCTTTTGCAACAAGCCACTATACTAAACTTTGTTTTAGTACCAATAGCTGAGGGAGAAAAGTGGCTCTAAATTTAACAAAACAAAATTCTCACGAAGCTAATCCATGAGGTATCAGAAAATTATCGCTTTTGCAGTTTGATATGTTAGTGATCCCTTAAGAATTTAATTTATTTTCACTATAAATTTATTACAGGATCTAACATGAATTACAATAATGACAAGCACTTCTCATTATGCAACCCATTTTATACATTCACACACAACAATGGACTAATCAAAACAGCATACGTAACCTAATTGCAAAGCCAAATTATTTGTTGCTCATTTTCTTATGCGATAGTAAAGTACGAAGTATAGTTCATAAAATTTCTTGTATTAACTACAGATATTTTTAAGGTATAAATTATTTCCTTTGTTAAAATAGTTTTAACAGTTTGCAAAATAATTAGTCATACCTAAACTCAACAACTAGAAATCTGTTTTAAAAAGTATATTGGTAGAAGGATAGTTACTTTTGGAATAATCTTCGAATCGACTTTCAAGTAATAACATTAAATAAATATTCAAATATTGTTTTTCAGTTTACTTTTACTTTCTTGCCATTTTTGAAGAGTTGGTACCGTATGTAGGTATGCCGATGGTTATTCCAGTGAAATTAATTTAATAAACTATTAACAATGATGATTGTTGTTTTATATAAACAGTATCACAAAAGTACCCATGCTTTTAATGTGTACATTTACCACTACATTTTGAACTACACTTATTGAAATTTACTCTACTAAACTAGTAGATATTTTTTAATTTCCAAGTGAAAGCTTCTATTGTGAAAATTAAGTATTTTGTATTTCTTTTAAGTGTTTGGTAGTATAGGTAGGTGAGTTTACATAGTTTTAAGATCAAAATTGATATTTTATGACAGGGGTGTCAAACTGGCGGTCCGCGGGCCGCATGCGGCCCCTGAGGAATTTTTTGTGGCCCACGATGCTCTGAAATAAAATGAAAACAGGCCAATATTTACGAAGAAACAGCACTTAGGGGAGATCGAGGCAATACCGTATACACAATTTCGTATATATCGATTATAAAAGATACTTTGTTGATAAAAGATCTGGCATTTTTAACAGATATTACAGGTTATCTGAATAATCTTAATATTATATTGCAAGGCAAAGATCAATTAATAATATGTACGATGCAATAGCAAGTTTTGTACAAAAACTGACTTTGTTTAAAAATCATCTACAAAAAACCGTTTGGACGTATTTTCCTACGTGTGAGCAGTTAAAAGCACAAAATCAAAGTTGCTCATTTTCACAATATTGTGGGAAAATTGAAGAAATCAAAAACGAATTCGATAAAAGTTTTAATGATTTCAAAGAGTTTCCAATTTTTTTCTCTTTTTATTAGGCCTTTTTCCTTTGAAGTTGAAAATGCTCCCACTTCGATACAACTGGAATTAATTGATTTCCAGAATGATTCGGTTTTAAAAGACAAATATCGAGAAGTAGGAATTCCTAAAATATATTCTTATTTAGGTGAAAAATACCCGGAAATTAAAAAGTTTGCTGCGCAAATTTTATGCTATTTTGGGAGTACGTACTTGTGTGAGCAACTATTTTCGTCCATGAAATTAAATAAAACGGCCTACAGATCAAGATTAACTGATAAACATCTATCTGCCATAATGAAGATTGTCTGTTCTTAGTCTTTGAATCCAGATATTGTAAAACTAGGAGGAAAGCGCTGGGAAGTTTCCGGTAAAAAAATTTATTTTAGTTTTATGCATACATTAAATTAAATAAACGTTTAAATAAAAGCAATTATATAGCAATGGTATAAATTATTACCCTAAATTCACATAATTATATAACGTGTTTTAATTATCCTATCCATATTCCTGAATCCTCACTTCAAAATATAATTTTAAGAAAATTTGTAAATGTGATGTGGACCGCGTGAATCTTACCAGTTGCATTAAATGGCCCTTGTTTTAATTGAGTTTGACACCCCTGTTTTATGACATACGTGTTACTACTCGTCTTTTCCCGTGTTTTTTCTGCTTCAGACAAACCAAGTCGCGCCTCTGTTTTCTCAACAGTTCTGTTGAGTCCTCGAACAGCTTTTTGAGCTTTGTCCGCTTCGTGAACTTGTTTTCCCTCATCTGATTGCTCAGCTCGTGACAGCTTTTCACAATTTGTGTTGTTTCATGTATGACAAAAATACGTTTCTTCTTTTGTGTTCATGGTTTTTCACCACGGTTTTTATGTAATTTTTAATATTCATTTAGATTTTCGAATATGTACATGATAGAATATAAAAGTTTGTAAAGAATATCATAGCGCACTAACACAACTGCGATAGGCAAGATGAGAAGATAAAATGTTGAGTAATTTTTTTATATTCAATGTTACTAAAGGAGAGAATCTAGGGGAACAAAGTAACGAGCTGAAAATAGTTGCGTTGACCTAGAAATTCCAGACAGAATAACATGAGTAAATTTCGACGTCAGAGTTCAGCAGTTTTCGGGAGTGTTTGTTGCTTCAGATAAATCAATTCGTGCGGTTCCGCGATGGTTTTCAAAAATTTTTACAGCTTCAGACAAATCAAGTTATGTCTCTGGTTCTTCAGGGGTTTCATTGCGTCGACGAACAGCTTTTTGAGTTTCATTCGCTTCACGTGCTTGTGTTCTTTCTTCTTCCTATTTCATGAAGCCAGAGCTCAGCTTCAGGGAGATTTTACTGCTTCGGACAAACAGTTATATCTATGGATAAACGGATAACCATCCAGATAACAGATATATCAAACAGATCTTATATATCTGACCCTAGAGCTAAACAGTCGTAACTCCAATTTCGTCAATCTCTATCTATCTCTTTATAGATTGACAAAATTGGAGTTTTATATTTGTACTCTGGAAGAAAATAGTGACAAACTCCAATTTCGTCAATCTCTATTTAGCTCTATCTCTTCATATTTATAGAGAGATTGACAAAATTGGAGTTATATATTTGTTCTCTAGAATTATACAGTGGTAACTCCAATTTAGTCGATATCTATCTGTATCTTTCTATATATTTATAGAGATTGATAAAATTGGAGTTATAACTACTTACCTATAGGGTCAGGTATAGGATTTAAGTTTTCATAATTTTAAATAATATGAGTAATACATGTTAATATAAATTATAAATAAGATATAAAGCGCATTTTACCCTCAAGGCATTCTACGTATAATTTTGTACAGAGATCTAGGAACTAACACTTTTTTCAGAGGGTTTTAGCCCAAGAGTCCATCCCCTCTGGCCACGCCACTGTCTGATCGCTTTCAGATCGTATATTGATAATATGGAAAACGATTTCCGACCGCTCCATTCCACGTCATATAACGGCCAGAGAAAAAGAGGAGAACAAAGAATTAGATTACGAAGGCGGTGAACTAGAGATTGGAATAACCTCCGAGTCGCAAAACGAACGTCAGCGAATGAAAGGGAAACCGTTGGCGGCAGAAAAAGGTCTCCGAGTACAAATGTCGGGTAGAATTCACAGATAAGTTGATCGGGGACGGGAAGTAATGTTTGTTAAAGCCTCTGCAGATTATCTCCCAGTGAAGACGACGGGAAAAAAGGAGCTAGGCAAACAGGGAAGGCTGCTCAGATTAATTCTATTGTTCGGGTCCTCGATGGGTACTTTTTCCCTTTCGAATGCTCGGATGCGTAATTAAAAGGGTTTCCCAATTTCGCAAATTGTTGATTCTGCCATTGATTGTAAGAGCGTGATTATGGCAATAACTGTTTCTGCTGGTGTTATCCGGCTAACACAAGAGGTGGTTTTTCCGTCGCAAAAAGGTCGCAACTGACTCATACAGGTCGTGATAACAGAATAACAGAAATATACCTACAATTATGTTCGGAATAAAAATAAAAGAAGCATTAAAATAAAGAAGCATTCTTCATAAACTTTCTTCACTCAATAGTGCACATAACATTAAACTCAGCAAAAGTGTGTGCCTGAGAGTTTGGGAAACATGGGTACACAGCAGAGAAGAAACATAAAAATGATTCAATCTCTTTTCCCATCACGCGTTCTTGGTACATGCGTGAGAGCGACAATGAATATAAAAGAAACTGGTGGCATTTCTTTCAGAAGTACAGCACCATCACAACCGAATATTTTTATCTTTACTCCAGTTAATAAAATCGCAATTCGGGATTGCGGTTTTTTCTCATAACTCTAAAACTGTATGGTGTATAGTTTCCAGAAAAGTACGATTTATGTTGGAGATGGGAAGGGATATCGAGAATGATGTGTTGTCTGTCAACTCACTGTGATTTGAAATAATCGCTTATCAGGAGCTACCCACATGTTACACACACTCACATCTCTTCAAATCTCTCTCTAAATATCTTTCTCTAAATCTCTCTCTAAGCCTTTCTCGAAATCTCTCTCGAATTATTTCTCGAAATCTCTCTCGAATTATTTCTCGAAATCTCTCTCGAAATATTTCTTTATATAAATGTCTCTAAAAATTTCTCTCTAAATATATCTTTCTCTCTAAATCTCTCTGTAAATTTCTCTATCGTTCTAAATCTTTGATCGTTCAACTAAATGAAAAATTTAGTTTCTATTTGAAAAACTGATCGTCAATTTTGAAACTATCAATTCATTTTTAGCTAGTACGCATTCATTAAAATTGTAAATAATCGTTCTCTGACTTTCTTAGGTTCCTTTAGAAGCTCATATGTTTTTCAGGGAATGCAAGATAATTAAGATTATTCATGGATTTATGTTCTTTTTAGATTCGTGCCGCGATTTATTTATGGTAACCGTATTTAGAATAAAATGTTTACTTCGTGAGAAGCGTATTGTATCCAATAAATTTACTTAAAATTCTGAAGAGGAAAGAAGGCTTTTCTAAATGGTATTGAAGTCTAAAAATAAAGCTATATATTTTTGAAAATTGTTTTTTGAACTAAATGTTTACTTTGAGAAGACCGTATTTGAAAAATCAACTTCATATTCCAGAGGAAAGAGCAAGGCTTTTCGAAATATACTTTGGAGTCACACCCGAATCTGAAAATAAACGATTTATTTTTGAAAACTGTGTTTAGAGTTAAATGTTTACTTTAGAAACGTTCTGTATTAGATAAGTCTACTTAAAATTCTGAAGAGGGAGAACAGGTTTCTTCTAAATGTATTTTCAGTCATATCCGAAATAAAACCACATTATCTTAAACTGGTCCACAGCGATGAAATGCCTGAAACTTGTTCTTTATTAGGATTTCTAATGGTTTAGTTAATCTTTAATAGTCTGCTTAACAATTAATAGCTCTGAACTATCGATCTTTCACATTCTTTTTTTAAGAATAAAGAACAAAATTCGCTTATAAATTAATGAACTTAGTTAATGAAGTAAATGTCAATGAGTAAGTTTTGTCAGAAAAGAGATATAAGGGTGTGCCGAAAAGTCATATTATTCTTCGCCTATCCGTTTTTGGTCTTTAGTTTCTCTCAATTTAACCACGACTACCTTCTAGTAGCAGCTGTACGGTTTTAAAAATTCGTTATCTCAGATCGAGTTTCACTTTTCTCCCACGTGTGCGCTGTCCGCCTACCATTTTATTGTTCCCACTCAGGAAAAGTTGAACGTGAAATCATTTGTATCCCAAAAATTCTTGTGCAATTATTTTTGCGATTCCCAAATCTTAAAAATATAATTTTATTTTTTAAAATAGAATGACTTTATGAAACTAGTTTTTAAAATGAAACAAAGCAAAGTAGTTTCCTCTCAAAATGAAGTATTGCAAACACAAAGGACTGTTAGGGAAAGAACATTTTAAAAGCCCATTCACGTGCCAACAGAATGGAATTTTCAAAATATAATTCAACGTCTTTTGCATCTTGTAGTTCGCTTTCAATGTGTCGGAGAACAACTCCACAAGCAACCATTTTGTTTACTACAACCAATAAGTAACACACCTCCCATAAACCTATCGAAAATCCGGACAGCAGCTACTAGAAGTTTTTCGTCAATTCAGTTAGCCATGGCACAAAAAAACTTCAATTTCCTATGAAATATCTCAAAAATGTTTCTAAACGTAGAATTTATTGATCAAGTGCAAGAGGTGCTTCATACTTTAGTATATTTAACCGCACATCACTTATGTATATCAGAAATTAATTCTTAGTATAGTCTGGCTCCCGCGAAAAAGCAATCGTCACTTGGTTTTTAAAGAGTCTATTCCTTTAAATAGGGGACTGGCGGTAACGTAAACACATCCCTTCCACAATCGGCGTCTTTAGCGCCGATTCTGTTCGAAGTTTTTCGTTGGTTGCCGAAAACCATATCAATGATAATGAGTTGGCATGGCGAAATCCATCCACGGCGATTGTCATTTATGCTTTTGGTATGCCCTTCGCATAACGAACTTTTACACCTATTCAAAAATCGACTGACCCAAGATCGACTACCTTCTCATCGAAGCAGCACTATATGTAGGAACTATCAAAGAGAGGTATCGATTTGCATAAAATTTAAAATTTTCTATTGTATCCTTTAATTTATCTTCGTTACCTTATATTCTACAGTTGTAACCCTTTAAGTGGTTTCAACGAGATACCTCGTTCATCAAGATCTGACCAATATTGCTAATGACGTGATATCTCATCATTAAGGTAGGGCCAATTTCTTTTATTACGACGAGATCAAGATCTGGTCAATTTTTTTCTCATGACGATCTATCTCGTCCATCAAGATCTGGTCAGTTTTGATAATGACGAGATACCTCGTCGAGATAATCACCAGGAGGGTTACGAATATAATTTTTATGTCGTCAAAATGCTATTTCTATCTGTTTTAGCAAGCATATGCTTCGTTCTTCACCCATTTACCGTAAAAACAACTTTCAGAAAAAAGATGTCATTTCTTTATATCAAGAGTGACATGATATTCTACAGAACATCTGCTTATCTCTAACTATTGAAATTGGGTTCTATGCATTTTGAAAACCAATTTTCCTTTTTTGACATGATCCGGAAAGCTATATCTTAACGTTGTGAATTATTCAGGACATTCGTTTGCATGTGTTCTGTTAGTTCCGGCGTTGAGTTAATAAATTATCTGAAAATCAAATAAAGAATTAAAACATTTAGGCCATTTTAAGACATGCATATTATTAGCACTAATCGCTTGAGTTTCCGGAATATGTGTATCTGTAGGACGTATGTTTGAAATTAAGGGTTGAAAAGTTTCTTAAAGAAATAATGTATGAACAGAAGAAAAAATCGTGTTAGATAAAAAAGACACTGCAAAAATACAGCTTTGAACAGGTGAACAGATTTGTTTAGGTGAATGTTTTTCAATTTCTCATGATTTTCAGCTATGAATCTAATTGTATTTGGTCATTTTAATGTCAATATTTTGTCTCCAAATAATGAATAGCTTAAAAATAATTAATCGTGAAAAATTATTTTTAGTTTTACTAACATAATATGAACTACATGATTACTATACAGTAGTTTGTTTCCATTGTTCTTTTAACTAAATCCGAAACTACCTGAGAAAGGTAAAATGGATTTAACCCTCTAAGCGTCACGAGATTTTCGAATAATGTAGTATTGTCTTTTCCCCATAACACGCATAATGACTAAATTACCACGGTTGAAAGAATCATAGGAAAGTTTATATTCGTCAAGGAACTGGTTAGAAGTCATACAGGGAAGACTAGGTCGCAGGATGAATATATGCATGTGGACCCCTCAGTACACATTGTCATCAATACAAGCAACTCACCCTATAGTGCAGATACTATGCAACTAGTTATAAATAAATTGAGATAGTAATTGTTACAATCCCATATCACCTCAATATTGTTTCCAAAGCACCAAGATACCGGTTAAAATCTAGTTGACGGTACGGCCTTGAACTTTGCAATTGTATGGGATATGCACTACTAATTCTGGTAATCCCGCTTTTCTTGCTAACTACGCGGCTTGCCAGAATAAGGATCGACTCTTTCCTCCTTGGCGACGAAAAACTTACGCCAAGCTCAAGGTTGTACCGAATATTTTCAGCAAGAATATGAAACTAATTAGAGTTCTAAGAACATAAGTAAATATTCCCTAAATTATTCAAATTTTGGAAGTTAACATATTATTTAATACTATGATTTACTAATAAAATATCTATATTAGAGAGATGTAAAAGGTTTGTTTCATAAATTTTTAGATATTTTGAAGATTGCAAGATTCTGTGAAATTCTTCGAGTTTGAGATTTATTTAGTTTATGTATGAAATCGTGCTGCCCTGCATGTATTATTAACCAAATGTACGCTGTTTTAAAATGTGAATATTTCTAAAACAAATTTATTCGAATAATCATGTATTAGATAAAAAATTCATAATCAATACAACCGCTCACGGTAAATACTTTGAAGTGTGAAAGTGTCAAAGCCTTTTGAGTTGAACGCATAGTGTTCACAAACTTTCCAAGAAATAAGAAAGAGCAAAATTTTGTGTTTTACTTTTAGAATGTTCTTCTTTCGAGCTGTCTTTAAAAGCTATTGACGTCATGGATTCTGTTTGTCTCGATAGAAAATATAACAAAAAAATGACAGAATGACGTTCAGACGTTTCTTCAATTTCTGTTACAAAGAATTTGTTTCAGATTTTTTAAGCCTTCTACGGCATAGCTGTTACTTTGAATTTTAGATTTTTCTTTGGATAGGAGTACTTATCATTTGATGTTTCAATGGTTATGAATCCTCGGCGCTTTTGATTCTTTAACTAGTAGTATATGAAAAAACATTGCTGATCCACTTGTGCAGAGAAAATAAATTAGTTTCATTTTCATCTTCTGTTCGTAATGGAATATAAGACGTTGCTCCATTCTATAGTTCTTATGCTAAAATATATTTTAGTTTAAAATTCTTGCAGGCATGCCTCAATTTGTTGCTGTTTCTAACCTCATGATTTAAATGTAAAAGGTCACTATTTTTAATAACTAAGAAAACATATACAAAAGAAATAAAATGAATAGCAGCTACGTAGAGTTCCTAAAACCAGAGGAAAATTCTTCTGTTGGGGGAACCTGGGAACGCTCAACCACGTTTTGAAATAACTTTTTTATCTAACTTATATTTTTATAATTATAAATTCATATGATATTATGATTAAGATGTAGAATTTCATGCTGGATATATTATAGTCTGAAAAACACATGCTTACACCTTTTATATACTTCATTTATTATTTTTAAAACCCATTTATGTAGGTTTGAGGAAGACTAGACCTACATGAATCATCTCTCATTGAGAGAGTCTAGACTCATCCCCTCATTAAGGAAAACCATCAGAGTTTATGAATCGATTCGGGAAACGATAGCAATAATTGTTATTCGAAAAACAAATCATCACCTATGGCGATCACCATACATGGTTTTGCACATGATAGTTCTTTCCGATGAAAAGCTTCCCACCTGTGTTGAAATTAATTCCTCCAAGATCGTCTACCTTCTCATCGAAGCTATATTATAGATTGCAGCAGCTTTTTTTCAAGTGGGGTAGTACAAGAATGGCACTGGCGCCTTATGCATGGTGAAACGGTTTATATTGTGGAAGATTTATTTCATTTCAACGGTTGAGTTTTGAACTGTTGACAAGTGTGTTCACAAATAATTTTAAAATCCTATTTTAATACTTATATAAATAATTTTTAGTAATATTTTTTATTACAAAGAATCATAAATAAATTGTTTCAGAAAGATTTATTAAAACCACTTTGGAGCCCAAAAGGAGGTAATAACTATTATTTTTTTGTAAATCAAAGTTATACCTATTTTTGTCACATGTGCAAAAGATATTATATAGGGTAAACTAGACAGTTATTGACACTATTGACACATCGGACAGTTATTGACACCCTAATCTTTAATTTTAAAAATAAGCTTTCGTGTCAATGTTCAGTTTCAAATAAGGGCGGGAAAAATTCCTTGTCAATCATAGAAGTCAGCTGTGTTAAAAGATTTTCAAACTGTAAATATCAAGAAAGGTAATATAACCGTAATCAAGAAGTATACAAACAAGGCACTAGTTAAGAGGACGGTTTCTTCTGTTTTTGCTAAGAAAAGAACATGAGCATGTTTTGTAAGATAGATTAGCCATAGTTTCCTTTGCATAAGTCCATTTATACTGCAAAAATAAACTAAATAAGAATGAAGGGAAGTCAATAACTATGGTGTCAATTACTCATCCATGGGGTGTCTATAACCAATTTTGCATTATTTATTCTCAATATGTAGCAAAATACCTTCCAGGGATAATTTTTTGTATGAAACCCTTTATTCAACTTAAAGTAGAGTAATTCAAGAAAAGTTTCAATGAATTTCAACTTGATTGAAGTATTTTTTACTATTTTTCCATGAATCTGTAGTATAAATATTGCCTCAGGGGTGTCAATAACTGTCTTGTTTACCCTACTAGCTGAATTTACCCAGCGCTGCTCGGATTTAATTGGTTAAACGTCAATTGAAAGTGATCCAAAAAGTCACTTTTCTGCCATAGAAAATGCAAATATAGAGAAAAAATAAACGAACGCAAATATTTTTTAAAAGTGAGATTTTTATAGCTTCTACAATTTACTTTAAATCCATTTCACATACTATGAGTGAGACAAACCTACAAAAACTGAGATAACTATATACAAAAGTCAATTTTTAGTTTTGAAGTGATTGTGAATTCCCTTTAAGTTCATTTTCTTAAAAAAAAATGACATACATTGACATTATTATAGTCAGTTTTTTTTCTTATCAATATTTTTTATTTGTAGCACCTTGCACCAGGAATGTGAATTTCGGAATTC
This sequence comes from Meta bourneti, assembly GCA_933210815.1. Classification (NCBI taxonomy): domain Eukaryota; kingdom Metazoa; phylum Arthropoda; class Arachnida; order Araneae; family Tetragnathidae; genus Meta; species Meta bourneti. The sequence goes on from OW119925.1 coordinate 64,925,443, forward strand.
CACCATCGTTATGAAAGACTGAGAAATCATATTGATACGATATCATGATCAACGTTTCAAGCAATTACACTTTGTTCTTGAAAATTCCATCCCGCATTTTACGGACGGGATGCATAAACAATATGATACTGAGCGATTTTCAGCGCAACCGCACCGATTGCACCATACTCCAAGATTCTAAAAACCTTCAAGGTCATCTTGAGAGGCGACTCCTGTAGATGTTAACTCTGACGTCATCTGCACAACCAGACCGGGAGAGAGCGCCCCCTAGCAAGTGAACGTCCCGTCCAAGATGACGGGACATTACACCCCTCTGCACACCCAAGACAAATAGAACGGGGATTAATATGTAGCCTATGTTATCCGCAGGGTTCCGAAGAATAGGTGTACCAAATTTAGTGTGGATTGGTCAAACAGTATAGATTTGTATAAAGAACAGACAGGCAGATGCCAACTCTGCTTTATATGTATAGATATTTTGGAGTGACGCAGAATTTTAGTTAATTTTTTTCGTCATGAGATGAAAAAGGTGAAAAATCGCTTGACTAAAGTGCTTGGTTATGAGTGTGATCCTTTCAAATACTCACATCGGACTGGCTTCTTGGAAATTCTTTGATTTCTTCGTCTACACGTCAATGCGGGCCTAAAGACCTCCAGGAAGATATTTGGAACCTTTGTGTTTCAGAAACGATTAACCTTGTTCGAACATAAATTCTTTGGAACCAGCAGCGTAGTGTACCGTTGATAACTGGGGATGCCAAAATTAAATCGAGAGCAAAAAATTAAGAAATTGTAATAATATAAATGAAATAAATATTATAAAACGTTTCAATTATATCAAACTGTTGTTTCTTGCGAGTGCTAAAAAGTCATATTTTCTACATCTAAATCAAATCTCTCATTTCAAAAGATCTACTAAATGTCATCAACAAGCGAGAACATAATACATAGACACAACTAATTGCTTTTTTAACTACGGTAGATATTTTACATTCGGTACTTATTTTTAAATAAATGCGTTATTTCTTACCTTCACAAAATATATATATGGTTATATATATATACCTCATACATTTTTGTAACAGATTCAATGGGAATGTCCAAGAAACTCGCTTCGTATGTATGATAGGGAGCAATATTGAAATGTCCATCCTCCTAATAATTTTCCAAGAAACATGTAACTTGTTTTCCTTCTGGCAAGACGAAACTTATGGTTGAGGCCACATCCAGAATAAGAGAATATCCCAACATGCCAATAGTAACAAATCTAGTCCCATCGGATCCAATATTGGTGATAGGGAACATTCCAGAGGGTCTACGTGCTTGAGCTTCACAAACCACTCCCTGGGACAGCAGGAGACAGCGTTGCTTTTCAAAAAAGTAAACCGCAAGAAATCCTCCCTCTTGTTGCCAAACATGAAAACCTCATTTTTGTTGTTTATTTGGAAGAGTAAAGTTTGGTGGAAGGGGCGAAAATATATATATATATATATCGAATATGCCATCTAGCATCCTTGAATGCTTCTCTTGAGACTAAAGAAGGCGCTTTTTTATTTAAACTAAAACACGAGAAGAGAGAGAAAGAGGTCGATTTGATGTACGTGAAGAGAAAGTGAGGAAATAAGTTTAAGCTGTGACATGAGCGAAATATAGAAGTTATCGAAGTTTTAGGTCTAACAAAATCTAAAATATGATATATATATTTTAGATATTTTCATGATATGAAAATATCTAAAAAATGATATTTTCATAAGTGCGTCCTAGTTTGAGTCCTAAGTCGTTAGTTTGAGGTAAACCCCTGGGGGTGCCAGAGTTTGTATTCAAACGTGTTACTGCAATTTTTTTTAAAGATAACATTAGAACTGAGATTATTTCTTACTCATAAAATTAAGCATGATTTGGTTGACGGCGTAACAATTCTAAATATTTGAAGATGCTTTAGATAATGAAATGAAAGTAAAAAGAAAAAAATTTCTTAATATTATTAGTCACACTAAAATGTGATTGAAATAAACCCTTTTTAATAAATTAATAACAACGAGATTCATTTGATTTTAATCCTAATCATACAACAATTCTAGTTTACGAAATGCAAAATAACTCTTACTAAATGTGGAGATCGCAGAATATATCTTGTAAGAATAACAAATTTACGCGTTCTTCGTATAAATTTTTAGTTACTCTTTTTTTAGCTCCTTCAATCACTTTTACTCAATCCCTTAACTGTGGTGCTTGTAAAATTTATGTTAATGATGCCACTATTGTGACACATTTTAGCTTGAAGTTCAGAACTTTTAAAACCATTTTTTGATTTGCGATTTTTTTTAGAAGTAGTTCCTGTCTCAAGTACATAAAATCAGCGTTATATAAATATATTTGCTTGCTACAAAGCAGTCTGTTTTGAGGCATAATGCAGCTGAAGCATTAAAAAATAACTCACTTTAACCAATTTGCATAACATTACAAAATACAGATCAATCTATGGGTCTTCCTGATTACAATGCTGAAATTTTGCATTACATTTCCAAAGTTTCTCACAAAAAGAAACACTCTAGATCTTAACTCCTGAAATACTTAATTTTTTATCTGAGTACCTGAGAAATCTTCAACTAATTATAGTTTAAAATCCAATTAATATTACAGTCCTCTTTATGAATTGGAAAGAAATTTCATTATTTAACCCTCCCAGGTGGTTGTCTCGAGAGGTATCTTTTCATATTAGAAAAACTGACCAGATCTTGATGGATGAGATATCTCGTCATTAGCGAAATTGGTCAAATCTTGATGGACGAAATATCTCGTCGAAACCACTTAGAGTTTTTAGTAATTAAGTAAACATATTTGATGTACTAAAGGCTTTAATTTTGCTGAGTTTTTCTCAGTTTCAGAACTACTTTTTTCTTCTCAGGTACCATGCTTTTTCGAGTCTCGGCAGAAAACCAAGAGCTTACCCCAAGCAAGTACAGCAGCACCCTGCAGCAAACATTTCATCCGCCTAGTCTTCAGTAAAAACGAAATAAATGGATGTAATGGTGGACATCGAAAATTCCTACTCCCCTGGAACATCTTTCAACGAGCCAGTGAATCCTGTTGGACACCGGACAAAAGCATTAGACTTCAACTGGACAGCACTTAACTTCAAATACGAGTCGCCCAATGTCGCTGTTTATAGCGTCGACAATGCCTCTTTGGTGGATTCCCCGTTCTATGAAAGCAGAAGTAATTTCTTGGACATAAATATTTCCGCTGAATTCCTGAAGAATGGGCAAGATGTCAATGCAAGTTGCCCATGGACGGCGTGCTCCGTGGAAAATAACACGATTGGTCTGCAAGCTGAGGATCTGTCTCCCGAAGGAAGGAACTGGCTTTTCTTGCTCTTGACTTCTTTGGTGGTGGCCGGAGGATTGGGAAACGTGTTGGTCTGCTTAGCAATATGCTTGGAAAAGCGACTGCAAAATGTGACGAATTACTTCTTGCTCTCTTTGGCCGTTGCAGATCTTCTGGTCTGCATAGCTGTCATGCCTTTCGGGATTTTAGAAGGCTTCTTAGGTAAGGATGATTTTATATCAATATTTAGTTTATAAGCAGGGATGTGCTCATGATTTCAATCTGGAGAGGCAATACACTGCTATGAGATTTCTATTTGAGAGGGAAAACATTCTATTAATTAAGGAAATCATAACTGGTTTGAAGTCATTCAGGGATGACTGCACATTACCGAACGTTTATATGCTTGTGTACTACTCAAAAGGTTGATAGATGCAAAATCTTGGAGGGAAGTATGTTGTGTACCCATGCTCAAAGTTCTACTTCGGCGTTTCAAATACATTTCGGAGGTACTCGGTATATTTTACTCAAAAACACGAAAAATGATGTATAAGCCCTTTTTTTAGTCTTGAGATCCGTTGACATTTTTATTTTGAAGATTAAAATTAAGACAACAGAATTTTAGAAACTACTTTTTAAACATGTGCCTTTTTTTTGCCATTCTACGATCTCGCTGAAAAAATTTCCAAACTTTTAAAACCTTCGTTAAATTCTATTAATTTTTAAACATTAATTTTACTTCAATTAACGCTCTGAGGGTCTTTTGAACGCATTTTTCCATCATGCAGCTCTTACTCTTTTCTTGGATGATTTCTAACGAGTTTTAGACTTCTTGGCCAGTAAAATCATTTGTAGGATTCTTTCAACCAATAGATGTGGCGACAAAAAATTGAGTGCATTGCAGATTAAAAGCAATAGCCACTCCAAAATTTCGTAAAACAAGAAGGAAAAGTTCCAATTTGTTCAAAATGCATTAATGACAAAAATTTGGAATTGCGCTTCTTCATAATTCCTATTCGGTACACAGTTCAAGTTTGAAATTGCTTGGTGGCGCCATCTTCTGTAACAAATGTATAACACATTTCTAATTTTGTCAGTTGAGCATTATATACTTTCCCTTTCTAATATATTCTTTAAGAAAAGTATAGTACTTCATTTATTGCTCAATTGCAACAGCATTTTCCATTTTCAGCATAGAATAACTACTATGTATATAATTAAATTCATTGCATGATTTTTCAACTAAAAGAGTATTATTCTTTGAAACCTATTTATATCTCTATTATTAGAACAATACTGTTTTATAAATATTAATGCTCATTTTTCCTCCTTTTCTTCATCCATTTTCTGTTTATATTAGCTTATAGCAGAAAAATAATTGCTTTTTATTACCAATTTTGATTCCATAATGCAAACATTGATACTGGTAATTTGAAGTTATTTTTATTATTTGTTATAAAATAAAAATATATACAATAAGAACAGTTCAATTGGATACTATACCTATTTTTATCAGAAGTAAAAATCAGTTTCAGGGAATGCAACTTGCATTACAAAGCTTCCACCAATATGGTTTCGAAAACGACGTGAATAGAATATTTTTGTCGTTATATTCTTACATAGAAACTGATTTCATGTATCCATGAATTGTGAAAACGTAAAATTATGAACAACCAAATTCTGTTTAAGACATCGTATTTCTGAAACAAATCTTCAATTTATAAATTAAATTCGGAAAAGCTTGAAGATTCTAACACACTTCAGAAAAATTAATTGTATAGGACAAAGGATTTACTTCATACACAGTATTATGAAAGATTTTTTAACAGCCTTACAAGCTATCGATTACTCTATTTTTAAAAAGACCCGCCCAATATATGTACTTTAATTATATCCAACAATTAAAATACATTATCTAATACAACAGAAGGATTTAACCAAAGTACATTTGTAGTATTATGAATGAATCTTTAACCTTTCTGGTGGTTGCCTCGATAAGGTATTTCGTTAGCCAAACTGATCAGATCTAGATCAACGATATATCTCGTCATTAGAAAAACTGATCGGTTTTTCATAAAAAAATCTGCAATATCTGGTTGGCGAGATATCTCTCATTAGCAATACTTGTCTGATCTTGATGGACGAAATGCTTCGCCCAAACCACTTGGAGAGCAAATTATAAAAAGCGACTTGAAGGTTTTTGCATTTGTTTGGCCATGAGCATACCGAAAATACCATAATATGTAACTATACCTCTCACAGAAACCGTATATAGTACAATGCTTTTATAATCATGATTTCACACTAGTTACGTAAAAAAATACAGTAAACACGATTTATCGTAGAAGATCAATATACCGAGAAGAGCGACACAGTGAAGGCCTAGAACAAATTTATGAACAGTTGTAATCTTAACGTTAAAATACAATTTTTATTTGGTAATATGTAAAGCAAAGGTTAAATAATAATCAATGGTAATCTTCCGATCTTAAAACAGTTTCGAAAATCAGAAATTTAATAAGCCCAAAATATCACATACCGCTTCGGTAATTTTCGGCATTCGACAATTTTTCAGTATTTTTCCGATTGATCCATTCAAATTGCGAAGTAGAGGATATTCTAGTCTAAAAAGGTATTCGCTACCTTCCACGACCCAGAAATTCCTTGGACAATGACAAGGAGCATTTCGGAAAATGCAATGAATATCAATGAAAAGAAGAGATTTCATATTTTTAATACAAGGTTGTACATCTTTATCAATAAACTAACCTTCTTTTATAATTGCCGTTTAATTGAATGCTATCTGATTGATCTTCATTACTGAATTCCTCCTTGATTCACCTGTTATTTTATTAAACACATACAAAATTATATGACTGTACGTAGTGTTTAATTTATCAAAAAGTAATTGGGATTTTATTAATCCAGTGTTTTTACTGTTTCTTTCTAGGATATTGGCCTTTCGATTGGCCCATCTGCAGTGTATGGGTGTCCTGCGATGTTCTGAGTTGCTCATCTTCCATCATGCACATGTGCTTCATCTCCCTAGGACGCTATCTCGGTATTCGAAACCCACTGAAAACACGCTCGAGTTCTAAGAAGATGGTCATGGTGAAAATAGTCCTCGTCTGGCTGGTGTCCATGGTGATCACGAGTCCCATCACAGTCCTGGCCATGATCGATTCCACCAACATCCAACCTTCCCCAGGAAGCTGCGCCATCAATAACAGGTTCTTCTTTGTCTTCGGGTCCATGTTCGCATTTTACATACCCATGGTGATCATGGTCGTCACATATGTACTCACGGTGAGGTTGCTGCAGAGAAAGGCAAAGTTCCTGGCAGAGAAACCAACCAGGAGAGTACCTTTTATAAGAAGGGGTAGGAGGTCTTCGCCCGGATCCCCTCCGGAAGGTCCGGCCAGGAATGGCAATCTCCGGCAATCGTCTTCGAATACTTGTCAACACTGTGGACGATGTCAGGCAGCAGACGCAGCATGTAATGATACCAGAGGACTGTTGAATCCGCAGCAGAGTAGACCATCCTCTTCGCAAGGCTTCGTGAGGATACGGATCGGTGGCCAGAGCGGGCACGATCAGCACAATCGAAGTTCAACACAGCAACAACAACAGCTGGTACCAGGGATGGTGAGAACCTTGGGGACAAACCAAGTCATGAATGAACAGAAAGCCACAAAAGTGCTGGGCATCGTTTTCTTCTGTTTCGTCATATGTTGGACCCCTTTCTTTATCCTCAACGTCCTATTCGCTTTCATGGACCCAAAATCGTTTCACCCATACCTCGCGACGACGTTTCTGTGGCTGGGATATGTTTCTTCCACTATCAATCCGATTATATACACTGTCTTCAACAAAACTTTCAAAAGGGCTTTTTGGAAGTTGCTAACCTGCGACCTGCAATTCAGTCGGCCGGTTAGCCTGAATTCCAACAACGAGTTGGCAACATGGGCATTCAGGTCTGCGAATTACGCAACTAAATCCGGGTCACCGCCGGATATGTATCAGGAATCTACTATGTGCTAGATGTAAATACCATGTTTAGTTCAATTCAATTCACTGTGTTTTGAATGCTGTCATGCAAGTCGTGTTAGAAAGCTGAACTGTTGTACCAAACTCTTTCCAACATAATCCGACACCCATTACTTTTATGTACATAAAAAACCACTGTTCTTGTTACGCTACTTGATATTCCATGTTTTATGTCTATGTGTGGATATTTCTTGTTCGTAACACATATTCCATTGTTGTTCAGCTTTTCCTGAAGAGTTTGAAACCAAAAATATATTCTGTACTTATTGTAAATTTCATTAATTTATATTCAGATTCATAAATCAATGAAACTAATTCTGTTCTTGGTTTTGAAATTCGGAATATCTGACGTCTGTGATATTTGTATGGGTAGTTTTGTACATAGAGAAAATACATACCATTTTTGTTTTCACTTTTATTATAAGCAATATAACCATAACACAAACGTTATTTGTAAACTTTTGAATTTGTCTAATGCTAAAGCATTATTCATTTGTAATTCTTTCAAAATCTTGTCTTGTGTTGTACATTCAAGTTTCTCTCAGAATCTTAGAAGCGTAATTTACTTTTTTAAATGTTAGTGATATTTGTAAATTTATCTTTAAAAAAATACACTGGAAATTCTTATAAAACAGTAGATTCAAATTATTGCACCAATACACCCATTCAGTAAATATATAAATAGTTTATCTTTTTACAAAATATATCGCTTAAATAAGAATAAAATTAAAAGTTAGGACGCGCTCCTTTCGATTCCTTACGAATTCACAGCTGAAAAATGCATCATCGTTTCTCAATGATAAAATAGTTATTTAAACAACCTTCTCAGTATTTCACCTGATTAAACTATATTTTTTAGCTAACCAGACATTAGTCTTTAATTTGCCATGACCTTGGTATCAAACACCAGAGTATATTGAACCAATATCATTAGTCTGTACAACAAGATTTTAATTTTGAAGTTAGTACTAAACCATTAGTGTTTGTTATGCCAATATCTAATATTCGTTAGTATTTAATGTATGAGAAATGCAACCCAACAAATATGCAACGTAAATCCAATGCAATACCGGATATAGCAGTGAATACCTAATTAAATATTTAGAAATTGAAACTAATTATTCAATTACCTCGTTTTAGACTATTGGATCAGTCCCACACCTTAATAATGCAGTTTTAATGCAATTTGTTTTGAGACAAATTGCCTCCTGTAACGCATCTCAGATGCAATTTAATTGAGGCACAGAAATATTCTTCCTATATAATCGAGCTCTAGTAAAATAAATCCTCTGCAACAGTACTGCTAATTCACTCTTGCAATTCAAAATAATTCTGACTACCACTTACCACACATTATTTCTATTTGCAACAAAAACCTTATTTAACTGGACATATCTATAAAATACTACTTTGACTTGGAAAATTATGAGCAATAGGTAGGCTGAAGCACTTTTCCTACACAAAGAAAGCTGAAATAAATACAAAATAAACATTAAATTAAATAAATCTTACATTGTAACATAGTCGATGCATATAATATTGATACAGAGGAGTAGCTAAGGGGATGGCCACGAGTAACAATGTCCAAGTGGCAGCTATCAGAAATATTTATTAGAACATTTTATTCCTCGAAAAAATGTTTCATAATTATAAGCACAATTTCGCCTTTGACAAAGAAATATTTTCCAGCATTATGCCTTGTGCTTTCATACACTCTATCTTTAGAATGCAACATTTAACCCTCAAGTGGTTTCGATGATATATCTCGTCCATCAAGATCTGACCAGTTTTGCTAGTGCTGAGATATCTCGTCAACAAGATGATGCCGAGATCAAGATCTGGTCAGTTTTCTTCTAATTACGAGATAACTCGTCCATCAAGATCTGGTCAGTTTTGCCAATGACGAGATACCTCGTCGAGACAAAACCCTCAGGAGGGTTAAAAGACATTATTTCCTTTCAAGTAGCTTCCTGCAATCGTATTGCTATTAATAAAAGAGAGACAAAGCAGTAATATTCTTTTCTCATAAACATCTAGAGCACAAAACAAGACTGCGCGTCTATACTTTGTCCTGGAGACCTTAACAGAAGCCATCAATAAAACCCGGCTTTTGGATAGTATTTTATGGGTGGCCAAAAATTGAGATTTTGATTAATTGGCCATTTTCATTACAGTCATAAGTTTTAATGTAGATACTAGATAACGCATCAGAGAAGACCACGGCTGCCTAAATAAGATCTCACCTCAAAGTAATATTCAATTAAAAAAGTATAGCAGTTATTACTACATTTGAAACTTATATAAATCGTAAATGAAACTTATTTAAGCTGTACAGATTTTGAACGATAATTTGTCAAATTTAAATTGGAACTGATTAGAATTTTTATCCAAATCATTAAAACCGTTATACTTTATCTTCACTTTAAATACAAAAATTTTGATTTATACAAAGTGTGGTATCAGCCTCATTTACTCAATGTCCTAAGAGGTTTAGCTTCGACACTATATAGATATCAATTGAAATAAAGTAGTGAACGCCTACACCTAGAATTTTGATTCTATTCTTCCATTTAAAAGGTGCCATTGGGACATTTTATGGAAATACTGGCAGCCAATATGATGTTTCTCTTCCTCTTTAAAATTGATGGATTCCAAAAAACAGACTACTTTTTATCACTGACAATGATTTCATAATCTATTCAGAATTTGACTTAATTTCGTTTTGCAATCACAATTTACTGAATTTTATATTTAGGGTAGTTTTTTAGTTAAAGCTTTGACTGTAAACTGATTTTTGTGTTTTACCTTATCTAGCTATCGAAAAGATCCAATAAACGACAATATTTGAATTCCAAAGATTTTTAAGTGCTGTTTTTATCATCGAAAGCACATCAATTGATACTTCAAACATCTGAAATATCGATTTTTATTTCAAACATCATACTATCAAAACAAAAACATATTTACTATATTCATCTAAAAAACTTTTAATGATACACATGTGTTATAATTATGCACAATGTTTAATAATACTTTTAATAAAATATACTATACTTTTGTGCTTGTTGAAAATTATTATTTACTTAATGAAAATCAAATCAAACTTCTTCCTTTCTACTCATAAACAGTTCATTGTGTTTTAAGAAGTTAAGATTAAGCGTATTTCCTTTATATAGCCCACATCCCCTGACGCATTTACCAGTGTATATATACTTACTGTATTTATGATACTAAACGTGGCTGTATATATATCAGCATGAATTGAAATATAGTTTATATACAACCGTATCATCTCAAAAATTAGTGTATCATCGAATATTCATGAAGAATATATGAACCCTGTTGTTATATAAGACTCGGAGCATCAGAGTACAATTTTTGTGACGTACTTGTATTGTATTTTTGTGAATATTGTATGAGCTGTTTCAGTTGTGTGAAGTTTGTTAGCCTGAATGACCTGAAGTTGTTCGGAACTACGCAATAAATACTTTGTGTGACAGTTTGCTTCGCTTTCACTTTTATAAACGACGATTTTCCGTTTTTGTAATAAAAGCTATGAGAGGCATTTTCTGTCGAGCTAAATGTAGATGGCGGTAGTGTTTCTGTGTCGGAACGTGTTTTCTGCACGTATTCCGGAAATGACGTCACTTGACTTGTTTTCGAATACTATTTCAGCATTTCTCAAAAAAAAATTCCCAAGAATCCCGAATCGATTTGTGATAATTGATTGTTCAACGCCAATTAAACGTCAAACGACATAAAATCGACAATAAGCGAAACAAAAAGGTAACCCCGATATGCATCGTGATACAGCATTGGGAAGTGAAAGTAAAATCTTCGTATTCCCCGTCTGGTTTGTTTGTTTACACTGAAAATTCCTCTCAAAGGCAGATATGACAAAATATAATAAAGAACATGCATCTATTAAGTTGCATGTAAATGATAATTTTACTAGATCAACAAAGGACTAAGCTGGGATTGATTTGTTACTTTATGGGCACTTTTGCAACAGACTATACAGATCGAATTCTCAGAGTATATAAGACTAGCTGAATTACCCGGAGTTGCTCGGATTGAATTGTTTATAATTAATCGTCATATTACTCAATATTATTCCTATGGAAATTTCGAATTGTTTTTAGCCCTCTACAGACCCAGGACAAAACGAAAGGGGTCAATATATAGCCTATGTGTACCGTAGAATTCTACAGGATGAATGTATCAAATTTAGTGAGAATTGGTCTGACATTGATCGTATAAATACGCAATGTTATTCCTATGAGGATTTCGAATTGGCTTTAGCTCCAGTACCATATCGACGATAAAAAAAGACCACTTTCCATAAAAATAATCTTATATTATTAAAATTTATATTCCAATAATAAAGCTACAGTTTAAGAATTTTCAGACGGGATACATAAACGATATGATTCTAAAACGATAATAAATAAACGATCTAATAAACGAATCTAAAAAACGTCCAAGGTCATCTTGAGGGGCGACTCCTGTAGGTGTTAACCCTGGCGTCCTCTGCACAGCCAGACCGGGAGAGAGCGCCCCCGAGAAAGTGTTCTGTCCAGGGTGACTGGACGTTACACCCCTCTGCACATCCAAGACAAACAGAACGGGGTTAATATGTAGCCTAAGTTACCCGCAGGATTCCAAAGAATATGTGTTCCAAATTTGGTGTAGATTGGTCAAAAGGTGTAGACTTGTATAGAGAACAGACAGATGCCAACTCTCCTTTATATGTATAGGTACTGTGGAAACAATTGACTCACTTTTAACACTGAAACGTCCTCTTCAATACAGAACATACATCTATTATATAAGTTGCTTGTGAATGGTAATACTAGTAGATCAACAAAGGAATGAGCTGGGTTTAGTTTGTCACTTACGGTCACTTTTTGCAACACAGAGGCTATTCAGACCGAATGCCCAGGCTATGTAAAATGTGGAAACAGTTAAATCATTTTTGAACTAGTGCATTGAAAAGTCCTCTTCGGGTCAATTAATTCTTACAAAATCGAGCGAATTTTTATGTTGACGCTTCATATTTCTGTTTATTGACTTTAAAAGTAAAGGAAGTGATTACTTACTAATTAAATCCTTAAAATACATGACTATGATGAACAGAGCGCGTTTAAGGGATATATTCCGAACCACCGGACACAAATGTCAATAGGGGAGCCATTTCAGAAATATTTTAATCTTATGATTTTATGGAAAAGTTTTTATGTATCTTCTTTTCTGAATTCACTATCGTGGGTAAATTAATGATAGTTATTTTTGAGGGGGAGATAAATTGACCTTTTCCATTACAGCCATAAATTTTATTTAGAAATGTATACATGCATACCTAATATTTTTTCAGCAATAGATGTGATTATATAGTCACTTCATGAGATTTCCTAGTATATAGTGTTGCGAGGAAAGCAATACTACTCTACTAGGAAATCTCATGAAGCTCGCAATGAAAGTAGAGAAACAATAATCTCCTACGGAGCCGTAAAATTATCAACACATCCTTACATTGTTATACGTACAAAAGAGAATCAATACCTATATCATTGAAATTAACGTTTCCACTATCTAAATAACAACTCAGTTCTTTTAAGCTTTTTAAAATCGTTTCTGTCAGAAGTCCAACACCATCATGCACCACAAGTACTATTTATCTATACTATTATTGAAATGATAAAGTTTACAGGAGAAACATCATACTGAAATGGTTTAACTAAATAAAATGTACTTTTCCACGATACTTTAATATCATAAAATGCATAGTTGATTTTAGTTCACTTATATTCAATCGTATTTATCTACAAAAATTCAGTTTCTTCTAAAAATTCAGCAAAAAATCTTGATTTGCTGCGCTTAAATTACATTTTGTACCCAAACGGTATTTAACTCACCAAGTGGTTTCGGCGAGATACCTCTTCCATCAAGATCTAACCAATCGGTATTGACGAGATACCTCTTTTTCAAAATATCGCCGAGTTGTTATGGTGACGAGATCAAGAACTAGTCATTTTTCTTCTAATGATGAGATATCTCGCCCATCAAGATCTGGTCAGTTTTGCTAATGACGAGACGCCTCGTCGAGCCAACCACCAGAAGAGTTAACCACCAGAAGAGTTAAAAAACTAAGAGATAATAAATAAATTAGAGTCTATTTGTTTCCAATTTACCTTCGAGTAGTTGACTGAGCGTGCTGCATTAAAATACTAAAACGAACATGTCAAACTGATTGTCACGTGACTCGGAATCCAGTAGGTATGTCGCAAATTCGTGTGATGGCTACGCCCAGGAAACATCATTTGCAAGGATTATTTGTTTACCATTTCTTTTCGTTTCACAAAAAAACATCCTTAAGGAGACTTGGTACATTGGAAACGACATTTTTGTTTTCATATTTAATCCAAAAATAGTATTTGAATATTTGTAGTATATTAGATAAAAATAGGTAGTTAATTAACGTCGCATTGGAGCAACACAACGGGCTATTGGCTACGGCCAAGGATCAATCTCGGAAGGAAATATCCGAGAACAGAACCAAGTAATTTTGAAACACGGCCAGATGACGAGGAAACACCTGAGCTGTCACCCCACTCTCCAAACTTCCACACCACGCCAACGTGAGGATATTTGAGGTCATGACAGATTTAATGTGCCCCAGTCCCCATGTACACGAAGGTCTTTGGCTGGACCGAGTTTTGAACTCGCAACCTTCAGGTTGCTAATCCGGTACTTTTCCAACTCTTTCCCGAAGGGAAAGAACCAAAAAAGATTTTGGATATAAAAATGTTTTGTTTGTAAGAACAAAGTTACTAAACTTTAAAAAAAAAACGAAATTTTATACAATTTTAAAAATATTTCTTCCAACAATCTTATCACATTTGCCGTCATCTGACCGTGGTTCAAAATTTCGAGGTGTTGTCCTCGGATCTTTCCCTTAGGGGACCGTCACCAGTAGCCAGTTGTGTTGCTCCCAGTGCGACGTCAATTAAAATACCTACCTCAACTAACTACCAAGCAGATTTTATTTTAGCAGCATTTTTTAGCGTTTTAAGAATATTCTAGTTAACATACGGGTCCTATTTTGCAGATACATACTTTGACCATTGAAAATTAAAAAATAATTAAATTTCATTGTAAATATTTCAATTTCATTAAAGTGTAATCTAAGTAAATTTTAGTATAGCCTAGGAGTTTTAATTTTTTTAATATTTAAATACTTTCATTGTTTCCATTAAAAATATGGTTTTATAAAAAAACGATTTCAAACAATACGTTAAAGACAGTATTTCAGTCAGTTTAAAGACTCGGAATTCTTAGAGGTATCTTTCAGTTGTCTTTAAGGATTCAATAGCTGTTGAATTATTCAACAGTAGTTTTCCATATCTATCACGAAGGTATTAATTTATCATAGTTGAGTCTTAACCTCCCACCTAGTTTATCAAAAAACATCAGTTTCATTCCAGCACATATAAATAACTACCTTAAAAATGAATTGGTAATCAAATGAGGGGATTAGAATAAAAGTAAAATAAGTCATAATGACCAATTTTTCAGAATATTTAATATAAATGTCTTGCTAAACTATACAAATAAAAGATCAACTTCTGAAAATTATTAAACTTCTCACTTCTTTCGTATTCTTTTTTCCACTAAACATATGATAATAAGACGCTAATTCAATGCAGTTGAAAGTTACTTTCATTCTTCTAACCTCCAAAATATACCAAAAAGGAATAAATAAGGCAGAATACATTAAAAACGACTTTTATTATACAATCAAATCATACAACTCCAACAAAATCAACAAAATCGAAATCAGACTCAACTTTTCCCTTCATGTCGTTCCAAGCTAACCTTTTACCAGTGGTAGAAGTGTGGAGCGTAGGCATATGGGTGAACAAGTGGTCGGGCGAAGCCATAAGGCAATGGGGCTACGACTGGTGCAGGATGGTGGATTCCGGGAAGAGCATAGAATGGCAGAGTGAATGGCGATTCTGGGATTTTGACCTCGACTTCCTCGGCCACTGGGGCTTTGGGGGCGAGGGCGGCGATCTCGGCAGCCTTCTCGGCCGTCTTCTTGTCGACGCTGATGTCTCCGGTGGCCTGGAACCCGATTCCGGCTCCGGCTTTGTACTCGACTTTCCTGAGGTCACCGTTGGGGTCGACGTAGCTGTAGGATCCGGAGACTGTTCCGTCGCCGTTGGAAGACTCCTCCCGCTTGTGTGCCCCGGCGTCGTCGACGCTGTAGAGGAAGTTGTACTTGCCGTTGTCCTCGATGTTGAGGTCGGCTTCGCAGCTGACGGCGACGATCAGGCAGAAGGCGGCGGCTAAGACGATCTGAAATGGATAGATACAATACAATACAATACAATACAATGCAACTTTATTAGGTTATCACAAGTCTCTAAGCCAGGGATGCACTAGTCTCTAAGCCAAGCAGCGGGACCGGACCTCATGCAGCCCTCCTCACCATGTGTTATTTTAACCTTAACAAGTCACACGAAGAAAGGTCCGCGGTAGCCCTGTCGGAAGAGTAACGGACTAGCAGCCGGAGGGTCGCGAATTCGAATCCAACCAAAGACCGTCGTGTACAAAGAGGGCTGGTGCACTTTAAATCTGTCGTGGCTTCAAATGCCCTCACGTTGGCGTGGTGTGGAAGTTTGGAAAGTGGGGTGCCAGCTCAGGTGTGACCTCGTCATTTGACCATGGTTCAAAATTACGTGGTGTTGTCCTGGGATCTTTCTCTTCGGGGGCTAATCCCGGACCATCGTCAATAGTCCGTGATGTTGCTCCAGTGCGACGTTAATTGAAATACCTACCTACCTACACACGAAGGTAGGGCTGCTTTAGCCAGTTGGAAGAGTAGCGGATTAGCAATCGAAGGGTGTGCGAGTTCGAAACT
Organism: Meta bourneti; assembly: GCA_933210815.1. Lineage (NCBI taxonomy): Eukaryota > Metazoa > Arthropoda > Arachnida > Araneae > Tetragnathidae > Meta > Meta bourneti. The sequence goes on from OW119925.1 coordinate 64,941,740, forward strand.
CAACCAAGGACCGTCGTGCATGTGGGGGCTGGTGCATGTTAAATCTGTCGTGGCCTCACGTTGGCGTGGTGTTGAAGTTTGGAGAGTCGGAAGCTAGCTCCGGTGCTGACCTCGTCATCTAATCGTGGTTCAAAATTACGTGGTGCTGTCTTTGGATCTTTCCCTTAGGGATTGATCCCGGAACGTTGCCAATATCCCGGAACGTTGCTCCAGCGTGACGTTAATTAATTACCACCACACGAAGGTAATTTTTAAATTTGCAATAAAGTGCTGTCTACATATCTGTGAACATACTTTTGCAATCATGAATAGTCACAAACCGAAAAATAGGTAGGAACCGCTTGACTAATGAAAATTTGGATCAACTTTTCGCTTGGCTGCTTCAAAAATCGATCCAAATATCAAAATTGTTAAATGAATGCATGTCAGGTATGAAATTAAATTCTTTATTTACTTTTTACTACCTTCCTTTGCAACAATATCAATGAAAAAAGATGAATAATATATGATAGGGAACTTTCATGTTTTCTTTGGTGGCTCTCCCATTAAGTAACACTGAATCTATGTGGATCTAGGTCTTAACAAGTACGGGTTGGTTGGTTTTGAGTTTTTATGGCGCAAGGGCCATATTTGACCAAGACACAAGACACAATATCAAGTAATAGACATATACACAATTTTTCATTCAATTTCATTTCGAACGCAATGAAAAACTTATATGGAGGAATACGTTGTTTCAGATATTTTAAATGACTTGATAATTTAAGCGGGGCATTTAAATCTAAGAATTTTCACTAGTTCGATCTATTTCTCTACATGCAAACGACTATACCATTAGCACGCTGTTGAGTTTATTAGAATATCATGTTCCCTTAAAGAATTTCTAATTTCTGCAAGCTCTAACCAAAAGTAAATACATAACATTTTATTCGTAAAATTGTAACCCTCTGAGAGTTACAATATATCCGAATAATGTAGCATTACGTTCCCCACAACACACATAATTACTAACCACATCCATTAGTTGAAAATCCAAGGAAATATTCTATTGGTCAAGAAGGTCAAAACTAGATAGAAGTCATGCAGAGAACACTATAGGTTGCTGAACGAATATAAGCGTGTGAACCCCTCAGAGGGATAAGCAAGAAGCTTTTTTCATTTTTGCAACTCTCGAAAACATCCAGATTATTTAATTATCAATGGGGCCAATAAATAATGAAGCTGCAGTATTTTCAACGCACTAAAGATAATTATACTAAAAAGGATTTAACTCTAAAATTGTATATGTTTAAAAATGCTTCTTTTTGTTAAGGAGTCATGATAATGATATAAATAACAGGCCCAATTAATTCCAAAACCGTTTTGTGTCAATTGACTTTCATACACTGCTGGCCACCGTAAATGCAACACCCTGAAGGAAGCATGCAAATAATATGAAATTTACAACATACATTAGCGGAGGTGAGATATGCAAATGATTAGAATTTCAGCGCAGACGCACATCACGCGCGCCTGTGGCGCCACTTCAAAGCGCTATGTAAGGCTTGGAGATTTCGACGATTTCAAGTACGGCAATTGTGTTTTTCTTGTGGTTTTTCAAAAAAACGATCAATTATGCCTCGTTGAAAACAGCGATCATCTTTTGATCAAGTATCCGAGTTCGACAGAGGAAGGATAGTGGCCTACCGAGATTGTGGATTATCTTTCAGGGAAATCGGTAGTCGTGTTGGACGAAACCAAACAACTGTAATGCGGATATGTGATCGTTAGATTCAGGAGGGTACGACGGACCGACGTGTTCGATCGCATCCACCTCAGTGCACCACTTCATGTGATGACAGGCATATTGTGCGTATGGCAGTGACGGATCGCTCAGCCACATCACGAACCATAGCACAGCACATTCAGTCTGTACCGCATCATCCAGTGTCTGCGCGTACCATTCGACGCCGTTTACAGCAGAGTGGTCTGTCCGCAAGACGTCCATTGCTTCGTCTACCCTTGACGCAGAACCACAGACGTTTCCGCCGCCAATGGTGCGATGAAAGAAGGATGTGGACGGCAGAATGGAATGAAATTGTCTTTACTGACGAGTCACGCTTCTGTCTGCAACACCACGATGGTCGGATTCGAGTCTGGAGACACCGTGGAGAGAGGATGCTGAACAGCTGCGTTATGCACCGCCACACTGGTCCTGCACCGGGTATTATGGTATGGGGCGGTATTGGATATCACTCTCGCACTCCTCTAGTACGCATTGCCGGTACTTTAAACAGCCAGCGCTACATCTCCGAGGTGTTGGAGCCAGTTGTCCTTCCTTACCTTCAGGGCTTGCCCACAGCCATATTTCAACGGGATAATGCGCGACCACACGTGGCACGCATTGTCCAAGGGTTCTTCGTCAATCGCCAGATTGAATTGCTTCCCTGGCCAGCTCGCTCTCCGGATCTTTCGCCGATAGAAAACATGTGGTCCATGGTTGCTCAACGATTGACCCAGAATACATCCCCAGCTGCCACACCAGATCAACTTTGGCAACGTGTGGAAGCTGCTTGGTCTGCTGTACCCCAAGAACACATCCAAAGTCTCTTTGAATCAATGCCGAGGCGTGTGGCAGCGGTGATCTCCAACAATGGCGGCTACTCTGGCTACTGATTTTGGCAGGAACCACACTTCACAGAAGTCTATAAATTTAATCATTTGATACTTGGTCAACATGTTATCTACAAAATAAATTTTGTTGTGATATCTCTTGTCTTTCTTGGTGTTGCAATTTGGGTGGCCAGCAGTGTATAATGTAGTAAGCATCTTTCCAAGACTTTTGAGAAAAGAAAATGACTTTGAGAAATGCAATCCTCTGAAGAAATGTATAGAAATTTCAAAGTACTTATTGTAATTGCAGTAAATTTAAAGTATTTTCGAAAATGTATTATACTTAATAATGGATTAGATGCAATATATAAAATACGATAAAAACAATCATATTATTATAGGATTTTGTTCCAATTTTGTAACAAATATTCGAATTTGCAACTTAGGCATTGATAGATACTTATTTCGTCCAGTTAATAGAGGAAATAAAGATAAATGATGCAATTTAAACATAATTTTAAATTTGAGAGTCAGGGATTTAAAGAGTATTAACTGCAAATTGAGTATTGATTCTATTAAATAGATTTATAAGTATTTTATGTGAATAGCTCATCTCATGATTTGCATAAAATTTAAATGAAATGATATCACATTTAAAATTGATTATTAAAGAGGCAAGAAACTGTCTAAGAATCACGCAAAATAAATAAGTTCATTTCGAGTAATTTTTGATTGTCTAGTTACAAAGTACTTACATTCAATTCAATTTTAGCTTTAAAGATAAAAAGGCTCATGTTAAGTTTTTATAAAATCGCCTTCCTAGTGTCTCATTAATTTAGTTTCTGAATCTTAATAAAATTATCATCAGCTCTGAGATAAATTTTGGAGCGAACCATTGAAGAAATATTTGGATTGTTACTACGGTCAATTTTTTTCTATGCAAGATTAATTAAACGAGAAAAATACTTGGATCAGTACTAGAATCTTTCTAAAAGGAATTCTCATCGGAATTTTGACGATTTTTCGATTATGCTCTCAAAGTTCATCATTTTTCATTTGCAAAATATCTGCATATTATCAAATGTGTTCTAGTAATAAATCCAAAATTTAAAAGTATTAGGTGAGTGATCATAACTTAAATCTTTCCTCTAAGCTCAACTGCATTAAACGAATTAATGTAAAATTAATTAATGGAAAATTAATGATCTATTCAAAATATAGTAAGACCCTAAAAGGTTTTTATCTTACTGTTAAGCCCTTTGAAGCTATGTTTTTACTAAATAACTTCAGTGATCTGACAAGCTGACAAGTTTATGCGATAAATGAAGTAATTTATGAAACCAACTATCAGTGGAGTGTCCTTTCGAAGCTGCTTGTGAGAGGAAGTGTATATTCTCTTGGACTAGATAATATAAACTTTAACTATAGAGAAGATAACCGAACACATATGAAAGACATTTCACACATTAATCTTCAAATAGTTATGATTCTTTCACAGCTTCATTAAATTCTAGAACCAGATATTTGCTTAGAAAAGAAGCATTTAAAAAAGACGCGTTAAAGATAGTGAAACTTTGTCTTTATAGCCACTACCAACTATAGCAACAACCAAAAAATTACTTCATAGTAGAGATGGGTTACACTGTTATATATACTACTATATTGTAAATTAGTTTTTGTTGTGATAACCAAGTTCATCACAATACTCCCCCTCCAGATTTTAGCAGGGACTGAAGTCGATAGACGTTATCGCTAGTGGGGACCTCATTAGATCGTAAAATCTGTATTAAGATCACAGGTGTACTTCCGTATGCGTGGTCATGCAATAGACGATTGCGACCTTTGACTGTCCTGTGTTGCCGTTAGCAGCCAAGTGGAAGTGAGGAGTGAGTAGCAACGAAGAGCGAAGTCGTGATAGGAATAGGAGCAGTGAATGTTATCAAATTGGTTATAGGTTATGTTAATTGCAGTGAATGTTATCAAAAATGTTACAGGGCTTCAGACTGTTGTTGGAAATTATATGCATCGCATTGATGATTCAACTCTCATCGTGGACTATCTATCGAAGTGTGCGCCAAACAAGCACCGTTTGGCTCGTTTTTGAAAGTGGGAGTGTTCACATCACGTATACAGTCACCAATTTAGCAAAGTATGTGAAAGACAGTACAGCTTTGTCTATCAAAAAGTACTTCATGGTGAAGTTTGTTGATGTTATTGTAGCCCTTAACCCCACAGGAGCTTTAATCTCCAGTCGATGGGTGACATGGTGCTTGTTTTGTTAGTATGCAAGGCTTAAGTTAAATTTTGGTTCAGGTTATATATTAGCAGTTGAGTGATTAAAAGTGAAAGATTTCATGGATAATTATTCATTAATAGAATTTAAAATGTATGGCAGCTGATTTAGTATGATTAAGATTGAAGGAGAAAAGCTCTGGACAGCCACCTGTCGTTGCGAACTCATCATGGTGATGGGTTACGCCACACACAATATATATACTACTATATTATAAATTAATTTTTGTAGTGGTGATTGATTAAGTTCACCACAGTCACCTGCAACTCGAAGGTGAAAGGATGCAGGCGTCCCTGTAGCCACTCTCTCCGCCCTCCTTTCAACATTAGTAAACCCTTAACTTTCGGAAAAAGCATTATTTCAGAAATAATAATTTTAGCAAACATTTTTACTCCAAGTGGTAGTTAAAAACATTTTCCAAGAACTTCATTTACGAAAAGGAAAGCAAGTACTTACGAATTTCATGTTGAGAATTTCTTTAGTTGCTACCAACAGACTACAAGAAGAATCACTGGAGAAGGCAAGTTTCGATGTGGACTGTTCGAAACGTCCACCTCTTATATACGCTCGACAGATATCATTTTTTGGATTGTTTATTTCTTTCACATTACTTCAAGATTGGAATTCGTTACAATTCGAGCATCCTCCGAACACCTCAAGGTTGACAACTCACCTTCCCGGGCGGAGGAGATCGGATTGTTGAAAAAAAATGTATTTTTATTTTCAACTTTCATGTTCGGTTGGGTTTGGATTTTGAGTTTGAAGGACATCGGAAGCGAAACCTCCATCATCGTTAACGCTGGGTTTTGCTGCAATTACGATCTTCTTCGCTAAGGGCAAGTTCGTTAATGAGTCGTATGTAATGCTTCTGACGTGGAGCATTGCATTCCTTTGTTAAGTCGTTTTGGGGAGTTAGAAGAATGAGATTGTGTTGGAAATGGAAGCCGGCTTTGCGTGTGTTGCGGGAAACATGATAAATGAACCAGGGACGGTTTGACCGTCGATTATTTTTTGTTGCAGTTTTTTCGAGACTTTTTTTTCGCGCTGCTACTTGAAGAGAAAGTAAAGCATTCTTCATCCCAGAAACCATCAGGGGCGTAACTGAAGGAGGGGGCGCCCAGGGCGTAGGTCCCGAGCGTCAGTGCTTTAAACAGAAATATTTATTAATGGCATTTGCGGTTTTTCTAAAAAACTGTTCAATAATTTTAAGCACAATTTTCTCCTTGTCACAGACGTGTTTTCCAATTTATTTCTGGGGGCCACGGTAGCCCAGTTGGAAGACCAACAATCCGTTCCTCATCCAACCGGATTAGTTGGATCTTTCCCTTCGGGTTTGATCCCGGATCGTCGGCAATAGCCCGTTGTGTTGCTCCAGTGCGACGTTAATTAAATACCTACCTACCTTCCAAACCGGATTAGCAATCGGATGGTTGCGAGTTCGAATCCAACCAAAAGACTGTCGTGTACAAAGAGGGCTGGTGCACGTTAAATCTGTCGTGGCCTCAAATGTCCTCATGTTGGCGAGGTGTGGAAGTTTGGAGAGGGGGTGCCAGCTGAGGTGTTGCCTCGTCATCTGACCGTGGTTCAAAATTGCGTGGCGTATCTCTTCCCTTCGGGATTGATCCCGGATCGTCGTCAATAGTCCGTTGTGTTGCTCTAGTGCGACGTTAATTAATTACCATTACCTACAGGGTGTCTCAGTGGGTTTACTGCGCTAACAGTCTGTGACCTACAGGCGGCGCAGGTACGAGTCCTGTAACTACCCTGGGTGTATTTCACTTTTCAGTATCAGCAAAACTATTTTTGTGTGTATGTTAATTTATTTGATGGACAAGCATTGTTTAGCGCTGATTGGCTATGTGGCTCTTGCGTCATTAAAACCAACCATTTCTAGGTGTGTGAAGTGACTTCATACAATAATTTTTAGAACAAAGTGCTTTTCAAGTAAACTCGTCCTTTCTCCCCCATGTAGCTTTCTTCTATTACTATTCAGAAGTAGGTAGCTATTTAACGTCGCACTGGAGCAACATAACGGGCTATTGACGACGTCCCCGGATAAATCCCGGAGGGAAAGATCCCAGAACTGCACCTCGTAATTTTGAACCATTCTCTAGACTAGTATGTGGGGATCCTTAGATTGCTCAAGTGTGTCCATTAAATTTTTCTTTAAATGAAGGTTAAATTTCTTCTAGGTAGGTATTTTAATTAACGTCGCACTGGAGCAACAAAATGGGCTATTGGGATCAAACCCGAAGGGAAAGATCCGAGGATAACACTACGTAATTTTGAACCACGTTCAGATGACGAGGCAACACCTGAGCTGGCAGCCCACTCTCTGAGCTTCCACACCACGCCAAAGTGAGGACATTTGAGGCCACGACATAATTAACGTGCACCGTTCCCCTTTGTACACGACGGTCTTTGGTTGAATTCGAACTCCCAACCCTCCGGTTTAGTAACCGGAGGGTCCGTTACACTTCCAACCGGGCCACGGCGGCCCATATTTCTTCTAGGAAAACACAGTGGGTTTAGCTTATAGTGTAAAATTTTTCCTCCCTTCGTTTCTCAAAATTATTTGACTTAGTGCTCCTCCCTTGTAAACCGACGATATATATTTCTCTTACGTGGCGCAAAAAATAGTTCTCCATTTAAATGTGTTTAGCACCAAACAGATCAAGCATTACGTTATTCCGCTCACGAATAAAATCTGCCGACGGAAAATAGACTTTCTCACTGGATTTAAACCAAAACAATTCCGGTAAGTAGTTTCAAATCCGTATTTTAGAAATAAATGTATGTGCTATCAAGTAATATATTCATACCGAACGAAGGCATAATAAAGTAGCAAACGGATTCTTAGAGAAAAGATGGGGAAAGTGAAAAGAGTCAGAACAGAAAGAAGTTCATTTAACCATTTGATAGTCATGAGATTTCCGAGTACAGTAGTGTTGTGTGTCACTTGTAAGCCGACTATGTAGAGAAAAAAGGAATTATTTTTTTGAATTATGTATTATACTTTTACTAAAATATAAGTTCAGCAACAAAAATCTAAATTATTAGTTATATACGTTATGTCACATTAGACATCTTAATACTGGCGAAATAATGACATCTATTGGTTGAAAGAATCCTAGGAAAGATTCTATTGGTCGAGAAGTACAAAACTGATTAGAAATCAGGCAAGGAAGAGTGCAGGGTCCAGAATGGATACATGCGTGTGAGTGAGTTAGAGTTAAGAGTAGTTCCTTCAAGGAAGGGACAATAGTGTTTCTCTATATAATGCGTTTTGACACTAAATGCTTGTTTTCATGATAATGTGCAAAACATTGTCCTATTGTTATCTGTTTGAACAAAAATATAATGCAACCAAAGTGCTCATAATTTTTATTTTTGACCTAAAAACTTATAGTTAGTCTTTAAATGGCTGTACTAAAAATTTGATCTTTATTTAGTTAATGAGTTTCTGCTCTAAGCCGACGATATGGTCCAGATCAAACTCCACAATCACTGAAAAGTCTTTAAATGTATCTTATGAAACTCTGAATGTGTAATTGATGTGTTTTTTCTACTGATTAAATTATATTCTTTAATTTGAGACTTTGTTTTAACGAAAGAATAATGAATGCTAGGTCGCATTGAGAGCGAGCATGCTTCACTCAGCGAACCAATGAAGATTTCTTAGAAATCTTTGGGGGTTCGGCGAACGAGAGATAGCAGAGGGTATAGTTAAAGGAAAACAAGCAGGCTCAGTCATTTCTCGCAGAGGAGACCACTGGCTCTATTGCATTAATAGTTTAACACCCGCACACATCGACCAAAGCTTTGTTGTGGTGTGTTTCGTTTGAACACTAAAGTTGGTCTTCAATTCCATAAATTAACTTACCATTAAATTACTTCTCTAATCAATTCTAATCACTAATGACTAGTTTATTGGATACGATAGGACCTCTAATTATATCCTTACTTTTAAAGTAATTTCTAATTTCACGAAATTTTCTTAAATTTTAACTTTTATTATTTTTTTAAAATTAATGTTAATGCTTTCCTTGCAAGAATATTCAGCAATATAGGGGATAAGTCCCGATCCAGAATCGATCACCAAAACCTAAGCAATCGGGTCAGTAGTTGGGAGGGACTTGACAACGTTTCGATTGGACAAGTGCTTTTTGGTTTTGTACTAGATTATTTTTACGCTTATTAAACTTAATCCTCCTAGTGGTTCATCTTCGTGTTGATAATTGCGTAAAAATAGTGATCAGTTTCTAGTGCAAAAACCTATTCCAAACTCTCACCAGTTCTGGGCAAGAGACAATTTGATCTTCATTCCCCTTGGAGTAATATGGCAGCTTTGTCTAGACGAGATATCACGTCCTTAGCAAAATTGACCAGATCATGGGCAAGATATCTCGTCTAAACCCTTGGAGGATTAAGCCACTAGATCTAAATTTTTAATTCGAATTTCTCCCTCCTTTCTTTATTTAATAATTTTATTTGATTATTTAAATAATTTTCTTTTTGTGATGTGGAGATGAGCTCATTTGCAACGGGTGCTCCGAAAGTGATACGTCCTGTCCCATCCTCTTAGCCATTTATTTCCCCACCTTGCAACGTAGCAGGTGTTTGTTGTTGTCGTGCGTGTGCAAAGAATCGCGACAACCTTGCGCCTCTCCGAAGAAACCCAATCTGAAGATTCTTCGGCAGGGTGGAGCTGAGAGAGTTCGTCGGCGCGATACAAGGTCGCATAACTGTTCTTCTGCCCATCGGAATCAATCAAGACGTGCGCCACAAGGACGTTCAAAGGCACTGATTCTCTGGAGGAGAAAGCTGGATACGTGAAGACAATATCAAACAGCCCTATAAGTGCAATTTCTTTCTTCCTTTGTGCGTCAGGTTATAGATTTATGGGCCTGACGCGCTCGCACACTAATGGGGGTAATTTTAGAACAGGACTGGGTGATCCGGTTCGGGGACGATAACTAGACCCCCTCCCTTCGAACGAGACCAGATTTCTTAAGATTGAGAAGTTACATTTGTATTGTATTTGTAATAAAGATGTACAAAAAAGTTCGCTAAGAAGGACTATACATTTGTTAGTTTAGCATGGAATACTTGAAATAGGTTGAATTCACGTCGGGCCACAGAACGGGCTATTGACGACGGTCCGGGATCAATCCCGAAGGGAAATATCGAGGACAACATCTCGTAATTTTGAACCTGAGCTGGCACCCCACTCTCCAAACTTCCACACCACGTTACGTGAGGCCCGTTTGGGCTACGACAGATTTAATGTGCACCAGCCCCCACGTACGGTCTTTGATCGAATCGAGTTCGAACTCGCAATCCTCCGGTTGCTAATTCTGCTACTTCTTCAACCGGGCTACCGCGGCCCCACTTAGAATAGGATTTTAATTAGATGAGAAGCCCGTCATTTAACCTGAGGAGAGCCATGACTCAGTGGATTTGCCCACTGCGCTAGAAACTTGCGAGTTGTAGGCGGTGCAGGTTCGATTTCTTCCTGGGCGTACTTCACTCTTCTGTGTCAGTAACATTTTTGTTGTGTATGTGTATGTCCATTACTCGAGGGTGGCTTGTGTTCGACTTGGCAGCTTGGACAAATACGGTCCTTGAGCTATAAAAACCCAACCATTGAACCATACTGGGACCCGAAGAGCAGATGTGGTCGGAAAACTTGCACCCCTCCGATATTTTTATGGTTATTCCCAGACCCTTGACATGTGGGGCAAAATGCATCGTCGTTTGTGATTCAGTGGTTTTCTAAATGTGTCTAACAATGATTAATACAATACAAAAATACTCAACTCCATGTTGGTGAATTAATTGTTTTAATTACTGATTAATATATGTACATTATTTACAGGAATAGGCAAGTTAAAGCAATGCCATTAAAATTGCTTACTCAAAACAGGCGTCAAACCCAATCAAACTCTACACTCGAAGTAATGTAAGTATGAGGGAGCCTTAAGATGGGTCAACGTGGAACTCAGGGTGGAGAGACTTCACATTTGACGTCACCTCATTCTAACAATTTTCACATCTTCATTCTGGTCCCCAGTATCAGCTTCGACGACTTGTACCTTCATGATATAAGACTATGTACTCCAGGAACTCTGAGATTAACTCACTAAGCGCCACGAGATTTCCGAGTAGTGTAGCATTACCTTTCCTCCACGGCACTCATAGTGACTAAATAACCACATCTATTGTTTGAAGGAATCCTAGGAAAGATTATATTGGTTAGAAGTCATACAAGGAAAACTACAAGTTGCAGAACGGATGTATGAGCGTAAGCCCCTCAGAGGGTTGATTACCATAAATATATGGATTTATCTCTTTCCTTCTTTTGCATGGTTGTATAGATTTTTGTAGAAAGTACATTGAAATATTTATGAAACATTAAATTTGAATTTATTTTATTGGGGAATGCCGCGCTTCTGGACACACATGAACACTACGCTACTACTCTTGTGGCCTGAATACAGTACAGTACAGATACGGTTAGAGTACAGATACTGTACTGATTTGTGTTTCTTGATGAGTCACGGGAAGAGTTATGATGGATGCCCACTGTTCTTTTTTGTAATGTAATAAATTTATTACGATATAATTTATTAAAAGTATTGTAATTCTGGCAATGCTCATTTTAAGTTCAATTAAGGAATATAGTGAGAGCAAAACAAACTAAAAAATGAGAGGAATACTTGTGTTTTACACGATGTTCTTTATCTGTTATGATCAGATTCTTCCTTATCTTCTATATAACGCTATTGTGTTAATTTCAGTCTTGACTGAATATGAAATTAAACTAATATGCATGATTTTTAAATTCTTATGTGAATTTGAATGGAAATATTATACATCACGCGTTACTTTAATTTTTTTCCATTACAGAATACTCAATATAAATGCAAAGTCCTTCGGGAATATCATACAAGTAAGCATCATTCTTTCCAGTTGCTATCGTTTTGAAAAATAAATTAGCTTTAAAATTCCTGAATATAAGAAACGAATGAAACAATCATTGCGTATTATGCGTCCATAAATAAACGTTCCATTTCAAACCGAAAGTGATACCTGACCTTCCACAGATAGAACCGAAGCTGAATTACTGCTGAATATAAGCCATACTTTTCAAATTGTAAAATAGAACTAGTGTGATATTAGGGTATTTTATCTACATTTTAACAAGGGTTAATGTGTGTGTGTCGTCATCTTACTGGAAAAAAAATTTGTCCTAGGTTAATATTGTACAAAATCGTAAAATTATTTTTTTTATTTCTTCTATACTCTTTAATCTTTTAACAACATGTAATTTTTTAGGAAATTAAATCTTAACATATTAGTTTTATTTTTAAATAATTGACTATAAAAACCGGAAATTGTGAAAACCTCTATGCTATTACTCTTATTTTAAAAATTCTTGTCTTCTTCATAAAAAAAATCAAGTGCTTTCGATTTAGTCTCAAATACCATGGCAGGTAGTTAATTAGCGTCGCACTAGAGCAAGATAATGACTCCGGGCTATTGGCGACGATTTGGGATCAATCCCGAAGGGAAAGATTCGATGGCAACAACTCGTAATTTTGAACCACGATCAGATGACCAGGTCAACACCTGAGCTGTCACCTCACCCTCCAAACTTCTACACCACGCTAACGTGAGGACATTTGATGTCACGACAGATTTAACTTGCACCAGCCCCCGCGTACACGACGGTCGGGACGGACGCAACCCTCCGGTTGCTAATCCGTTACTCTTCCAATTAGGTTTCCCCGGCCTATCGCAAATACCATGAATTGCAGAAAATAATGATTCCAAATGTCTCATCAGGTTCTTTTTTAACCCTCCAAGTATTTCAACGAGAAACCTTGTCCAAGATCTGGTCAACTTTTCTAAGGACGAGATCCCGTCGAGACAAAACTACCCTATTACTACAAGAATACTGATCCAAGTAGAAAAAACAAATTGTCCTTTGCCAGAACTGGTAACAGTTGGGGACAGGTTTTTGCAGCATAGATAAAAATCACATAAAATAAAAGGCACATTACAAACTGTACAAAGCTTTACAAATTTCGTCCTTTTGAAGTAATTATAAAATTGTTCTATTCCGATTCTTTGGTTGCCGATTTCAAAGCCATTCACAGACACATGTATTTAAACATTACCTTCTAAACCATCTTTAACATTTAAAATTATTAACAAAGTAAAGTAATAAAAGCTTTGATACAATGGTGAAGTTTGAAGCCAGCGTTCGGAAACTCATGCTTACTATAATTGGACTCCTGGAACTTTTCGATCACGCTTAATACGCTTGCAGTCATTACTTGTCGGCATTGGGTGTTATCCATTGAGGGGAAAATCGATAATATCGTTAAAATTTTTCATTGAGAGGAAACATTGCACCAACAGCTTTTAAGTCGTTCAAGAATAATTCAATGGAGAAAAATGTAAAATAATTGAATATTGAAATGTGAATTTATAATGTAAAATATGAATGAAATGTAGTGGATAGGGGGGTAATTCCACAATTTAAAGAATGAGTTCTATAGGATATGTAATAGTATCCCCATTATCATCTACAGAAAAATAGTCTCACAAGGTTTGTATCGGGGTTGCACTTAAAATAAAATGCATATTTCTGCCCCAAAATATATCTATGAATTTAAGAGTAAAATAAAATATACGAAACTCGTTATCATGAACTTCCATATTTTTGTGATCCCCAATATTAGTTCAATAAAATATTTCCAAGGAGAGGAGCAATGCAATCTTTCCAAAGGATTCTATTCTAAGTAAATACTATACTACTTTAGGAATTTCCGTCCCCACGATTGCCGTAGAAGAATCTTCTAAGAGCTCAAAAGATAAACGATTTCTGATGTGGGTTATATAGTTTGGATCCCTTCATTCAATTCTCCATCAACCCGGGTCACTTCCTTAACAGAGTTTGTAACATTCAGACAATGAAACCAGAGACCAAATACAGCTAGTATACCAAGCATTTTGCTTCTTCAGCTAGAATGGGAGATTGTTGTTTTTTCAAGCAAATCTTGTGTTCAGCAAGATTTGGAAAAATTAGAAATTGTTTTTCCTTTTCTTTCAAACTAATTCGTTTTTCTCACTTTAAATAATTCTCTTCATCTTAAATCCCATAATCATGCTTAATGTAAAGATGTATTTGTTTGGTTCTTTTAAAGTTCTTATAAAACTGGAATCGTATAAGCATATGGAGGACTCCAATTCCCTCAAACATAAAAGTTGAAATTCACCTGTAAAAATTTCTTTCAATGATCTGATTTATTCTTTTAAATCAAATTCTTAATGGAAGGCTCAACTTTAGTGATTCTCGAACTCGGCTTCACGGTTTTGTGAATTGCAGGAAGAGTTCTGAGTAAATATTGAAATTTTAAAATTACAGAAATAAATCTAAGTTCCAACCTCAATTTCATTGATAGAGCACATTTTAATAAAAAAGTGCGAATTAAAGATCTAGAGGTGGGACATCCGAGCTGAATGAAATCTGAAATTAGAGTGGATAGAAAAGTATATAGAGGGGGCGGAAACGGCAAGTAAAACGTGGAGAACATTGCAAGATCATGAAATTTTGAGCTTAAGTTACAGGCTTCTGAAACATGAATGATCTTATGTTGAATTAATAAATGTCTGGCAGTGGCACAGCCCAAGGATCACAAGTCTAATCTCCGGAAAGTGTTGGGATTTCTGATTTTTAAAATATCTCAACTAATGAAACACAAAAAGCAAAAAGTATTTTTTAATCTATATATATAAAATAGGATGTGTGTATGTGTGTGTATGTGTGTGTGGGTATATTTTCTATACAAATCTACACCGTTTGACCAATCCACACCAAATTTGGTACACTTATACTTTAGAACACTGCGGTCAGCATAGACTAACTCTTAACCCCCGTTCTATTGGCCCTGGGGGGCTAAAAACTATTCGAAATCGCCATAGAAATAACATTGAGCATAGATTGATTGCTTTAGGCAGCGATGGTTGCTTTACCACTGTTGATCGAAAAACAATTTTTTCCGAAACAAATTAAATTACAGTATTTATGTTTGAACTGACTTTTTAGTTCTTCCCATGATGTAAATAAATTATAGATATTTTATTGATGAAGGGGGAAAGAATATTTTAAAATATTTATGTTTGCAAGGAAATTCAAGGAAAGGTTTTCAGGAGTTCAAGGATTATTTTCAAGGAAAGTTGGTGTATATATCGACCAACTTTCCTTAAATAATTTATTGAATACGTAATGATTTGTAGAATTCTGTTTCACGAGGCTTTTTAGGTAAGGCGTGTAACTTATTTTAAAATGTCCGGAATAGATACATGTGAATCCTCCGTTGAAAGCAGTGATTTTCTTTCTGAAAAATTCTTTAAAATCGACCTTCTGCTTTTTGAAAAAATTTTATCTATTCAGTTTAATTTGTCTACACCGATTATATTTATTTCTAACCCAAGCACCGTTATTCCGAAAAGCACAAACGAAAAACTCATTGATCATGAAAGCGTAATTTTGCTACTCGGTATCTGGCAGCACCAGAATTAATGTTTACTTTTTTTATAAAACTTTGTAGAACTTTCTAGAAAGTTGGGGAAACGGAAAATTCCTTGGACTCATGGTGGAGGACATTCCAGCACCCACTCGATTCTTAGCTGGTCGTATTTAAAGGAAGCTAACACGGTAAGTCTTCCAGTTTATCATCTTTCAGTGAATCTGGCAGTTTTATTTCGCTCTTTTGATTGTATAAGTGTTTCCTACTTTATTCGACAGTGATAGTGTACATTTTGGATTTATATTTCTAAACGGATGTAAATACTACATAATTTTATATTCGTTTTTTTCGTTAATTTTAGCTTTTTTTGTATTCTATAATAGATTTCAATGCTCAGTGAGAATGCTTTTTCTTAATTTTCTAAACATGTTTAATGGGATCAGAATTAATGCTTTTTTTACACCAGAATAAAAGTTTATTTTTTAGCATGATTTAGAATTCTGTGTTTGAGTATTTTGATTGACAGCTTTTAAGTAAGGCATTAATATTTTTTATTTGTTTTAAAAGTTTGATATTCCTAAACTGGTGTAAGTACTTCGCAATTTTAAATTCGTTTTACCATTTAGTTTATATTAGCTTTTTATTTTTATTGTATCCTATAATAGATTTCATTACTCAGTGAGGGTGTGCCTTTTGCTTATTTTATGAAATAGCATTCCTTTGTATTCTTTTACAGATTTCTTTGCTGTAGCAATGCCTCCAAGGAAGCGGAAGGCGATCGGCCAAGTGCAGTCAACTGCTAAGATGATGAAAGATGAGCGTAGTCAAGAAACTTCCGAGGAGAGGAATAAAAGACTTGCGATTGCGAGAGCTACAACATCTAGAGCAACAGAGACGGCACAGCAGCGTGTGGCCCGACTACAGGATATGAAAGAGAGCTACTACATCTAGAGCAACAGAGACGGCACAGCAGCGTGAGGCCCGACTTCAGGATAAGAGGGATAATGCTACTATATTTAGAGCAACAGAGACGACACAGCAATGTGAGGCCCGACTACAGGATAAGAGAGATAGAGCCAAACGATCACGGACTGCGCACCATTTTAGCTTAGCATTGGAAGAATTCCACTACGATTCACATAAAGACTACTCGCTGCATGCAAGTGTTACCATCGGGAAAATGGAAATGGTTTGTAGTTACAGTCAAGCCAAAAAGTTTAAATCAGAGTTTACTGGTATTTGCTGTAAAAATGGAAAAGTTAAACTCTGCCAACTGGAACCACCACCACAAGACCTTTTGACTTACACATCAGGAGATACGTCAGAGTCGAAGTATTTTCTTAGTAACATCGGAAAATACAAATCATATTTCCAAATGACATCATTCGGCGCCACATCAGTTGTTGGACAGCCCGGATTTCCGTCGACGTTCAAGGTGCAAGGGCAGATTTACCATAGAGCGGAATCGTTGCTTCCCTGCCAGATCAACCACCAAAATTTCTACAACTATATTTTATTCAAAACGAACAAATGGAAACTGATCAGAGGTGTGCCTACATCTCGGGAACAAGACGTCAGATTGTGTTAAACTTACAGAGGATGTTTCATGAGCACAATAATCTTATTAAAACGTTTGAAACAGCATTGGAACGTATGCCAACAGATGAATATAAAGTAGTCATAAGAGCAGACCAAAGACCAGCAGGCGAACACGAGCGGCGCTTTAACTCTCCTCAAGCAGTTCAAGTTGCGGTGGTGATATCAGGAGATGAGTTTCATCAACGGGATATCGTTATTGAAAGACGAGGTGAATCATTGCAGCGCATTTCGGAAACACATCGATCTTACGATGCTCTGCAATACCCAGTGATATTCCCCCATGGTGAAGATGGATATCATTTTAATCTGAGGCAGATCAACCCAAGAACAGGTGAAACAACTAGCAAGAAAGTTTCAGTGATGGATTTCTATGCGTACAGATTAATGGTTCAAGATACTGAGCAGAACCACGTATTGAACTGCAGGCAATTGTTTCATCAGTTCATCGTCTATATGTACGCAAAAGTCGAGAGTGAGCGTCTCCTTTACATTCGTCTAAATCAACGTAAACTGAAAGTTGATATATTCACCTGAGAGATGCTGTGTCAGATGACGGGAACGTTGAAAACCTCGGTGCCTTAGTCGTACTACCAGCTACATTTACAGGCAGTCCCAGACACATGCACGAATACACGCAAGATGCTATGACGTACGTGAAGACGTACGAGAGACCAGACTTATTTATCACCTTCACCTGCAATCCGACTTGGACGGAGATCAAGGAGGTTCTTACCAATGGTCAATTACCCAGTGAGCGCCACGACTTGATTGCGAGAGTATTTAAACAGAAGCAGTTGAAACTGCACTTTGCGCATCTTTCGTTTTTAGAATTCTGCATTTTTTCGTCGGAATTTCGTTTCTGTTTGTCTTTATGTCTTAATCTTTTACATATTGCAATATATTCAGGAATTAAATGTATATATTTGCGTCCGAAATATATTGTAGAAGCTATGAAAAAGTTAAAACGTATCTTCCGCGCAACTTAAATGATTGCATTTTTCTGTTGAAGAAAAGTGCTTATTCTAATTCACTTTTCAAGCAACATTTAACCATTTCAACCCGAGCAACGCCGGGTAATTCAGCTAGTATTCATCATAAAATAATGGCCATTTTATTTTAAAAACGTCTGTTGTTTTATGAATTAATCTTTATTATTCAAAGTAATAGTTTAATGATATTAGAAAGTATCAAGGCAATGATTATCAACGTTGTTTTTTCCTACTCCGACTAAAATATCTTCAACTGCGATTAAAAATAACTTTTAAATGTAATTTTAAGAAAATAAAGTTGTAGCAAATAATGTGCAATTGTTTCCTGCATGTCATTTGACGGGTTAATTTAAATAAGTCAACCCACCAATAATGATACAAAATAAAAAGAGATTTTCAAGAAAAAATGATTAAACACTTGCTTTTTTAAATTTTATTTTGTAAATATCTGCGGAGTAACCATCGTAGATTCTTTCGTGTACATAGATTAATTTCATAGGTCCATCTCAATTACTGAGATGAACCACTTTTTATACGCGGTCTGAAGTAAAGTAAGTTAATAGTCCAGTAACCAAAAAATAATACAAAAACTTTTTGAAAAGTGTGATGAGATCTTCGTATTTAAAAAACATCCATTTTTAAACCATGGATCCTCTGAAGTAAAATCCTGACTACCCCACTGAGCCTGGGAGCCCAATCGAAATATTGTAGAGATGTACACACATAACTAATGACTGAACTAGCGGAGCATGTGAAAGGATATTCAGGACTTCTTGCCACGCGCACACTACGGAGAGACGACAGCATTCCACAAAGGTAGACGAGAGCTCGAAATGACGATGAACTGAGAGATATAATCTATATATTAATACGTGAAGAAAAAACTTTGTACCCCTTTTTAAGCACATTGCGCGAACGGAGGAGTATGAAATTTGGCATAATTTGCCACCACATAAGTTAGTATTGAAAGTTAAATGCATCGTTTTGCTGATCAGAAACTTAAATACAAAGGAAGCATTAGTCAATGGAACAATAATGCGCATCAAATTTATGCATCGTAATACTATTGATTACGAAGTTTTAACTGGAACCGCACGCAATAAGAGAATTTTGATTCCATGTATAAATTTAACATATTCCGGAACTACACTGCTGGCCACCGTAAATGCAACACCCTGAAGGAAGCATGCAAATAATATGAAATTTACAACATGCATTAGCGGAGGTGAGATATGCAAATGATTAGAATTTCAGCGCAGACGCACATCACGCGCGCCTGTGGCGCCACTTCAAAGCGCTATTTAAGGCTTGGAGATTTCGACGAATTCAAGTACGGCAATTGTGTTTTTCTTGTGGTTTTTTCACAAAAACGATCAATTATGCCTCGTAGAAAACAGCGATCATCTTTTGATCAAGTATCCGAGTTCGACAGAGGAAGGATAGTGGCCTACCGAGATTGTGGATTATCTTTCAGGGAAATCGGTAGTCGTGTTGGACGAAACCAAACAACTGTAATGCGGATATGTGATCGTTGGATGCAGGAGGGTACGACGGACCGACGTGTTCGATCGCATCCACCTCAGAGCACCACTTCACGTGATGACAGGCGTATTGTGCGTATGGCAGTGACGGATCGCTCAGCCACATCACGAACCATAGCACAGCACATTCAGTTTGTACTGCATCATCCAGTGTTTGCGCGTACCATTCGACGCAGTTTACAGCAGAGTGGTCTGTCCGCAAGACGTCCATTGCTTCGTCTACCCTTGACGCAGAACCGCAGACGTTTCCGCCGCCAATGGTGCGATGAAAGAAGGATGTGGACGGCAGAATGGAATGAAATTGTCTTTACTGACGAGTCATGCGTCTGTCTGCAACACCATGATGGTCGGATTCGAGTCTGGAGACACCGTGGAGAGAGGATGCTGAACAGCTGCGTTATGCACCGCCACACTGGTCCTGCATCGGGTATTATGGTATGGGGCGGTATTGGATATCACTCTCGCACTCCTCTAGTACGCATTGCCGGTACTTTAAACAGCCAGCGCTACATCTCCGAGGTGTTGGAGCCAGTTGTCCTTCCTTACCTTCAGGGCTTGCCCACAGCCATATTTCAACAGGATAATGCGCGACCACACGTGGCACGCATTGTCCAAGGGTTCTTCGTCAATCGCCAGATTGAATTGCTTCCCTGGCCAGCTCGCTCTCCGGATCTTTCGCCGATAGAAAACATGTGGTCTATGGTTGCTCAACGATTGACCCAGAATACATCCCCAGCTGCCACACCAGATCAACTTTGGCAACGTGTGGAAGCTGCTTGATCTGCTGTACCCCAAGAACACATCCAAAGTCTCTTTGAATCAATGCCGAGGCGTGTGGCAGCGGTGATCTCCAACAATGGCGGCTACTCTGGCTACTGATTTTGGCAGGAACCACACTTCACAGAAGCCTATAAATTTAATCATTTGATACTTGGTCAACATGTTATCTACAAAATAAATTTTGTTGTGATATCTCTTGTCTTTCTTGGTGTTGCAATTTGGGTGGCCAGCAGTGTATTTTACCATTTAACTTTCAAAGAACTCAATTTCTAATTATACCTGCATTTGCGATGACAATAAATAAGTCTCAAGGACAAACATTCGAAAAAATTGGAATTTTATTGAGGCAGCCAGTTTTTACACATGGTCAATTGTACGTCGCAGCAAGTAGAGTTCGATCATTCGATGATTTGAGATTTTATATTTCAGAATATAACGGTCAAGGGCATTTAGCAAACGATGAAAGAGTTTTTACAAAAAACATCATCTACACAGAAGTTTTGAATCATTAAATTCATTGTCGGACTATTTCAAGTTCAATGGACAACATTTATTTTTTTAACCACCCGGATTTTTTTTGTTTCAATAAAAAATATATAAAAAAATACGAAGCACGTATTCCTTATTTCATTTTTCCTTTTTTGGATTTATTTTGTATTTAAATTTTATATAATTTGAAAAAGATAGGCAAATTAACTGTGTAGCCTTGGCGAAACCTGTGGCCAGTATAGCATTAAAAAAAACCCAAGAAAATGTCAAACAACGCGTTATTGTTTTTTAGATATGGCTTAACCAAGCTATACCGCATTTTTCCTATGACGTATTTGTACATGCTCGCAGCTTACGTAGTAGAACAAAATTCAAAAATATTATATGCAATGAATATAGAGGTATACTCTTTGACAAAATAACCTTATTAACGTTCAAACTTAAAAATTAAATGAATTATGGTCGAATTTCGACCACTGGGCGACCACTAGTGCCAATAATAATGTGAACTGTATCAACTGTATTTTTGACGAATACGTCTTTAAAATTGAAGCAGTACTAGGGGCATGCATGAAAAGTCGAGAGGAACCAAAAAGCGTTACAGTTATTTTGTCTTATGATTTTAAAATTAGAAGAAACATTCAAAAGATGAATATAGCGTCGTGCAAACAAAGGACATGACCTTTGAATCGCGTGCGAAGAGGGGGTCCGGTCCACAATATATCGAAATTCTATGGTGCTGAGCGAGTGTAACTTTGGAATTGGATTGTGTGGTTTGAGGACTGCGTAAGTAGTGAAATTCGAAAGATACCAAACTAAGTTACAATCACTGGACTTTAATCAATAAAATTATCTTTCAATATTAATATAACTGCACTTTAATCGTTCAAACTGTAAATTAATTGTTAAATATTCACAATGAACAATGGTTTAAATTTCCAATGTCTGCTTCATTTATTCCACAATCCAACATCAGGCCTGAGTATTCACGTCGAAACCTACCAATTGTTTTTTTTGTAAGTAATCTATATATTATTGTCCATCTCGTATTAAATAATGTTGATTTATATCGAAGAGTCTGTGTCCTCGCCCCACCCCAAAAAAGCGATAGTTAATCTATACATATAAAGCAGAGTTGGCATCTGTCTGTTCTCCATACAAATCTACACGGTTAGACCAATCTACACCAAATATGGTACTCTTATTCTTTGGAACCCTACGAGTAACGTAGGCTACATATTAACCCCCATTCTATTTGTCTTGGGTGTGCGGAGGGGTGTAATGTCCCGTCATCCTGGACAGAGAACTTGCTAGGGGGCGCTCTCTCTGGCTGTGCAGATGACGTCAGAGTTAACATCTACAGGAGATGACTTTGGAGGTTTTAGAAACTTAGAATATGATGCAATAGCAGATGGGTGCGGTTGCGCTGAAAATTGCTCAGTATCATATCATTTATGCATCCCGTCTGCAAATTCTTAAACTGTAGCTTCATTATTGAAATGTAAATTTTTATGATTATTTTCTGAAAGCGGTCTTTTTTTCTATCGTCGATATGGTACAGGGGCTAAAGACAATTGGAAATCCTCATAGGAATAACATTGCGTATTTATACGATCAATGTCAGACCAATTCACACTGAATTTGGCCCATTCATTCTGTAGAATTCTGCGGGACACATAGGCTATATATTAACCCCGTTCGATTTGTCCTGGGTCTGCAGGAGGCTAAAAACAATTCGAAATTTCCATAGGAATAATATTGAGTAATATGACGATGAATTATAAACAATTCAACCCGACCAACGCCGGGTAATTCAGCTATTAGAATATATTGAAGAAAAGTGTTTCGCGATTCGACACATATATGCATATAATTTAATTTTAAGAATCCAATATTTGTCTTCGTTTCAGAGTTATAACTAAATCCTGAATCTTAGTTTAGTCGAACTTCTGTTTGTACCTCTAGTTATGACTCAAGTGTTTTCTCCTATTCTGGAATACTAGACGATGACCAGATGGGTGAGGAATTCTGCCGCAAGGTGATTTGCGGCAGAGTAAATGCGTATTTAAGTGTCTTGTAGGAGACGATTAAGGAGATTGAGTGCCCTGAACTTAAATTCATTTACCCACCCAAGTTTCAAATTGTCACCAACCTCTCATCAATCGATTTTGTTCATTGATTATTTCTCGGATATCTGAAGTCAGCAGTTAAATTTCACGTCACACCACCCTACTACTGGCATTAATTTAACTTTTAGTTCCAATTCATTATTCGGTACCGTTTTCGGCTCTCATTTCTGAAGTTCTGCGAAAGTTGTTAATGAAATTGGTCTTTTGTAATTGTCTTGATGGCGGTGTTCTTCATTTTTCTGATCCTCATCAGAAAGTACTGTATGTCGTATAACTTCAGGTATAGGTAATCGTTATCTTAAGGTAAGGTAAGGTGACTACGTTGAAAAGTCAATTTTTAACTAAAATTTTATACTTCATTTTATTCCATATTCTTAATATTTAGACTTTTTCTTTACAAAACTGTTTTTATTTTGTCTGTACGGTGAATAGAAGAGAAGATAAAGCAATTTAAATAGATCTTGACAGCTGTTTTTAAATTCGTTTTCAAATATTTAAATTCATTTTCCTCTTATTGCGATTTTAAGCAAAATTTTTGTTCGAGAAATGGGATAACTAAAAAAGTACCATATATTTTTGAATGAAATTTGATATGGTGGTTTCTATATTCGTTTTGTAGGGCCTGAACTTGGATGAGTTATCTTTTTAGAGATTTCAGTGTTGTGGCTTTAGGAAAATTTTCAAAAATTCATGTTTTCTTCTACATTATTCCCAATATCTCATGAGAGAAAAGGAATATTGTTTATCTTTTAGTTCAAGCCCTAGCTTATATATTTAGGAGACTAAAATTTTAGGCAAATGTACTTATAAGTTTTTAAGTTGTAATGGTTCTCGCTAATGTCACTTTTTTCCTAAATTTTCCAATTTTTGCCAATTTTTTAATAAATTATAATAATTTGTAGTGATTTTTTTTATAATATGTTTTTATAAGCTGTTTTACCTTAAAAGGAAAAAATAGTACAATTTGAACATTTAAACAAAGGATTGCGAACGAAGTCAGATACTTTAAGAAAAAACCAGAAACCTATAGAAACAGTTTTTCATACAAAACGAATAATTGAAATTCTATAATGCATAATGAAATCTATTCTCTTTACTTGATTGTACTGATATTTTTACTTTTCTACAGTAATTGTTCTAAATGCTAATAGAATTGTCATAAATTGAATGCTTGAAAGTTGAATGAAGAAATTGATTGTTTCACTTAAGTTGATTGCTTTGTTTAATAAAAATAATATTGAGAATCTACAAACTAATGTTCTTGCATCATAATTAATTATTCAAAATTTTCTCAATTGAGGACTCTTTTCAAGGTCCATAAACACGCCATTAATGTTAAATAATTAGATATATTTTACGCCCAATGTGCTAATTAATTATTCATTTTATACCGAACTGAAGTTCTTCACGCTACAAAAAAAGAGCCTTATATAGCGATTTTCAGAACATCGCTATTTTATTTGAATACATTATAATTTTAATTAAATCGTTTTATTTTTATTTCAGTGCTACTTAATTGAAATGAAATATATCACATAAAAATTTAACCAAGAATAATTTTAATATGGAATATTTGTATTTAGCAGATGGCATTTTCGTCTGATTCGTGTATATAAATCAATTCTATCACATTAATTTTTCAAAGTTTACTTTTCTATCACAATTTTACAAATACACTTTAAGGATTGCAATTCTAATAATAATATTAATAACATAATAATTTATAGACATCTAAGAAAGACTCGTGATAATTCTTGATAAGAAAAACGACTGGCATTTGTATGAGTCCAAGACACTGATGTCCGAAGTTTTAAAAAATAAAACATATCTTCTGTAAGTAAGTTGCTTACGGTCTGGAAATTGAGAAACGATAAAGAAAAAAAATAGCGGTTTTTTCAAACTCAAACTGGTTTACGAGAAAAACACCTCTTAAACAATGAACTGATTTCAAACAGTCATTTATCCTCTCAACTTGTCTTAATTTAAGTTATTCATCAAAAATTCGTTAAGAATCAAAGCGTTATTTACATATTTCATTTTTTTACCTGCTCCGTCTAATGCGATTTTTCAACCCGTTTCTAACGGCTGTGATTCTTCTTTTCGGCGTAGGATGGTCATCACCGACTACTGTGCGGAATAAATTACTTTTTTCTATTCAGAACTGAAAGTGGCGTCAGAAAACAATCGCCTTTCAATTCTTCATTGGTATGGACAGGGCGAAGGAATGGAGGAAATCGATAATTCGAAGAATCCTTCGGCTTTTTATCAGACTGCCTACAGCATCCTAATACTCAGAAAAGCCTTGAACACAAAGAAGAGTCCACACCCTGTCCCACCAAGTGACCTAGATAGAAATTCTTGGGGCCCAAAGATACGGCGAAAACACCGCTGGACTTCTCGGATGAGCCATAGTAATTATTTCGATCGAAGTTATTTAATCAAATTCCGAATTCGCTTTTCTACATTCAAAATAAAAAGACACCAGTAGCACAGCGTGACAGTGATGACTGAGGATGTCGAGATTGGATCCAAAGGGTAAAAATGGTAGGTGGTGTCGAGAACACAAACCATAGTTTTGACGGGAATACTAAGCGTCATGTTGGATAGTGGAATGAATGAAGCTGATGTAAAAACTTGAGGTATCTGACTACGTTCGGAATCTTTTTTTAATGTTTAAATTATGCTATTTTTTAAGGTACAACTTGTTAAAAACACATTATAAAACTAAAAATCACTACAAATTATTATAATTCATTAAACAAATTGGCAAAAGTTGGAAAACTTAAGTAAAAAATGTTAACGAAAAAGATTACAACTAAAATTTGAGTTGCCTAAAATTTTGCATAGTCTCCTAAATATATATGCTAGGGCCTGAACTAAAAGATATGCATATTCCTTTCCACTTATGAGAGATATTTGAAGTAATGTAGAAGAAACAAATTTTTGAAATTTTTTATTACGCCACACCTGAAATCTCTAAAAAATTTCCTTTCCAGATAATTCATATCTTAGTTCAGGTCCTCCAAAACAAATATAAAAACCAGTACACAAAATTTCATTCAAAAATAAATAGTACTTTTTTTAGTTATCACGTTTTTCGAACAAATATTTTGCTCAAAATCCCAATAAGAGAAAAAATGCGTTTAAATATTTGATAACGAATTAAAAAACAGCTATCAAGATCTATTCAAATAGCTTTATCTCCGTTTTATTCACCATAGAGGCAAAATAAAAACAGTTTTGTGAAGAAAAAAGTCTAAGTATTAAGAATATATGAAATAAAATTAAATACGAAATTTTAGTTAAAAATTGACTTTTCAAATAAAAGACAATAAAATACAAATAATTTTCAGCCCTAATTAAGTTTTAAGCCCCCAAAGAAGCCCAAAAGACGCCATTGTTCACAATCCGGACAACTCTAAGTATGATTAAGTCTTCAAGTTTGAGACTGTCTTTTACAAAGGAGAGAAAATTAGACAGAACAGGAAGAAAAAGATAGATCATGCGCGAGGACCCACTGCGCATATTATCTGAAGGAATCTCAGTGGAACACATGAGGTATTGGAAAAGAGTCTGTGCTGAAGGTACCCATGGCACATGGAAAATATCAAATCCTATTTGAAGTGGAAAGGATAAGGCATTAGCAGTTCCTGGTTGTTTTTTTGCAGGGAGAAATCAAGGGTGAACTGACGTTTCACTCAGATTTACGTTAAAAAAATCTTCACTTTTGTTTCAAGTTTTATCAATAATATTTTTGTCATTGCATTATAATATTTTTATTAGGTACCGAGATTTTGGGCATGCATGGACTACGCAAGTGAAAAAGACACAAAACGCGAAGTAAGAAACCTTAAATTTGCTTAAAGAACTGTATTAGGTCAGTTTGGCGAGTCATTTTGAAGCCCTAGGCCAGGGGTAGACAATCTTTTTAAGTGTATGAGCCAAAGTCGCCAAATCTTTGATTACAAAACTATCTTATTTTTAACATAAAAACAGTCTTTAAACAGTTGTACAGTAAAAACATGTGAGTTAATTAGTTTCTACTCTGAGATATTATTTGATGTCTTGATTTTTTTTCAAATAATCAAAAATCACAGTAGAGCGATAAAATCAAAGAACTTTACTAGTGATTATTTAAGTCATGAGATTTTTTTGAAGTCATGAATGCAAATTTTGTCAGAATTTTAACTTAAATATCGTTCTACCGAATCTATCCAGTTCATAGCATGGATATTTTATTCGTTTCTAAGTGGTATTCTACCTGCCATATAACGCCACAATTCAACCCTCCAAGTGGTTTCGATGAGATATCTCGCCCATCATGATCTGACCAATTTTGTTAATGACGAGATATCTCGTCATCAAGATAATGCCAATTATTTTATGCTGATTAGATCACGATCTGGCCAGTTTTCTTCTGATAACTATATCTCGTCCATCAATATTTGGTCAGTTTTGCTAATGACCAGGTACCTCGTTGAGACAACCATCAGGAGGATTAAGACGAAAAGGTTAACATCAACAAAGTAAGCAATAATTTTGATTTTTAAATATTTATTTAATTATTTTTATGATTATTATGCGTGTCAGGGTTCCCTACCCCTGCCTTAAGAGCAGGTAACTTTGAGACGAATTGCTATGAGTATTCTCAAATTATGTGACTCCATATAATTCAGACGTATATCAACATCTTGTTAGAAGGGACAAAAATGCGTTAAGAAAGAAAACAGTAGGAAGCACTTGATGGAGCCTGCTTTTTGGAGGAAATGTGCGAGATAAATATGGAGAACAGTGTCTGTATCCAAGATTTATACCCACAATTTGTTCAGTTCCGTTATTTCTAGATTATGAAGGTACAAAGGTAGGTATTTTAATTAACGTCGAACTGGATGCAACATAAAGGGCTATTGGTGAAGATCCGGGATCAAGCCCCCGAAGGGAAAGATCCGAGGATAACACCACGTAATTTTGAACCACGGTCAGATGACGAGGTCACACCTGACTGTCACTTCACTCTCCAAACTTCCACGCCACGCCAACATGAGGACATTTGAGACCACGACAGATTTAACGTGCACCAGCCCTCTTTGTACACGACGTCTTTGGTTGGATTCGAACGAGGGTACAAAGATATTGCGTAACTGTTATATACAGAATTATATTCTAACTTTTATAAGAAAAGTTCTCTCAACGTGAGTAGTGGCTTTAGAGTGAACCTGAGCCGGAAGCCCTAGTACAGTGTTTCTCAACAGCCGGGCAGGAATTATATTGGTCCGTGAAAGGTTCTCCTTGAATTTTGTTATTTTAATTCCTAGTTTTTAAAACTAAATATTTTATAGTGGAAATATTCTGAGAAGACTAATATTCGTGAATGCACCGAAAATAAATCTCAGACCCAGAACGTCTAAATAATATCTGTAGAAAATATCACTGAACAATCAACAAGGAAGTATAAAGAAAAACATTTTTCCTGGAATTGAAGATAAAGGTAGTCTGTTTCCTATTCCCAAATCTAATAATACTGAATACTGCTTTTTCGTAAACTTGCCTTGTAGTGTTTGTCTGCAAGTAAATGTCTGCAAATTTAAATTTTAATACTAATAAAGGATAAGGGATTTTGTTTAATTTTTGTGTAAATGTGATTTTATATGTTTGTTAACATGCACCTGTATGCATAGGTGTATAGTGTAGCTCCCAGGAGAAGGCAATTGAGTCGAGTGGTTTTGAGGCTGGTGTATTAGGAGACTAGTAGTAAAGTAAATCCCTTCTACAATTGGCGTCTTTAGCGCAGATTCTGGTTCTAAGTTTATCATTTGGTGCCGAAAACGATAATATTGATAAATAGTTGGGAGGGAGAAACACGATCGCCATTCATGCTTTTGCTTTCTTCTCCTAAAGATCATTCACACCTATTCTGAAATCAATTGTCCCAAAGTCAATTGGCTTCTACCGGGGCTGCATTATATTAATAAGCCCTATTTAATTGCTAATACTTTTGTTAGTTTAATGCATGAGCTTTCAGAAAATAGGAAAGGTATTTAAGAATAAATTTTTTGGGACCGGGCCTTCGTTTCATGAAAAGTGTATTTACCGGGCCGCGGTCTCACAAAGGTTGAGAACTACTGCTCTATCCCTTGTGGAGATTTTCCATTGGCTGAACAGAAGTGAGTTTACCAGAGCTTAAAGTAGGTTCAACGGGGACTTGGAAAGAAAAGTTCACTGAAAGGAGAACCCGTTGGAAAGAACCGATACACAAAAGCAAAAGTAATCTGATCACCTTGTAGATGTTTTTCACTTTCAATGAATAGGCGTAATTGGCGTAGTAAGTAAATTTGGGTTTGAGCAATCATTCAAAATCAAGGTTCGATTCCTGTAACTTACCATGGGTATATTTCTAACTTCTCTTAGAAAAGATTTTCCTCGTGTGTCTGTATGCCCATCATTGTATGTCTTGTGTTTGGCGCAGCTTGGCCAAATATAGTCCTTACACTATAAAACTCAACAAATCAAAAATTCAAATTTAATTATTCATGAACTAGAGTTTCGTGTTTTCTTAATAAATTGCCCGTTGTGTTGCTCCATTTATTAACTACCTACCTATCTTAATAAAATCCACTTACATGAATATAACTGGTGAGTGGTTTTAAGTCACAAAATCACGTATTTTGTGAAACCCAGCTATTATACTCCATAAGAGCATATATCCAGTGGCAGAGGTACCCGAGCGATCTTTCCTCCCTTTCATGTTTACCCTCGCTATAACCCTTCTGCTTTTTCTTCATCCCTTATTGTATTATCTGTCTTGGGTCAACCTATTTGGGTCTCTTTGAATCAACATACATCTGTGAACTAACTTTTTCAGTCATGAATATTAAAGCGAAAAATTTGTACAACGTGACTAATGAAATTTAGAATCAATCTCGCACTTGGCTACTACAAAAATCGAACCAAATATTGAAACAATTGTTAAATTAATGTAATATCACCCATCAAATGAAATTCTTAATTTATGTACTTTTTATTACTTTTATTTTTCGTAATAATATAAAATATAAATAATATATGGTAGATAACTTTCATGGTTTTTTTGGGCTGCCCTCCCATAAGTCACAATGAATCTATGTGGCCCTGGTCTTAACAAGTCTGTGCATTCCTATTCTAAATTAACCAAAATTACATACTAATGATCAATTAAACAAACAAATGATTCTAAATGCTGAAAAACTTCCACTCTGCCAGAGCATTCACCTTTCAAGACCTAAAATCTAATCCTAATTTCTCCAGTACTTGCAGATGAGTTCATCGGCATAACGAAAAACGATTATCAATAACTACTTTTAAATTGTTCCTAGATTCGATAATCCTCCCACCCTCCAATTAGACGACAAATCTCACCAATGCAATTCGTAGGCAGTTTAATCACCTTTTAAAACCCCTGAGTGCAATGACCGAGAGCATTTTTCTCAATAATCTAAAGAGCAGATTTGATTTCTTTGATCAATAGATAATTTGCGTCATCTGCCTAAGTACAACACCCCTGTATTTAATTCGAATTTTGAAATCATCTGGTTTTTTCCTTTACATAGTTGACTGTGGACAGAGTACAATTTTTTTTAATTTACGCAGTGACGCTAATTGGTCACGTATCAATCATTTTTTGAATGTTGAGATTATTATTCGATGACTTTAATTGCTCATGCATCGTGTAAGTCTTAATTGCTCGCTAAGATTTTATTATAATTAGAAAGATTACTTATAATTTTCACGAACCGAATTTAGTCAAAACACGTCATTTTGTTTTACGATATCTAGGTTCACGTATCTAAACAACACGTGCAATTTTGTTCTACGATATCTAGGTTCATGTATCTAAACAACACGTCTTCAAAAATCTGTCAAACAAGGTCAATCGACAAGTGCACATGGATTTCCACAAAAATATTCTTAACGTTACTTCACACAAATATTTAAATTAGCAACTGAATCCATTTTAAAAGAGACTCAGGTTTTTAAATCCCCAATTGTAGCCATTGACGAGTTCTTTCGGGTTGTTTTCATTTACGAAGGAAAGCATATCAGTATTTTCAATGGTTGGTTGAGTTTTATGTCGCAAGGGCCATATTTGGATAAACTGCGCCAAACAACGTCAAGTAAATGGACAAACACACAAAAAAAGTTTTACAGACAGATGAAGTACACTCAGGAATCGAATCTGCGCTGCCTGCAACTGGCAGGTTGCTAGCGCAGTGGGCAAACTCACTGTGCCATGACTGGCAACCCCTCAGTTCTATCAACAGCGGCGGTTGGAGAAATTATTGGAGGGATTAATGCATCTTCATGTTTTGTTTGTCTTAGTAGTGTTTGCCACATGTTCTGATGAGCAACTAAAATTATATATATGTTATATATTTCTTTCATATGGGGCCCGCGAGAAAATTGCATTTAGACAAAATGGCCAGCAGAATGATTTGGGTACGATTCCCTTGGGATATTAAATCTGGTTTTATTTTCCGTTTCGTCATTTGGACGATTTAAACGAGTACCTAAAATCAAGCACTTAAATCTGTAAATAGGAGTATAATAGGAATTTTCAGCGTAAACAAACCAAACGGAATGCGAAGATTTTATTTCTGCCGTCCAAATGCTCTCGCATGATACATATCAGGGTTAATTAAAATGTTGTCTAATGACGTATTTGCGTTTAATCAAATTGCCGTTGATAAATCAACTATCATGTATCAATTTGGAATTCATTCGTTGG
Source organism: Meta bourneti (assembly GCA_933210815.1). Classification (NCBI taxonomy): domain Eukaryota; kingdom Metazoa; phylum Arthropoda; class Arachnida; order Araneae; family Tetragnathidae; genus Meta; species Meta bourneti. The sequence goes on from OW119925.1 coordinate 64,973,454, forward strand.
AAATTTTCACTGGCGATACGCTGAAATGATGTTCGAACAAGTCAAGTGACTCCACGTTCGGAATACGTATAGGAAACGCATTCCTTCGCAGAAACACTATCGCCATTTATATTTAGCTTGCGAGAAAATATCTCTATACCTATCAGGGTTGCGAGTTCGAATCCAACCAAAGACCGTCGTGTACAATGGGGCTGGTGCACGCTAAATCTCCCGTGCTTCAAATATCACCTCTTTTGGGTATCTAGGTAGGTAATTAACGTCGCACTGGAACAACACAACGGGCTATTGGCGACGGTCCGGGATCAAACTCGAAGGGAAAGATCCGATTCGGGATACTTATAGGAAATACGTTCTTTCGCAGAAACGCTAGCTCCACCATTTAGCTTGACAGATGTTTCTGATAAATTTTTCTGTAAAGCTAAATAGCCCATTGTGTTGCTCCAGTGTACGTTAATTAACTACCTACCTGAAATACCGAAAGTGCAAGTATTTTGGTAACCTGTTTCCAATTTATGGTGTTTCTCGAATACAATTTCAGCATGCCACTTAAAATTAACCACACACATCGTCAGAACGGCAATAAATCAAATTAGTTCTTAACCATATGTATTTTTCATTTGTAGTTTGTTTAAATTACGTGTTACCCTCGATCTTTTCCTTCGGGATTGATCCCGGACAGTCGCTAATAGCCCGTTGAGTTGCTCTAGTGCGACGTCAATTAACTACCTACCTACCATCTGTAGTTTGTTCCGGTTTGCACTGAAAAACACTCATATAATACAGAGGGCCGTTGTGGCTCAGTGCGTTTGCTCACTGCGCTAGCAGGCTATATGTTGAAGGTGGCGCACGTTCGCTTCCTGGGTGTAGTATTTCTCTTCTGTGTCAGAAACGCTGCATGCATATGCTCTTTACGTTTTCTTCAAACATGGTTCTTGCGCCATAAAAACCCAATTCATTTAATACGAGGTTAACTTTCATGGCTGTGACAGCATTTTCATTCTAGTGATCGTCATAGTTACAGCAATTTCTGGAAAGGGGAAAGAAATCGTAAAATTTTTTGGTCAAAAACTGAGTAATTTAAAGATATATTGGTAAAAACAAAATGAAGAGATTTTGCCTTTTCACTCAAAATATGTTTCAGTAGTAATACTGGCAGCGAACTATGAAACAAAATGAGCTGATATTTAAAGAATGTTTGCAAAGTTAATAATTTTTCATCCAGTACACCACTGGAATAAAGGTTTTCAAAAATATGTCAAAATCAGTTACGTATTTAAAAGCAAATGTTAATCTGAAAGCCTAATCAGTTAATATAATTTTAATATTTCTAACCATACAACAGTGACTTTCATTTGTTCTTCTAAAATTCAAATAAAACATTAAAATAAACAATACGAAAAGTTGATAGTGAATTACTATAATTGAAGGAAATCATTATGTTAACTAAAACAAAGCAAAAATCTAGGAAAATGAAATGATACAAATGTAAAATGTTTAGTATGTATTTGTGAGGTTATAAAATTAAGTCTTGAGATAATTTTACATAAATATTTTCTTCAGCACTTGTAGATGAAAAAAAGAAGCATCGGCAAGAAAACATTAAATAAACTTATTGCTTCTCTTTTTAACTATAAAATGTATTTTGTGTTTAGCAACTTTGCAAATTAAAACTCATTAAGATGCAAAATTAGTGCCTCTTAATTTTTTTTCTCTCATGGCTAAAATTACCAAACATGTTCTGAAGGGGGCAAACCATACATAACCAATATCAGAATTTACCACTGTAAATTAAAACCTGCCACATACAGGGTTCCCACCATTATACATAAAATAAATTTTACTCTTCTAGAACTGAAAACTTGGGCTGTCATGGCTCAGTGGATATGCCCACTGCACTAGCAACCTGCGAGTTGTAGGCAGAGCAGGTTCGATTCTTCCTTGTGTATTTCTCACTTCTGTGTCAGTACAATTTTATGTGTTTATATAACTTGATATAGCATGTCTTGTAGTATGGCCAAATATGGCCCTTACACCATAAAAACCCAACCAACCAAAAACTTCTCAGGGACCTCAATTTGTTAATGAAAATTAAAATGTAATGCAAAATATTTTAAAGTAAATATCAGTATGTACGTAAATTTAAATAAAAATTTTAAATCATTAGCAGAATACAATAAAAATAAAATTACTTGGCATATAGCTTGTTCTATAAAGCCAATTGTTACACTTTGAAAGCGAACTACTCATTCAGTTTCAAATTGCAATTGGTTTCGTATGTCGATCTAGTCATTTTAAGCTACACAAGGTTTAACTAAACCACAAACAATATAGCTAGTCAACTGCTACAAATGTGGGCAGTGGAGCAATTTTTTACTAGGACTAAGCATCTGTCTAAGACAAGATGAATGCACAAGAGACGATAATACAATGAACAGATGCTATAAAAAGTTAGAAAAGTTGAAGGAAGCCTTCTTCACGAGTTCTTACAACACAGAAACAATTTCTTTATAAACCACTCAACTACTTATAATAGCCTTTGCATAGCATGCAATCTCTGAAATGGTTTTCAGAGGTTTACGAGTTCGAAACTCGGTCTAGCCAGACAGTCGTGTACACGGGGGTTGATGCACGTAAAATTTGTCATGGCTTCAATTTGACGTGGTGTGGAAGAGTGGAGTGCCAGTTCAGGTGTTGACCTCATCATGATTCAAAATTACAAGGCATTGTCCTTGCATCCTTCCCTTCAGGATTGATCCCGAATCGTTCCCAATGGCCAGTTGTGTCGTTCCAATGCAATGTTAATTAACTACCTGAATGGTTTTTCTCCTAACATTCTCTCAGATCTTTCCCTTTGGGATTGATCCCAGACCGTCACCAATAGCCCGTTGTGTTGTGTGCTCCTGTGTGACATTAATTAAAATACCACCTCCTAACATTCTAGTTTAATCCTAAAGTTCGGGAGTAAGCACACTAATTCCTTCACAGGTTGAATTTTCAGAACAAATTTCACATTTCTGTTACTAAATTACAGTCACTTAAAAAAATTGAATAAATCTGAAATTTAACGATATTAGAACAAGATTTTCTGAATTTGGAGTTAAGACTCAAGGCAAATTTTAGTTAGAGCAGATGCTCAGTTAGACGATGGCCAAATACTATTAGGAACACCTCCATAAAACATTTCCTTGCCAACCCGTCAAGTAATCACTATAATCCTGTGATTTCCATGCTTTATATCCCCCCCCCACCTGCCCCTTTATAATACAAAATTACCGCCTCTTCTGAATTTGTATACATTAAACTTCGTAATTTTCTTTGATCAAGATTTTTGAAAATATTAGGGCTGCCACAGCGAAAGCATCTTGTGAAATAGCAAATTCTTAGTCTCCTCTTAAGCCTTATTTTTGCAGCAGATATAAAATGAATCGGCTAAAACACAAAATGTGCTAATTAAGTATGAAACGACATTGAAGAACTCCACGAAATTTAACTTTGTTATTAAAATAACTAAATATTTTACTATGAAATTCGAATTTCCAACAGTAGGAATTAGTAGAAGCATTTCCAGCAATTGCATATAACCAATGTTGACAAACAGTATTCATAGTAAAATGCATTTTATTGCAATACACAAGAAAGCCAAAATAAACCATTTCACTCATAAATTTATTACATATCTTAAAATGTTACTTTTTATTTTTACTAAAATTTAAAGTACATTTTTGTTTAGTACAACCATAATACATACTAAAGGGTGTTAACAGTAAACACAATCTTTAGAGCACTATTCAGAGCAGTTATTTTGTGAATATGGAGCAACTTGATGTTAGAGCAGGCAATATAGAAAATTTGGAATCAGTTTAATACTATATGTGGTCAATTTAGAACAGCTTTGACACATTTGGAAGCAGATTTAAACTTTTTACCAACTACTATCAAAGAAAATTTCAATATTCTTCCACTACTGTAAGCTTTTCCAAAGCCAGATTTCCTCTGAAACAGTTATCTTAAGTAAACAAACAAAAAGTAAAAAACTGCCTAGACTAGATACTTTGTGAAAAAATTAAATTAGGATAGGAATTAAAACATTTACAAATCCAGAATACAAAATAAGATGTGCTGGTACATTGGTTCTTATAATGAAATACAGCAATTGGAAAAACAATTATTAGCATAGAAGATGCATAAATATTGAAAACTTTTCATGTTAAAATTGTAGTTTCATACGAATTTTCTCATCCAATCACGGAAGTTAGTTCTAGACATCAGCTCTTGAGCACTGATTTTTACTCAATTCCCATTTTTCTTTAAGCTTGAATTTTGGTAAAATCCTAGTTAAAGTTTGGTCTTGGAGGCAAGTTCAACTTTTTGTCACCAAGCCTCTGACAAATAACACTGGTCGAAAAGTACACCACATTGAAACGTGGATAAAATATTGATAGGCAGGTAGGTATTTTAATTAACGTCGCACAGGAGGAACACAATGGGCTATTGGCAACAGTCTGGGGTCAAACCCGAAGGGAAAGATCAAGGACAACTATCAAAAATCTCAGATTAAGCTGATTTTTTAAAAAACGAACAAGTAAAATTGAAACCAAGTCCGTCCAGGAGGGCTTGGTTGAACACTTTACTTCTATCACTAAAATTGAATGCAATATTCATGAGGACTATGTCGTAACTGTTAAAAAGAGATTCAACGATAAGATGCGAATGAGCCGATGAGTCTTAATACTGATATCACCAACCTCTGAGCAGAAATTTTCCGTTTACGTGGAAATTCTACTGACGACCTCTTAGCCCTTCCTTCTCAAAAAGAAAAGAATTACGCATATCAACAAGACAGAAAATAAATTAAATGACTTAAACTAAATTACAAAATAAAACAACTGAAACTGACAAACTAAACACCGCTTTAAAAACCTCGAAATTGAACTCTTTTTTACGAGGCAACCTTGCTGAAAAAGAAAAACTATTAATATCCTATCTGAAACTTTCAATACTGGCCTGAAGCAAACTTTAGATGCAATTAACCATTTAAAAGAAAAATCTGTCATCACACCAACTATTCCAACAATTTCATATGCAACAGCTGTTTCATTGGGAGACCAATAAACCTCCTCAATCCTATGTCATTCTCCTAAAACCTAAAAACGAAAGCAATACTAACAATAGTAAAACTACAATTCAGGAACCACTCAAAAATACAACACACAAAACTTAAACAACTCACTGGTGGGAGAATTGCAGTCAAGGCGGACTCCAAGGCCACCCTTAATGACATAGCCAACAGTAACGATATCTTAAAAGATGATATGACTCGTCCATCTAAACGTCAACCCAGAATCATATTAATGTTGATACTGAAATTGAGGGCTCAGATCTCCCTGAAGCTCTCAATCTAAAAAATAGTCTGAAAATACTAATATTCGTATAAATTTTAAAATTCCTGCTGCCCGTGGAAACCACTGGGTAGCCACTTTGAATCCTGCCATCTACACAAAAGTAATGTCCTTGAAACATCTCTACATAGGCTGTCAAAGAATCCACGTAGACGATTTCCATAGTATAAAATAATGCACTGGGTGTGGCCAGTTTGGCCACACTAAATCCAGATGCACTAACAATCATATTTGTTCGACTTGTGGCCAAGACCACACTACTAAATCTTGCACTAATAACAAAAACGTTCCAATTGCATTTCCTCTAACACTATAATTTCCACACCAAATACAACATTGAACACAACTGCATGGACACATGTCCCAACCAGAAACGCCAGCTGATGTTGGCAAAGGCCGACACGGATTATGGAGTAATAGCAAACGTTTTTTTTTTCATCTTATTTTATATACAGGGTGAGTAAATTGTTTTTACAAAATAAGAGGGGTGATAGTACCCATCCAGACGAGCAATAATTACCATGGAACATAGGGTCGCATTCCACTCTGAGGCAGAAGAGTAAAATTAGAATTTCAACATGAACTTACAAGTGTTGGGAAAGCGAATGAACGATACCAAAAGTTGCACAATCTGATTTATTGATCAGAGAAAAACTCACAGCAACTGCTCAAAGTGGCGGCCACATGTGTCGTTGCACAGTTCACACCAGCGAAGGAATGACTGGTGTTGTATTAATTTTGTATGCGGCAACACCGATTCTCACTACGAGATCTTCAGCCGAGTCTACAGGCGTCTGGTACACTAAAGATTTCATGTGCCCCCAGAAGAAAAAGTCCAGTGGGTTGAGGTCCGGTGAGTGAGGAGGGTGTGGGATATGTGGCATTCAAGTGCCTGACCGTGCTGGAACGATGACTTGTTCATGCTCGACGCATTTCGACTTTACTTTTCTGACTCTCAGAGTGGAATGCGACCCTATGTTCCATGGTAATTATTGCTCGTCTGGATGAGTACTATCACCCCTTATTTTGTAAAAACAATTTAGACTCACCCTGTATGTACTCGTGTCTTTTATTGTTATATAAATATTTCAACTTGCATATGCTGTTATAACTTGTCTATTTAAATTACTTCATGGTAATCACTATAAACATTAATTTTGTATATTAATTGTTTTACTTTATTTCTCATTACATTAATTTTCACTCCATTCTAGTTTTTCTTTATGCACTTATTTTCCATGTTGAATATTCTCATCTGTACATATCCAAATTCTGTTCCTATAATGCTTATGCTTGGATGTTCTCGATTTTATATTACTATAAATTCCAAATTTTACTGAAACGTGTATCTTCCTTGGTATTCACTAAATGCCATGGGCTTGGCTTTCTGTTCGACCTCAGTGCTGGAGTCTTCACCCCACCTCTTTGCTAATGACTCCAAACCGTTTGGTGAGTCGAAGAGGTGTGGGTCTATAAGGACACCATGTAATTTTGAATCATGGTCAGATGTCACACCTTAGCTGGGACTCCAAACTTCCACACCACGTCGATGTGAGGACATGGCAAATTTAATGTGCACCAGCCCCTTGTACACAGCAGTTTTTGATTGGATTAGAATTCACAACCTTCAGGTTGTTAATTTGTTACTCTTCCGACCAGGCTACTGCACTCCCAAAAAATATTGATAGGAAATTTTGAATTGTTATATAGTCAACTTAGCAATCTTTTGTGGAAAAAATGCAGATCACCAACATGACAAATTTGGGTAATCGCACCATTTCTTAAATCGGATTGTACTTAGCAATTTAACTATCTGCTGTAATCATAGGTAAAATCTAGAACTGTGTAAAATCTATTATGGTTAGCTATGGTGAAAGCAATTTACAAGATTTCCTTCCAATACTGGGAAAATTTTCAAGCGTTACTTCTCACAGAAGCAGTCTTTAACAAGACTTGCAGTGCAAAAAAAAATTAATCATAAAAATATTGAAATTTCCAAGCTACCAATAATTGCGCCAATGTATTAATATAACCATAATCTTTGTTGCTGTTGACTGGCTGAAGTATCCAGTTGGCACTAACAATTTGGCATTTTAATGGTAAAATTGCATCAAATGTACATAAATTGTCACCTATTGCCTTTTCCAGTTCTTGACATTAATTTGTGCTGAAATACCATAGAAAGTTTTCAGACAAATTTAAAGAAATTGCGGGTGAAGCAGAAAAATTTGTGATTGTGACAAGGATTCATGCTATTCTTTAAAGGAGGGAATATTCGCTGATCTTTGAATTTTCAACAATTTTGTAGCTTGAGATGATTTTGCTTAAAAAGATACCACTAGTCAGCAAGGTTGAAATAAGTAGCAAAAGGCTTAATTGCCTGTAGCAGCCCTAGAATATGCATAAATTAACAGTATAACAAATTTTAGTCTGCAATAGGTTAAGTTTTTTATAGCACAAGGCCAAGCTGTACCCAACACTGAAATGGAACTAAATACATATTTATAAGTAGTTTACCATTTAATGGGCTTGTTTCCAATAAAATTCGGGAACACTGAATGTACACTAATCACAATTTCTTTTCAATCATTAACCTGCCTGTCCGCAGTGCAAGTATAGCAAGTTAAAATCTTCATTTTCAATTTGCATGGCACAATACACAAAAGGACTTTTATATAGAATTGGAAACTACACAGAATAAATTATCTTCCTAAATTCCACCAAGTGATAAAATTAGACAGGTAATCATGGAAGAAATCAAGTATGTTATTTCAGTCATGGATTGCACTAAGATCTTTACATTTTAGCAAAATAAATTTAGCCGAGAATCACTGGCAAATTCAAAATGAAAAAATTATACTACTTAAAATGTCAGTTAAGTAATAAGATTTTATGGTCCAAATAATTTGGTCTTATGTTAAAATTAGACCCTTAATAGTATTCGTTTTAAGTTTAAAATTAATTATTACAAGCAATAAGTAGGAAGTCACCAATGTGAATGAAACCAATAGCTCCTACAAAATATAACATTAATTTATGAATAAAATGTTTAAAAAAAATTGAAATCTAGAGTTTTGCAGCAACTTTCTCCAAGTGAATCATTTTTAAAAATAACTTGCACTTTTGAAGTTGTGCTATTGTGTTAATAAAGGAAACCACAAGCTACACACAAAGAGCATAATAGACTTTACTATGAAACATGTAAAGAAATAACATTTATTGCTCATTGAGTACTTTACAGATTTGATGATGTGCATATGAAGGAGCATAGAAATTATGTATTGTTCACAATTTACAGAAGATTTTACATGCAATGTATTGGTAGGAAAAGCTAGTGTAAATTAATGTTTTCATACAAAGGCAATACCAAATTTACTGGTTTTATTTTTGATAAATGTTCTCTGCACACATGACCTAGAGGAACTAAAATACATGAAAAATAGTGTGGTGTGATATATATGTACATATATTGATGAAAACATTTAGCTGTAGTTAAAAATATCAAAACAATTACTATCACAGTCTGATGAATCGCCACAGCAAATTTAATACTGAGTATTGTACATATTTAGTGTCTTAGAAAAAATACAATTGAATCAAAACTTTCATATGTAAAATCTCGTGGTCAGAATGCATTTTGATACATTATAAGTGAGGTTGTACAAGTGGAATTCAGCTCAGGAAAGGCGTAAGCATCAGGTAGTCAAAAGATTTGAGTTTTTCAGAAAATACAGTATTGAATGATTCTATAAAGCTGACAGGCACGGTGCAAATACAAAAACTATTTGAACACTTATTCATGAAATATGTACAGTATGATCTACGTAACAGATAGTGCTTTAAAATGCATTAAAATATATGTATGAATACAAAGCACCAGATTCACTGTTCTGAGGAATGCTGGTATTTACAAAAACATTTACACAAAATGCAAGATCACAGACCTTACACTCTGTAATAAGTACTATACAATATTTAAAATAAACATATCAACAGCAAAATACAAAGATCAAAACAAATTTCTTCAACTATACATCTTTGATGAGGAAAGGGGGAAAGCTCTCTAGCACACATTAAAAATATTCCATAGAAAGTTTCATCAAAAATATTTCAAAAATTTTATTTCAATGTTCACAATGAACAGTAGTCTAGTTTATAAAACCTCAAACAAGTCCTTTAAATGAAACGAAGACCAATGTCATTGAGTGCATGATTGACTATGGCCATTAAGAAACTGTGCTACATGTATTTTATGGACATAACACATTTTGAACTGCAGAAAAATTTATCAATAGACATCTATCCAAAGTTTGCAGGCCCAGCCAGCAATTCAGAAATAAAAAAGACAGCAATAACATTTGTACTCAAGCACAAGACAAATTCTAAAAAGCATCTTGCACTTGCGATTTTATGGACGATGAAACCTGAAAGAAAAAATTGAACATTAACTACAAAATTGAAGGACTTCAAGTGATTCTTGCATCTAAAAAAAATTTGCCTGAACTTAACCCTCCAAGTTGCACTCCAGAGTAGTTTCAAGTGTGACAGGTGGCAGACCCAAAATATTTTGAGGAGCAAGATGTCCGAGTGAGTTAGGTAATTAACGTTACACTGGAGCAATACAATCGACTTCCGGAATCGACCAATACAACGATGGTCCAGAAGCCCTGAAGGGAAAGATCCTAAGACAACACCAAGTAATTTACATCTACAGCCACTGTAGATGACAAGGTCAACACCTGAGCTGGGACCCTTCTCTTCATATTTCAACGTGCCAACAGGGTCCCAGTGAGATGTCCAAATACTGCAGGTCTGCCGCTTGTTGTGCAAGAATTTCACTGAATTCAAACTGAATTTCCTGTACTGTGTTCAGGCTCACTCAGTTGGTTGATTTGAGTTTATGGCGCAGGATCCAGAAAAGGATAAGCTGTGCCAAACACAAGAGAATAAAACCAGAAAATAGAATAATCAGACCAACATTAAAAGGAGAAATGCAAGGAATAAAAACAAATGGGCCACATAAAATTTAAACATAAAGGCAAAATTTTAATTGAGAAGTGTATATAAAAACCTTATTTTCAAAAAATGATTACTAAGATGTGGTTGGGGCTCTGGAGGGTTAAGAATAGTGCAAAGAAAATAGTTTTAGCACCTAGTTTTATTTTTCCATGGAACAAAATTTTCCATTTATCTGACTAACAAATTTTAAAAGATTAATTAAGGGGAAAACGATTTTAGATTATATAAAAAAACAATGATACTCAATAAACCGAAAGGAAATGCACTTGTGTAAGTACTTAATTCCTTAAAATTAAACGTCCCATCTATACTTATCAACAAACCTTTATCTCGGAATTAATAATGCAACAGTTATGCAAGAAAACCCAGAGAAGCAGTTCAATTAACTTGATGCCAAAAATAAATCCTTTTTCTACATAGAAAATAAGGAAGATACAACATGCAGCTAAATTTATATTATTCTAAAAAGTAGTTAACATTTTTATTTCAATTAAAACAAGTAAACCAAGATGCAATAAGCTCTCTACAAATAATTCAAAAATATACAACTTCATATACATATGTAAACCTCCGAGAAATGAATTCTTAGCTTAAAATGAAATGCGAGACACTTTTATCAGAAATACTATACTTTTCAAAACAGTATTTATAAGAAATGCTATCCTTATCAAATCAGTATAAACATTTTTGTATGCATATCGATTGAAAATAAAATGCAACTATTAAAATGATAAAGCAAGCAATAGCTAAAATTGAAAAAAAATTAAATGAAAAATATTTGTTTAAATTAATTTTTTTTAATTCCCCAATTTGCAAAAATCAGATAAAATTCCCTTTCTACTGTACAGAAGACAATAACAGAAATTCAAAGTATAACTTCTGTTATAAGATTGAAAACACATGGTCCATGACATAAAAATTCCAGTGAAAATTCCTACTTTGTAATGTCAGACAAACTGATTGTTAATGGTTTGAAAATTATTAAACAGAAAATAAATAGGTATGGTAACAGTAAGCACAATTAATTTAACTAATGTCAGATGCCAGTATGAAGCAAGTTTACTTGAAATACAAAGATTGTTAAAAATTACATGAAAAAGTAAAAGAATCAAGTTAAAAAATATAAGATAATTGTTTGTTACAATATTTTAATGGTATTTTCAGAATTTAAACACTAAATAAGAATCCTATTTAAAGAAAATAGTATTCAACTGATCAATTAAACTCAAGAAAAATAGAGATAGTCAAGAAAATATTTTTTATACCGTTAAAAAGCAGCCTAAAAGGAAACTTACCGAGTAAAATGCCTACTTTCTTCATGAACTTCCATTTCCATGCTTTTGAATTCATTCAGTTCTTTACGAATTGCTGCCTGGAAATTTTAAAATATTATTAAGTTAGTTTGAATTATAGATCAAGTTTGAATTGTGCATCACAAGTCAAGTGAAATAGTAAGCATGGCTTAATTAAGCACCTTATAAAAATAGCTCAGGTATGAGCAAGCTTTAAACCTTACTAAAGGGAATATACAGGTGGTTATCAAAATAATGGAAACACCTGCGAATAAAAGTGACATTTAAGAATGCGCTTCGTAAGCATTAAAATATAATCCTAGGTATCAATTTTTTTTAATATAAAAAGTACTATATATCATGGGAGTATGAGGTAGCTTTAGTGAAGTTGTATACATCGTGGATTTTTGTCAAAAGCATAAAATGTCAGACCTCACAGACTTTCAAAGAGGCCTTAATAATAGGAGCCCGACTAGTTGGAGCAACTGTGACCGAAACATCCCAGCTTTTAGGCGTTTCTAGAGGTACGGTGTCTAAAGTCATGACAGCGTACACACAGCGCGGCAAGACAAGCTTGGCAAAGCAAAATAGTGGACGGAAGGAGAAGCTGAGTGAAAGAGACCGACGGGTATTGAAGCGGATAGTAATGTCTACAAAGAAAACTGCAGCCAAAGTGACCGCAGAGCTCAATCAGCATCTGGATTCTCCAATGTCAATAATTACAGTTAGGAGGCACCTTCATAAACAGAACATTTACTGCAGAGTAGCAATTCCCAAGCCACTTGTCAGATGTTAATGCCAAACGTCGTCTACAATGGTGCCACAACCACAAAACCTGGTCGATTGATAAGTGGAAGACAGTTACATGGTCAGACGAATCATCTTTCACACTTTTCCCCACAACAGGACGGGTGCACGTTTGGAGGACACATGCACAAGCGTATGATCGTGATTGTCTCCTTCCAACTGTCAAGCATGGAGGTGGATCTGTCATGGTATGGGCAGCCATGTCGTGGTTTTCTGCTGGCCCAATCGTAATCCTGAAAGGAAGGATCACAGGGGAGAAGTATAGAAAAGTTTTAGCTGACCAGGTCCATCCTATGATGCAAACTTTGTTTCCTGCAGGAGATGGAATTTTCCAGGATGATAATGCTCCAATTCATGCAGCAGGACTGGTACAATCATGGTTTGATGAACACAAGGATGAACTGAAACATCTACCTTGGCCAGCACAGTCCCCCGACCTCAATATAATCGAACCGCTATGGTCTATTTTAGAGCGTTCAATCCGGAATCGATATCCTCCACCGGCATCTCTCCCGGAACTTTTACAATATCTCCATGAGGAATGGTACAATATTCCTCTAAACACTATTCAGCACTTGTATGATTCGATTCCCAGGCGAATCCAAGCTGTATTACTTGCCAAAGGCGGTCCTACGCCATATTAAATCCAGTGTGTTTCCATTATTTTGATAACACCCTGTACGTACTTCATTTTTTTCAAACATTCGTCACAATAACATGTTGGTTGGATTTTTATGGGCAAGGGCCATATTTGGCCAAGCTGCATCAAAAACATAAGACAATGTCAAGTGAAAGACGAACACATAAAACTTACTGACACAAGAGAGGTAGGTATAGTAATTAACACATTGACTGCCGGTCATGTGAGGTTGTGTTAATAGTTATTGCCATATCATTGAAGCAAGGTTTTACCCATATGCCAACTTATAAGAAATATGATTTAAAAGTGGTAATAAAAGACGATTATGTGTATCACACTGATAGCTAAGCATTATGTAAGCCTTTAATTATAAAATTTTATCACTACGCGCCAGCACGTGATTGGCACTAGAGGTAAAATTATTTCCCAAATGCCACATTACGCGCTGGTGCGTGACATGTAAAAATAAATCAAAATAAGTAACAATATGCATTATTTTTATGAAACTATCACAAACACACATATATGTATACTAGGAGGCTCTGCCCATGCTTGCTCGCGCCCGTTCCCTAAAAACGTGATCTGGAGGAAATTACTGAAGGAGGAATTACATTTTTTTTATACAAGACGTGTTTTTAAGTAAGAGTACCGTTTTAAAATAAAAATAAAACAAGTAGACTTTTCTTAACAATTTTATTTTTACATGAAAGCCTGTACTTTAGTCTACTTTTCTACATAATTCCCACCAATATTAAGGCACTTATCGTATCGTTCAACCAGCTTTTGAATACCATCGTCATAGAAATCTGCCGCCTGATTAGACAACCACTACAACACGGTCGTTTTGACATCGTCATCGAGGCGCTGTCCACCTAGATGTCTCTTCAGATGCAGGAACACGTGGTAGTCACTGGGCGCTAGATGGAGCTGTACGGAGGGGGATCAAGTTGTTCCCAGCCAAATGATCCGATCAGCTCGAGTTCGATTGGCCGTGTGTGGACGGGCATTGTCATGAAATCTTCTGAATCCGACTTTGGGAGGAAAGAATTCCTCGTCACTGTCATAACTAAAATCACTTGGGTACTCGGCCGATAGCTCAGTCAACAAATTTGCAATTTCATCAGCCGTTAGCTAATTATTTTGCAACTTTCTTTTCTTTGCACGTGAAGGCCCTGCAGAACTATCATCTGTACAACTCATGTTACAAGATTATATTACAAAGCAATAAATCAGAAACCACACACCTTTACAACTCGTTTCCAACCTTCACTCCACGCCAATACCAGCATACATACCTAAAACGTACTGTCGATTGAACTGGAAAACAAACAATGAGGCGTAGCTTTTCCCGCGCCCGAGCGTGACTGGTACCTGAGACATCACCCCACACAACGCGCCTGCGCGTGATTGGCCCTTCACCGGTAACGCCAAATCACGCACTGGCGCGAAATCAGCAGTCAATGTGTTAACGTCACACTGGAGTAACACAACGGGCTATTGGTGACGGTGCGAGATTGAACCGGAAGGAAAAGATCCGAGGATGATCCACATTATTTTGAACCATGGTCAGATGACAAGGTCACACCTGAGCTGGCACCACTCTCCAAACTTCCACATCATGCCAACATGAGGACATTTGAGGCCATGACAGATTTAATGTACACCAGCCCCCTCTACATGACTGTCTGATTGGATTCAAACTCACAACCCTTCGGTTGTTAATCCGTTACTCTTCCAAACGGGCTACTGTGGCCCTTGACACAAGAGAGAAATACACTAAGACCAGAATCGAACCATGCCTACCTACAACTTACTAGCAAAGTGGGCAGATCCATTAAGTCGGGGCAACCCCCAAAATAACAGGATGTTTTCAGAAATCAAATACATCTATACATGTAATTTATTTTTAAGCCTTACAATAAAAATGCTAGTCAATATTTTAAAATTTAAAAATTTTAAGTACACTAAATATATAAAAGAAAGATGATTTTACTTTATCTCTGGGTGTGAGCCGAGTCCATGGCTTATCAGCTTTTCGATCATAATCTTGAGCTTGTGTGACTTCAACATAATCATTAAAGCGAATGATTTTTCTTTCCTTCAACTCTTCAATGGTAGGACGAAAACTTAGCTGAAATAAAAATTGGATAATTTATAAATAGGTACAAAAAATGTTTATTTTTAATTATGTTCTAATTTGTATAGGTGTTCCCTAGTATTAGTTCTGAAATGCTCAGTTAAATTTGCATTTTCAAGTCAAAAATACCAGAACATATTTTTTGTCTTTTTTTCACCAAAAACTTTGCACGACTTGAAATCAAAATTCTTCAGGATAAAATTCACCGAGTGTTTTATAACTGATGCAGAACTTGGAAGCTTTTGAAACAAGTTGTTTGCATGTTTACAAACAAATAATAAAATCTTTAAAAAAAAATTGACTTGTGTGTGTGAGGTTTTGATATATTAAATAGATGATATACAAGACGTTAGCGAAATTCCTGAAGTAACAAATATACGATTTCAAGATTTAAAAGATCTAATTGGAAGATTTTTCCAAAATATATTTTAAACAGATGAACCAGAATTCAATAAAAAGGAATTGTCAAAATTCTAACCGTTTAAAACTTAGAATTTTGAATAAAAGAAAACAAAAATTTTACAATATTTAAAAAATATCTGAAAATTTATAAGTTAAAGATTTATTTAATTAATTACCAGGCTGCCCCAGGCTAAAGCACTTGTGAAATAGTAGCATACATTTTTAAAAATCATAGCTAAGTCTCCTATTAAACCCCATTTTAGTAGCAATTTTTGTTGCTCAGATATAAAATGAATTGGCTAAAACAAAATGTGCTGATTAAGTTTGTAACAAATGTCAAAAATCACCAAGAAATTTAAGTTTCCAAAATTAAAAGCTAAATATCTTTATAAGTTTACGTGACAATTCAGCAACCAGATTCTGATGTCTTTCTTTTATTGTTCACACGACTTAGCACCGAAATTTTGAAATTTGTGTCCCTTGGAAGATTGTGAATCCATATAGTAAAAGGTGTGTAGAGCTTATAAGGAAAATATTACCGTCAGATGCAAAAACTGCCTGCATCTGCAATGTACTATTAGGTCAGCAAGATTTACACTGCATACATAACTCACACAGAACATAATCATACCAAAGTGTGGAAGTTATGGTGAATCTGATGTTTATTTTAGACATGGGCGAAAGGCTAAGCGAGTATTAGTTATGAAGGCATTTAAAAGACATAAAAAGCGATTCAAGATAAATAAAAACGGGTTTCGCATATTTCATGAGTGATCCACCCCTAAAAGATTTTCTAATGGGGTCTAACAAAAGAGGACAGATCACCAGGGTACCTCAGGGGCTGTGATGCCAATGTTTACTAGAAGTAAAACCCTGAGGGGCAGATAATTCTTGTATACCAGGCATCTGTCAGCAATAACCAAGATTGCTGGTTCTAGGTCCTTTAAAATCTGTCAGCAACAATGGTTCTAGGTCCTTTCAGAGGATGAATTGTGTATGAAAGATAAAGGGTCCAAAAAGTGTAACCATGGAAGACTGCAAAGATCTCAAAGCAATACCAGTCACCTTGATTATATGGTAAAGCCTATTTGAAACCATTTTGCTTAATACTGGCTACTAAATGGTTTCAAACGCAAAATAGTCTGTTGACAAGATCCATGCTAAGCTAACTGACCATACAAATACTGCTCATAATAGCCTCTAAGAGATTTCCTTACAGTAGACAATGAAATCGTGATTTTAGACAAAACCATGACATGCGCGTATATTAAGATTATATGAAAGATATTCATATATTAAGGTGAATATGTGTGAAAAAAGTACCTCTAAAATTAAATGTTACACATTCATTGGAATATTTTAAATCACATCCCATGTGTGCAAATGTATCAAGTTTCAAAATTTTCATATGGATGTTCATATAGTGTTTTAACTACCTTTCTAATAAGAGTTTTCTTTTTCTGCTCTTTTTCTTTTCTTAATTCTTCTGCTGATTGATCTGAAAAATGAAATGAAATATTATATTTAAATAAAATTAGATACTAAAAAGTAATGTAACTGAAATTTTAAATTGAAGCACGAGAAAATTCTTACACTTCAAAATGTTTCTCTGTTCAAGCTCTTCTGGTGTTGGTCGTAGACTCAAGCGTCTGCAAAGTAGCAAAATTTTTACATATGAATATACAACCAAGTTGGAAAGAAATAGAGTAAGAAAAATGTAAAAGTACCAAGTACAAGCTTTGTACAGTTTTAAAATTAAACACCCTTTTAGTACTGAACTAAGCAGGTAGCTTCAATAACTAAATTTAACAAAAAGTTTATTTCCCTATATTAAAATTAAAAAACTACAGGAGAAACTTGATATTTTTTTACAATTAAAGATGTACCGAAATTATTGTTGAGAAGGGGTTACATTTAAGAAACAGGCCATCTGGTTTAAAAAATAATTTTTACCACAATATACTGGTATGCAAGTGGTTTGTTGAGTTGGAGCTGAATTTTGATTTAAAAATAAGCCATTTTACCACATCTATAACACGTTTTCAATAAGTTATTTTCAGTGCTTTCATTTTTCAAAATCAAAACTAAGCACTTTTAAGAAAATGAAACCCAGTTGTATTAAATTCATACAAGCATGCTTTCAACTGTAAATCAAACAGCTTTTAGGAGTTTCTAATGTTGCCCCTTTAGCAGCTAGCTCATGCCATAAAGTTTAGCACAGGGATGAACAAACTTTTCATGGAAAAGGACATAAAGAAATAGAAGATTAAGTACATAAGCTAGTTTAATAAAAGGTTTCATTGGTATATATCTTTATGGGTTCAACCAATTTGTGTGTATGGGGGTATTTCCTGAGTATAAACAATACTTCTAACACTGGAGTTTCTGTAATTGGAGCTACAAATGATTAAAAAAAATATCAGTCTAACTTGAAATGGAAGCTGTCAGCCTTGGAACAGAAAACATTGGTAAACAGTTGGTAAGATTGGATACAATCATCTAAATATGCTTTAATTTAGTACTATTGGATAAATTAATTCAGTTTCATTTTTCAAATGGAGTTGATACAACATGTATAACTAGTAGTTCCAAGAAGAAAAAATGCTCATAACCCCAGTAGTAATCTTCTATTTTGTACAATATCAATGAAAAAATTCATGCTTATAATTTTAAACTGCACAAGTAAAATGCATTATTACTAAATCTCTGAATTTCGATTTACTGACTTTTTAAAAAGACTGATGTATTCTCCTTCATTACACTACTTTATTATGTTATTGCAGGCTGATAAAATTTACAATGCAAATGTAATTATTAAAGCAGTTTCTTCCATGAAAAAATAATTTTAAAAATGAAAAAATCTTTATTTTTCAATAGTAAAGTACTATGTAACATTTTTCATGCAGATCATTTTTATAAACATGAAACAAATTAAGCAATTAATAACAAAGTGGATGGAATTTTCAGGTACAAAATAAAAATTGATATTAATAGTATACTGTCAGGAGAAGAATGCAACTTGAAACTTTTTTTTAAATTTCAAATTCTTAAATTTTTTTTTATTTTCTCATTGCTCAGTCTGTCTTAACAGTAAGCATAGACCACATTACCCGACACTTTAAACTGCAAAATAATTTTACCTTGGTACTCTTCTGGTACCCCATATAACTCAAACATATCTGATGAAAGTAAAATTACCATACCTCGGATATACTCAGGGTATCTGGTAGTTCCTCCTTCATTAATTTGAAATAGCTAAGAAACTCAAATCTCCCTGACCCTGATCTTACACTACGAGTTGTTTCGTTCTCTGCAGATCCTGCTCTATTTCCAATTCTTTTAATTTAATTTCATGGTCTCTTTTTAGTTGTTTATTCTAGTCTTTTATCTATAATACAGCTCTCAATAATTGCTCTTCATAATTTTGTCCATCCACAATTTTTTCAGATCATTAATCAGGATTAAAGGAACTTCCTCCCCTATATAGTTCTTCTCTTATAAAATATAGTTCTTGTGCCAAAACTTGTCTTTTAGAACATGTAGTCTAAAACGTGCACTGTATATATGTACAGAAATAAATTACTTATGCCAAGTTTGCGTCCCTGTGCACAGTAATGTCCAGAGTATGGCTCGACTAGATCTGTTAGTTAACATACAGGTAGTTTAGCAGGCGTTCAATGGAATATGGAACTCCACTTTCATGGAATATGATGTAAAACATGGTAATAATTAATAAATTTTAATAAAAATCAAGTTCTTACATTTAGATCAACTGTGTAATTTTATGTTTAGATGTAATTTGTTGCAAAATGCAAAAATTCAAGACTTTTGCAAAACTAATATTTCTAGTTTAAATTATCTTACCTAGTAAGCTTTTTCTTGACATCTTCCTTTGATTCATGACTTTCTTGCTCAGAATGAGCTACATATATATTTTTGTCAATTAATTCTTGGATATCTGGACGCTGAGCTAGCTTCATAGCTAACGAATCTTTACGGGCTACTTTGGCTACTTGTCTACCTGTTAAAACAAAATTATTCATTTTTTATGACTTAATAGAGTAAATATATCAATATAGAGTAACTAGTTTATATTAAATTATTTGCACACATAATCTAGTGTCAATTAAATTCACCCTAATTTGGTTAAACTGCATTCCAGCTAATTGCTTTAGTTTAATCTATAAATATTTTCTTGTTTAAGAATTGTCTCACTGTACATAATTCAATTTAAGAAACAAAAGCTTTACAGTTAAACAACTAAGAGTTGGGGTATAATAAATGGACATCAATTAGCTTCGATGATACCATCTAAAATTGCATTTACTTTACATTAAAATGACTACGTAAAAGAATCAGAATACTGATCATTCCTTGCCATATACCTAAACGAACATTCAAATTTCAGCAAAATACTCCCAGTACCCATGCTGGTAGTCAGTTTAAGATATATTGTTGAAAAGATATAAATTGAAAAATTATCTTTACTATAAAATAGCTATATAGAAACTGTTTAAGTAAAAAAGTAATCCGAGCTCAAGACTATCCATGAGAATTCTTACGTTGCAGGATTTTAAGATATTATTAATTTAATTTTACATTAGCCGAGAACAAAATTGGAATCTCAGCTGCAGTTTGTTTACTAGAATTGTATGAAAAATAATAACATGCCCAAAAGAGCTAACCTTAAAGTAATTGGGAACGGCCCATTAAGATAGAAATTTCTGTTTTAATATGAAATTAACATAAAATGGGATCCTATAAAAGATGGCAAAATAAATAATGCAGATTGTCATGAAAAAGCTAATGTATGAAGCCTGGGTATAATTTTCATTAAAATATACTAGAAATTGATTTGAAAACACTTCAATTACAAATTATTTTGCATCTGCTTTCAATGCTAGATTTTTTAAAGCATATGTAATTTATTTCATTTAATTTTTGTAGTTATATTTAAAAAGGAAGTTTATCAAACATGTTATAGTTTATTTTATAAAATTTTATTGTGCAACAGCATTCAAACCAACTCATTTAACAATACTCAAAAAAGGTTTACAAAATATAGAGCATTTACGGAATAAACATAGATGTATCTTCAGTGATATGCCATTGTTCGACTAAGTGACGATGGGTTAAAAATCACCAAAGCCATATGCAACCCTAAAGTTTTAAGAATTAGCTAGAAATCTAAACTACTAAATATGAAGCAGAATACGAAGTCACGATTCTTATCAGGAAAAAGTTGAAATTTATTATATTTTTATCAGATTCTTTATTCAAATCTGACGTGATTTTTATTAATTTGCCACCCTCGTAGACTTAAACTTGTTAGACAAGCAAGTCAGTGTAATTCCTAGATAGAATTTTAATATAGTAGATAGGCATTTTAATTAAAGTTGTATTGGAGCAACACAATGGACTATTGGCAATGGTTCGGGATCAGACCCGACGGGAAAGATCCAAGAACACGTCATTTTGAACGGTCAGATGATGAGGTCACACCTGAGCTAGCACCCACTCTCCAAACTTCCACACCATGCCAATGAGAGGACATTTGAGGTCATGACAGATTTAACATGCACTGCCCCCTTTGTACACTATGGTCTTTGGTTGGATTCGAACTTATGACCCTCTGGTTGCTAATCCGTTATTCTTCCAAGATGGGGGTAAGGAGATATGACAAATTTGAGATTAAATCAATTAAAATTAGTAGACTTATTACCTTTATCGGGGAGGAATTTTTAAATTTTATAAATTAAATAACTTTTACTTTTCGTCCCTTTTCATTACTTAACTTGTTTCAAAGTTTTAATGCTTTCTTCTAAGAGGGAAACAAAAGAAAAACCCGATTTCTTTTGAAATTTTAATTAGAGGCATAATACTAGATGAATAATTAGGTTTGGAAAACATAAGAGGTTTTCTCTTCAAGCTTAGTTGATTTGTTTCCAGAGGTCTAAGAAATAAACTAGCAAGAGCAGAGCTTGCTTGTAAAATAGAAAGAACTGATTCCTTCATCAGAAATACCAAATTCCCTCTAAAAGCATCAGTTCCCCCCCCCCCCAAGCATCTTTAACCTCTCCATGAGAAATATACTTCTAAATCAACCTATGTAACTTTAGGCAGCATATGGATTGATCCAGACACATAAAACTCAACCCTGGCTGATAAATTTACGACTATCAATTTTAAATATGGCCAGAGAAATACTTGATCAGTAGTCATTCCAAAATAAATACCTCTAGCTAGAGAAGCTGATGAATTTCAGTAAATTAAGGGTCATTCTGGGATGTGTTACTGAGCATAAATACATTTTTAAACTTAGAATGAATGATTTTTTCCCCTATCATTACATTTAAATATCCAGATTATTTCATTTATTATACACTCTATAACATAAAAATCGATGCACCATGAAGGAGTTATCCGAATGGATTGAAAATCAGTAGATGTGATGTACATGTATTGAAAATGAAACGATAACAGAATCATAGGAATTGAATGTTTTATTCAGGAAATACAGCTACGAGAGCAAAAAAATCAACAATGCGTTGGCCCACCTCTGGCCCTGATGCAAACTGTTATCCGGCAGGACATTGACTCGTAGAGTTGGTGGATGTCCTGCGGGATTGCTTGCCATACACGTTCCAATTGGCGAGTTAGATCGGCGCGATCTAGGGACGGTCGTAAACGTCTGCTCATCAGAGCCCAAGCGTGCTCCATTGGGAAAAGATCTGGCGTTCACGTCGGCCAGGGAAGTGTTGGAAGAAGCACGAAGACAATCTGTAGAAAGGCATGCTGTGTGCGGCCAGGCATTATCCTGTTGGAATGTAAGTCCAGGGGTCCGTGAAAGGAAGGGCAACACAACGGGGCAAATATCTCGTCGACGTACCGCCGTGCTGTAATGGTATCACGGGTGACAGCAAAAGGTGTCTGGCTATCAAATGAAATGTCATCCCATACCTGTCTCCTGGTTGTGTGGCGGATGACAGTCAGGTGAGTATCATACCTCGGTCCTGACATCTCCAGACACGTCTTCGCTGGTCATCAGGGCTCAATTCGAAGCAGGACTCATCGCTGAAGACAATTCTGCTCCAGTCCTTGAGATTCCAGGTCGAATGCACCCGGCACCACTGCAAACGCGCCTGGCGGTGTGCAAACGGTAAGGGGCAGTCTGCGCAATAGTCTCTGTAGCCTCAGCCCCAGTTCGCTGATTCGCCTATCAATGGTCATTGCACTCAATGGTGTCCCTGTTACACATCGGATCGTTGATAAGGAAGCATCAGGTGCTGCGCTCCCTGATCGGACGATCACTGTCCTCGCGTTCTGTCCTCGCTCTTGGTCGGCCGCTACCTTCTTGACGCTCTGTACGGCCCATGGTTCACCCATTCCTGCCAACATCGTCGAATGATAGCATTGCTCTGACCCAAATGTCGAGCGATCCTGCGATTCAACTATCCTGCTTCCTTAAGTCCAATTGCACGTCCTCTCTCAAATGGCGACATTTGCTCATACTGTTTGCGAACCCGTCTGCGAGGCATTGGTAGTCCACGTAAGTCGGCGGAACCACATTCGCATGGTAGTTATGCCCTAGCATTGGAATGTCCTGTTTTATACATGATTCAGATGCTCCATTGCAATGCGCTGGAGCTCCACCTATTCAGTCATTAGCCGCCAAAAATTAATCATTTGCATATTCTATCGTAAGGTATGTGCATACGCAATTTCGTCCCATTCGGATAACTCCTTGGTGCGACGATTTTTATGTTATAGAGTGTATTTATAAACAGCATACTGATATGTAGTATTAAATTGTTCTAAAATTAGACTTTACAATAGAAATGTCAAACTCTATTTGTATTAGATGGGTAGCAGATAAAATCCCTTTTTACAATTTTCCAATCGATTGGTCATAAATGATTGCAAACAATGGGTTCACTATTTCACCAAGATTCCTCCTTTGAAACTTTTATCACATTCACATGTTTCAAAACTACATAATAGTTAACCTGCTGAGTATCACAAGATTTCCTATAGTATTGGTTTTTCCCCCACAACACACATGACTAAATAGTCGCATATATTGCGTGGTTGAGATAATATCAGGAAAAGATTTTAGTGCTCAAGGTCAAAATTGGTTTCAAGTCAGGCAGGGAAGAAAGAATACAGGTGGAATTATGTATGTGAACCCAGAAGTTTAATGAGAAGCTCATGTTTCTATAGTACTTTGAGACAAATACTCTCAATCTGAGTATTAAAAAGCGCAACTGCTTTATAAAATTGAGCATTTGTTTCTAATCACAAGATCCAATGTAAGAAAAGTGTAATTTCATGAAAATAAAGTTTTTAAAATACTTACATTCTTCATCATCTCCATAGTAATCCTTCCACAGTATTGGACTTTCAGATTCAGAATCAGAGTCAGAATTGTCAGTTGCACTAATGGCTATCCTGGGCAATGGACGGTTTTCTTGATCACCAGACGATTGATCAGCTTTTGCTCTAATAAATATTTAATTCAATAAAATTAGACAAATAACCACTCCCAAATATGTGTTCAGAAACAAACATTTACCACAAAGTTTGCTTAAATGGTGTTAAAAATTAAGATAAATAAATGAACTGTAATATATACCTTAAACTCTTACAGGAGAAGTTAACCATGGATTTATATCAACCATGAGAACTTGTATCTTAATAAGTAGATTTTGATTCACCCAAGTAATTCTGCCCAACAAGGTTAGTTGTGTTCATTGATTTTGATTTATAGAATTGATTTGATTTTAGCTAGCTTAAGTTATTTGATTTAATAAAAGATTTTTGTGGCTGATTTCAAGAAAAGCCATTCTTAGTTTCTTTCTAATGACTTAGTTTTAAAAGTTTGAGATTTGATTTTAGTATATTAATCAAAGAACTTGACTGTTTAATACATGTAATGCGTTCTAGATATCTGCGACCTTTAAATGTATATTTCAAAGTTGTATAATGGATTATAAATAAAAAATTGTTTCTTGATTTTAGTTACTTGCCAAAATAGAATGAACTGAAAATCTTTAAAATGTTTCATTGGCACATCTGAAGTCTTGCATTAAGCTTTAGTTGATGTTAATTTTGCAGCTACTTAAAGGTATTGTATTGGAATCCGGTAAATGCAGTACTAATTTTTGAAGTTGATTGCTTTCCAGATTTAATGGCCAAGCTGGGAAACTGACAAACTAATTTTTGAAGAATTGAAGCTAAATGTATTCATTAAGTGTCTTAAAATGCTACGATTTATTAAAAAATAAGCAATTGGTGCTCTTCGCAAGTTTTTTTATAAGCAGTTAATCTTAGAAAAATATAATTTTCAATTAAATTTCAAATGATATTAAACATTATGGTACCCTGACTAACTGAAATACATGAAGTCTTTAAGAAATGTATAAAAGTAAAGAGATATTTCAGGAGTGTGAATTCTGTGTCAATTAACACCCTGAATGATTCATTGCTCCAAAAGAACTTTAGAAACATGCACCAAATCGTAAGTTTTGTGTGATGAAAAGTTGATAATTTATCAAAATTTAATTGAAGATTTGATCAAAAATCAATTGATACTCATCAGAAAAGGGCAATAAACTAAATCATAGCTTAAATAATCTTTGGCATTAAATATTGCCCCAATTGCAAACTGATGTCAAGCAGATAAGGGTAGGTATTTAAGGTCGCACTGGAGCAACACAAAAGGCTATTGGCAATGGTCCAGGATCAAGCCAGCAAGCAGATAAGGGCAGACACCATGGTTACTTTTCTAAACTACATTCATATGGCTACATTTGGTGTAATTTTCTCTACTACTTACTCCTTTTTAAGAGGGAAAGTAAGTAACTAAAAGCAACCACTGCTACTATTTTTCTACCTTGGCATCTTTTCATAGCAAGAACATCTCTGAAGATACTATTTTTGTATATTCCTTTAAAATCCTCCATGTTCATTATTTGTGCCAATTTGAAATAAAAATATGAAATCAGAAGCATCAATTTGATAGTAGTCAATCTTACAACAGCAAATGTAAGTTACATTAATGAAGACTGGTACATTTATTGCTAACTTGATGCTTTCTAAAAGAGTTCAATATTCTTGCCAGAATCGGTGTGGATGGTTGACTTTTTAGGGCAAGTGCCATATCTGGCCATGCTGCACCAGACACAAGACATACAATATCAAAGAATCAGTAGAATCTCTTTAAAGTTAATTGTTTAGAAAGGATGCAGGAATTGTACACACACAAGTAGAAATATTTATTTACTAACATTGTGTAGTTAAGTTGGAACTGTACCAATTCTGGCATAGTTGGAAGTTCAGATTCATTCCAAAATGTCCATTTTTGAAAATTTTATATTTTGCTTGTTTCATACTAAACTAGCTCATCTTGTAATTTTGTAACTCATTCATTTCAATGACTCCTAAAATAAGCATTCAAGGAGACTATTATTGCTATTTAATAATTTATGCTTCTCAATCTATTTTGCAGAAGTAGCAGCCTGCATACCCTTTTGCTTTAGGTAGCAGCCTGATTTATTTTTTAACATGAAATGTTTTGAAAACAATAAATAGAAATGTTTATTCACATTTAAATTTATCTTAAGGTTTATTAGTGAATTAAATAAGTAAAATACAAACTCTAGGAAAACCTATTTCTTAAAACTTTTAGTTGGTAAGCAGGCCTAAATTTTTAAATAACTTTGAAGATGAATAACCAAACATTTTGTTGTGCTATCAAGTCTAAAACTAAGAAATCCGAAAATTGTCTTAAAACATCTTATTAAATTGCTTATCTTAAGTATTGCAACTAAGAAATTTAAAACATTTCTAAGCTACAGAAGTGCCTCTCCTAGTTTAAATAAATAGAATGAAATAGCATACCTGTTTCGAACAATTGATAACCTTTGGAAGTCTGCACAAGTAAATGCACCTTTCTTTTTCAATGCACTCTTTTTGGGCATTGCTGACATAGGATGGGGTTCTTTGGCAGGGATTTCCTCTACCGTAGAGGTATTAATGACAGGATCACGCTGAGTAACATATACAACACACGAATTCGTCAAAGTTGAAGAGTTATGGTCTTCTTCTGGATCACTTTGATCATCTGAACAATCTAGAAATATATTTAAATATTTTATTATGTAATTTGTCTTTCCAACAAAGTGATTGAAAACAAAATTTTGAACACCTTTATTTGACAACCAGAGCTTGTTTATTTACTACCATGCACTTTGAAAATGAGCCAAACATTAAATATATGTTTAAGCTATATGTATCATACAATTATGCATTATATAAAATTTTATAAATACCCCATCTTGACTAAAAACAGTAAAATGTCATGCATTCATATAACAAATCAAACAGTTGTCTTTCACATTAAGAATTCTAGAAAAACACACAAAGGATTGAATAAAAATGAAATACAATTAAAATATTGAAGGGTTGAAACAAATCAATCTAAAATTAGAAACTCTTCACAAATCAGCACAAATGTAAAATGCCAAAAGTATTCGTTACACCACGCAGATATGAATGCCAAAAACTTCTGACAACATTTTAAAATCAACTTACAAACCATAACCAATAGAAACTTAAGTTATCAACAGTTTGTAGCTAGTTTCACAATTCAAACAGATAAATTGTTTTTTATTCTGAATGGGAATGTCATTTAGTTTCATTGTAGAAATAAATAGGTATGTGAATATTTCCTGAAATTAAAAAAACTTATGAAAATGAGGTTGCTTTTTTTTTAGATTTGACAAAGGAACTTTTCTGTGTGTATTTCAAATAAAGTTAATTTAACTAGTTTTTTTGAGTGATGCATAAACAATCAGAAGCAAATCTGATGTTTTGAATTACCTGGTTGAATATGATATTTAGGTGCTAAAAGAGGAGATGGATTGGAAAACATTGGTGGAGGAGGGATGGGGCCAATATCATTCAGTGATATTGGTGGTTCTGGAAGAACAGATAGTATGATTTCCCCATCATGTGAAGGCACCTCTTCGACATCAGGAAGGTTCAACAGGGAAACATTATGTATCACAGGCATGGCTGAAAACAATAAAATGATAGAAACATGAAACTGATAGTTGCACATTGAAACAGCAAGATGTTTGATCAAAAATCAAATAGCAAATCAACATAATAAACAAAGAACTTATTGACATTTGAAGCATCTTTAAAAAATAGATTGTTTATACACGCACAAAGATTAGAATACATTCAAAATTTTGACACTACTTTCCAAGAATAAGGTTTAGTTAGTCACTCTTAACATTTTTTTGCCAACGCATGGGTTAATTGTTTTCTTAGCTTCAGAATGATTAAGACAAGAAAACACGAGATATTTCTTTTGATGCCAGCATCTTCCTCCAAGAGGATGAAGTTAAAGAAAGACTTCCTTTGCTAGACATCAAAGGAAACTGTACACTCCAAAATACAGATATGGTCAGTTTAGGGCAATTAAGAGTGGCTGTGCAGGTATTAATGCATTGAGATTATGTTCTTATTTAATGGCATATGACATAAAGCAAATATATATGTACAAATCAGTTTGATGAATATTTAATTAAACATTCCTGAAATTTAATATTTTCCAGTATTTCATTTGCCTGTGGCGGAAGGTCAAAATAATGATCTATCTTGTATTTACAAAGCTGTCATTTGCATCATTACAATATAAATTACAATATACAAAAAATATCCACATTTTCTAGCATTTCTGACAAAACTAAACATTTGATAAGGAAAAATTAATGTTGACAGTTTGAGGAAACGTAATCTCTTGTTGCACAATAGCATAAATATCCATATTTTTAAGTCAAATTACCAGGAAAGTAATGGATTGACCACGAACTAAAGTATCAATTTCAAAGCTTAACCATAATTATAATTCCTTGCCTTACATAAAGCACAATGTCAACCCATAATAAATTCAAGGAAATTCAAAGATAAGCATGGAGCTAAAAAATTCCAAGTGTTCAAAAGGAACTAGGATTGGATTGGATTTTGGGGTTTTATGGCACAAGGTCCAAAAGTGGACAAGCTGTGCCTCAAAAGAAACTAGAGAGGGAGGGATGATAGGAAGCAAGCCAGATTATTTTAAGTCACAGTTCCATATTACTGTTTATAAATTATTTCTAACATTCAACCAAGTTTGACTCACCCATGAATGTTATCTTACTAAATTTTTAGTATTTGATTGCAAGACAGAAAATGTGTTAAACACCCTTTGCAAATTCTAAGCAAGATGTTTGCTACAAATTTATAAAGGTGTGATGATCTTCAAACACTACTTCTGTAGATAAATCAACACATTCAAAGTTAGTTTTATGTAATAGATGGTACTTTTCAGAACAGAAAAATATTTCAAAGAAATGGTGAAATGGTTTGCTAATTTACATAGTAACTAGTCAGAGCTGCCGCAGCATCGACATTAAGTAAACTTAAATTTACTAAAACACTTGTGAAATAATGGCTTTAGTTATTCTTGTAAATTCTTAACAGTAGCAAAATTAGTCTTTAAGCTTATTTTAGTAGCAGTTTTACTTGCCCAGATACAAGATGAATAAGATTAAACAGAAAGTGTGACAATAAAATATGGTCTGATGAGGTAAACTGGGCAGTCCATGCAAAAGCTACCTCATTAATTATAAACCCTATTTTGATGGAAAATAAAACTTGCAATTATATTTAAGTTCTTTAAAACGTTTTTCAATCGAAAACATTTGACTGGTAACATCTAGAAGATTCCTGCTGGCCTCTCGTTTGTTTTGATAGTCATGTGGGTTGTAATTGTCCGGGAAACTTTCTATTTATGTATGCTTTTTAAAAACAATTATATATTTTGTTCTCCTGAGCTAGATTAAGGACTTGTTAATAGATTCCAATAAACAGGAAATTGCAACATTATTTTTAATGCTAGATGTTTTTAAATGAAGTGGGGTAAAGTGTATATAGCTTTAGGCTTAGCGGCAACATTGAAGAAACTTGTTTTGGGGGTTCTTTTATGCTAAAGATCATTTTTAATCAGCAAAAATGAATACGTATGCAAGTATTCCATAAAATATGTATAGGTATAATATTATGGCTACCCCAATTACAAGTCATGCCTTATAGCCCTTAGATGTTGAGGTTTCCATGCCAATGAAAACATGGAAAAAAATTTTAATATCAAGGTACAGGGAAAACTTTAAAAAATGTTTTTGAAGTCGCATTTCTATGTCTATTGGAACGGTTATGTGAATCATTAAAATTGACCATGTTGTAAAAGAATTTAAAGATTGATTATATACTGTAAATTGACAGGAGGATAGAAAAGGCATTAACTTTCCAGAATGAAGTTCAATGTGTTGTAAGCTCTTATCACAAAATGAAGGGAATCAAGCTTCACAGGAAAAATATAATTTTCAAGCAACTTACATGCCAGATCAAAAGTTACTGTTCTCACTGTTGAGAGGGTTAAATTAGTCATATTAACCCTCTCAACCCCTATGTAGACTGATCTTAGAAATGATGTTCAGAATTCATTGAGAAAAAGGAAAAGGGTTCAGAAAAATAGGTGAGGTATTAACAGAGGCTCTAGCATCCTAAAGCATACCAAGAAACATAAGATAGGTCTAGTAAAAAGAAAAAACTTGAGAACATCAGCTCAGGCTTACTGAAAATAAAGTTACGTAACCACAAGAAAATACTGAAGAACCGTAGAGCAAGTTTGACAGTAGCAATATTAAGCAAGGTTCTTGGGTAATATGTAGGTTCAAAAAATCAGTTCAATAATTCTTTGATCAAGTAACTGAAGTCGGAAAATATTAATCCTTTCTTAAAAGTGAGTTAACAGTTATCTAAGAGTTAAGAAAGATGGTATATTTTCTAGAAAAGTAGGATGTTGGCATAATAGATATTGGAAGCATTTATTATACACACATTGCCACAAAACCTACATTTGATACATGAAGAGTTTTGATCTCCATCTTTCTCAAAATTCATGTTAACATGTTTTCAAGAATTTTTAATTTATGTTTTGTATTTTTGTGTAGAATTTTGACTGCTATTTACAGTGAAACGAACACTCAAATATAGTTTGGCATTTAGAAGGCCACTATAAATTAGTAGCTCATTGAAGTAATTTAATAGTAGCTCAAAGCAGTTCTTTTAATACACTTGTCAATTATTATGTAGTGGTAATAATTTTTTCATCATTTAATGATTTTATAACTTACTTCTATGAATTACCCACTTTACCCCAACTGCTACCCACTTTACCCCAACTGCTACCCACTTTACCCCAAACCACGGGGTAAAAAACAAGGGCATAAAAATAGCCACTTTACTAAAAATATAGGTTTGAATATGAAGACAAACATATGCAGTATGTTCTTGAATAATGCAATGTAATATAATGCAAAGAAATACAGCTTTTTAAAACTTGTCCTTGCTAAATTCTACTTTGAAATTGAAAACACTTTTTTTCACTTTACCCCCATCTGACACTGAAACAAAAGATTGAACTTAAAAAGAAACTAAATTAAAAAAAAAAACCTCTAAATTTACAACTGTCAAATTGGCAACTTTTTGTGAAAAATGGACGGTAGCTCGCCAACTTGCCAAGTTTTGGCGACCAAATGGTTTGATTGCGTGGGATTTATAACAATTTCACTATTTGCCGTAATCTAAGCGAAGGAAATTTTATTTTGCTGGCCTTCTGCGAAAATTCACAAAAAAGTCGCCAACAATTTCAAAAAGTTACCAAAACTGAAAATAGGAACTCTTGAGACGATTCTGCTTAAAAATACCCTCGCCAAGGTTAAAAAATAGTAGCAAAACGTCGCCTGTAGCAGCCCTGCAATGTGGATTAGAAGTGGTCCAAATGGCTTACTAGCAACAACGCTCATTCCAAATACAAAGAAGCTACAAACCATTATTCTGAGATGGAGACAATATGGTAGTATGTCCACCTGAATTCGTCACAACGACTGTGTTGTAAGTGTCCGGCGAAGATGACGTGGACGTCACCATCGGCGAACATTTATGCTTCTCGCTCTCTGACATGCCACCCTCGGGCCCAAACCCGTTGATTTGAGGAATGTGATTTTGACGTGAGGAATCTGAAAACAAAGACTGCACATTATAAACTGTAAAATGGCAACAACCTCCTCCCGTCAGAAAGAATACACCAGAAAAAGTACTCACTCTTGAACAATGGGCTAAGTAGAAAGCACGTACAAACTGCAAAAACGTTTGAACAATTCCAAACACTTACGTCGCGTTTTACCAAGGCGCATGTCAATTCGAATTCAATATCTACGCGAAAAGTAATCTGTCGAAGCAAGATCGATTTCGTATAGCGCGGTCTCTTGAAATTAGAGTGCAGGTTCGTAAGCCGAATCGAAATAAGGGCAGAAGTGCCAAGGCAAGCAGAGGAGTTAGGCGTTGAATCCCCAAAATAGCAAGTAGAATGGTAGAAAATGCAGAAGTGACCTAAAAATTTTGGATTCTCTCGCCTGCTGCTCGCTTTGTTGGTGGAAGAGCTGAAAAGTGAGAAGTACGGCACCGAAGAATGGTGGTAGTGTCCGCCGCTTAATAAAAGCACCTCTCAGACGAATTTGGATTTTTAAGCGGCTGATTCTTGCAACCGACGATTGGAAATGTGGGGTTTTCGACACAAAGGACTACGCTGTAATATCAGATAAAATAAGTGATGAAAGGTTGTTAATTTTCAAATTAAGAACATGAGTTAATCAAGAAATCAAATATTCCGACTTCATAAAGACATTTAGCCTCCTTGCTTAGGGAATAATAACCTTGAGCAAAAAGTTTCTAAATTTCTCACCTAATACTAAGCTGAATCGTAAAAATTCTAAACGAACAATGTACTTGGAGCCTTTTCGGTTGCTAGGTTAACACTTTCAGAATAAAAATTCGAATTTTTGTAAGCGGCGGTGTTTATTTTGAAATGTTTCTAGATATTTGACTGCATCAAGGGGCCGATTTGAAAAGCGGTAACTGTACGAATCAAACTATCTAAGCTGTCGATGGAATCTTTAGAATTTCGAAAGATGATCAGAAAAAAATTAGTGAAATCAATATTAAAAACAGCTTTCAATAAAAAAGAATTCGATTTAAAAATGTTAATGTTTCAGTGCTTTTCCCAATTTCAGATGTCTGATGAACACTTAAAAATCGAGAATACGATAAAACTACAGAGCAGAATTTTGGATATGCGAATCACAAGTGATATAATTGACAATTAAAAATCAGCAGTTTTATAAACCACACTGGAAATGTTCTTATGGGTCGGGTTTTAAGGTGCAGCATGGCCATATATGGCCATGCTGCATCAAACAAAAGACTACGTGAAGTAATGGACATACATACACAATTAAAGTTTTACTGAAGCAATGAGAAAAATACAACCGAAGAATCGAACCTGCGCATCCAAAATATTCTTAGGTTAAAATATGCCGAAACGGAGCGCTTAGGTAGGTATTTAATTGACGTCGCACTGGAGCAACACAACGGGCTATTGGCTACGGTCGGGGATGAAATTCAAAGGGAAAGATCCGTGGAAACCACGTAATTTTGAACCACGGTTAGATAACGAGGTCATACCCGAGCTGGCACCCACTCGCCAAACTTACCTCCACACCACGCCAACGTGAGGACATTTGAGACCACGACAGATTTAACGTGCACCAGTCCTCTTTGTACACGACGGTCCTTGGTTGGATTCGAACCTTCCGCTTGCTAATCCTTTACTCTTCTAACCGGGCTACCGCGGCCCACGGGGTGCTTAGAAACAGCCTTAAACTTTATCGAGTTTAGTTGTCACTCAATGTTTTTGTTGTTAATGGACTAATTTGGCAGGGACTTGTGTCTTTCGAATCGCTACGAGAATCGATTGTCCAGGTCAGAATTCGAATCCAGAGACATGTGTTGGCTACAAGGTCGACGTAGCGTGACTCTGAAACATTTAGTTACAATTCCGTGAAAAGGTAGAAACTCACTCCGATTATTTTATTTGTTAAGCAATTTATTTTGTTCACTAAAAATAGAAGAGCTTTACCCAAGGATATCAGCAAATAAATGACGAAAACTTTGGGTTAAAATGGGATGTAAAGTTAATAGCAAACGTTATGTTTAACACCCAAGTAGTCTAGTAAAAAGTATTTCTGATGATAATTTTGCCTCTTAAAAATTTATATATTTTAATCCTACATTCAGAAAAATGCGATTGGATACGCCGTCAGACACTTAGAAAATAATCCGAGATACTTCAGTTCACAGTAAGCAAATTATATTTAAAAAAACAAATGCTAGATATGACGCGTGCAAAAACAAAAATCCGTGCTTTAATATTTCATTCATGCCAACAGAAACGCCCATGTTTAATAATGCAGATGACACAAAGCAGATAAAAAATTTATTTATAAATAAAATGATGCAACAAAAATTATCAAGCAGTTGAACATGCAAATCTACACTAAAGATTCCTATTGTGTTTAATAAATCTACACTAAAGATTTCTATTGTGCTTAATATTTTGATTATTCCAACGCTGATTAAGTCGTAATAGTTCGAAACATTTAAAATAATTTCCACTTTTCCAGATAAATGACCAAATTCATACAGCTTGAATTTTCCAAAAAAATTTCAAATTGCGGATTTTTCTCCAAATGGTATTTAAAATTTTACGATCAAATGATTCTTTATGAAAACCAAATCCACCTGAATTTCTAAAAGTACTTCGAGCAGATAATCAAGGAATTTAAAACTTAAACACATGAATACTGAATCTTACCATTTGTTTTGCCATCGGGGTCTTTATCTGTTCCATCGGGCAACAGAACACCTTTCTTAATAAGCTCTTCTTTGGTTGAACGCATTGATATTTTTCTTTCTAGTGCTAAAACAGTAGGCGAAAAAGAAGTCTCAAAAAACCAAGTATTTTCCAAAACAAAACATTGCAAAGTTCATAATTAGTTCCAGGAGAGGGCGGTCGAAAGGAACCAAAAATAGTACAAAATTTCTAGCTTCTCAAGAGCAAAAACTAAGAAAATGGTGACGACGCTTTTGCAGTGCCAACATTCCGCCCAGACATCGACTTCCAATTTAATACCCATAACTTAATTATCGTTATCTGCCGTCTCGAAGAAGCGTTGTAACTTAGTTACTACGCAGTTTGAGGACCACATCTCTCGGACGCACTCTGGAATTCCGTTAACTTAATCACTTAATCTAGCATTAACGGATGAAATAGAGGAACTAAATTAATTTATTACTTACAGGTAAAAGACTTATGAAAGAAACATTGTGTTAACTGAAAATGCAATTGAAAACTTCTATACAAGGTTCAAAACCCTTCACTAATAAGAAAATTTCCCGATTTTCCCACAATTAAGATAAAATAACCTAGTTTTCTTAGATTCCTTAAATTGGGTTAATTTCCATGAACGGAATTCTAGGTTACCTGTGTTTTACTAGTGATTATAGGATTTGGAAATGGTTTATTTTGGTACACTGAAAGTCCCACGACTAAATTCAAGCAATTTTCATGCAATAAAACGAGCTCGAATATAATTCTGAACGAAAATTCGCAAATATATGCATGCAACAAAGCTATTCAAATAAAGTTCTAAAACATTGGCAAACAATAAATTCTTTGACGAATTCTACTCACTTCTGGACGTCTGCTCGAATCTGTCGCTCTTTTTCTTCCGTTTCCATTTCCAGGGTTTGAAAAGCCTCCCGAGCATCGCAAATCGGCTGTGTTTGCCCTCCATGGGAGAAGGGGTGGGCGACCGGGAGTTGGAGCCCACGGAACTAGTTTTCATGGCACCATTTGCTTTTTTACCTGTGAAAAAAACAAAAACACAAAATTTGAGAAAAATCACAGTAGTTATTATATTTGAAGGGAACTATTGTATCTTCACTTTGAAGTGACACCTAAGTTCAATTGGAATCGAAAAATCCAATTTAAATTGCTAATTCCAGACAATTGTTATTTTGGAAAAATTTCCGCGTTTTCATCGAAAAATGAATTTTTAAAAAATAGTTCCAAGAGTAGTTTGTCCATAAATATTAAGAGATAACGTCAAGGACACAATCGACATTCCTTTTCGGTCTAAATTTGGAGGTTTTTCAGTTTAAAAGCTTTCAATGTTTTTAAAAATTAAAATTACTTTTATTAAGAATGGTTAATTTGCAAATATTTAAAGTTTAAACAAATTTTAAAATGAGTTTCATGTTCTTCGAAACTGGTTTCTACTGATTGCGAAATTTGCAGTTGCCTTTGTTTATTGAAAGTTAGAAGAAAATGTGCAGTGAAAACAGTAATTATTTAATAATTTGATTAAATGATCGACTTCATAAAAAAATTCCGTTTCGAAAATTAACATTAATAATTCGACTTAAAAATAATTAAAAATTAACAGTGAACAATTAGCGCCGAAAAACACTTCAAAGACTTACTCAAACACAAAAGCTTCTGCAAAAGAGATTGAAACAACATTGAAGCAGATTCGGACAGTACGACTGTTTTGCAACTTAATTTTAGAAGTGGTACTCGTATGTGTTCGTCCACACTTAACTGAAAGTGGAGCATAAATCTTGGACAGTGACGTCATTCAAAATTTAATCGATAGTACAAAATGTTGCCAATCTTCCCAGATACAATAAATAATGAGGGTAGGTAGTTGAATTAACATAGCACTAGATCAACACAACGGGCTATAGTCGATGGTCCGGGATCAATCCCGAAGGGAAAGATTCGAGGACACCTCGTAATTTTGAACCACGGTCAGATGACGAGGTCACACCTGACCAGGCACCCCACTATTCAAACTTCCACACCACTTCAACGTGAGGAACCGAACCTGCGCCACCTACAACTTGCATGTTGCTAGCCCAGTGGGCCACGACGGCCCGTCAAGTAAATGGACACAAGGAAAGTTTACTCACACAGAAGAGAGAAATACATAGAGAGGAATCGAATCTGAACTGTCTACAACTCGCAAATTGTTAGCGCAGTGGCAATTCCACTGAGCCATGGCGATCCCATGAAATCGAAGGACAAAAAAAGACATCGAATTAAATCTAGGTGTGCACCCTTAACAAGAAAAAGAACCTTAAGTTCTTAAAAATAAAAATATTAACACAATACTTCGCCGCCAAACTACGAAGAGGGGCGTTCGAAGAGCAACGGATTAGCAAACGGAGGGTTGCGAGATCGAAACTCAGTCCAGCTAAAGACCGTCGTGTACACGGGAGCTAGTGCACGTTAAATCCGTCTTGGCCTCAAATGTCCTCACGTTGGTGTGGTGTGGAAGTTTAGAGAGTGGGGTGCGAGCACACAAGTGTTGTTATCGTCATCTGACCGTGATTTAAAATTACGAGGCGTTGTTCTCGGATATTTCCCTTAGGA
Source organism: Meta bourneti (assembly GCA_933210815.1). NCBI lineage: Eukaryota > Metazoa > Arthropoda > Arachnida > Araneae > Tetragnathidae > Meta > Meta bourneti. The sequence goes on from OW119925.1 coordinate 65,010,595, forward strand.
ATTGATCTCGAACCGTAGCCAATTGCCCGTTGTGTTACTCCAGTGCGACGTTAATTAACTACCTACCCAAACTACGAATAGCTGCATTATCAATCAATATAATCTGATAACTTATAAGAATAATTAGTAGTCGTAAGTTAAATTTATTAAAAGTTCTAGGTAGGTAGTTGAATTTTCATCTCTCTCGCCCTGGAGCAACACAACGGAGCTATTGGCGACGGTCCGGGTAGGTTTTGAGTTTTATGGCACAAGGGCTATATTTGGCCATGCTAGTAGTATACGGGTGCCTATAGGCGGCGGAAGTGACGTCAGACCACGTGACCGGAAGTGGGCGTGTCCGTATGACGTGCGGACGTGACGTATCGTTTGTTTACATTTTGGACTTGGAATTTGAATAAATTGTTAATTGATTGGGATTTGTCGGAAAAGCTAAAATATTCAGGAAACAGGCGCTAGAAAAGGCGCCTGGATCTAAAATCTAGATCGTCTAAACGAAATTTAAGATGCAAAACATTCGACTGCTAATTTCGAATCAGGGTACTGGGGCTAAGGACGCTTGAAAATGTAAGAAGTACTATTTCTTACTGTAATGTGCAAACTGATGTAAGTTTAAAAAATTATATTTCGTTGCATTTGTGACAAGTGAAAAGAAAAGAACTATATATTTGTAAATTAAACAGTTTTTATTTCTTGGAAAACTCGTCATCTAAACTGGTACTAGGGACCGCAAATTAATTTTGTTTCGGGTCATGGAGTGCAGATGTGGGGAATGCTGCCCTTGGCACTTACTCCCTTCTTTTCCTTGCGCACTTAGGCAGAGAAGCCATAATTGAAACTTTTGTTGACCACCGTTATAAAAGACCACATTTCCACCGTCACGAAGTTCTATCTTGGATGGAGTCCAAATTTTTATTCGACCACCTCTGATCGAGACAACTTTGTGGAAAGAACTTACTGGTCTCCGAATGTAGTTTCCACTGTGTTACATGAGACACCCCTATATTTAACCCTGTATGGACAGACGTGGCGTAAAAAGCATATCCGATTTCGTTTTAGTTCCGCAGGCACTGCGCTCTACTCGTACCTTCTACACCCCACCCAGCGGGATTTGGGATTGAATGTGCAAATCGCCGTCGGGTACACAATAGCGTTTTGGAGTACAGTGCTGGAGATCGAACCCAGAACCTCTCGGTCCAATTTCCCACGGAAAGAGTTGGCCGATATGACTAAGTGGGTTTGTCCACTGCCCTAGCAACCTGTGAGTTGTACCCCTAGGGGACAAATCTTTAAATGTGTACGAGCTTCAAGAACCCGAGGTACCCTAGTGATTTATTATTTTCCCATGGTTTTTTACTGCTTCTGGTAAACTTCTGCCCCTGGATGTCCAAGCGATCTTTCTCTACTTCTCCATCATTTCTTTTCACAATTACTTAACATTGTCAGTTTTGCGTTTAGCGCAGATGGTCAAATTTGGCCTTGGCGCCAAAAACCAATCAACCAACCTGTGAGTTGCAGGCGCTGCAGGTTCGATTTCTCTCTTCTGTGTCAGTAAAACTTTTATTGTGTGTGTTTGTCCATTAATTGACGTTGTCTGGCTTGTGTTTGACGCAGCTTGGCCAAATATGGGCCTTGCGCCATAAAACTCAATGCAACTAGTCAACTCATCGAATGAGCTCTGGGCCTTGGTTCTATCAGGCTTCTAGTTGGAATCTCGATCGGGGCATGGATGCTTTCAATGGTTCAATTCTTTAAGCCCTAGGTTGAGTTCTTATTTGTCCTCGGGTAGCAAAAACTGACAACTAGCGTGACAAACCGCGAAACAAGAAATCCATGTTAGGTAATTCCATCCTTTCATTATGTTACACATCACGTTTACCAAAATATTGTTGCTGAGGTGAGGCAGTGCTGTTCAAACTTTGCCTTGTGCTCAATCGGAGTTGCGTAATCTTACAGCTGAATTTTATTCACGAGGACGCATTAAATGTATGTTGCTTTCGAAATAGTAACTATTAAAAACATAGGATTATGGGGTAAACTTTTACTACAACTTGCTACACCACTTTGGGAAGTAAATGGTTTAGAATTCTGCTTATGAGGTTATGAATGAAATTTTTCACTGCTTATATCATTCATGGGTCATTACAAGATAATATTCTTGATGTGCATTTAACTTTTGGGCAAGGCTCAAAAAATGGAGACAACTGTCCCCGTCGAAAATTTGAACATGTTTTTAAAATCACTCGATGCCCGAATTCCTTCCACATGATTAAACAGTTTTATTTCTCTTGTAATTTTCAACTCTTCTCTTACATGGAAATGTCGAAAAAGTGTTAAGTTAAAAAGTGTGCCCTCAATGATTGCCTAAAAACAACGTACAGTGAGTCGAAAAAGTATTGGAGAACAACCAACTTTCAATAATTTTATGAAAAAATATACATATTTACTTTTAAAAAAGTAAATCTGCTTTCAGCCCTCGTGTAAAAAATGCCCGTACAGCAGCGATTTTCAACCTTTTACATCCATGGCGTAAAATAATTAACTAAAATTCTGCACTATAAAAATATATATTGTATAGTGTTTTGCCAATCTGAAAAATAGATATGATTGATTTACAAAACAATAATAGTAATTAGATACTCCAAATTGGTTTTTATAAATCTTTTTGAAATTATTTGTGTCACACTTGTCAAAAAGTTCAAAATTAAATCTTTGAAATGAAACAAATCTTTCTAAAAATTGCTATCGTAGAACAGACCTAATTGTTCACGTTGGACTAATAATTGGACACCAGTAATTGTTCCGCAAGTTTGCGGTATTCACCTGTCATCTTTAATTATGTTTAGAATTATGTATCCTGTGTCCAATATCATCATGAAATTTAGACTTTTTTCGTAAAACATAAATATTGCTCATTTATCCATTTTCAATTTATTAAAACTTGATAGTTATGAAATAAGCTGTGCTTTTGAATGGCAATACATAGTGAAGTAATATCAGAGATATAAAAATACTAGAATTTTTCCTTACGGATCCTTCCCGGACCGTCGCCGAAGCCGTCGTGACTCAGTGTGTATGCCCACTGCTCTAGCAAACCTTCGAGTTGAACACGGTACAGGTTCGATTCCTGTCAGGTGCATTCCTCCCTGGGTGTATTTCTCTCTTCTGTGTCAGTAAAACTTTCATGTCTGTATGTCTATCACTTGATATTGTATGTCTTGTGTCTGACGCAGCATGAGTAGTATACGGGTGCCTATAGGCGGCGGAAGTGACGTCAGACCACGTGACCGGAAGTGGGCGTGTCCGTATGACGTGCGGACGTGACGTATCGTTTGTTTACATTTTGGACTTGGAATTTTTTTTTGTCATCGTGCAGGCGTTGAGTTGTTTCAAGATGGCGTCGTTTTGTTGGAGTTGTGTTGCCATGGTGATGAATCACTCGTAGTGCCATCTGGTGGAGAAATTCGAAACCCCATTATTTTTAATTAAAAAGGAATTTCTTGGATTCGAACCGAGGACCATAGGATCCGAAGTCAAGTGCGCTATCCGTTAGGCTGTAAGAGAGTTAACTATGGGCGGTGAATTAATGTAGTGTTGGATTTTTTTTTCTCTTTTGGACTTGTATTTTTTCTTAGTATTAGGAATGGGTTATTTTTAGAAAATGGTTTGAATAATTGCATAGGGGTTTTAATAAATGCTTTTTCAAAATGACTTATGGCGCCATCTGGTGATTTTAAAAGTAATTAATCTAAGGAACGAATTGATTTCTTAATGTTTTTACTTTATTCATGACCGGTGACGTCAGTGTGTTTACGTTTGGGACTTGGATTTTAACGTTGGACTTGGATTAAAAAACTAAAGTTATTTTTTACACTACAATGTATTACTTGTGTAAAATATATGAACTATGTTTTTTTCTATAAAAAGTGCTTCCATTAACTTTGTTTCCATGTGGCTTCCTTCAATCTGTTTAAGAATTGTCTGTGCTGGTTTTTGCAGAGATTGTTTTAAGAATACATAAAATTCAGATTTAATCCATTATTTTAATAATATTTGTTCATTTTAAAATTCACATTAATACTTAAAATTTTCAGTTATTATTTAATTTTACTCATGGGTAAAACTATCAGCGGTGTCAGTAAATATTTAGATTATGCATTAAATATCAAGAAAAGGGCAAAAGTTAATTTGCTTAGCAGCACAGATGTGCACACATTATTTTCAAAAACAGAAAAACCACTTACACTATCCATTTAACATAGCAATGTAGAACACTTAAAATTAAGAAAACAGTACCAAAGTATCTTGTAAAATACTTCATAGCTTCGTACAGTATTGGTATTTTGCTGTGCAATTTAATTGTACGATGTGCATAAGGTTTTCAAATAAATAAAAGTTCATATTTAGTAAAATGTGTGGTTTGAAAAAGCATTAAAGAAAAATAACTTTTAATTTAGAACTTCAAGGACAAATGGTTTTTAATTCTATATTTCACTACTTCAAATGTGCACGGAAACATGGTATGGGTCTTGTAAAGTTTGAAATTAATGCATAAAATTCTTTTTACTCTTACAGGTTTTTTATAATAATTTTTTTACTATGCATAAAACACACACTTTAAGAACCAAACTTTTAAAAATGTCTCAATTGTAAAATTAAAAATAAGAAGCAAATTGCATTTAAATGTTTGTAATAATATTTAAAGTATATATTTCAATTGTTAAACGTTTTCTAAAAATCTTCAATGTTATAATACGTGCAATAGTATTTGATATATAATTAATTTTTGTGTAAAAAACATCTAACTTTTAAAATATAAAATCCTTATATCAAAGAAAATTTTGTTAAAAACAATTTGTAAATCTTTATAATATAAATAAAATCACTAAAATTAATGAAAATGTATTTAAAGTAAACAATAATATGCAAGGAAAGATTAATTAAAAATAATATTTAATTTAGATTTTACAGGATAAAGGGTTTTAATACTATTTTTCACTACTTCAAATGTGTAAGGAAACATGTTCATAATATGGGTCTTGTAAAGTTTCAAAAATTTTACGCTCACTTAAGTGTATAATATTAAAAAATTCTGTAATAAAATATGTGCTATAGCATCTAATGTATAATTAATTTTTGAGTAAAACATAAATCTTAAAATCAAGGAAAATTTCATTTCAGATCTTGTATTTTAAAAGAAAATTTATAAGACCATGGGTAATAAAAATCAAATAATCCAAAATACAGTGTATGTGGTAAGACAAGCAAAAGTTTATTTAAAATAGAAAGGTGTAAGCATTAAAAAGATTTCCAATATTCCCTTATGGATCTCCATTTAAGTGTTTGTCATAATATGTAATGCATATGTTTCAATTGTAAAATGTTTTCTAAAATCTTCAACATTAAAAATATGTGTAATAGTATTTAATATATAATTAATTTTTGAGTAAAAACATTAACTTTTAAAATATAAAATCCTTATATTTCATCCAAAAACAGGTTTGTAAATCTATATAATATAAATTAAATCACTAAAATTTATGAAGATTTATTCAAAGTAAAAAAATAATATGCAAGGAAAGAGAATTAAAAAAATAACATTTAATTTAGATTTATAGGATAAATGGTTTTTATACTAAAACTTCTTCAAATGTACAAGAAAACGTATTCATAGTATGGGTCTTATAAAGTTTCAAAAATTTTACTCTTACTTAAGTGTATATTAATTAAAACAAAATTTCTGTTAAAAAATAGGTCTTATAGCATCTAATGTATAATTAATTTTTGAGTAAAAACATCTAACTTAAAAAAAACCATAAATCTTTATAGCATAGAAAAATTTCATTTCAGATCTTGCATTTTAAGACAATTTATAAAACTATGTAATAAAAAACAAACAATCCAAAATACAGTATATGTGTTCCAGTTCGGGGGCACATAAGTGGATTATTGCTTATTTACGCTAGAATTTTACGAAACTTGTGAAACCAAAATTGGTTTGTTGGATACTTCATTCCAAGCAAACTTCCATTTTCCAGAACAATTTTTAAACAATTGTAGTTAGAAAACACAAATTGTCTTTTCTGCCCAAATGAAACAGACGCTATGGGTGCATAAAGTTCCAAGTCCTTCTCGTTGTTTTTATGGGCAACTATGCAGTCCTTACCATCTTTATAACGGTTCACCAACTCAAAATTAAATCTTGCACCAATTATTCGCTCCATTTCTCCCTTTATTTCCAATACTTAAGGAGATCAAGGCTTGGCTGCAATAGAAGACCCACTAAAAGTATAGCTTATTCCTTCGTCTTCGTATGCTACAAGTTGACAAGGCACAGTATATTTTTGACCTAAAATTTCTAAATTTCGTCTTTTTTTAATACGTTAATTCGTTTTCCAATCGACGGAAGTATGCCCAGTCTTCACGATCTGTAAACAATTTACCATACTCATAACATAAAGAATTGTGAGTAGACTTTTTCAAGTTCAGACTTGCTCGATGGACATAATCGTGACGTCACATCGAAATCTCAGAAGGAAAAAAAATCCAAGTCCCAAACGTAAACACACTGACGTCACCGGTCATGAATAAAGTAAAAACATTAAGAAATCAATTCGTTCCTTAGATTAATTACTTTTAAAATCACCAGATGGCGCCATAAGTCATTTTGAAAAAGCATTTATTAAAACCCCTATGCAATTATTCAAACCATTTTCTAAAAATAACCCATTCCTAATACTAAGAAAAAATACAAGTCCAAAAGAGAAAAAAAAATCCAACACTACATTAATTCACCGCCCATAGTTAACTCTCTTACAGCCTAACGGATAGCGCACTTGACTTCGGATCCTATGGTCCTCGGTTCGAATCCAAGAAATTCCTTTTTAATTAAAAATAATGGGGTTTCGAATTTCTCCACCAGATGGCACTACGAGTGATTCATCACCATGGCAACACAACTCCAACAAAACGACGCCATCTTGAAACAACTCAACGCCTGCACGATGACAAAAAAAAATTCCAAGTCCAAAATGTAAACAAACGATACGTCACGTCCGCACGTCATACGGACACGCCCACTTCCGGTCACGTGGTCTGACGTCACTTCCGCCGCCTATAGGCACCCGTATACTACTCATGCTGCGTCAGACACAAGACATACAATATCAAGTGATAGACATACAGACATGAAAGTTTTACTGACACAGAAGAGAGAAATACACCCAGGGAGGAATGCACCTGACAGGAATCGAACCTGTACCGTGTTCAACTCGAAGGTTTGCTAGAGCAGTGGGCATACACACTGAGTCACGACGGCTTCGGCGACGGTCCGGGAAGGATCCGTAAGGAAAAATTCTAGTATTTTTATATCTCTGATATTACTTCACTATGTATTGCCATTCAAAAGCACAGCTTATTTCATAACTATCAAGTTTTAATAAATTGAAAATGGATAAATGAGCAATATTTATGTTTTACGAAAAAAGTCTAAATTTCATGATGATATTGGACACAGGATACATAATTCTAAACATAATTAAAGATGACAGGTGAATACCGCAAACTTGCGGAACAATTACTGGTGTCCAATTATTAGTCCAACGTGAACAATTAGGTCTGTTCTACGATAGCAATTTTTAGAAAGATTTGTTTCATTTCAAAGATTTAATTTTGAACTTTTTGACAAGTGTGACACAAATAATTTCAAAAAGATTTATAAAAACCAATTTGGAGTATCTAATTACTATTATTGTTTTGTAAATCAATCATATCTATTTTTCAGATTGGCAAAACACTATACAATATATATTTTTATAGTGCAGAATTTTAGTTAATTATTTTACGCCATGGATGTAAAAGGTTGAAAATCGCTGCTGTACGGGCATTTTTTACACGAGGGCTGAAAGCAGATTTACTTTTTTAAAAGTAAATATGTATATTTTTTCATAAAATTATTGAAAGTTGGTTGTTCTCCAATACTTTTTCGACTCACTGTACGTTGTTTTTAGGCAATCATTGAGGGCACACTTTTTAACTTAACACTTTTTCGACATTTCCATGTAAGAGAAGAGTTGAAAATTACAAGAGAAATAAAACTGTTTAATCATGTGGAAGGAATTCGGGCATCGAGTGATTTTAAAAACATGTTCAAATTTTCGACGGGGACAGTTGTCTCCATTTTTTGAGCCTTGCCCAAAAGTTAAATGCACATCAAGAATATTATCTTGTAATGACCCATGAATGATATAAGCAGTGAAAAATTTCATTCATAACCTCATAAGCAGAATTCTAAACCATTTACTTCCCAAAGTGGTGTAGCAAGTTGTAGTAAAAGTTTACCCCATAATCCTATGTTTTTAATAGTTACTATTTCGAAAGCAACATACATTTAATGCGTCCTCGTGAATAAAATTCAGCTGTAAGATTACGCAACTCCGATTGAGCACAAGGCAAAGTTTGAACAGCACTGCCTCACCTCAGCAACAATATTTTGGTAAACGTGATGTGTAACATAATGAAAGGATGGAATTACCTAACATGGATTTCTTGTTTCGCGGTTTGTCACGCTAGTTGTCAGTTTTTGCTACCCGAGGACAAATAAGAACTCAACCTAGGGCTTAAAGAATTGAACCATTGAAAGCATCCATGCCCCGATCGAGATTCCAACTAGAAGCCTGATAGAACCAAGGCCCAGAGCTCATTCGATGAGTTGACTAGTTGCATTGAGTTTTATGGCGCAAGGCCCATATTTGGCCAAGCTGCGTCAAACACAAGCCAGACAACGTCAATTAATGGACAAACACACACAATAAAAGTTTTACTGACACAGAAGAGAGAAATCGAACCTGCAGCGCCTGCAACTCACAGGTTGGTTGATTGGTTTTTGGCGCCAAGGCCAAATTTGACCATCTGCGCTAAACGCAAAACTGACAATGTTAAGTAATTGTGAAAAGAAATGATGGAGAAGTAGAGAAAGATCGCTTGGACATCCAGGGGCAGAAGTTTACCAGAAGCAGTAAAAAACCATGGGAAAATAATAAATCACTAGGGTACCTCGGGTTCTTGAAGCTCGTACACATTTAAAGATTTGTCCCCTAGGGGTACAACTCACAGGTTGCTAGGGCAGTGGACAAACCCACTTAGTCATATCGGCCAACTCTTTCCGTGGGAAATTGGACCGAGAGGTTCTGGGTTCGATCTCCAGCACTGTACTCCAAAACGCTATTGTGTACCCGACGGCGATTTGCACATTCAATCCCAAATCCCGCTGGGTGGGGTGTAGAAGGTACGAGTAGAGCGCAGTGCCTGCGGAACTAAAACGAAATCGGATATGCTTTTTACGCCACGTCTGTCCATACAGGGTTAAATATAGGGGTGTCTCATGTAACACAGTGGAAACTACATTCGGAGACCAGTAAGTTCTTTCCACAAAGTTGTCTCGATCAGAGGTGGTCGAATAAAAATTTGGACTCCATCCAAGATAGAACTTCGTGACGGTGGAAATGTGGTCTTTTATAACGGTGGTCAACAAAAGTTTCAATTATGGCTTCTCTGCCTAAGTGCGCAAGGAAAAGAAGGGAGTAAGTGCCAAGGGCAGCATTCCCCACATCTGCACTCCATGACCCGAAACAAAATTAATTTGCGGTCCCTAGTACCAGTTTAGATGACGAGTTTTCCAAGAAATAAAAACTGTTTAATTTACAAATATATAGTTCTTTTCTTTTCACTTGTCACAAATGCAACGAAATATAATTTTTTAAACTTACATCAGTTTGCACATTACAGTAAGAAATAGTACTTCTTACATTTTCAAGCGTCCTTAGCCCCAGTACCCTGATTCGAAATTAGCAGTCGAATGTTTTGCATCTTAAATTTCGTTTAGACGATCTAGATTTTAGATCCAGGCGCCTTTTCTAGCGCCTGTTTCCTGAATATTTTAGCTTTTCCGACAAATCCCAATCAATTAACAATTTATTCTCCCTTCTAAGAACATGCATGTATCGGTAAATACAATACAAAGGCCCACAAATGCAAATAAGTCTGCCAAGTCTAGGTCTTGTCATTAGTTACACAATACGTTTATACATATTCATGTAAAAATAATATTTTTTTAAACTGCACCCGAGCATTTTGGCAACTGAGGAAAAATGTTAGTCATTGACGCCTGACTTTTGCTCTTAATTTCTAATCCTGCGCAGTAACATAGCCCTAGAGTAGTTTTTAAGGAAACTTATGTTTAAGAGTTTTAAAGGATGTTATTCGTAACTCATCCATCAAAGGTTGGTTGGGTTTTATGGCACAAGAACCATATATGACCAAGCTGCACCAAAGCCAAGACAAAACGTCTATTTTGCTCCAGGGAGTTGGCAGTCGAGCCACGTGGTATTGAACGAGTCTATGGCAAGTCACACATTGGTTCAACATCAGTCTTCGGCACTAAAATGGTTGAAATCTGCATGCGTACTGACATGTTTTCTGTACAGAAACCTAGTACATACGCGTGTTTTGTCGCATGCTGCTCCAGTATGTGGAGGGGCTATTAGATAAATTAGAGAACTGGTAACGTAAATAAAGCGCTTCCACAACCGGCGTCTTTATCGCGGCTTCAGCTTATCGTTCGGTTGATAAAGCGATAGCAATGATTACGAGTTCTCAGGAGGAAAGCATTCACGGAGATCGCCTATCATGCTTTTACATATGGCACCCTTCTTCGCGCTTTTCCTTTTTCAAAAACCGATTGACACAAGGTCTTGTCATTTGGTTGGTTTTGTGTTTTATGGCACAAGGGCCATACTTGGCAAAGCTGTGCCAAACATATGCAAACTGCGCCAATGATAGACAATGGTCTTCTCGTCGAAGATACACTATAATGTACGAACTACACAATTAAAATAGAGAAATATACCCAAGGTATTAACTTATTCTTACTCTTCTTACTCGCACACTAACAGGAATCGAACCTGCGCCGCCTACAACTTGCAGTGGGCATACCCGATGAGCCACGATGTCCCCATCCATCTCAATAGACTTCTTTATCAAGAAAAACTATCTTTAGTACAATGTCACACCAATGATGCACAGCATAGTATACCCAACGAGGAAAGGGGACATCAACCACACACCTGTCCTCACAGTTCATTGCAAATATTTTCCTACCTTTCATACCGAAAAGGTAAAGCTTTCAAAAGAACCAAAAGGATCCATTCATCCAGCCGACCTGCTCGTCCGCATTTTGCAAAATTTTGAAACCCCCCTTCTTACTCGCACACAACTAATGAGAGATACACCAGGCGTTAGACCGCGAAGGAGTGCACTCTCACGACGACGCGCACGTGACCCAGTTTTACCTCTCCCAGAGAGGCTCGCCGAGTGATAATTACGAAAAGACAGGCAGCGTGACGGAAACGTGAGACGCCAGGGATTGAAGCCTATACTTTGCGATCATTGAACGTGTAATTTTGTTCCCCCGCGCATGTGTTTGTTTATTTCATTCCATTCGGACCGAAAACCTGTGTAGGAAAAAATAACGTCCAAGAGAGTTATTTCAATTGATATATTGTTAGATGTATTTATACCTGTTTAATGACTTGTTTCTTTCCGTTTCTGACGATCAAATGGTGTCTAATGATAGAAGGTTGAAGGATGTACAATTTGAGAGCAATAATTTCTAAATTCAGAATTCACAAAATCTTGTACCAGTGGATCAACTGGTGAATCGCCTGCACTAGCCTTGTGTGAACGAGAAAAAATTTAACCTTTTTAAGATTTTTTTGGGGTTTTATGACGCAAGTGCCATATTCATTTTCAAAATTTATTCATCAGCTGGTAGATATAGCTTTAAAGTGGTCAAAAAAGTTACCTAATTCTTGCATTAAATTGCGTATGGTTGGTTGGGTTTTATTGAGCAAGGTTCATATTTGGCCAAGCTGCGCAAAAGACAAGCAACGCCAAGTAATGGACATACACACACAAGGAAAGTTTTACTGAATAGAAATGAGAAATACAAAAGTTACCGGTATCGAACCTGCGAAACTTTTAACTAGCAACCATTTAAAAGGCACGTCGTTAAAGTAAAATTTTTTGAAGGAAAATTATGGGTGACGAAATATCACCTCAGATTAACATATTTTGCAAGGATCAAAATTTAGCTTTTAGTTTTGTTCGGGTAGGTGGGGCACTGTATAACCCACAGTCGATCTAAAGTACTCCTTGACATCAGAATATCGATATTTATATACCTAGCGTTAAGCCTTTCACAGGCTGAGACGCTCTAATGGGTTAAAAAACACTATTTAAAATATAGTATCTTAATTTGTTTTCTAATTCACCACATCAATTATTTAAAAGCTAATTGATGTGACGCGGCTATTTAGTATTTTTATTATTATAGTTTAGAGCGATTTTATAAGTTTAAATTCGTTTTTCACGTTAGATGCCATGGCTCTTCATTTCAGTTGCACAGTAAGATGAATGCTTTAGTGCGGATAGGTTATAAGTGAAAAGTAACTTAAATTATTTCATACATTACACACGAGGATAACCATCCTTTGGACAAAGTTGGGAGGAGATTGCAGCCATACGGTTACTCGTAATCCTACCGCAATCGATCAATAATTTTATTTCCTATTCTTATGAAACATTAAATGTTCCAGTTTATGTCGCATAAATATGACTCAAACTAAAACCAATCGGGAACAGGCCCATCGCCAATTCACGTGTCCATGGACAAATTTAATGGTCAAGGACAAGTTAAATGTTTCCAAAAGAAAATAAAAAAAGCAATAAGAATTGGGGAATTTTCAGATTTATTGGAGGAAAAATGTACGAAAGAAGCGTCATTTTTTAAAAATTCAAGAATGCTTTTGAGTTTGATGTGCTTTTTTGTGAAGTGGTAAATTAAAATTCAGTAAACAATGACAAATTGATTTGGCAATTTAAAATGTAGAAAATCAAACGATTCAAATTGCAAACGAATCGAAATCGGAAGCCGTAAGTCTATTTCGTAAAATTTAATCACACTTTCAAGGTAAGTGTTTATGATAAAGTATACCACGGCTGCTTATATTATATTTTGTCTGAATTTGCCCCTTGTGTATAAGATATTATATAAAAATCAATCCTCCTTAAAAAATCATCCCATTACTTTAAAAAATTTTATAAAGAAGCAGAACATTTATTCTTTGTTTTCATTCAAAATTTTCTTTCACTTCAAAATGTCAACAAAAACTCAGTATGTCATTCCTGTATCAATACAGCACAATACTCAGATTTAAAAAGCAAGTTAAAGAATTACCCAAATAAAAATTGTATCAAATTAAATTTAAATTGACAACTTTATTCACAATTGAATAAGATATTTTCATGGAACGAGAATGGGATGAATAAAAGAAATTTTGGTCCAGCTTTTTATATTTAAATCGTTAAGATAATCCATAAAATAATTTGTAATTACACAACTCTTTGACACACCAAAAAGGAACTTGAAATCTATCTTTTAAAATCTTGATCAGGCTACTTTTATTTTTTATGCCTTAGTAAAATATTTTTCCAACTTTTTCGTCCACGGCTCCCGCTATCTTGGCGGAGTTCTAAGCGGCGCTGCTTTGTATAAAAGTTGCATTTGAATACATCGTATTTTAATTTCTTTAAATTTGAATGAAAGGAATTTACATACTTTGACAACATTAAAGTCAATGAGAATAATTCAATTCAAAAACATCTGCCTTCCCAGATAGCAAGTCACTTGATAACAATCAAATTCAAATGAACCAGTTTTTTAACACAGACGCCATAGCTCCATTCACTCATTAGAACATACACGTCGTTCACAGTCACTTCCAAGAAACTTACTCAAAAGGAATGTGAGTATATTCCAAAACGGATAGGACAAAAAGCACAGATGGAATTTTTCATTCAGATCAAGAAAATCACACAAGCTCCAGTTTACAAATGGCACCAAGTCAAATTTTCGTCAGTTACTCCGTTCGGTCTTGAGCAGGCGTTAAGTAATTAGTTGAGCGTTCTGAGTTGACTTCAAATAGTGTCTGCTATCTTCGGCTGGCACTAGATCAAAAATACCGATGTATTGCCCATCAAATGCGATAACTCATACACGAAAGCATGAGAGATGTTTTCAAAAATGGTTTTTGTCCTTGACCTAAGTTAAATACTTAGTCGCCTTTCGATCAGAATAAAGTTTAAGAGCGAAATAAATGGGTCATAACAGCTGAAGCTCACCAAGCATGATATTCTTCAAATATATCATAAGGTTGTCTCGTAAAAGTGACTTAGTTAATATTGCAAATATATATCTGCTATGACTCATGGGATTTTGCTATCAAAAATTGCGGTTAATCCAGTAGAAAACTGATGTAAAACTCTGAAATGGACACCTATAATCCTAATAGAATTTTCATTTGTGACGAAACAATTTGACATTTCCGACACATCGACACCTGAATGCAAGAACTGGGACTTGCAAAAATGGTTATTTTGAGATATAATAAAATTAGTAAAGCTATCATGAAGAATTTAAGGGGCTACTGCGCTGGTTCGAATTCTCTCAGGGTGTATTGCTTTCGTTTATGTCAGTAAAAACTTTGCTTGTGTGTGTATGTCCTTTACTTGACGTTGCCTGTCTTGTGTTTGGCGCAGCTTGGCCAAAGCTGGCTTTGAGCCATAAAACCTAACCAACCGCAGAATTTAATGCATGAATTAGGTAATTTTTTTTACCACTTGAAGCTTTAGCCACTTCTATCGGCTGATGAATGAATTTTGGAAACCAAAAGTGTAGATATATATGAAACAAGGATTGGCATACAAATTGCTTTTCACTTTATCTCAAAAACCAAAAAATTGAATTGCCTAGTACTTACATTCAGGTGATGATATAATTACAAACGAGGTTCTATGTTCATAACTTTAAAATGTAGCTTTTGATAAATTTAATTCATAGAATGAAAACTATTTTTCAAGCATTTATAACGCTCTAATCGCTAAAAATTCAAGTTCACAAAAAGAACACATTGAATGTAACTGGAATGAAAATAAGATGTAATGCTAAATGCCGGTGCCAGTGCAATTTAGGTTTCCGAAATGTGATTGTTATATCGTTAGGAATATGTACAAAAGTAATTTTAGTACACAGCATTATAAAATCGTATTCAGAAATTTTAAACATTTATTTCAATTAGTAACGCAGAGTTACTTTTTTTAACATTAAGTTTTGTTAATTAATGTCACAAGTAATTTTTTTACTCCATGGGATTTAAAACTAAACAAAGTTAACGTCATGTAGAAACATTGAGGTTTCATAGCATCTATAAACGAATTAAATTGTTTTGAAAAAGGGTCAATTAATTTTTGAGACGAACTTTATCTACACATTTCAAATCATATAGTATTTGAAATGCGTAAATAGATGTTTGCGTGGCTTACATCTAGAGACAAACTATTTTAACGAGGTCAAGTCGATTCCCCAAGAGATTTAATAGCAACTCTAATTGAAGTTTAAATATTGCCAGTAACAAACTCATTACTTTTCCAAACAAATGCACACAATCAAACAAGTTAGTAACACTCCAGAAACAGCAAAAGTACAACAAATTTAACTACACGTGCACTCGATAATAGCATTAAGTATCTAGATTAAAACTACTACTTAGTGAAGGAAATGAAAAGCGTGACAATCCAAGACTACGATTAACCAGTTCAATAACTCAATTTAATGTCTAAAAAAAAACGCGAGAAAACGCTTTTTTGGTTACCAGTCAAATCCATCCAAAGGTTTTCAATTTCATTATAAAATTCAAATTAATTCAATGCTCACAAAATTTATTTTGATCAGATGTCAGTTTTAAAACGAATCTAACTCTTATCCGCACTCCATTTATCTCGCACATTTAATTCATAATAACGCCAATTATTCGATTGTGTTCACACTACCAAAACAAGAAAGGCAATGGACGTATTTCAGAAAAATGAAATCCATTTAAAAATCAGATTTCTTTTTGAAGCAGTCTTTTATGGTTAATATATTTAGCAGTCTTTTATGGTTTATAATTTTAGATGAATGTCTTAAAAATTTGCCAATATGTTTTTCAAACAGCAATTTTTTACTGGTTTGGAAGGGTACCAGGCTCGAATGGTGGCTTCGACGGATATCCTGACGTACGATTGAACTGCTCATAGCTTTAACGGTCATAAAACTAACCAAAAAGCAGAAATCGTGCAAGTCGCTTTTTTCTTTCAATAATGCATTCATTTAGTCTCATAATTGCATTCCATCTCACGAATTGAAAAGTATAAAAATTGAGTTTTTCTTGAGCTTGAATAGCAGATTTTACTCACATTAAATGTCTATATTAATTCGATTGCAATTTTTTCCCTTTTGAAGGAAAGAAATATGAATCGCGAACATAATGCATTTTGAAATTCAAAAAAGAGTTAGGGAAATGGTTGGGAACTCATATGCACTGGATATTTAAAAAATATAAACTTGCAACACAGGCCATTATAAATAGACGTAAAAATAATTCTTAGAATAGAATAGAGAAAATAATAAAATACATTTCGTGGAGCACTCGATAAAACCAACATGATGCACTTTTACAACATTCAACTTCTCGTAGATCGTTGGTTGGGTTGTAGCACAAGGGTCATATTTAGCTAAGCTGAGACAAAGACAAAACAGACAACATCAAGTAAAAGCTACCACGTAAAAATATTACTTTCAGTAATTCTTTTACTCAGTTGAACAGAGAGAAATTAAACATTTTGTAGAGTGCGACACAAATCCGGATATTTAACCAAACCTCAAAAATATACAATTACAATATATAAAAACGATTCATTTTTAAAACTAACTTCGATCGAATGTTTCCCTGAAATGCTGGCTTAAAACATGGAAAGAATTTTTATACATCCTCGTACTTACACATAAAGCAGGAGTTGGCGTAGGAAAAACAAAAAATGGACATCTCGACTAGTCAACCTACTGAGCAAACACATTGTAGTAGTTAAGTTTCCCTAAACCACTAGCTCTCGACTGAAAGCCACTCCAGTCGCGTGCTGGCGCATCGCCTGAAAGGAAACTCCCCGATGAGTCACCATTCTCGCAGTCACGTAATGACTAACAATTCCAAGTTAATTGAACTCAAGGAGTTGACTTGAGTTACTGCGGACGGTAGAGCGATTGGGGAGATAAAGACCAGCTACTTTCAACAACTACTGCGGCGAACTCATTTCTGGAAACAAAACAAATTTGAAACTTTTAGCGTGACAAAATATTCATTAGCATGGCTTTCAGATTCCATGGACATAAAAATTACTTGTTTTAGATTCTGTATTTTGAAAAGATTTAAATGAAGGATACGCTGAAATAAAACCAACACATCCCTGAAAAGAGAGAGAATAAGTTAGAAGTCCCGAAATCAAAATGTGTCGAGGTAATTTTTTTGTGTAACTTTTAGTTACACAAAAAAATTACCTCGACATAAAGCATAAATGTACCTTAACGCCACATAAAATGGTTGGTTGGGTTTTATGGCGCAAGGGCCATATTAAGTCAAGCTGCGCCATACACAAACAGTCAAGCAATGAAATGAACACACAAGAAAAGATTTATCGACGCAGAAGAGAGAATACACTCAGGGTAAGTTATAGGAATCGAACCACATAATATGATATTCGATCGGAACATTAACAGAATTTATTATTGTACAGTAATAAATACTGATCGTATGATCTTGTGTCAAGAAATGCCCATTCATTTCAAGGCCACATTTACACTTATGCATGAATACGGCCGTTTGGTACAGAAAATATCACCTAGAACAGGCTACAAGGCTTTTCTCTAAATAAAAATTGGATGTCAAGAAATTCGGCGAATTAATGATGCTGAGTTTGGTTTGTCGCTCTGATTATTTTCTTGCAACACGAGAGTTTACTAAGGAGGATGGAATAACTGAGTTTCAAATTCTCTATCTACCAAAAAATAAGTGGATAAAAGGCACTTGAAATATGCAATACAATGATAATAAATCAATTTACAGAAACTAAATGAAAAAACACCCAAAGCAAGAATCTAGTTTAAAGTATCCGTTAAAGAACATCGGAATAATTCGAAATTAAGAATGACACGTACATTGGTGTTTGCCTGAACATTTAAAAATTGCATTGGGACATGAGTCTTAGATGCAAAGGAGTCATTACTCAAGTTAGATCAGGCCATAAACAAGCCAGTGGGTACCAAATAAATAAATGCGCAAACCAATACAAGATGAATAGGAAACTCAATAACCCTTCCCTTCAAAAAACAATCCAGACCACTTTTCTTCCTCGTTGAGGCTGTAAAAATAGAGGATCCCCAACCGGGAGACAAGAGAAAGAGACCTTCAAGCAAATAACTCAACCACTAACACATATCGGCAATGAAAAACCTCCCCATTGAGAAAAAACAGAATGGCCTCCAGGCGCAGATTATTAATAATCAAGAAGCTACCTCCACTTTTTTCCAATAGCCACAAGGGTATAAGCACTCTCGGAAGCAGATGCTATCGAAAAAAGCATGGCTCCTCTCACGATGGAAGACAATGGTGTCTGGCAGTGCGGCTATTTAACCTTCAGGCTATAAGAGAAGGGGAAAAAATAAAAGACATAACGTTCCTGAACTATAGTGTTCTTCTTGCGCCTGCGGCCTTTTTTCATCCTATCAGCAGTTCGCATTCTCAGTTTCTGTGGTTTGTTACGCCGGATGTGCAAAACAGATCTCCAACTCCAGTTTCCTTCAAGCATTTGTTATCCATTTCCAAAATAAACTAAAATGCAATTTTCCCACATATTGTTTATACGATTAATAATTAAATAAGAGTAATTCATTCAAATGCATTATCTTTCATTTCAATCTTTTCAAAATCCAGAATCTGACATGTATTTTTTGTGTCCACGGAATCTGAAAGTCATGCTAATTAATATGTTGGCATGCAAAATTTATTTTTGCTTTGTTTTCAGAAATGAGTGTTCCTGGCAGTAGTACGAAAACTAACACTAACACGAAAAGCTCAAAAGCCGCTAGTTTCCCAAAGTGGGCGCTGGAGTAATCGAGAAGGCTGCCCCCAGGGGAAATAGAGGGGCATTGAAGAGCAAGTGTGGGCAATAAAATGGTAAAAAAATTTGTCGCTTAAAATTGTGTTAAGTACACACTTTTCCACTTGACCAAACTCATTACAGTACTGGAGACTAGGAGAATATAGACAAAAGATAACCAAGAAATTTACATCTCTAAGAAATCAATATTGCAAGTATCGGAATCAGATAAAAAATGACTACTTTTGTATATTTTTGGAAAAATTGATGAAAATAAATAGCTCACAAAGAAATACGATTGTCACATATTATTCGATGCGAGTGTAGTTTTTGAAAACGAAAGATAGCTGCATTAATAGTTGAAATAGAAAGAAAATTTATTTACCCTTTCAAAAAAAACTTATCCGCCAGTATACTTGAATTAGTACGATTTAACTGGAAAAAACATATAGAATAAATTATTCAGTAGAGAAGAAATCTTATCACGGAGTAGTTGACTCAAAACTCAAGAGCCTTAATGAAATTTATACAATGCAATAACGACTGGTGATCATTTTTGATTTTGCCAAATACTTTTTATAGAACTGGCAGAACGACACAGGAGACGACATTTCATAATTTTTCCAACGAATGATGACAACAGGCAAATACCTGTTATTTTCCACCACTACACAGCGATAACATGCACAGCAGGAGAGAGGGAAGACATTTATTTCAGCATACCGAGCATAATCCGCATTTTTTCCGAGAAGAGGTACCACACACTAGAATAATTTTTGGCTCCTTGCCACAGGAGTGGGAGTTCATACGAGGTTCAAATCCAAGCCCATGATAATTTGAACAGGCAGCACACAAGCACTGGATCAAGTGCATGCACGCAAAGTAATTAGGAACTGCAGGAAACACGGAGAGCATGGTACCTCTGAAGATTCATACGAAGTTAATTGAAATGGATACATAATCGACCATGTCTTATAATTCATATGAAATATTCATTATCATTTGTGATTCATGTTTTGATTTTAATAACAGAATCACAAGTGGGTTCAAACATAGTTTTTCACTGTTTCTGTCAAGCAACAGTGGGTGGACCGTTTTCAACAAGACATCTTAGCCCCGTTCACATGAGGCGTTTTCTAACGCGCGTTTTACGTCAAAACAAAACGCGGATAGCCAAAGTACATAGAGTTCTACGAAGTGTTCACATGGAGAAATCGCGAGAATCCACAAGCTAGATAGTTCAGCGCTTCAATAATCTCCGGTCGTTTTAGCGATTAGAAGACGCTTGGAGATACATAGGATTGTACTGCACCGTTCTCATAACATGCGTTTTGACGCCCATTAGGGCTTTTTTATTCCCCTAGTCCAAGTTCCTATCTTCCCGATCGTTAATGATTGTGAAAATTTTAACGGATTTGAAATCTGCGGAA
This sequence comes from Meta bourneti, assembly GCA_933210815.1. Lineage (NCBI taxonomy): Eukaryota > Metazoa > Arthropoda > Arachnida > Araneae > Tetragnathidae > Meta > Meta bourneti. The sequence continues at coordinate 65,031,108 of OW119925.1, forward strand.
AATTTTACACTAGATCGATACCTAATATGTGATTTTCTTTAAATAATTTTCAACTGTAACTTTAATATTTTTGCGATACGCATTTGACGAATATATTCATTACGAACACAAAAGGGAGTATTCATCTCGTTTTTATAGAAAAGATATAACTTGATTGGAGTATTTTGTCTTAATCCACTGCTTTATATTTATAGCCATTAAAAATAGGATGAGAGAATTTAATCGTATTCGATTTATTGAAGAAATTTACCCTGCTTTCACACAACAAAACTTGTAAAAATGTGATAGTTTAGAGGGGATAGTAGGTAATTTTATTTGTGAGAATAATGTATACCAACAACTGTCCGTTCTAGTTCTCATGTGCGGCAAACGTCTTCAAAATAAAGCTAAAATTAAATATTCAATTTAAAAGCTAAACTAAAGTCATTTTGTATTTGTTTTCAACGTGAAATGCGTAAGATAAGTTTCAATTCTCATTCATTTTTCACATCCTTGTGTTACATTGAACTCGATATCACTTTTGAAAATAAACTTCTAATTTACTGTAAGCTTACTTTTCATAGAATTTATATTTTAATCTTGCAGTTACTGTTATTACAACTTTAATCGAAATTTTTATATTATATGTACATGTAGGCACAAATTCTATTAGTAATCTCCTGGTTTTCGATATGTACTGTTTTTTGGTTTTTCTTTGAGATTTTTTTTTTTAGTTTTAATATAATTTCTTGTTTCATCGTGGGTTTTAATCAAATTTTAGTTGAAATATTTCCCAGTCGTTAGTTCATTCGTGGTTCCATTTGTGCTACAAAACCCCTGAAAGAAGGTAAGTTGGAGGGTTAGTTTTCGTTTCGGATAGTCGGAACTCAAGGAAAATTATGTTTAAAATTAAAAAACTAATTATTATTATATATGTGTTATTTGTGCTGATACATTAAAATGTTTAGAGATGGGTTTTAAAAATATAAAGATTTATTTGAAGGAAAATTAAATAAAAATTAGCTATAGATCATAGGAAACACGATAAAAGCTGCAAAAATAACAGAAAAGAAAGGTTATCACCAGTGCCGGATTTTGTTTGCGTGTCATCTTTTTGATAGTAGTATGTACTTCGTAGAGAATGCCATATAAACAGAAATTCCGTTTCCAATTTCCTGGTTCTAGAAATGTAGTTTTTTGGAAGATATATTTTTTATTTTACACTGTCAATTTTAAAATTTTATGTTTAAAATTAAAAAACTAATTATTATTATATATGTGTTATTTGTGCTGATACATTAAAATGTTTAGAGATAGGTTTTAAAAATATAAAGATTTATTTGAAGGAAAATTAAATAAAAATTAGCTATAGATCATAGGAAACACGATAAAAGCTGCAAAAATAACAGAAAAGAAAGGTTATCACCAGTGCCGGATTTTGTTTGCGTGTCATCTTTTTGATAGTAGTATGTACTTCGTAGAGAATGCCATATAAACAGAAATTCCGTTTCCAATTTCCTGGTTCTAGAAATGTAGTTTTTTGGAAGATATATTTTTTATTTTACACTGTCAATTTTAAAATTTTAAGGAAATTGTTTGGTCATTTTCCAGTTAGTTTCATTTTAATCAAAGTTTTACAGAAATATTCAAATTTTTCATACGCAGTTTCGTTTTTACGATAAAACACATTACAAATTACTCATCTGCTACCTTCTTGAATCCAAAAAATCCTTGATCACCCCTTAATACAAAACAAATCCTTCTTATTATTTTTTATTGGTGGGTGAATCATCGACACGAGTGTGAAGGTTATAGGGTTTCTTTCCTCTCGTCTTGACAGTAAAAAATGAATACTTGAGGGTTTTAGAGTTAATGAAAATGTTTAATAATGCCACAATTTGAACTACATAAACACTGTTTCTGTGATCCGCTGGCTCATAGCGGTTCCTAGAGGTCCAAAATAATCCCATCATTCGAAAAATTTTGAAAAACGTACGAAAGGCTAACGTACAAAAATTTACAACGCATCGTATACTATACGCTACGAAAGATTTACCTGTTTAGGTTGTCACTTCTGGTCAACAAGTCGATTATATTGCATTTATTTATGTATATGCAATATAATCGATTTAAGTTCGAAAACACTTTATTCACAGGCAATTAGGGAACGGATGTTTTACAAATTGAAAAAATATCACATTTTTACGTCATTTTGAATATTTTTTAGATTATTTTATGCATTTTATTGATAATTTTTATACATTTCTAAGTTAACCAAATCCAGGCTCTTGTGAACACAGGGAAATCAATTTTAGGTTTGGAAAAAAAGATTTTCATCCTATTTTTAATGGCTGTAAAATTAAAACAGTTGAAAAGGGGAAACAAAATATCTTATTAAAGTGACATTCCCTTTAAAAACAAGGCAATACTTCCGCTTACGCTTAGCATAAAAGGAATATCTGCAAAAAGATTAGTTGCGACTATTGAAAAAAAAAAAAATTTCATGTTTTTCAATAAATCATGTTTTTGGTATCGATCTGACGTACCATTTTACGTTAATTTGAAATCCGTTGAAATTTTGACTATCTTTAACTATTCAAAAGATAGAAACTTAGATTAGGGAATAAAAAACACAATTTAATGCATAACGGAAACTGACCTCGAAAAACCCCCAAGAGGTGTTCACATGGTAACGCTCAAAAATTCTTTATCAAACGCGCATTAGAAAAAGTCCATGTGAACAGGGCCTTACAGTTTAAAACAATCGACAATCAAGAATTAAATAATAATGAAAGAATACGAAGCTTTAAACTTTATATACACTACACAATCGGTTGTCTAATAACAATCACGTTATTAGACAAAACCGATCTGCATTAGATCAATACTACTGCAAAAAGCACAGCGCATACAGAGAAAAATGTAAATCACAATACATTTGTGAAAGAGGAATGAAATAATCGAAAAATCTAAGTTATTCTTGCCAACACAAAATGGTATTGGATTTTTGGGGAGGGGGTAACGATATTGAGAGACTAAAGGAATGAAATGCCTGAAAAAAAAAGAGGAAGATGCATACAGGAGATGTGATGCGGTAGCCTATCAAATGTTCAGCTCATTTATGAATTAATTATAATTCAACACTACACATAATTTACTAAAATTATTCAGAGAGAAATTGCTTCCGGTCACTTTGTTGCTGAAGAATTCCGCATTGATATCGCAGCGATTTCACCCTTTGAAACCTCTTGACATATTTACTACCTATAAATCTTTGCTGCACTTACTCTGAACTCAATGCATTTTAAAGTTTAACTGTCAACTTGATATACATCTAAATAATTTGTTATCAGATAAACGCGGATGAAAGTTCAAATCCTTTTAAATCTTTGGACTTGGCATATTTAGATTAACGCGATACTTTTCTAAGACCCTAAAATATTGCAGAAGCCTTTGATTCAGTGCCAGCTATATTACAAAATTCGTGAACGAAACCAACAAAAAACATTGCGAATTAAATCAATTTTGGTGTACATAACTTCGCTAATGTTTTGTCTTTTAAGCTAGCTTTTCCTCGACATCTGACTACTTTGTTATGAAAGGATACCATTTATGCTGCCTGTCTAGTTAAATGACATAAATAATAATTATGTAATGTCTTCTCAGTAACGTCGTTCAGAAAACAAGAATAGGTTTTTAAAAAATTAAAAGCATTCCATCTGCATAATGACAAGGATGAAATTATAAATAACCAGTTTTAGTCAAGTGAATCGCGACGAAATGTGGTGCATATCTTTTCTAGAAAACAATTTCTATATGATAATAAACTTAAATGAAATTTAGATAAGCTGCAAAGAAATTTGTATTTAAAAAAATTAAATAGCATTAACGTATTATGAAGCTTCAGTCTCTTATTGACAAGACAAATAAGATATATCATACCAACAAAGCAAGTAATCCAATAATTCAAGTGAAATGCAATGTACGCTTACGTAAGACAAACCAAACCGGACAAATGTTATCATCCCAATAGCTACTTTTAAAAAATCCTGAAAGCACAACTTCACCAAAAAGGTAGTTAATTGCATTTAACACCGAAATTCTGTTTCCAATGGAATTTAAAATACAAAAACAAACCAAGACTATTGTTAACTACATAATTACGGGACATTTACCAATCCTCAAGAACATGAAAGGCAAAACAACTTACCAAAATATTACAAGTCATAAAAACCAAAGTACAATGAGCATTCCTTCAATGCGGATGTGTTTAAGAACATAAATAATAAAAACTGGAAGAATGGAGTTTTAACCGGATTTTGGGATGAAACAATATCTCCTCATCACATTTTCTTCACAAAAACAGCAAGAATTATCTTGAGGGATAATGATTGAGGGCACATTATCGTTTACAACGCTGATTCTTTATGGAGGGAATTACGCTTTTATGAGGCTATCTGTTGCGGGAATACAATGGTCATTTCCCTTGTGGACAAACGCTGCTGCGCTAGAAATGTAGAGGCAGTTTTGAAAATCAAAGTTTAAGTGCATTGCGTTAGAAAGCCATTCATAAAATTGTTTAGTTTATCCCAAAAAGTTATAAAACTCAAAAATATAAGTTTTAGAATGAATAGGTTTCAAAAGTATCTGGTATTCACACTCATGGATACTTCGAACATGATCGTATAACTTACTTCGGACATTATAGAATTTCGGAGTATTGATTTTTTGCTCTACGAATACTTTTCCTCCTGCAGGAAGGTTAGAGACAGTTAAAATTCAAGAATGAACAGAATTGAGAATATGGAGAATATAGTGCTTTTCCTGTGGGTGGAGAGTATTGGAAGAAACAACTACCTATATACAGCGGAAATTTCCCTTTTCACACATTTGCTAAATCAAAAGTTTCCGAAAACTGTAAGTGGCAGCTCTTCAGTATTCTCCAACGCGGATGTATGAGTACTCATTGACATACCACCCCTTCGAGAAGTATCAGATGTTAAGTGACAAAATAAAGAAGTATAAATTCTTTGTTGTCGAGAGTATTTCACAAAACTGTATTTGTTTGCGGACAATTATATCATTAGTTGAGATCACTGTGGGGATAAACCGAGATGGTGGCTGGCCAGTTTGAAAAATTAATGGATATTAATACGATAATACATTTTGATTGAAAGTGGGATGATACATATCGATTTTACTAAGTAGAGACCAGTTCTAAAAATAAGAATAGCTTCTGAGGAAGTAATATTGCCATTTACAGGTTTTTCTTCCTTTTTGTTCATGAACGTTAGTCGGCAATTTTACAATTTGTGATAACTAAACCAATAATTAAATCGCAATTACAGTATAATTTAACAAGTTTAACCCTCCAAGTGGTTTTGATGAGATATCTCGTACATCAAGATCTGACCAATTTTGCTAATGACGAGATATATCGTCAAGATATTGCCGATTTTTTTTGTGACGAGCAAGATAATAGTCACTTTTCTTCTAATGACGAGATATTTCGTCCATCAAGATTTGGTCAGTTTTGTTAATAACGAGATACCTCGCTAAGACAATCACCAGAGGATAAAAGAAATTTGTGCACAAAGTCGCTGAGATTTACGTTTAGTTAAAGGAAGCCGTGGACCAAAAAGGTTTGAAAAAGATTTGCTATGTTCTTTGGGGAACTATTATCCCCATCTGAACCTATTATCTCCATCCCTAGAGAGGAGTGTACCATTCTCTTGCACCTGAACGATAGCCACGCTTATAGTATTCATTATTTTTTAATTATTGACAGCCATGTGTTTCCACATTATGCTTTTGATTGACTTAATAGAAATGACCAGGTATTTTCAAGAGTTTTAGTCGCACTTCTTTAATTAATCCACCAGACCAGCGACATACTTAATCCTTCAGTATACGATATCTGTCAGATAGCCACTAGCATTATGTAGTTGAAACTTCGTCTCCGAGCCTAGCTTGCACGGTAGAAAGAATAGCTAGTTCACACAGGAACGCGACTTTTTAATTTTAGCACGGTTACCTCGCAGATACGTCACGCCTTGATGGCTTAACTTTTTATTTCTTTTGAATATGCGAGTTCCTCCCCAGAATAACATTTTTTGTAACGTAATGCTGTGTTCTTGAGCTCTTTTGGGTTCAAATCAATTATTGTTTTTGCTAAGCTTCCTTTTACTTGTCAGATGTAACCCGCCTTCTCGTGTAAGTTTCACCCTAGTGATGTCAAAACTTTTAATGAGGATAATGATTAAATACATAAAACAAATCAGTCTGTGTGATTACATTTTATTCCATTTGAATTCTTCAGAGCGACTACTATCTAAGAGATAAGACGAGAAATACAATACAGCTTAGGACCGCTCCACACCAACAGAATAAGGGTGAATTCGAATCCAGTAAAAGTTGATTGACTGATTCGGAAAAGCCGCTTACGTAAGAAATAGCCTTGTTCTTTTAAAACCTTTCACACCGCCAGAATCCGGAGCGTTCAGCTTTAATGTATACAAATCCATGTCAATCAGTTTCTACTGGACTCAGATTGATTCGGATTGCCCCGGATTCTGTTGGTGTGAAGCGTCTCTTTACGTGCGCATTTTCGGAATGTATTTGGTTTCCGTTAGTCGTTTTTGAACCTGCTTATTTAACATTTTCTTAATGCTGCTCGGGAGCAGGGTAATGTATTTTTTGTTCTCTTAAAATGGTCTGCTGTAATATAAAAATAGCGAATCAAGAGATTTTGAGATAGGTTCAATTTGAATGTTTTCTTTCTTGCTTTAAAATCGCCCGAGTTGCATTAATGTTTTTATAATATTTCGACAAAAAAAAGCAGTTTATTCTTTTTAATGATTCTGGCTTCGTTCTGAAGAACTGCACACGACGAACACTGCTAACAAATGCCATGAATTAATACATTTCAATCTATTTAAAATAGGAGACACGGGTTTTCGAGCTCAAATTACAAATCGAAGGTGGCAACAGCGAATCGCTGCAGCATCAAGCGATCCGAACTCACGACAGAATGAAAAGGATCAAAGGGCGAGAGATAGACATTCAGCATGGATGGGGCATAGCGGGGAAAAGGCATACAAATAAAAGATCCGGCGGCCTATTCAACAACAGCAGGAAATTACGCGCAAACAAGTAAACAAACAAAAGCCGGACTCGCCGTGGGTTCACCTCCGTAAATAGAAACGCCCGAGGCGCTCTTTTCGGCTAGTGCAAAGCGATGACGGTTCGTGATGTAAGCGGAAATGGGAGGACAGGGTAAACACGCAGGCTGCAAAAGCAAATGACAAGACGCTTCGTAAACTTGGCGAGGAGACAGGTTCCGATTTAGTTTATAGTCAGGGGCCAATTAAATTGCAACAGGAACTAATTATCCAAGAGAGAAACCGATGTATAGGGATGCAATAGTATCCATGATCCTGGTTACCTTCTCAAGCATAGATAGGTCTCCGGTACAAAACATGGGTTTATTAAAAATACTTATTGTGAGCCCTGATTTAACGAGAACCTGGATTTGGCCAGGGAATCAGAATTAAATGCTTGGTTATCAACATATTACAGGACATACTCACACTCGCTTCAACGAGCAAAATTCGGATTTCCCAGTAAAATTTTGCAAACTTGTGCTATCTTATATCAAAGCTTTCTTCGTCAAATATTTTTACACAAAACTGTCCTGCCCACAAAAGGTCAGTGAAGAGTCACAAGCTGGTTTAGTTTTTGAATGATTCTGAGTATGAAAACTTCGTACCTATCGATAATGTCTTCTGACTTAAAGACTCCAAAAGAAAACAAGCTCAAGTATAACAAACCAATGAAGATATGAGTAATTTCAAGCAGAACTCCCGAGCCTGTCTTGGAATGCTTGAAAAAACAAGTTTGTAAAAATGAGGGGCGAAAATGGCAATAATTATCGTGCCACGAGTCTTAGAGAAAACAAAAGACAAATGCAAAATTCAACGAAAATCAACCACCCTTAATCCTGTGTAAAATACAAAAACACTTAAAAACTTTGAATTTTTTTTAGAAAAGAATTTTATGAGCATTCGAATTTAACTAGAAAGTGCGGAAGTCCCTCTGAGCTTGTTATGAATGTATCTGTACTGAACTCCCTAAAACATGTCCATGAAATTTTCTAATCAATCTACACATACTGACCAGTTACCATGAGTGTTTAGCATCACACACTCCATAATATATCATTTCCACACCAGTAAAAAAGATACTTAATTTACAACTCAGAATATCTTGCCTTGGGAATGCACCTTCACCCAAATAATTCAGCAAAAACCATTTTCCCTAATAAATATTTCACGACATAAATATTAAAAAAGCAGCTTGCAAATGACTGAAATTACAATATAAGCTTACATTTTTATACATATTCACGATTACAATAAAAAATCAATGAAGAAATGGAACTAACGAGGTGTTTTAATAGTTAATTGAATTACAAATGGCAAAATTTCACAACCCATAGTTTTAGCAATACTTTGCACAGCGCAAGTCACATTCGAAATCGCTGAAACTACGCATTTCTGAACTCGAGGTCATGTTTTAGGATAAAATTAAGTGACAGAAGAGTCATGGGCCTAGAGTTAGAAATTGGGAGAAACCAGGAACCGAGACTAACAGGATCGGTTCTGATTTAAGATTTTTAATTAATTTTAGATATAACAGTCCACACTCGAGAGGTCACCTCTCGGTGTCTAGACACCGGACGTTGAGCCGACAGTCACGTGATGCTCTTACCAGAAACCCCTTTTGGGGGTTTAAAACAGAAGGGTGTATGACCAGAGAGTACTAACGATCAGAGAAATGACAGCCATACGGAGAGGGAGACAAGAGATATCAAGGAGATGCTCGGGGGGGGGGGCGTATGAGTCGCTGTGTTTTATTAATGGACACATAATCGTTACTTTTATGTAAATAGTTTTGGTGTTTTTCATTCAGCATTTCGTCGCGACAATGTTTAAATGAAACGTTGTAATATTTTGATAAAACGTTCTAATACAAAGTACAAGAATAGTAGCACCGCGGATAATGGTGGGGCTCTCCATTTACCCTAGAATTCCAGCGGAATAGCCAAAAACCAGGGTATGAAAAAAAATCACGATTTTTTTTAAATCAGAAATATTGGATTTATTTTATTTATATCAGATTTATTTTACTTAAATTGGATTTTTATGATTTTATTAATTCTTTGCCCGTACAAGTTTAAATTTGTCAGATTGAGACAAGCAAAGAGTGTTGTTTCTAGACAGTTTTGATTTATTTAAATATTAATACTATTTTTACAATAATAATTCAAACATTAATACTATTTTTACAATAATAATTCAAACATTAATACATTAGGAAACATAGCTGCGTAAATTTTTGAAAGATTAAAACAGGACATAGGAATTAGAAAAGTAAATCACATGATAGAGTACATAGAAGTGCTTCAAATGCCAAGAATGAGCAATGTTTTCCCATCTGGTTCTCAAGTGGTTTAGATTACTCTGAGTTTAACCTATAACCATTGACGGGAATTTTTTAGACCCTGATACATAAGGTTTCCGGATTCCACCAACACCATATTATGAATTTTTTCAATCATACTAATTTCAGATTTTTCGCACTATATATTTATCATATATGAATAAAATATTTTGAACATTTTATAACAAAATAATGAATTGGTTGAAGACTTGCTTTTGAGAAAAAATCATGTCACCAATAGAAAATAAAATAAAAGGACTTGCAACTTGAAAAAATTTCTACTTCTCATTAATTTTTAGCTTGCAAAAATTTCTTATTGGTGAATTTTTTTATAAGTTAACAGTAAAAAGAGATATGAAAATACATAAATTTGAAATCAAATGTCTATTTTTCAAATTTTTTGAGCATTGACAAGTATTTCATAGGTATATTCGAAGCACACAAAAAGGGTTTACATATAAAACAAAGAAATGTAACTTTCTCTATGAATAGCATAGAACAAGTGTAATAGCAGACACCAGAACATGCCAATTCAGTGGAATTTTGAGCTTACAATAAAAAATTTATCGATTCCAATAGCTTTCTGCTTCAAACCATAATCTTTTCTCAACATGCTCACTCAATTATCAGATGAGTGAATTAACTTTATCAGCAGTGTAAAGAATTCTAAGGGATGAATGCATAAAATGTCCCAATAAATTGAAATAAAAATTAACCAATAATAATAAAATTAATAAACACAAAACAAAATAAAACTATTAAAATTGCCAATTATAAAGATTTATGTGCAAAATTGGAATGCTTTTGTGATACTGTTGAAAATACCTTCGCGAGGTCTTTATATATTTTATGAAGACTTCAATACTACATAAGTAAAGCATCTTAAGAAAGAAAGCAAGTTACCACAATAATAATAATTTGAGAGAATATATTTCGAACATCTTCACTCATCACATGGTAAATTGTTTAAAATTGGCTATGTGCGATTTAGTCACACGGAATGTTTAACAAAACCAACACTGATGAGCAGGCTTGCGAGTGACACCTATTGGTCAATGGCCCAAGATGAAAATACTTGTCTGGTAATTATGATCCCAATCAGCAAATAATGTTATTTACTGTCTTCAAAGGGAGGGTGATTTTCAATATAATTTTGGGGTGAAAGCACGAGCGAAGTTGTTAACTTATTTGAATAAAATAACATGCATCTCGTTCAGTTGTTTCATTTTCAATATTATTAAACATAACAGAAAGAAAACTGAAATTTAAAATTTTGATTTAAATCAATGATTTTTTTTAAATAAAAATCACTCGATTTAAACTACGATTTAAATCGGCATACCCTGTTAAAACACTTTTTATTTGTATGGGACTCCAAAGAACTCAACATACACAGATCACAAATTATTTACACGAAAAACCCGTTTACAGGTTGTATCTAACGCCAGGTCTCCACCTCTCTAGGTGCGTCACCTCGAAGCGTACACTGTCGCCAACCCAGGTGGCGCCAGACACTAAAAACATACGAATACAAACACATTTTCAAAAAATATATATTTTTTATTATTCGCAAAATTATTTTTAAAATTTAATTAGTTAATTATTTTTATTTATATTTTCCACTTAAAAAACCGACATTTCCTAAAATCCTTAAAGGAATTATGATATCCGTTTCAATAAACAAATAGAACTTCAGGTTGAAGTCAAAACAAGATGGAATTTCCTATACTTGAGAAATTTCTGAAATTGAAACCAGCCTTGGTAAAAAGTTGTGGGAAGTAAATGCTCTCAAAAATGTTATGGAATATATTAATTTTTAAAGCAGTATCAAACTAAAGAAAGCGTTTTATCACCTATGAGCTTGGAGAGTCTTGGTCGTAGTGATGTAAATACTTCCATTGTTCAAGTGCTATAGAATTCCTGTAGAAAAATCAATCAATCCTTTTGATTCAAATGCTAGCGAATATAGTTCAAAACTATTCACAACGCATTCCAAAAATTGGTGTCGAAACGTTCCAAACTTGGGAGCCCGATGTTTCCATTTTGGCATCATATTGTACACATAACAGGATAATAAAAGATACAATTTTCTAAGTACACACACGCTACTAGGAATTCAGGAACTAGGAATTCATTTCTGAAGATGGACAATGTTCATCCATTAGTTGAGTTTGTCGTTCCACGGTCATTTTTGGCGACTAGAGGGACAATTAGATCACGATTTTCGATATTAGATAACCATTACATTGGGCTCATTTCGAATATCAAAGTCCACGATATGAAATCAATAATCTTACTAGCAACGCAACGACAAAAATAACTTCCGAGAGCTTGGACTTGCATAAATACGTTATTTTTATGCGTGTACGGTCTCCATCAGATAACCTTTTTCACTGGAACTATAACAAACGACCTGAGACTTGCATGCAAAACACATAAAACTCAACAAGACATTCCATAGGGATTAAATGAAACATCAATAGAAAAGTGCTTTTCTCTTTTTAGGCCTGAACACATTAAGTCTAGGATATTTTGCAGGCAATTTTCATTAATTGCTCACGTGCCTGAATCGATAAATGGACTGTGTTCCGACGTACTTCTGTACCGTGGCTATTCGTGACTAACGGTGAAACACTGCGTGCGGTGAACAGGGAATTTTTTTTTCATTGTTCTTCCACTGCAACAGTGGCACGTCACCGCAATTTAACAGCAGATCCGTCCGCTAATTTAGCAGTCACACCCGCAGAGCTATTTTGAACCGGAAAAAGAACACAGGCAATGCTTCAAAAAGAACATGAGTGTGTTCTCCTGGAACAAAGTAACCAAAGGGGAAGGGAGAATGATGAAATAATATAACTCAAGAAAATTGAAATAAATTAAATCTAATGAATCTTAGATATTTATAATTATACATAAACTATGTGAGTTTTAAAACTAGTATTGGATTACTTTTCGATAGAACCATTTCCACGTTCACTTGGTAATGTGAAATGCAAATTATTCTTTGCGACAGGCCAAGTATTGAGTTACCGGCCCGCCGGAACATGCGTGAGTTGCCCAAATTCCGACGGAAATTATGAATTGCCCGGAATTTTTAGAGAAATCATCAATTCAACCCAAATGCTTGCATGGCTTTGTGAACAAAAAATGTTGGCTGTTAACGTGAATTCGCCGTAATGTCGAGGAAGATTTTTTAATTAAGAAATATTTTTTATTTGTAATGTTGTTTTTACTCGTTTATAACAATGTTTATTTGACCTTGACCGTTTCAATGTATAAGTGTTTAATTGATACTCCATCAATTGAGTTACATTTATCCGGAGCTTCCATTTTAAGGTCTGGTAACCCTAACCAAGTAAATATAATACAGTTGAGCTTGAGAAATAACTTGAGTCAGCGTTGCTTGAAGAGGCAAATTAGTCTTCTCAATTTTTATTAGACTTGAGTACAAAAAATGGAAGAGTATAAAAATGGTATTTGGTTAAACTTTAGCATTTTCAAAAACAAAACAGAAAATTAACAGAAAAAGAATTTTTGAAAAATGAGAAAATGCAGTAATAATCAGAAATTAAAATAATCTCTGCAAAGGCTAACAAAACGGAAGACAAAACTATCATGAACGAAGCAAGGATTTAGAATCATATAAGAAACTAGAATCACTGTGGAATGTTTTCAACGAAACATTATCATACCCCCAACGACAGAGTAAATTATCAATTTTTAGAACATTACTGCTGACCAAAAGATGTACGTAACATTTTCTTCCAAACATAAAAATAAAATGACGATAGTCTAGAACAGAAATATGTTTCTCATAAAAAGCTGCATGTGAGGACGGAGATCTCGCAAGGAAGTGGGCATAAATCAACATCTTGGTAAGTTAGAAATCAATCATTAGAAAAAGCCATCTTGATCTGAAATAGTGAATTCACTGATATTCGTATTCACAAATTTTATTTGAAGAAAATATGAACCACGTTTCAATCGCCTTATTTATTTCTCATGCATCCGGGTTCAAAATAATCGCGAGTTGAACTGAATAGCGTTGATGGGTAGGTGGCGAACTATACGTAGGATTCCGGAAATGTAGCATCCCACAGAAATATTCCAGAATAAAACAGAGTTCTCTGTACCAGTCATTCAATTTAGTATGAAGGAGGAACATCATCTATCAGTTCCATATCACTGCGCATTTATTCAAATATTTATTACGAAGGTTGTAAGATTTCAATTTTGAGATTCATTTCAATTCAATAGAAGGTAATGGCATGGGGTATTTAAGTAGTCAATTTTTTTCTGATGATCATGCAATATTGTTTAGGATTCGCCATGCATCTTAATTTCGAAGGAGCCGGACTGATGCATTCATTAAAAACATTTCAAACTTTATTTTGAAGAGGATAATATAAACTTCGGTCAAAAGGAACAAGTACAAAACTTAGAGATTGGTCTTCTATCTCGTTTTCCTATCACGTGAAATTTGAAATACAACCTGCCTTACATGCTGTAATCACCATGGCAGAATGTAACTATTTTTCTCAAGGAAACAATGTAATTATTACATATGAAAACATGTTGAATTTTTATAAAATCATAATTAAGAATTACAGAATTTTAACTGCAAGCTTATGCGAAATCAAAAACCCAAGAGTCTTGATGGGATTCTAACAAAATTCTATTATATATACGTCAGAAAACTTCCTGTCATAAATTTGAATTAAGTTGTAATAAAATATTTATTAGAACAAAATAGAGCAAGGTCAATTATGAAGATCCAACGTGTATGTTACATGTTGTAAAATGGTTATAGCAGAGCCGATTAAAAAATAATATTCTATGCGTCTACTTAATTAACACTTTGGATTTTAGACTAATTAGCTCACTTCCCGAAATATTTACCCAGATTTCTATTTTCCAAGATGCATAAATTCAGCGATAACGTAATTAGTTTTCATGCTCTTGACGTAGTTATTTAATTACTGCAATAATTAAGCAAATTAAATAAAGACCGATTTCATACAAACTAACGTTAACAAAAATGATCGAGAATTGTTAATAAAATAATTTGTCAGAAAGAATGAAAAGTTTAGTTTTAAATGTATCAAGGCAGAAAAATTATACGAATATTCCCACTGCAAAAAAAATACATGAAAGAGAATGAAGCAAATCGAGAATCTAAGTGGTACACTATCTAGTTGGGTCTATACGCCCCAAAAGAAAATTTCGGGAAAATGCAAGGTATGTCTAACACATAAGACGCGCATGAGACAAATTAGCCATCCAAACCCGTTTTAAAAAATTACTGATTCATCATCCTAAGTTGTTTTGACCAGGGTTACTTCATCACAACGTCCACTATACCATTCTGAAACTTACATTTCGTAGAAATCTAATTACAAAAATCTGATCCAAAGTACAAATGCATCTAACATCTTCCCGCTGGTAGCCCTATTAAAAAAGAATTAGTTTCCTTTCATTAAGAAGCTGAACAATCTTCTCACAGCGACCCAAGAAACGGATAAACTCCTCGTGAGAGATCATTGCTCTTACATCGAAAAAGGAAGAAAAACTACACGCGCAGCCCAATTCAAGTATTATTTATTATGCATTAAAGAAGATAGACTCGTATTTAAGCGTTCAGTTTACACTTTCTCTCTTGGCTTTGTTCCATGCTCACCACGAAGACAACACACATAAGTGAGGCATTTCGCTCTCAAAAGGCCCGTGGGATCTGTGTATGTTCAGGTGTGAGAAAAGAGCATCCCAGAGAGAAGTCACTAAACCTCAATGGGGCAGGTGCTTACGACTCCCCAAACAAAAGAAAGTCGATTATGCAGATCCAACAAGTATGTTGCATGTTATAAAATGGTTATAGTAGAGCCGATTAAAAAATGAGTACCCCAAAATACAGAAACAATATGCAAATCGATGCAAGTTGAACAGGTTGATACTTGTTTGATACATGAACAGTGTCCTTCATTTATATAGAGAACAGCTTTTTTCTGTTACAACTTTTATGTTCAATCGAATTTTTTGCCCATCTTGAATCAGGCCAGTGTTCCGATTCATTTGTGTAAAAAGAGTAAATGCAGTTCCGCCCGAAAACTGAAACACCAGAAAAATTTGCGAATGGTCAAAACAAGAGTTGTTAGTAGCGAATATTCTCTTGAGAATATTCGCTACTAACAACATTAAAATTTGGAGACTTCGAAAGTTTTCAATTTAAAACCTCATTTTTCAGGAAATTGCAATTATGGATTGCATAAATGTGCCCTAAGCTTATTTTATGTATCATTCACAATACATATATAAGCACTGCTTTATAGACATTTATAGTCATTAGTCTGAGTAAACTCAAAAATAACTACACATATTATCAAAGTAAATAATTCACACTTCCGAGAAAAATTGTTGAAAAGAGCAAAGTTCACAAATAACTGAAATGTGTTTACTTTTTTACTTCTAACGTTAGCCTCAGAAGTACCAATTTTTTAAACTTAAATGAATTTTTAATTTATGTATTTATTCAACAATTATTTCAACGATGGCTTTTTAAAACTTGTTATGCCTTAGAAGAAAATTGTCGATTATCCTCCAGTTGATTATTCTCCAAAAGATTATTATCGAGAAATTTACATCTTTAAACATAAAACATGTTTCTTGTCAAGCTTTATTTGTTCAATCGAATTTTTTTTCCACCGTGAATCAGTCCAGCATTCGATTTATTTGTTTAAAAAGACCAGGTGGAGTTCCACCTAAAAACTGACATTTCCCGTTATATTTGCGAAAAGTCAAAACAGATACTTAGCAATCGTAGTTTTAACGGAAAAATTCCCCTCAACTATGTGGTAAATTCACATACTTTACGCATATTACTTTATCATTTGCAATTTTTCTGAACGACTCTAAGATAATACGTTCAAAAAAAGTGTTCATACTTTTCCATTCGCCTCTATAATTTGGAGTAAAATAGAATACGGAATAAAAATTAAATAAAACTAGAATGTGTTTAAGATATTAAAACAAAATAAAACGAAAATAAGGCATGATTTATGAAAATGAGCATGAAAAGGACACGTATATGATACTTATATTTATTGAGTTTATTGATACGGACATTGTGCAATTGAAACAGGCAAGAGCAAAAATCAGGACTACAAAAGAGAGGTTTGACTTGTAGCTCAATAGTCATTTTTTGAGTATCAATTTATGCTGATTCTAGAACGTGTGAAAGAGGACTAATTAGGTCCTATAAAATAATTATTGTAGAGCGACAAACCAAACCTAACGTTATTTTATATCAGTGAATTTAATGTGTTGTCTTTACATCATTAGTCATAACATCCGGTATGGAAAATAGTTTGATCAACTTTTTTTAAAGCATTAATAATTCTATTTTAAAGATATACACTGCTGGCCACCCAAATTGCAACACCAAGAAAGACAAGAGATATCACAACAAAATTTATTTTGTAGATAACATGTTGACCAAGTATCAAATGATTAAATTTATAGACTTCTGTGAAGTGTGGTTCCTGCCAAAATCAGTAGCCAGAGTAGCCGCCATTGTTGGAGATCACCGCTGCCACACGCCTCGGCATTGATTCAAAGAGACTTTGGATGTGTTCTTGGGGTACAGCAGACCAAGCAGCTTCCACACGTTGCCAAAGTTGATCTGGTGTGGCAGCTGGGGATGTATTCTGGGTCAATCGTTCAGCAACCATGGACCACATGTTTTCTATCGGCGAAAGATCCGGAGAGCGAGCTGGCCAGGGAAGCAATTCAATCTGGCGATTGACGAAGAACCCTTGGACAATGCGTGCCACGTGTGGTCGCGCATTATCCTGTTGAAGTATGGCTGTGGGCAAGCCCTGAAGGTAAGGAAGGACAACTGGCTCCAACACCTCGGAGATGTAGCGCTGGCTGTTTAAAGTACCGGCAATGCGTACTAGAGGAGTGCGAGAGTGATATCCAATACCGCCCCATACCATAATACCCGGTGCAGGACCAGTGTGGCGGTGCATAACGCAGCTGTTCAGCATCCTCTCTCCACGGTGTCTCCAGACTCGAATCCGACCATCGTGGTGTTGCAGACAGAAGCGTGACTCGTCAGTAAAGACAATTTCATTCCATTCTGCCGTCCACATCCTTCTTTCATCGCACCATTGGCGGCGGAAACGTCTGTGGTTCTGCGTCAAGGGTAGACGAAGCAATGGACGTCTTGCGGACAGACCACTCTGCTGTAAACGGCGTCGAATGGTACGCGCAGACACTGGATGATGCGGTACAGACTGAATGTGCTGTGCTATGGTTCGTGATGTGGCTGAGCGATCCGTCACTGCCATACGCACAATATGCCTGTCATCACGTGAAGTGGTGCACTGAGGTGGATGCGATCGAACACGTCGGTCCGTCGTACCCTCCTGCATCCAACGATCACATATCCGCATTACAGTTGTTTGGTTTCGTCCAACACGACTACCGATTTCCCTGAAAGATAATCCACAATCTCGGTAGGCCACTATCCTTCCTCTGTCGAACTCGGATACTTGATCAAAAGATGATCGCTGTTTTCTACGAGGCATAATTGATCGTTTTTTTTAAAAAAAACCACAAGAAAAACACAATTGCCGTACTTGAAATCGTCGAAATCTCCAAGCCTTAAATAGCGCTTTGAAGTGGCGCCACAGGCGCGCGTGATGTGCGTCTGCGCTGAAATTCTAATCATTTGCATATCTCACCTCCGCTAATGCATGTTGTAAATTTCATATTATTTGCATGCTTCCTTCAGGGTGTTGCATTTACGGTGGCCAGCAGTGTAATTAACAAAACCGCAGATATAAGTTCTTTATTTATAATTACAGCAAGATATAATTTTCACACTATTTTACTCTATTGCTACTGTCTTAAAAATCTACCCACAACTAGTATTTTTTAATGTGCATAGTCGATATCATTATTTATCGAAATAACGATCTTTAACGTCCATCAGAAAAATTTAAAAGAAAATTATTGAAGCGTTCACCTATATGCAACACCTGTACACAGGAAACGATGCTAGGCTTAGCTTTTTTTCTACTTTCGTCTTGTCTCCCCTCTTCGTATCAAACTTCTTTTCTCCCTGAGAAATGGGATTGTCATAAAAGGAAGCCCGTTCAGTTCCAGTTGATTTTCTAGCGATTGAAAACATTTCTACGCAAATTTAAACACGTAGAAGCGCATACGTCGCTTCTTGTAACAGCAACAGCGTACACAGTATTTCGAAGAGGGTCCGGTCCAATGATAGAAATACAATTTTTATACCAAATGAAGACCTAGACCTCTTAACATTTCAACTCTCCTTGATGATATTTCATATTTTGTCAACAAGCTGAGATGACTACGTTTAAAAAGTGAAGCATCGCACTTTATCTCATAATAAATTATTTTGCAATGGCTGTTCGCCAAATATTTATGACGATCGATAACAAGAATGTATATAAATCTTGTTTCTCGTAATTTCATACTTTTTGAAATATTGATGCAATATGTAGTTAGCAAATATGGTTAGCAGGGTATTTTCATGCTTCTTTTTCGTTGATAATCATATTTCGTAGTATTTAGTAGAAATCAACACTCTCAAAAGGGGCCAGGGCCCCCCTCTGGATACGTCACTGATAAGTAACGTTAGCATTATTTATGCCACGGCGGGTTTTATAATCCGTCTTTCTTACGGTGTTTGGCATCTGAATAATAAACGTCAAATATCAAAATCTAATTTTAGATCACATTTTCGTTACCAATTACTAAACAAACACCTACGTACAAGCTGGAAAATGAAATGCTTGGTGACAGATGTTTCGTTCCCCTCGTAGTATTGCATAATTCCTGCAGACGCAGACTATAAAAGTTTTTGCAACTCACAGAACGTGTCACAAAGCACTCAGGCAGAAAATTAACGCTCGTCATTTTGTAATAACATAGGACGCAACAAAATGGAGAAAGGTGATTCCAGGAACAGGAGCATTGGATGGAAGAGACAACAATGCTGAAACGAGATTCGTGATCACGTTGTCTTTTTAGTGGCAAAATCGACGTACCGAAAATGATGTACGATTAAGCAATAATGCAGCACAGTAAAATTAAAACACCAATTCATAAAACTTTGTAACAGATGTTCAGATCATTTTCTTAATAAAGAAAAAGCATGATGTTCCATCGTAATAAGACTAACAGACAAGACATTTAATGAAACCAACAAATACAGTTTAGACATCAGAACAGAAATGTATACAGAACAAGAACAGGTCTAAAAAACTATTAAGCAACTATTATAATATGAATTTAAAAGATGCCACTCTGACCCGTTATTTTTTAATATGCGAACAGTTAAATAGTTGGTTGATTTTGGTTTTTATGGGCACAAGGGTCATGTAATTAACTAGTACAAAATACTTGGAAACAACTAAATGTAGGTTTATAAAAAAAGCGCAGTCAGCTAAGTTTATTATAAAATAATTTTACATAAACGTACTAAGTGACGACATACAACCATTCTTTATTGCAGTTTGACTTATTCCATCCAAATGTTCACATAAGTAGACATTTCGTTGTCTCTTGAAATCTAAGGGTAAAATTATTTATAGTAATCTCGAATTCACACACGTAAATGTTCATTGAACGAACTTTTATAATGATATGAGCATTTACGCAAGTGATAACGTAACAATCCGAGATTACAGTAAAGAATTTTGCCTGTATTTGGGTTTCTAAGGGCAAAACCAAACGTCCAGATCTATGGACATCAGGAACAAAGAAGTTAAAAGAACTAGGACGAATCGATGGGAAAAGACAGGATGTAGATAATCCTGGTCCTAAATTCACGTGTACGAATTCACGTGACGATTTGAAAGTTTCCATTTTTCATGTCAATGAACTACTTTTTCATCTCTAATGACCGATTTCCATAAATTTTTATTGAATGTCACATCTATTAGAATATTTCTCAGCAAATTTTAACCTAGTTTTGAAGTTGGATGGCATATGGGTTCCTTCGAATGATTACGCAGCGCTTTTACGATTAGAACTGATTCCAATAAGGCAACGCGTCCTCGGCGGCATTCATGAGATTGTGATCTCTTGAACAATTAGCAGTGATTGTTCAAGGCAGGTAGTTTCGAATCAACATCACAATAGCTATTTTAAAATGGGCGGCCGTTTCGTTAAGTTCAATTACCTGATCGCAGCGTCCCCCATTAGGGATACATGCTTCAACTCGAAGAGACTCCAGGCATGCAAGAAAAAGACGTTGGAGTATGTTAGATGAACAAGACAAGCAGTACAATGATAATACGTGCCCATTATCTCAACGAATTAAAAGAGCCGTGTAACTCCTATGAACAATTGAAAATAACTCATGATAATGAAAAATCAGAAGCAGTGTTAAGAGTTTGAGAAAGGATTTGCAAAAGAAAAAGGTATTTTGAAGTTTAAAAAAGAGCTGAACAATTTTGGATGAATTATACCTTCAGGGAAATTTGTAGATTCAGAAGTCGGCTTAAGCAATATTTTTTAAATTATCTATCACAAGCCATGGATACGGGACATTACGTATCCTCAAAGATGATAGGAAAAAAACGATTTTGTACATGCGAGTTTGAGTTTCACCCCCCAAAGCAGTTTATTTTAACTACCTAATAGTCCTAAAAATAATGTATTTTTCATCGATTCTCAGAATAACTCTTACCACCAGTAGTCAAAATGAATATGATCTTATGCATCAATGTAGAGAAAAACTAAGCCACCATGGGAAGGTGAAGAAAAACATTGCTCTAGTGAATTCCAAGCCACTGCGGTATATATGGCAATGAACAGGCGAGCCATTTGGCTACGGCTGGAGCAGTTCCCACAACCTAAATCCCCGAGCTAACATATAATGGTAACATTAAGAGATGTCTATAAAGACTAATACTCTCAATCTACAAAGAGATGTCTACATGAAAAACTGGAATGTTTTATCGAGGAATAAAGCTCGTATCCCAGGTTCCTTGCCCTGAGCTGTAGTATTCGTTTGCTTCGACTTCTTACCGGACAAGACTGCCTACAAAGACACCGCATTGGAGTAGCGAGATTGGAATGTCCCCTTTGCGAACTGGACGAAATGACTAGAGACCATCTCAAGGACTGCCATGAAATTCCTGACAATAGAAATGCAAACACTGTTGATATTGTTTTTAAGCCATATTTCTTCACTTCAGAACTCTATTGAGCTGCTCGTCGATTGATGGCCGAGAGGCTGGAGACGGACGCAGGATAAAAAAGTTTATTCTAACTCAACAATACTTCGGAGAGCAATTTTTCAAATTATAAGGAATTTATTTAATAAATCACATCATTTACTTTCTTTTCACATAATCAGCCGTACATTTCTTTTTGACTACTAAGTATTACAAAACACGTTTAAAGTTCTTTCCCTGTTAATCTTAAAATCGGATTGGGAGAAAACATCGTGTCAAAACAATCACGGTGAGACTTAGCAATATGTAATCGGATTACAAGAAACACCAGAGTTTAATTCTTTTAGGTAGTTTCGAAAACCGCAAATCCAAGAATAAAAGAAAAATGTAAGCAGAAAATCCGGATGAATTGGGAAGAATAAAAAATTAAGTGGAAGTGATTAAGAACTATACAAGACTGGGATTAAAACAAAGCGCTGATAAACCTGAAAAAAAAATACCAACACTTATCCGCATGTGCTTCTCGAGTCTTTTTTCGCAACTTTGATTTGAAGTCAGTTTTTACTTGTAATATTCGTGACGCGATAAGGTTCACGTCACGATTATGAGATAACAATATTTTCGATGCTAACATAACAGAAATGGGTTCAAAGCAATGACAAAACTGTACAAGCAAAATTATAAGCAAGGTGTCATTGGTCCGACTTGTTACTCAAACATGAAAATGCGTATTCCGATTCTGTATAGAAAACATGACGGTACGCGTGCTCATGCCAGGCTATCCAGTGTCTCTGACCAAATATGCTGCTTGCCTTAAAAGTCAACTTTCTGAGCAACCTTGCCTGAATTAAAATTTTTCAATCTTACTTTCTAAAACGCGAAAATGAAACAAGCCTATAACCAGAAACAGTGCAATATTCATCCGAAAATTACATGCTTCAATATTTTATACAAAATACAAAATTGGTTTAGCCTGTCGGTATATCATACAAAAATATGCAAATTCTTAATTTTTTGTTTTAAACAACGGATGCAATGAAACTTCCAAGTGACTATTGAAACATTAATAGCTAACAAATTTTAGTGACATCTACGAAATGCTTGGTCCTAGGTTCTGACAAACCACCATTGAATAATCAAATTTTAAGTATCATCAATCACCGTAAAAATAGTTATAACTGACGCCGATTACTCTGTAGATTATTTGGTTGAGAACATAAATGGTGATGTTCAACAGCAAAAGAACACGAAACGTGCAAAACAGTAGCAGATAATTTAAATTTACATACTGCAATTACAGCATCTTTTACGTCAAAGCCTCGAGGAACCCCATTTAATTTTTATTTTCCTTTATTTACTTTTGAATTGCTTAACATCTTTCGTTCAAACTGATAGGATCATAGAATTTTATTCCGAATATATAGACGTTTTGATAGAAATAATTTGAAGACAGCTAAATAACCCTTAGCTAACAGGTGGAAATTGGGAAGTCCGTTAAACATAAACGGTGTTGTGTCCGCTACAGGTGACCTCGAGCATCAAGTCGCAGTCCGATAAACATAACAGGTCACGTTCACGTCTACGCAGTCAGTCTTCCGTTTATCATATTATGAAAAATTCTAATTGTATAGAAATAAGGCACTATACATGCCACTTGTTTTGGGACACGCTTTGTTTTTATCACCTGTCGTGGAAGGCAAACCAACTGGCTTCCTGAGTTGGTTTTCAAAACAAAGCTGAGCAATTTCAGCCATACAAGAAATAATAGCTCATACACAGTCGATGAATCACTGAAGAATCATTCAATATTAAGTCGTTTTCGAAGGCAATTTTACTTCTCTTTTAAAATTTTTTTCAAAAAGTGGTTCTATTTTTCTCAGATTTGAAATGCTAGATTCTAAACTTGAATAAACACTTTAAAAATACTACTTATTTTCAAAAACACCAAACATGTTGCAAGATAATAAAAATTCAATCAATACTAAGGAGAGCAACAGTTTCCCACAATTATTTGAAGTTGCAAGTCTAATTACTAATTAGATAAACGAATCAGAAAAATATAAACAAATCGTAAGAGACAAAACTATACAGATAGGGTCAGAACTAAAACCTTTACACCTGTAATCACGTTTTTTTATTTGACTAAATTTCAGTGTCACACAATGAATAAAATGTCTTAAATTGAAAAAATAATGTGAAAGATAGTATAAAATAAATTTATTTAACAAATTATGCCGATGTCAACCGATATTTTTAAAATTATAACCCTTTTAAAACCGCGTAACTGAATTTTGCCATAGAAGCGCTATAAAATAAGACGGATAGAATATTGGTTGCAAGACATGGATATATACTGGCCCAAGAGGAAGATTATCCCCCTATCAATAATAAACCGAATGTCTATCTCAGAAGAATTTTAGTTACGAATTCTACAGGTCTATTGATATTTCACAATTCCTCAATGCTAAGCACGAAAGTTAACAAGACACTACTCCTGAATCTCTCGACAGAAATATTGCATAGAGATGGTTAGGGGCAGGGGCTGGAATGAAAAAAAATTAGATCCCGGTTTCATTTTTTAGGGAGAAAGAGATCCCTCAATTCTTTAGTGTGCACTCTCCAAACATGCTTATGAAAAATAAACTGGAATTTTGATTCATTTTTTAT
This sequence comes from Meta bourneti, assembly GCA_933210815.1. Taxonomy (NCBI): domain Eukaryota; kingdom Metazoa; phylum Arthropoda; class Arachnida; order Araneae; family Tetragnathidae; genus Meta; species Meta bourneti. The sequence goes on from OW119925.1 coordinate 65,055,470, forward strand.
GGAACTCTGTTCACTGAAAAAGTTAAATGCATCAGGGGTCATTAGCAGTCAAAGATTTCAATTTCAACTTACTAAACCAAGATCTCACCATTGAACAATTCTATGGCGTACATTCAAGGCTTTAACAAAAGTCTGACGTGTTATTTTGCAAATCGGGTTTTTCCGAATTTCATGATAAAAAGAGCACTTTTGACGAGAAAAAGGGTAGGGGACTACGCTCCTATTCAGCTCGGGATCATTTCATGTTTTTGTGAAATCTTTCAGTTTCATTCTGACGATGTATCGAATACATAATTTTCATATTATGCACATGGAATCATTGGTTAGAGCATACTTACGGGAAGAGAAAAGACTGGTGACAAAATAGCTGCGCACAGGTACCACTGGTACGATGGCCAACTTCTCATCAGACGGAGATGCTAAAGCCTGGCTGTTCTCTTCTAGCAACATAGTGCACAGAAATAATCCACAGATTCCGAGAAGTCTCGATATAAATCACACGTTATAACCCATTGTAGTCAACGCTACACACGAAATTAAAAGAAAATCAATCTACCAGCCATTCCTCATTCGCAAACACATCAGAAAGAACCGAACACACAATAGAGATAAATAATTCACTGCGGCAAACGAGAGATCCACTTCCGGTAGAGAAGGTAGATGCATGCGATAAAACTATCAGCCACCAACATTTGTCAGTTATATCAAACACACTTTTGCAGCACTGTGACGTCGCAATCCAAACTTTCGATGGAGAGAAAGAGTAAAAAAGTAAAGCCGACACAAAATACAATCAAATTCCTAAAATCCAAACAGGTATCGGCGTTCCATTGGAACGTTCGAATGTCTGTCCAAAACAATGCTGACGTCTGTGTCGCAACATCGGGGGCTTTTGTTGAATACGTGCAGAGGTAAATGTAAAAACCTCTCCCGGGCGGTTGCTTTTCCTCTCTTCTCTCTCGCCGAATGCTAACTAATCAAAAAATCAGTTGTCCAATGCAAGGAAACATCGCAGGGTTATTACAACTGTTGAAGAACGCAAAATTTTTTTGCTTGGCACGAACACCGCCAAGTGCGCCAAATGAAAGAAACGCTTCGTTTCCAGAAGTCAATCTCCACTTCACTTGAACGTATGTTGTTTAAGTTTTAGAAATTCGCTTTACTGTTTAGCTAATACGCACAGGGCTACCGAACTTCTGCTTACTCAGATGATGAAAATTGGCTTTGCAGGGCCAATCTTCCTTGTTCTAAAATTCAAACGTTTTTGTAAAATATGAAAAAAACTTGCATTTTTATGAATCATAATTACGAAATTAGTTAAATTTTGACAAAATCTATCAGAACTAATTGAATGTGAAGATAGTCGGTTGGGTTTTTTGGCGCAAGAAGCATATTTGGCCAAGTTGCACCAAACAACAAGGTAATGGTAATTAATTAACGTCGCACTGGAGCAACACTACGGGCTATTGGCCTTAATGGTACCCATTTTAATATGCACGCTGATAAGTTTCATAAATAAATTTGTGTTCAAAGCTTTAACTAGATTATTAAGATTTTTTAGACCAAGGAGCACTAATAGAAAACAGAATGGTGAGAGGAAAATGATATACCGGCGATATTTCAATGAATTCGTCACATACAAAACAACTACAACACATGGCAACATAAAACTTTAAATTTATAGCTTACGTTTACTTACTAAAAAAATAAAATTAGGAGATTCTTTCCCATTGTAAAAAGAAAAACAAATTCAACAAATTAGTTTGCTTTTCTCACATACTATATAAGCAAAGCAAATAAAAATTTAAACCCCACCTTTCTTATGAATAAAACTGAAATTTTTAATGTGTGCCTATTTTCTATTGAAGATTTAAATAACAAGATGGAAAGTGACTTGGCAAACAATTTAATAACTATTGAGATAATATAAAATTGATTAAACAAATAAGACAATTTAGAATAATACCAATTGAAAAATAATTTTCCACATGTCAAAATTTACATTCTTGTTAGGTGTTCTGTCATTCCGTGGACGGTAATTCAAACGTGGAAACTACGGATATTCTACAGTATTATCTGGTACGAGGCAGATATTTTCATCTATTAGGTCATTACAAACATTAGAATTAAAACAGTAGCACTGCAATAAAATGCGAAATGCCATCTGTCAAAATTCAATCAAACAATTTCGCTAAAAATGATATCCAGATAGCGAATAAAACCACTGAACTGTGTCATGCGCACAGAAAATTGATTTCCGAAATCTGTAAAAAGAATGCAATATAGTGATGTAACTACAAATTGATATTCTATTTCAAAATAAAATAAGCTTAAGTGTTAAAATTTTCTGAAAAATGATATTTTACTTCACTTTTTCGCAAGAATGGTATATTTTATAGGCGCTAGACATTTGCCTCGAAAGCTTTGAAGGAAAACAAAAAATTCCTCAAAACGTACATTATTTACCTTTTCCATGTGCATGTTGTTCAGCATTCTCTCAAAGAAAAATTCAACAAATCTAATGTATTATAATCCAATCCCAATTAATCCCAAAATATCCCTATTAACAAGGCAAAAGAGAATATGAATGGTTTTATCGACGAAACGGACATAAATCGCCAAAGATAACGGGCCTTTTAAAAATACCTCCGTTGTGGTCGGATGCAGAAGTGACTGGACCAACAAGTTTCTCAACGTCAAGGACAGGTAAGCGCCGCTAAGAGATGCTATGCCGAGCATGTAACAGAATCGAGATTTATACTTCAGAAAGGGGTCATACATAATTCTACACCCATTTGAATTTTTACTTTCATTATATACTTTACATTTCCACCCAACCGAACCTAAGATAGTAACAAAGATTCGGAATACAGCGATAAATAATATACAACCGAATATTCAATTGCGTGTAAGCAGAAGATGAAACATACTTGTAATAGAAGGACAGGAATTACAATTTGGAATGATGATGTATATTAACCAAACAATCACTTATGAAGGGAATGGAAAGCATACCAATCATTCGCTTACAGGAAAATTAAGCTACCAGGGCTCAGCCCCTGCCTTTCTTCCTCTTTGGACCAAAAGTGCCCTTTGTAAAGATTGTCTTTAAATTTGATGAACAAATTTTCATGATTCACATGATAATTAAACAAAATTTTTGTTTGAAAGCCTTGAATATACAACATGGAATTGTTTTGTTCATAATCTTATTCAAGAATAAATTCTTTGAAAATTAAAACATGAATCTTTGACAATAAATACTGTCTCCGATGCTCGCCTTGTATTTTTCCCTGCACACACATACTTATACTATTTGAAAATTAATTCAAAATTCAAATATATAATTTCAATTTCCAACGACTTATTGTATGCGTGGAGTTTTCTTTCGCAGAAATTATTTTCGTGAATCATTCAATGAAGAAACGAATCAATACTCTTCAAATTTAGTAAAACCTGTACGCGATACGTAGTCGCGATTATAAAATGTAGTCTTCAATACAGATGGGGATTCTAAGATATTACAGATGAGTAGTGACACGAAATCTTCCAGTAAAGGGACGATATGCCAACTCTTCTGCCGCCCAGGATTACCATAAATATTATTAATGACGCATTTCGAATACAAGGCATAAAGTTAAATTATTTTCACTGAAATAACGCTGCATCCTCTGGAAGCTTGAAGTTAATACACTTTTGCTTTCCTGAAGTGTCGAAACGAAGTAGCACATGGCTGTCAGCTGCAATTTCGAAAATGTTATTAATATTTATAGTTATGGGACTGAATTGATTTCCTTCCCGTGTATTCAAATGAGATACCAAGCAGAAGTTTTAAGCAGGGTAGAAATTGACTTGAGAGCAAATATAGCTGATATAAATTTGTACTTACTTGAATATTCGTAGAGAACTTTCTTTTAAAGAAATTTCCTAACTCACATGCACGGACCTTCCACAATTTTCGGTTATTTAACATGATGTACAACTTCCAGTTAACTAAGCAAATGCTTCTATTTTGCGAATTTCACCAATCATCGGTCATCAATTGATTTTCATTCAAAAATAAAAAAATCATTTTTAAACACAAATATCCTATCCCACGTCGGGATATTAGGAAATGAAATAGCCAACAAAGCCGATAAATCTGCCGTGAATATCTTCAACCGTATCATCCTCTTCAATATCATGAAAACTAATGTTCACAAATTTTTTATAAAAACATAGCAAACCGATTGGGATCAACAGAGACAAACTTCATTTCATCAAACCAAATATTTTTCTCTGAAAATCATGAACCATTCCCATTAAGACAAAATGTTATAATAACACGCCTCCGAATTGGACATGCTCGGATAACTCAGACACCTGAGATCATTCAATTTGCAATAACTGACTTTATCCAACAACGACAAAACACATTTTGAGCGAGTGTTCTAAATTTAATAGTCAACAACTTAAACATTTTAATCCTTAGTCCTTGTTTTAGAAGACATGGTTGGGGAGGACCATCATCCAAACATTTTTAACTTTTTACATGACATTGGTTTCATTGTTTCACATGCTATAATTTTATTATCACCTGACTGCTCTTATTTGATCTTATATCCATTTTAAAGGATTACAGTTGCTGAGCTTTTACATTTGAACCTTTTATGAAAGGCACGTTTTAAACTTGAACTTCTGCATTGAAGTTTTTTTATTTTATTGTACGGTGTTTTCGAATAATTGTTTTTTAATTTAATGTCTCGTCACAATATATACCCAGGGGACTCCGCATAGAAACATATCCAATCCATTCAAACACTATAGACAGGAATTGCTACGAGGCAAATTTTACAGTATACAACACGATTTACAGCCAGGAAGAAACATGAGTGAATATATCACCGAGGATGAAGAGGTTTCTTCTTATATTAACTATATTCATTATTTGTCATTTGATTAAGTAACACGTGATACATCATAAAAGTAGGATCGTGATCGCGAAAAAAACGATAGCAGGAAGGATCGGAGAAATTTTTGAAAATCATTGGACATCTGGATATCTACTATATGTATTGTCAATGCCAAAATGGCAGGATAGAAAGGTCAGCAGCTTGGAAAAGGACGCGAAAGCGGAGAAATTTCACATCAATGCAGAATGATTGATGTCTGGATCGCTGCCAAAGAAGATAAGTGTAAAAATCGAGATTGGAAAACCACGAGAAATGAAGGGAATTGAGTTCGTTGTTAAGAACGTAAACTGTCCACAAATATCAACAAGATGGACCCGATAATTTTTCTAGTCTCTTTCATTAGGACAATGTATAAATTTTGTCAAAAAATTTTAATGAAGGTATGGTTAATACAGGAATTATTAACTTTTCAGTCCCGTGAAAATTTTCTTGAAAACAATTTTATAATTAAAAATCATGTCCCAAATGAGAACATTACCTTTATGGATCAGAACATTAGAAATGTAGCTGGGCAGCAGGAATATATTTTAACGTCTGAAGGTAATAAACATTATCCTTTTAACGTCTAAAAACGGGTATTTCAGGAATAAAGAGGTTTGCTAAAAAAGCAAAAATAAATCTGTTTTCTGTGGGGTCGAACATTAGACCTCTTCTAGCAGGTAAATATGATATAAAGCAACTTTTAAGTGGCATGAAGTTAGATTGAAGTAAATTGTTTGCTTTTTGCGCTTTACTTTTATTTTTTCAATTAAAAACATTCGCAATGTCAAAAACAACATAAACACATAACTCCATTTTACGCCTGCATTCTTTCCGAGCTTAAAATTTAAAAAGCAGTTTCAATGCTTGTAGAATCTAAATTGGTTCCACGATATAATCAAACTTCCTAGTAAAAAATCCACCAACTTTTCTTCCCAATCCTAAAACTAGTTAGTTGACAAGAAACTAAAGACATTAGTTGCTATTAGTGAGTTGGTCAAACGCACGATTTCAGAATTAAAAAAAAAGGGATCCCATGTTGGTCTTCAACTCTCTCCTTTCAGTGATTTCTTCAGTCATATCCTACAAGTCGATTATGAGTTGAACCAGAAGCCATGCTCCATGCTGATCAGAGAGCAAATTAGAAAACATCAAACATCTCAAGAAAACGAAATGACATTAAATCGAAACCAACCTTCCAATATGCTCAGCTAGAGAAGACCTACTAGATGCTGAGCAAGCTATGCTATCCTTATCTATTACGAGCGCCCATGACCCTATAGCCTATTTGCAGTCTGACCTTAATTACGTGGCTCGGTCTGCCGGATCCGAATACCTCGAAACTTCTAAATATACAAGAAAAGAATTTTTTTTTCCTTTTCTCTTTCAAACAATCATCAAAATTTACATTCGCCTTCCGTTCTCCAGTTCACGATCAGAGTATCGTGGAACAATTGAAAATTAAATGCCATGCCTGAAGCCTAGCAATGCGGTTCATTTTATATTTTTATACCTACTCAGTTCCCCTCTACTCCAATGGGGAATACTTGGGCACGAAAGGCCCACGCACGAACTTAAGATGTTATCAAAATCCAATTTGATCGTTATCGTAATACTCTGCCTACGTCAGTTCCGATTTGAGAGTCGTTCACTAAAGCAGGATTATTCGACTAGTTTCTTCTGAGCATGCAAGCCCGGTACGAAGAAAGTGGATACAGGTAAACGTGATGTAATACAAGTGTGTGGAGGGTGTATTCCAAACAGGCTTTTGGAAGAGAAACCGCAAAAAGGAAGTTTGGGTATGCTAATTCAAGGAAACGTTTTCTTTAAAATTTTTCCAGTGAGTTAAGATTCATTATATTGCGTAAATGCATAACTAACTGCATTAATTTATTTTAAGAAATATTACTAATTCTTAATACAAACTAAATTATTCAAAAACTGGGTTGAGAGACAAGGGGACGTCAAGGTTTATTGATGATAACTAGGAAAAGTACTTTATTTTTTGAACCATGCTTAATATCGCATATTTTAATTGAGCTTTTGATAGCAATAAAATATGAAGCGTGGTAACTACAAAAAAATTATGTGATGTTGAAAAATTTATATCTTAACTTAAAAGGAAGGTAGGTAGGTAGTCAATTGATGTCGCACTGGAGCAACACAACGAGCTATTGGCGATTTTGAATCACGGTCAGATGACGAGGTCAACACCTGAGCTGGCACTCCACTCTCCAAACTTCCATACCACGCTAAAGTGAGGACATTTGAGGCCACGACAGATTTAACGTGAACCAGCCCTGCGTACACGATCATCTGGTTGGACCGAGTGTCGAACTCGCAATCCTAGGGTCGCTAATTCGTTACTCTTCCAAATGGGCTACCGCGACCCCTTAATTTAAAAATAACATTTTATCTTGTAGTTTTCAAACTTGGTGTTGAATTTGTAAAATGAGACGGGAATTAATTAAGATGGTTAGTTGGTTGAGCTTTATGGCGTAAGGGCCATGTTTGTCCAAGCTGCGAATAAATTAAAAATCTGCATGTTTATTTCAACAAATAAGTTTTACTAAAGTTAAATATGTGATCTTGATGAATGATTTGAAACGTATCATTTATTTTCTCATGTGACTTTGCAAAAAACTATTCCACCATCCATCAATCCTAAGTTTTTAATAAAAATCTTATCTGTCTATTATCTAATGAAATACTTGAAGTGTAGGCAATTAATTCTGATAAGGGGAAAATATATAAATGAAAGCGCGGAAAGAAATGAACCAACAAAAAGCAGCTGCGAATGGTTATCTTCAGACAGCGAAAAATAATAGATAAAAGATATCTGTTGACTTCTAGAACAGTGATATTTCATGGAACGAAAAAACATAAGGCAGCGAGAAGATACGCAAATATTAGAATAAGATAAGACATTCACTTGACAGCAGTGCACAAAAAATTATCTTTTCACACAGGGTAAGATGATTACTGAAAAAACAAGCACCGATTTATCCACCGGAACAAGACTCAAAACGCATTTCATTTTAGTCGCGATTGAGAATATGAACTAGAAAAACGATCGTAGTTTACTGAATAATTGTTATGAAAATTGAAGTTAAATACGCAATCAAAATTGAAATACACATTGTCAAATGCGTTCGAATAGAACAGATAATGATGCAAATTTTCACATTAAAATTTTTGATTTTCAAATTTACTGTTCGGCTCATCGTTACAGAGCAATGAGCAGAAGCCGATGATGCAAAGTTCGTCTTTTCCCAAGCTGTTTTTTGGTTTGTTTGGCTGAGTTTTATGGTGCAAGGGCCATATTTGGCCCAGCTGTGCCAAGCACAAGACAAACATCAAGTAATGGATATATACAAGGGAAGTTTCACTGACACTGAAGAGAGAGAAATACATCCATGAAGGAATCGAACTTGACAATTTACACCAAGCTTTTTGTCTTAACATTTTCTCCCCTTACCTTTTCACCAAAACCAAAATTCCAAAATTTACACATAAAATTAACTATTGTCGCTATTGTTTGGGTTTTGATTTTCCTAAAAAAATGTCCCTGAGCAGGAACGTCAAATCCTATAGGCTCGAACCTCTGCCCCGTAAGTATTTTTTATGTTTTGAGTCTTCTTTTTATGTTTGAGGATGACAGAGAACAATGAATGAATAAGTTTAATTCAGATTTGAGGTAAAGGCAAATTAATTTCCAAAACTCGTCAATGAAAATAGTTAAGAAAAAGGTTACAGAATGTAAATAAATTCGGGTTTATAGCATTAAAACAGAAAATTTTTCCAATGCGAATGTCAATTGAAGTCTCAAGCGTTTTGGATACAAAATAATTACTATTTATACAACACGTATACAAATTAAATTTACATTTTTATATTAATGCTTTGTGAACAAAATATTTTCAATAGAAAAACTCTAAACAGTGATTACACCATACGGACTGTAAAAAATCAGAATTTAGTAAGCTCGAGTCAGCGCCACTCGTTGCTTTATCTTTTCTTAAGGGAGTGCAAATTATTAAATAAAACATTAAATCAAACAGCAATGACTCCATTGCAATCCTTGCATTATAACGGATTTAAAAGAGAAACATCAAAAGAATGGAGAAAAAGTTATTATCTCCTGTAAAATCTGTTTACCTTTTAGTTCACGGTTTCCTGTTTTCTTCCTAACAAGTATCCATGGCCGATCCCTCATAACTGAAGGAATATTTGCGAAATGGATTAGCAATCTTGTTTTTAAGACACAATAGTTTTATGCTTGAATGGATTTAACAGCCTATTTGTTATAAGCAAGTTTTTGTTCGATTTAAAGCCACCGTACGGCAATGCATTATCTGGCGCGTTTACACGCTGAGAAAGCCGCTCCTCTATGTGAATGACAAGAGGGGTTGCCAAGAAATCAAACATCCGGAATCTCGCCAAAAGAAGCGCGGTGTGATGTCTGGACTTCATAAAAATTGCATATGGCGTCATAACTTATTTTTTCGATTCGTGCCTTGCAACTCATCTCACAAGTCATACAAAAACAAAGAGCAAAAAATTTCTGATAATATTTGTGCCAGTATTGTTGATTTTACGATTTTGAAAACGTGGAACATTCTCCCGAATTACACAAGTTGGAATGTCTAGAAGAAAGTCAAGAATTTAAACGGATCAAACACAGGAATGTGTTAAATTCTACACGTATGTTTATCTTTTTTCTTGCATTTTTTGGATAATATATTTTTTGTTCTTTGTAATTGAATAATTTTCCGCAGAGAAAACAATTAAATAAAATAAATCGGGTACTATTGACTGGGAATAAATTGGAATTCTTTTAGTGGTTGAAAGAACCGATAAATTGGGAAGTTAATTGCGTATTTTTTGTATACTGTATTTTAAAATAAAGAACCATATTAAGAAATATCCCGCACGCAGACTGCCCCTTCAAAAGTAAAACCGCGAACATGACTGCTGAGACCGCACTTTTGATGACAAACACGTTCCTTTTTTAAGCATTCGGGTTTGGCACGCTGTTAGTGCACAATAACATTTGTCGTTAATGAAATAATATTTGGGGATCATAAAGGTTAAATAAAATTTAAGTATGCATGTTCCAAATGGGTCATTCCAAGCAAATGAGCAATTCGGCTGTGGCTGACATATCACCGATTTTAATGAAAATCAGTTGTTAAATAGGTCACATAGGAATGACCAACAGCAAAATATTAGGTTACAGAAATCATTTTGTTAGTTTTTGACATTTAAAGTTCAAGGTCACACAAATTTAGATTTTCTAGCACTAAAAGTGACCTGTTTGTGACAATATATTTCAATAAGTTAATGACACAAATTTAAAATTTTTATATCGTTGCATTCTTCAGAAAAGGGTCTCTTAGGAAACGTCAGAATATAATTTAATAGCCGTCATTTCTGAATCTGAGAGATCGACGAAATTATAAATTTTTCAATTTGTTACAAATTTCAAATTGCTCTGGTATCTAGAAATGGAAAGACAATATTAAAAATTATTCTTAATGAAGAGCCTTTCCTAACAAATAGAGTGGAGTAATTTGGTGATTGTATTTCTACTCCATTATAAAGAAAAAAACATTTAAAAATAAAATTATGGAAAAATACGATTTTTCAATTTTTTTAAATGCATATTTGGCTGTGAGAAAGCTCAAAAACATCAAAACTTTTCAACATAAAAGAAAGCAAGATGTCTATTAGATGTCCTGAAAATTTCATAATTGTAATTTGATTATTTTTGTCTCAGGAAAATTTTTAACTAAACGTAAATTTTACTTTTTTATCGCAGATAAGTTATAACCTTCGATAATATAAAAAATGCGATATAAGAATGAAATAACTATTATTATGGTGCACGTGCAAAATTTTACACGAAATTTCTTTTTAAAGTCTTTTTTGCTTAATCCAAGGAGTGTTTCCATCAGTAAAACAATTAGGTGGAAAGTTCATTTTGTTAGAAGTCTTTTCGATTTGCTTTTTCTTTGGAAACGTATTAAATACTACTACTTGTGAATATTAAATATGTTTTGTAAATATTAACCATTACTAGTCAGGGGTAAGCACTAATTTTAAGAGTAAAAAAAGATTCAAACATCATTGTTATACTCGATTCTCCCAAATGTACATAATTCACGAATCCTTGTTCCATATTTATCAATCTCTAATGAAATAAGTAAAAATTTAAAAATTCGGCAGCACTAGGAAAATTTCAATTTAAACAATTACGAAATTAAACAAGAGACCTTTATCAGATTGAAAGTGAATTTGAAGACAATCAAGTAAAAGTTTTAAAAGTTTTCAATTGTGATTTGATGTCCTGCTTTTGATTTCCTTCAAAAGTTAAAAATAATTTGGTATTTCATTGCTGATTCGGGGTTTCATTGTTGTCATTTGAAACGAGTAACATGCATAGAATGGGAAGGAAATGCTGATTGGCAATAAAAAATATTGCCAGTTAGGACGATATTGATGGAATTGTGATAACCATTCGTAGACCTATCGGAATAGTCGTTTGGCGACGAAATTTATAGTCGCCAATTGATTGGATGGGCAAGAACGTGTTTTTGCGTTTTACTAATTTTGTTATTGTTGGGACTCAAATTACAATCCTGAATATTTTTTTTACAATAGACATATTAAACTATACTCTTCCAAAATATAATTTTCGTCAGAGCTGTCCTTCATTTCATGTTATGTGCCTATTTTAAGTGGAAAACCGTCATTTTATAATTTTCCTTTGCTGTTTGGAAGATGAGGGAAATAAAAGCCGGCTTCCAAACTTCAACAGTAGTTTTATCATACCTAGCACTGTATCTGGTATGAATTTCAACGATGCATTTACATTCCTTTAGCTCATAGAAACCTTTTTAATTCTATCAAAATCGACCATTTTCCGCTACTAATTTTTAGCTTAAATAAGTTTAAAAATGTTGTTTCCAAATAGATAAAAGGAAATTCTTTATAGATTACAAAAATATGAAATATTGTTGTCTACGTTAAGTAGTTTTTGAGAAAGATCTCAAACATGCAACATCAAGCGATTTCACAACTGCTCCTCAAAGTTGCAAGTCCTGAAAATGTCTGAAGTTTCCAAAATATTTCATTTTGGGCCAAAATATTTTGGATATCGTTATTTATGCATAAACTTAACCCCTGTAGCAAATTTCATGAAAATCCGTCACCCTACGGCCACAAGTTTTTCTGATTTTTGCTTATTTCACCTGGAATGACCCGAATATTAAAGAAAAATGTGTAGTCAATGGAGTCACCGACAAGAGGTTAGTTGGTTGGCTTTGGTTTTTAGGCGCAAGGGCCACATTTGCCCAAGCTGTGCCAAACACAAATCAGGCACTGTTAAGTAATTGTGAAAAGAAAGGATGGAGAGAAGTACAGAAAGATCGCATGAGTATCTTGGGGTCGCGAACCACATGTTTACCAGAGGCAATAAACCTCATGGGAAAAGAATAGATCACTAGAGTACCTCGGGTTCGTGAAGCCCGTACACACCTAACGATTGCCCGAGGGGGTGGCCATGAGAAAAATACAGATTTACATTAGAGGTTTGGTTTTTCACTAGGGTAATTTTTTTGCTCCACGAGGTTTAATTAGACATATTAAGGCATACAGTGGATTCCAAACCACTACGAACATCCAAACTATGACAGGTATTCGAACCCAGAGTCTGTACCGAGGAGCAGTGCGAATCACGATAACCAGGCCGGTCAGGTTCTCATTAAATCAATGAAGTCAGGAATATGGAAATAAGGCACCTGACGCAAGAGCATAAGTGTTATAGTCCGGCTCCTGAGAGTTGGCAGTCAACTCAAGTGGTTTTGAATGAGTAAATTTGAATTAGGTGATAGATAGAAATGTAAACAAGAACTTCCGCGATACGTCTTTTGCGCGGATTTTGGTTCTAAGTTTCTCATTCGGTTCCGAAACCGATAGCAGAGAAAACGAACTGGCAGGGAAAACCATCCACGACGATTGTCATTAATATTTCTGCGTATAGCAGCCTACTCCTAGCCAACTTTCACACCTTTTCAAAAATTGGCGCATCCAAGGTCGACTGTTGGAGCCGCACTTATCGTTGTCCTCGTGTTTCCGCTGTGAATAGACATACCAAATACGTGAGCCGGTGGAAAGGTGTTATTGAGGGGAACGAGTTCAAGGCGTTGCTAGTGAGCCTCGATCAAAATTGGGAATTGAATTATATCCACTTTCATAAACGGGTAACATCCCAATGGCGATTAGGTGCAGTCAAAGAGAGTTTCCCATTTCTATCAGTTTCTTACAGATGAATTTAGGTCGATTTCACTTAAAATAATGATTTTATTAGATAATGCGAAAATATTTAAACAGGTGCAGCTCAAATTTGCAATCAGGAATGGCTATTGCACTAAGTGCTGTCATAACCAATACAAAACAGTCTTATACCAAAAAATTGACCATCATTTATAAATTCATAATACATAGATAAATGCGAATTGCAAAATTAATATTTTATAACTACATCTTAATAACTAAGAGCCAATAATTAACGACGAGAAATGCACTCCAATTTCCAACAAGATATATTCCATACCCAAAAGGCAATTCTTTGATGGGCGAGAATAACAGTACAAGTCAAAAAATGACATTTTTTAGAACAAAAAAACCGTTTAACATTACATATTGTGAATGAATGAAATTTATCACATCAGTTGTGCACCTTATGTCTGACAACTTTAAAAGGGAAATTAAGAGAAATTTTTTTTTTGGGGGGGGGTATTTCAATTTTTCAATTAACGTCACACTGGAGCAACACAACGGGCTATTGGTGACGGTCCAGAATCAATCCCACAGGGAAAGATCGAGAAATTTTGGATGTGGCCCTGTGACAAAATTAAGTGACTTGTACTGTTCATACCTAGAAAATTGTGCACATCACAACTGACTTGCACTGTTATTCCCGCCCATCAAAGAATTTACCTGTCATTTTTCTCAAATTGAGATAAAAAACGGAGGATGCCAAGATGGCGAGAATAAGCCAATACTGGAGTTAGTTCCTAACTGATAATAAGAGATAAGTACATTACGTTCTCTCTGCCATATACGACCCTATCTATCCAAAATTTAATTGCGACATATTACTATCTGCACGCACATCAAATCGTAAACAGAAGTGATGACTTCCGTAGAGCTATGAAAACTCGAACATTCTTTGTTCATCTTGGAAACCAAAAACATCACAGTATCAATTAACCAATTTTGTGGTTTGTTTTATTTCCATCGTTCAAATTTAAAAACAGCACATTCTACATTTCACACGAGCAAAATCAAAATTTTAAATAACCAATGTTACATACAATTGTATTAGAGCATACAATGTGAGAATCTTGCTAAATGTGATGAAAGAATTAACGAGAAAAGAACGAGTAATAATGTAAAACAGATAAAAATATTTTCCAGGGAGACTACTTTTTAAAGTGACACTACGGTCTTAAAATTAGTACAAATTAAACTAATTTCATAAATTTTACATAAAGAAATGTGATCAGTTAAATAAACTACCTTCACATTTTGTTGGGACAGAAACATCCCATCTAATTTCCAGAGCCCATTAAAAATAACCACATAATAGTGGCTTAGTGGGTTTGTCCACTTCGCTAGCAACCTGCGAGTTGTAGGCGGTGCAGATTCGATTCTTGTCGAGTTCGATTCCTACCTGCGTATATTTCTTTCTTCTGTGTCAGTAAACTTTCCTCGCATGTCCATTACTTGGCGATTGGCGCAGCTTGTCCAAATATGGCGTTTGCTCAGTAAAACCTAATCCAACCAAAACAAAATCTAGAAGATTTTCACGACGTAAAAAGCGACGCGTAGCTATCAGGACTGAAAAATGCCTAAAAAGATTCTTATAATAAAAAAAATTAATAAAGCGCCAAATAGGGCTAAATGAAAGCAAATTAAAAATGAAAAACTAATCTTGATCTCTACTACTGTATATGCTTGGTAGCAGGCGTAACTTGGCGCAATCAATTTGGCTATATTTAAGCACAAAATGGTGTTAAAGAGCAATAAAACTTTCTTTTGAGTATTTTAGAGGCATATTTTGAAGGAAGGCAATTTAGCAATCACTGGTTCCTATTTTTTTTTTTTTCATGGTTGCCACGTCTTGGTATCAAAACTTTGAAATTGGCATCATCTGCAAATTTTCTCCTTAAGGAAAAATTCGTCTGGATTTTTCTTTTATTTCAAATGGAATCTAATATCAAATATAATTTCTTATGTATCAAATGAAATCTTTATTTTCTAGCATATCAATTCCGGAAAATATTTTTTACGTCCGGAAGACGAGAAAACTAAGTGTTTTTATTCTGAATCACTTTGCATATATCAGGATCTGTATTGTTGTATGGTGCCTGTAAGCTGACAAAAATCCAGTAAAATTTGTAAGACGCTTTCCAAACTAAATTACTTCGAAAAATTCTCAAGACCTTCAAACTACAAGTTATCTCCAACACCTAACTGTATGAAAAGAGAAATACAAAACCAATTTCTTTTTAAATAAAATATAGAAGGTGGCCTTGGATAGGACATGTACTAAGAATGTGCAGTTACGGAACATCCACGAATAGCACTAACTTGGGCCCCAAATGGAAAAAGATCGAGAGGCAGACCAAAAATAACGTGGAGAATGGTCAAGGAAGAATGGAATAAGGCTGGATGGCGGAGCTGGGGTTAAGTCAGCGATAATGGAGCTGGACAGGAAGAAAGGAGGACAAGACTGAACTCCTCATGCGCCTGCTTGGCATGAAGAAAATGACAGCAATATCGAATAAAAAAACAGGCATGCTTACCTTAACCAGAAATTTGCTCTAAAGCTGAAACAAATCGTAGATCCAAGAGAATTCCTTTGCACGAATTTTTTTTTGCCTGATGCATGACTCGATTATCCTCTACATTCAGAGACAAATAACAAACACAATTTTTGTCAAATACGTAACGAAAAAATACTCAATACTCACATTCGGACTTCTTCATGAATTCCTTTCCTCATATAGAGGTTACGTACTATCTAAAAACATAGTGGATGGTGGTAACTTCATGGTCCTAAAAGAAAGGGGAAAAGAAACCAAAATATTACAATACTTGTCACATGCTGCCAACAATTTTGCACTTTTCTACTTATTAGATAGTAATCATATGACACTGAAGAGAAGCATTATAACAAACACAAAATATTGGGCATGGAATTAATGATGATTGATTCGTTTACCTCTCATGTCATTTTATGCAACTACGAATGCTAATTAGATCAAATTCATTAAAAAAATAGCATAACCCAACAAGTTCAATACTAAACCGATGTAAACAAGATCCTGATAAAAATTGCCCCCTGCTAGGTTAGGCGGGATCAACTATCAGAAGCTGCCACGTGGAATGGAATACCCCCCCCCCCGCCCAAATTTCATCCTTCAAAAAATATATACCTCAAATTCTATTTTTAAATTGAACGAAAAGATCGTTCATCCAACAACCTTGCCTTACATAGCAGCCACGAAAAATAACGTTCATATTCAACTTCAATTACCATTAAGCCCTACACATTGCCTACGAGCTGTAAGCGGTGAGGGTTCGATTCCTGTAACTACTCTGCGTGTATTTCGGTCAGTAAAAACTTTTCTTTAGTGTATGCTTATTTACCTGACGAAAACCCTTGGCTTAGTCAAATCTGGCCAATTTCAGAAAAAGTATTTATCTCATTTGAAAATTATTGTGACAGGGTCGTATGCAGACGTCCTGTTAAAATGACTTTCAAAAGCAATTAAATATTTAATTAAACCATACATTTATCTGACTAAATTTACCCACCGCCTGCTTTTTATATCCCTAACCGGAATTAGACGTCATATGACAGTGGTTGAAAAGTATGAGGCGTCCTCTGATCTTCTCTTCGAGATTGATCCAGGGCCGTCGCCAATAGCCCGCTGCATTCATTGCTCAAGTGCGACTAAATTCACCTACCTACCGGCACTAGGTTTTTTTTAATCTCTTAAATTTCAACTTGCCTTCACTAACAGGCAATGCCATTGCATATTTGGGGTAGAATGCTTATAGAAATTTCAGCATTCGCTGTGAGACCTCATCGGAAATTATCTTTTTGGGAAGTAGGTAGGTAGTTAATTAACGTCGCACTGAAGCAACACAACGGGCTATTGGCGATGAACTACGCTCAGATGACGAGGTCAACACATGAGCTGGCACCCCACTCTCCTAACTACCATGCAAATCTTTCCTCGGAAAGTAAATTCAAATGAACTGAAATTTCATCTCAGCTTCTAGAATCCTTCACGGAACTAACATTCATAAACATTTCAGCTCGATACTAATTACTAAGTTTCAAAATAAATTATATAAAGTTAGGAATAAAAGAATTTAAATTTAAATAAAGGATAAGAGTAAAAGTAAGAAGTTGATACGCCATTTCCAAGAATGCAGATTAACAGAATAGGCATTATTTTTTAAAAACCGTTTGAATAGAGCACTAGGTTACAGAAATTTATGACACGATGGTGCAAAGTTTGGGGCAATAAAAATTAGCTTTACCAACTGGCAGTTATATGGCCCTGAATGTAGCTCACGAAAGTGCGAAGTTTGTGTTTCTGATTCCTTAAGTCTACTGTGAAAACATTCAACGGGTTGAATAAGAATACACTTTAATAGCAGTTGTTAATTTAAAGTTGTTTCATTCGATATCATTGACCAAGGAATCGAACATGAGAACTGTATTCAGAGTTTGAAGTTTTTAATTGTATTAATCCGTTTTATTTTTGTTACCATAAAATTATCAGTTTTAATGAGTTGTGTTTAAATAATGAATTCAAAATTTTGGAAAAATTTAAAAATTAATGAGACAAAAAAATATTTACTTACAAATAAAGAATCTTAAATTAGTGTATACATAAGAAAAAAGTCCAATGGCAAATCCTAGTTCAAAGAAATCGGACAATGCGGCAAGGGGTAATTGGTAATTAATTAACGTCGTACTAGAACATTACAACGGGCTATTGACGATGGTCCGGGAACAATTCCGAAGGAAAAGATCCGAGGACAATAATATGTATTTTTGAACCACGGTCACATGATGAGGCAACACCTGAGCTGGCACCCCACTCTCCAAACTTCCGCACAACGCCAACGTGAGGATATTTGAGGCCACGACAGATTTAACGTGCACCAGCCCCCTTTGCACACGACGGTCTTTTGACTGGATTCGAACTCGCAACCCTCCGGTTGCTAGTCCGTTACCCTTCCAACCGGGCCACCGCGGCCCAATGCGCAATGGAATCACGACATTAAATAACTTGTTTTTATCTCTCATCTTTCAGGGAACAAATCTGGTGTGGATCCAATTCATCGTGTACTGTAATTTTCTGCGAACGTTTATTTTGAAAAAATATATCCCTGCAAATCTTAAGAAACATTTTGGTCTCGTGAAGGCGAAGACCCTTTTAGAATGCCAAATCTTAGTATGAATGGAGCTGAAAACATTGAGGCTGAATTGAACTTGGGAAATCTTTGATGTCAGCAAACGCGCATACTTCAAGACACGTTACAATAAAAACAAATGAAAATCAACAATTAGGTGAATGAAATACATTATAAATTATGCAATAAAAATTTTAATTACACAAAGTAGACACCTTTATGTAAAAAATGCTCTCTACTTTTTTCTTGTTCGTCTTTTGTAACGTTTAAATTATGAAGGGATAATTAAAATACAAATGTGGCAGAAATAAAAAAATAATCTTTAATTAAAAATATATTATTCTCCCATAAACTACTAGTTAGTCTTGTCTAAATGAAGATTAATGGACACTGCTAAAAAATCGTTAACAAAAATAAGTAAGACACTCCTCGCGGGTTTTGAATTAATTAGAATGCCATTAGAAAGAATTAGTTGATAGTTTTGCCAGTCGTCCGCTTTTTAAGGATTGAATGACTTTAAGAAAAATCGCACATGCCTTTTCTAAAAAAATTAAAGCGAAGAACGTTATTCAGAGTAATTAAAGTACTGAAAACAAAAGAAAAAATGAAACTGCTTTTACAAAATTCCAACGATCTTAGATAAACTATAACATACCTTTTCTACATTTTAGAAAATATCCACGCACAACTGCATTTCCAACGAACATTATTTTAAATTCTTAACACGGATTATTTACATTTTATCTCGTACATGTTTCTATTAAGAAAGTATCATCAAGGCCAATAAGGCCTTAGTAGGCAACCCAAAGAAAAATCCTAAAACCCAGCCAGAGTGGAGCAGCATGCGACAAAACATACGCGATATGCACTTAGTACTTCGTTTCTGTACAGAAAACATGTCGGTACGGCACTAATTTCATGTAATTTTGTGTCGTACGACTAATGTTGGACCAATGTGTGGCTTGCCTAAAAGTCAACGAAGCTTCGCTTTTACAACAGATCGTATAAGCGTAAGAGACAATAAAGAGTGGATTGTTTTCAAATTTTAATAAAGGCTTAATATTTCATGTCCAGTCATTTTAATCCCGTCTTGATTTCTTTAAACTTATAATTTGTTGACTTGAATGAGCTATGTTTATTTTCAACCACCAGTACGGAGTGTAGCCGTGTTGCATAATTAACGAAGACCATATCAATATTTATGAATAACTACAAAATGGCATTGCGTAATGTATTTAGCGAACAAAACAAGATTCCATTTTTTCTCTATTCTAACTGATTCAACAATTCTTCCATCGTATCAATTGTATTAGTTGGATACTAATACAATTGATAAAAATGAATTTAAAAATTGGGTTTCAATGGAATTCATAAGAGTGCCTCGATAAGACGTTATTAACCTTTTCCAACTATACATGGAAATAGTTCATAGGAAAAACTCTTACACCATATATACATAAAATACAGAAACAAGTTGAAAAATACAAAAAAACATTACTGGTGCAAGAATTTTCGAATGCATTTTCAGGCCACTGTGCAGGCACATTTTTATTTAAGAGATACACATGCCCATTGTTTCTATTCACTCCATGTGGCAGAAGAGGAAAGATGACGTTCAAAAGCCCACACAAAACTCTCAACACAGATTAAGGAAATAGGGAAGTGGCTTTCTAGGAATGCGTTGATGTACCTTCATTTATACATTGGCACGACTTTACTTCTACGGCATCAACAGAACTTTGTAGGTAACTAAAATCTAAATACTCATTTCTTGCGAAGGCTCAGTGACTAAGGAAAAACTGCTTCAAACAAAGTTACAATTCTTTGAGTTTATTAATCGCTAACAAGTATCGAGTTTATTATTTTCCAAACAATGTGAAAATATCCTTCGCTCCAAATGGTTTTGTCAAGTAAAAATATAATTTATGTAAATTACAAGGGATAAAAACACTTAGTTGAAATTTAATATTTATCACATGAAATTGCCTTTTATAGTATAAAATTAAGGCGCACTCCTTCACAAAGTCTTTTTGAGAAATATTGTTTTCGCTGCCTGGTAAACATATTTGTTCAACCAGGAAAATTAGCGTGCAAGAGTAAAACTGTGTAAACAGTTAAAAGAATAAAAAAAGACAGAGAATGCCTTCTTAAACCTTACCTTGGCTCTAAATTTTAGCCTTAGACCGCGAATTTAAGAACTTCTCTTAAAGGTAGGTATGTATTTTAATTAACGTCACACTGGAGCAACATAACGAGCTATTGGTGACGATCCGCGATCAATCCCAAAGGGAAAGACTCGAGGACAATACCACATAATTTTGAACCACGGTCAGATGACGAGGCAACACCTGAGCTAATTTCTCTTCAAAAACGCATTCATATTTCAGGATGCTTCAGTGCAGCATAATCAATATAATGAAATCATCAATACTTTCAGTTGCCGTTTTTATATCAGAACCAACTAATACGGCCAAGAAACCACCAAGTACTTGACAGCGCACCCTGCTTACACTTATTGCACTAAATATTAAGTGACACACTAGTCTATCTAACTCAACAAAATGCAATCTGAGATCAAATTAGCTCCGTAATGCCATTACTGGACGATCGAGAACAAGACCAGAGATAGCAGCTATCGGAAACGAACCTTGAGAATATAATGAGCAAGGTTGAAAAGAGAACAGATGGGACACTTTGATAATGTCCACCTCACAATACTGCAGAAAATGAATGTACCTGTTGCTTGGAAAAAAATGCGAAGGAAAAGAACGCCATTTCATACAACAGAAAGGCTAGTTATTGAAGACACAAACCATACAGGAAGGGGGAAATGTATGATGAAAATATCTTACTTGGCCACTAAAAGGCAGTAAGGAATCACAACACTAATTCACACGGTTTTTTTTAATGATCGACATTAAAATTTCGAACAGTAAAACTACAAAGTTGGACACTTTGTAAACGTGATTCGCACCATCCCTTTCTCATAAACGAAATTTTTCAACACAATTCCAGACCACAACCACATTTTTTAAAAGGATTCAGGGCTTGAGTACTTGAGAGCAAGCAAATTATGCCAGCAGTGCAGGAATCCATTCTATCTATTCAGATTTAAATCATTCTCCTGAGACTATTTGTTTAAACCACTTGTTTCTTCGGCACTATTTTACACATTTTCGATACTTGTTTATATCATTATACATTTAGAAAAAGCAAATTCCGGGAGTATTTTTAAGTTTTCCAGAAGGTATTACTGTTTATTTGAAACAGTATTATAGCTTTCGGTCAAAGGAAATCTGAAAAATATTTCTATCATATACGCGTGGTCAATTCAAAATTTTTGCAGCTCTCTAACTAAAAGAGGTGGTGTGAAATATTTACAACTTAAATTATCTTTAGACACTTAGTCCACCAATTACTACTTTCTTAAAAATAAACTACAATGTTTTTATCAGTTACCTGGACTTAAAAAAATTTCTGTGATCTACATACCAAAATTTCATATATACAGGGTGTCCCAAAAAGGTTGTTCCGCAATTTATCTTTTTACCAATTGGAGATAGGTAAGGCAATGTAAATTGCAAAAGTACACCAAATAAGGTAGGTAATTAAGATATGTGAATAAAATTATCACGTGATAACAATTTAAGCGGGTTCAGTTTTTAATTTTTATACAACCCCTCTAGATAAAAATCCGAGATAACAAAAATGTTCCTTACCTGCATCCCTATCGTTAGCAGAAAACTGCATTTCTGTAGGTTGAACAGTAACGAAGGTATAATGACGGAAAAAAGTTGACTTATACCGCTTGTGCACAGCTGTTCAAGCAGTCAGATTAGGGACCGTATACACAATGCTAAAAAGCACTTTTCGGTCAGAAAGTGCATTGTGCAAAGTAATGTAGTATTGCAACTGCAGATGAAAATCGCACTGAATAATAGTAGACAATGTAATCTTCAATAAAAATATTGTAAAAAAAATGGTTTAAATAAAAATAAAAGGAAATTTACAACGCATGTTCAAAATGTTTTCCATCTGCAGCAATGCAGAACTTAGCTCTTCATTTTTGGCCATCGTTCTAAATTAGATACGGCTCCCTTAAAATGGAAACTCTTGTATCTCCGTTACTATTCAACCTACAGAAATATGGTTGTTACTAACGATAGGGATACAGGTAAGGAACATTTTTGCTATCTCGGATGTTTATCTAGAGGGGTTGTATACAAATTAAAAACTGTATCCGCTTAAATTGTTATCACGTGATAATTTTATTCACATATCTTAATTACTTACCTTATTTGGTGCACTTTTGCAATTTACATTGCCTATCTATCTCCAAATGGTAAAAAGATAAATTGCGGAACAACCTTTTTGGGACACCCTGTATAGTCTCTCTCCGTGGTTTCCACGTCGCTATCAAACGACAGCTACATAAAGAGCCCAGATCTTGTCAATTATTTTTGGCACAAAAGAATTCTTAATGCTATCTAGAAAGCTCATTTTAAAGTAATTTCCTTCCCAAATTCGTTTCTCAATACATTTAGAACGAATGCGGAAATTTCAATAAATAATTTTCTACATTAAACAATCAAAATAAGAAAATTGTAAGTATAATTCAAATTTCCCAGGTAGGTATTTTAATTAATGTCGCACTGGAGCAACAACCAAGTTTCCCAGGACTATTAAATAAATTCAAATTTATCTTGAGGGGTTAGGTTAGGTAGATAGTTAATTAATGTCGCACACAACGGGCTATTCGCGGCGGTCTGCATCAATTCAGAAGGGGGGGTATTTCAATTAACGTCACACTGGAGCAACACAACGGGCTATTGGTGACGGTCCGGGATCAATCCCAAAGGGAAAGATCCGAGGACAACACCACGTAATTTTGAACCACGGTCAGATGACGAGGCAACACCTGAGCTGGCACCCCACTCTCCAAACTTCCACACCACGCCAACGTGAGGACATTTGAGGCCACGACAGATTTAACGTGCACCAGCCCCCTTTGTACACGACGGTGTTTGGCTGGATTCGAACTCGCAACCCTTCGGTTGCAAGTCCGTTACTCTTCCAACCGGGCCACCGCGGCCCTTCAATTCAGAAGGGAAAGATCCGACAACACCTCGTAATTTTCAACCGTGGTCAGGTGACGTCAACACCTGAGCTGTCACCCCACACTCCAAACTTGCACACCACACCAATGTGAGAACTTTTGGGGTCATGGCAGATTTAACATGCACTAGCCTCCACGCACACGCCGAACTTTGGATCGTATTTCGAATTCGCAATCGTCTGATTGCTAATCTCTTCCAACCGGGCTTATCTTGAGAGGAAAAAAGTTGCTTTCCAGGAGTTTTCAAGGATTTTCTTATATGCTAGTCAAGAACTTGAGTTTCTTTTACATCTTATACTTTCATTGCTAGAAATAATATCAATTTAAATCAGGACTGACAAATTCTTCCGAAAGAGCAAAAATTGGTAAAAACCGTCCCAGTGAAAATCGCCTTGTTACGGTGAAATAGCATGGCATATAGTTATGTACTCGTTTTCCACTGTGGGAAAAATTAGGTTATTTTTAGTTCAAGAAATTGCTGATTGTAAAATAAATTTTGAGTTTCTTACCTCGATTCAAGGGTTAAATAACTATTTCATTGACATTTTGTTGTCTTATAAAATACCAATTTATAATTGGCAGATGAATATAAATAGGAGTTGAAATTATTTGGTCAAACTAATCAGTTATTCTATATGTCTAAAAAATGTTCATCATTGATTCATTTGAAACAGATTCAATAAAATATGAATAAAAATGTGTGCTTCCATTTGGAGTACAGAAATGAAAATTGTCCTCTCCAAACAATAAATATGGTATCCTCAAACTATTTATGTTCATATTCAATGATTTGATAATATTTTAAAACTGAAAATTCTACACTCAATTTAATGAATTAGTCATACAGCCTATTCACAAAAGGCAAATAAACATTATGGAAAGAAATTAAGCACATTTTATTTAAGTAAATTAAGTTGTTTATGAAATTATTGCACGTTAAAAGAAACATAGGTAGCTGAAACAATTTGAAAAATGTTTTTCCATGTTGAAACAAACATCTGATTTTTCAAGATTCAACAAAGTTTCAAAATTAATTTATACATTTATAACAGTTGCTGAATACATCAACATTATATCATGCATGCATTTAATAGTCCACCCATGTTAACATTCTCTTCCACGTTATCATGCCGAACATCGTTGCAAATATTCTGGAAGACAGCACTTATAAATAATTTACCAAAGTACCAGATTTCTAATATCTTGATTTTATCTGACCACTCATTTTTTATATAAACTTTTTTATAAAAATTGATCATTTGCCTAAATGTCTACTTCAATTTCAGTTCACTTTTCTAGTAGAATATATACCTCTTCGACATATATTTATAGAAATATATCATAGAGGTATATACACAAATAAAACCTATTGTTAGTTCCGTACTTTGTTACATGTTGCTCAATTTCTGCTAAAATTACTTTATCCATGAGCAATTGTGTTAAACTTATATTGCCCAAGCTTGAATTTAGCCTTTCAGTATTTGGTAATGTTGGTCGATTTAACCATGTACCAAGAATCATGGAATTTCAAAACACCACAATTCAACTTAATTCCAAATGATAAATAAGATCATTGCAAAATGTTAATAGATAAACAGAGCTAATAAGCAAGTGAAAATGCAATTTATAGATATAAAATTCAAAACCCTAACCTTTAGCCACTCCAAAAAAAATGCAATTAAATTTGCAGTATAATAATTCAAGACACAAAATGGGTGAGAATCAACACAATTTTGTCAAATGTCATTATTTTTATTGTTCAGCAAACAATATCAATTTGAAATTTCAGATATTTCTTTCTCTACACCAAGTGAAATTAACAATAAGTAGGGTTAGAAGGCAAACAAATATTAATTCATCTGAAAACATACTTGCCATGATAATTCTCTCTTGAAATAAACTTTTGATATGGATATTGAAAAAAGATTTCAATTCTTCAGGGTATATTGATAAGCTACTACACAATAGTCAAAAGATTAAATTAATGTTCAATTTTACATCTGACCACATCACCCATGTTAACCACCTATAATAATGAAATCTGAAAGATGTGGTGCTGGAGAGGCAGTACTTATCTTTTCGATGTCTAATTTCTATAGAATGTTCATTTTACTGAGGTTGGTATTTTTTTTAATGGAGAGACTACTTTTTGGTTCCAGCCTCTTATAAGCTACTTTTTTTTTAGAAAGTTTATCCTAAAATCTAAATTTTCTGTTTGAAAAATCTTTGCTATCTAATTCTTTTGGAGTACAAAACAAAAAATTAGAAAGGACACGACTTATCCAGCCAGTCAGGGAATGCTAATTTAAATCAGCTTGATTTAAATCAAGTGATTTTTAATAAAAAATCATTAATTTAAATCTTTTTAAACTTCTTTTCTTAAGTTTAATAATATTGAAAATGAAATAACCTAGGACAAAACGGGATGATACAAATCATTTTAAAAGTTTGCTTCTACTCAGTAACCCTGTGATTGATCCTTTATAAAACTGATAATTACTGGCTTTCCTACTTTGAGGGCACTAAAGATAATAGCATTGATTGGGATGCACTGGGTTCCAACTTGGAGATACGATTTGTTTCATTGTAAATATTTTGGAAACCGTTATTTTGTTTTCATAAATCATTACCCCAATATTATCAGTATATTTTTAATACTATCTTATATTGAAGGGAGACTTGGCTCCAACTATAAAAATATTAGGACCCAAGAGTTCCGGGTCTCTAAAACTTTGCAACCTTAAACAACCTAAGCGACAAAGCCTTTGTGACAATCAGACATAAAATCACTCTACATATTTGGTTACTCATTATTTGCATATTTACCCCTTATTTTGGGGGTCCTGTGCCCTACCATAAAAAATTTAAAGGGTTTCAGGGGTGGGACATGCTTGGTGCAGATGGATTTATTTAACAAGTTTAGTTTCTCAATGGAAATATTTACCCCTCCTGTTAGGGGGACAAAAAGAAATTGGAGTCATGGAATATCTAGAGGTTAGTGCTCATATTGGGATCACAATGACAACTGACCACCAAATATTTCTCTTTGTTAACTTAAAATAAGTGTCACTCACAAATCTGTTTATCAGCAGATGCTGAGTTTTATACAGATGAGACCAATTCATACATTGCACAAAATGTTTTCAGATAATTTTCAATACTCTTCCCATGGAAAAATTGGTTAGACTTAAACTGATTCCCTTTAAAGGAATTTATTTTTCTGGTAAGAGAATCTAGAATTTTCCTAAACTCTCACATGTTTAACATAAATTGATTTTATCTAGTAACTACACTGATTTGTATGTCTCATGTCTAACAAGTTGTACCACAGGGGAAAAGATTAAAATCATAAAAATCTGACAAAGTAATCATCAAATGATCACATTTCTCAGAATAAACATTTTAACCTCAAGTAGAAGGATCGAAAATACTGAATATTCCAAGCACTGTCCAAACCAGGAGAAATACCTTTATACCCATTTTGATTCTGGAACTAAATGAATCCTTTATTTTAGATAGTAGAAGAGAAAACTGGATAATTTTTAATAAGAATCAAATTTACACGAATATTTTTATCTATAATTTCAAACAGGCACATCTTATTTTCACAACTGTTGCTTTCACCATGAGTAAATTCATAACTTTTCAAATATATTTAAAAAATAATCACAATCATTTTCAGTAAGTTTTGCATTATTTGTAGATTTGAAACATTCTGTCATTTGTACATAAAACAAGTCATGTCGATATATAAAACATTTCGAGACAAAAATAAACCACAGTCGAACACTCGAGTTTTATCACTCGAAGTTTCTTGATAGCACCATATGTTTAAATAAATTGATCATTCGCAGCATTTAGGACCATTGGCCTAATAAACCACTCACTTCTCATAGCAATAGATCTGATGACAATCCTCCACAAATGATGTCATGCAACTAATAAAATTAGATAAGTACTGGATAATTTTTATGCATTTATCAGTGAAGCTTCTATCGGAATTAATCGCAACACTACATGCTTACAAAAAAATTATTTCTCCGAAATATAAAAACATTTGATGGAATACATCAATAAAAGATACTCACGATCAAATTAAATAAAATTCCGGTGATACTCTGCTGCTGAAAACTACATGAGATCGAATAGAACACACGTTTTCTCTAGAATTTCGGAAGTTTTTTACGATTTACGAACTTCTATTTCTTTTAGCAAGTCACTGGCTTTCATAAAATGTTTCAGATAGTTTAACATCAACCAAAATAGAACCGTTGATCTCTGTACATCAACGAATGCAATCGTCGGCAGCCATAACAATGTAAAAAGTTGCCATATTTTCAAAAGAATGAAAAACAAAAATAAAAAGGTATTGGTATTGGTATTGGTATTTTCAATTAACGTCACACTGGAGCAACACAATGGGCTATTGGTGACGGTCCGGGATCAACCCCAGAGGGAAAGATCCGAGGACAACACCACGTAATTTTGAACCACGGTCAGATGACGAGGCAACACCTGAGCTGGCACCCCACTCTCCAAACTTCCACACCACGCCAACGTGAGGACATTTGAGGCCCCGACAGATTTAACGTGCACCAGCCGCCTTTGTACACGACGGTGTTTGGCTGGATTCGAACTCGCAACCCTTCGGTTGCTAGTCCGTTACTCTTCCAACCTGGCCACCGCGGCCCATAAAAAAAAAAAAAAAGGGGGGGTATTTCAATTAACGTCACACTGGAGCAACACAATGGGCTATTGGTGACGGTCCGGGATCAATCCCAAAGGGAAAGATCCGAGGACAACACCACGTAATTTTGAACCACGGTCAGATGACGAGGCAACACCTGAGCTGGCACCCCACTCTCCAAACTTCCACACCACGCCAACGTAAAAAAAAAAGGTAAAAAATACAAAAAAAATTTAAAAGAAAAAATAACAAACACATTTAAGCATTCTTCAATTTAAAAGACTGACAAACGAAAATTTCTTGCATTTCATTATGAGTTTTGAAGAAATTTTTAAAAATTGAGCCTGCTTTCAAGAATAAAGTGCTACTTCATAATTTAGAAGGGGGGGGGGATTTCAATTAACGTCACACTGGAGCAACACAATGGGCTATTGGTGACGGTCCGGGATCAATCCCAAAGGGAAAGATCCGAGGACAACACCACGTAATTTTGAACCACGGTCAGATGACGAGGCAACACCTGAGCTGGCACCCCACTCTCCAAACTTCCACACCACGCCAACGTAAAAAAAAAGGTAAAAAATACAAAAAAAATTTAAAAGAAAAAATAACAAACACATTTAAGCATTCTTCAATTTAAAAGACTGACAAACGAAAATTTCTTGCATTTCATTATGAGTTTTGAAGAAATTTTTAAAAATTGAGCCTGCTTTCAAGAATAAAGTGCTACTTCATAATTTAGAAGAGCAAAAATCAAATTTTTCTCCAAGTAAAAATATTTTCGGTTTTAAACATATTTTGGCGTTGTTTGTTATTGTTATTGTTATTTCAATTAACGTCACACTGGAGCAACACAACGGGCTATTGGTGACGGTCCGGGATCAATCCCAAAGGGAAAGATCCGAGGACAACACCACGTAATTTTGAACCACGGTCAGATGACGAGGCAACACCTGAGCTGGCACCCCACTCTCCAAACTTCCTGGCGTTGTTTGAAGGTAACAAAAGGGAATGGCATCGGTATTTTTAATTAACGTCACACTGGAGCATCACAACGGGCTATTGGTGACGGTCCGGGATCAATCCCAAAGGGAAAGATTCGAGGACAACACCTATGGTATATTTACGTGCTTCGTTAACAGTGAATATATTCAATCATAATTCAACTCCATTCATTGTAAGATAAACCAATTTTTTTATTTCCATCCTTTTCATTAATTCATAAGCGCGCACTCTTCTCTCCGTACTTTCTTGCAACCCCACTACACATACCAGGGTTGCTATATTTTTAAAGGCGCGTACATTCTCAATCTCTTGGCGATTCACTACAGAGCATCCCCCCAGTGACAGAGGGTACGATGGAACGAACAATATAACTTAAATATATATATATAAATATAAGGTAACACATGTAATTTGACATACAGAAAATAGAAAGAAATATGATGTAAATTAACAGTTAAATATAGTCAGTATATCTCTGTGGAAAATGTACACGACGACCAGTTCGTGTCGTGGTTGTTGGTTTCTTAATAGTTTCTTTGGAAACAGATGGTTTTGCAAGAGATATTGACTTTGTAGGAAGTGTCTCTGTAACAGTGGATTGACGTTTGATAGGAACATTATCCTCTCCAAGAAGAAAAGCGGGTTTAACTCGATCCAAAGAGACAGTCGATTTCTTTCCTTTCAGTTCAATGGTAATTGTTTTATTGGTTCTGTTTATTACCTTGTGAGGACCGGTGTAAGGCTGACTCAAGGGTGGTTTGTTTGAATCAACTCGTAAGAAAATGTGCGTACATGCTGTGAGAGATGGATGCACAAAAACTGGACTTTCACCGTGTCGTGAAGTAGCAATGGGATTAAGAGTCCGCATCCGCTCTTTGAGTTGAGTCACAAAGGAGGTATCAACGATTTGTTTGTGGTCTGGGATTTCTAACATGTCTGCAGGCAATGTTAATGTTTTGCCATAGACAAGTTCAGCACAAGTTGCTTTGATATCTTCCTTAACCGCGGTACGGATACCTAAAAGTACCATGGGAATGATATCAGTCCATCTATCGTTTTCATGTGCTTTGATAGATGCTTTAAGATGTCTATGAAAACGTTCGATGAGGCCGTTTGCAATTGGGTGGTATGTAGTCGTTTTTATTCTATTCGTGCCTAACATGTTTGCAAATTCTTGATACAAATTTGATCTCATTTGAGATCCTTGATCTGTGGTTATAAATAATGGGCATCCAAAGCGACTAATCCAAGTGGTGAATATTGCTTTGCAAATGGTAGTAGTTGTCGTATCAGGTATGGGTATGGCCTCAGGCCATCTGGTAAATCTGTCGATGAGTGTCAGAAGATAGACGTGACCATCAGATGGGGGTAAAGGACCTACAATGTCTAAGTGAATTTGCGAGAAACGTGCATCAGGAAGTGCGAAAGTTCCTAGTGGTGCTTTCGTGTGGCGTTGGACTTTTGATCTCTGACAGGGTTCGCAGGAGCGTACCCAGCACTTGATTTGACGTTTCATATTGGGCCACACATATCGGGAGGATATCAGCTTTGTGGTAGCTGCAATTCCTGGATGAGAAATATTGTGTAGATGCTCAAATATGAGCTTTCGAAAGCATTCAGGTACGAAAAGTCGAGGTGAACTAGTTGATGTATCACAAAGTAAATCACAGTCAGATGAATGGCATGGTTTATATTCCATAGTCAGAGATGAGTCATTGTTTTGAAGATACTTCTGTACCTCTGAATCACTTTTCTGCTTTTCTGCAAAATCTTTAAAATTCAAATTTGGAGATTTTGTAATAGAATCAATTTCGATTCTTGAAAGTGCATCTGCGACAGAATTTTTAGAACCTTGCACATGCCTGATGTTTGTGTAATATTGTGAAATTAAGTCTAAATGGCGTAATTGCCGAGGTGAACATTTATCAGATTTTTGCTTAAAGGCGTAAATTAATGGTTTTTGGTCTGTGTAAATTTGAAAACTTCTGCCTTCTAGCATGTGTTTAAATTTCTTTATTGCGGAATAAATTGCAAATAGTTCACGGTCATATGTTGACCACTTTTGTTGACTTCTGTTCAGTTTCATAGAGAAAAATGCAATGGGTTCCCACTGATTGTGAGAAAGTTGCTGCAAAGTGCCTCCGACGGCAAAGTCTGAAGCGTCTACCCAAACGCTAAGTTGTGCCCCGGGAATAGGGTGTCTTAAAAGAGTTGTCAGAGCAATAGCTTGTTTGGCAGCATTGAAGGATTGTTCAGCATTCTCGTTCCATTTTATTTGTTCGGAAGAATTTCGAACACTAGAGCGAGATTTCTTTTTGTTTTTGTGTCCTTCTAAAAATTGTACTAAAGGGGCAAGTATGTGAGCAGCTTTAGGTATGAAAATTCTATAAAAGTTATACATGCCTAAGAATCTACGGAGCTGAGTTAAAGTTGTGGGTTGGGGAAATTCCATTATGCATCGGACTCTATCGGGAAGAGGTTCTATTCCCTTTTCGGAAAGTTTAAATCCCAAAAACTCTATACTAGGTCTACCGAAAGTACATTTTGAAACATTGATACAAAGACCGTACTCCTGAAATTTTGAAAATAAAGCTTCAAGTTGTTCTAAGTGTTCTTTATCATCTTTTGATGCAATCAATATGTCGTCGACAAAAGCATAAACACCGGTTAAATCGCGAGTAACTTCATCAATAAATCTTTGGAAAGTTGCAGAGGCATTACACAATCCAAATTGCATTCCAATTGCAACTTTCGAATAATCCAAACGGGCTACATATTGCTGTTTTGTGAATATCGTCAGGGTGTATTGGAATTTGATGATAAGCTTTAATAAGGTCGACATGGCTAAAAATTTTGGAAATGTGCAATTCTGAAGTAAAATCAGCAATATGTGGGATTGGGTATTTTTCTTTAACAGTTTGTGCATTTAATGCCCTATAATCGCCCACAGGCCTCCATTCCAATGTTCCTTTTTTAGGAACCATATGAAGTGGTGATGCATAATTGCTCTTTGAAGGTCGTAAATGACCAAGCATCATCATATTTTGGAATTCAGTTTTGGCGATTTTCAAGCGATCTGGTGCTAATCTTCTAGGTTTTGCAACAACAGGTGAACCTACAGTTGTGATGTAATGGACAGTATTATGCTTAACCGGTTGATTAGGATCCGGCAATTTAGAAATCGATGGAAATTTATTTAAAAGGTTGTGATAAACAGAATCACCAGTTATTGTTTTTACTGAATGAATATCAGCATTTTTCATTTGTCCAATTGTCTCAAATTTTGTTTTTAAATCTCTTATACATTTATTTCGGAGATCGGGTACCAATTCAAAATAATGGAGGAAATCTGCTCCGAGAATTGGTGTGTTTACATTTGCAATTAAAAATGTCCAAGTAAAAATTATCCGTAATTTAAAGTTTAAAGAAAGGGTTTTTTGTCCATATACCTTAATAATTGAAGAGTTAGCAGCTGAAAGTGTCTGTTGACAAGAATTTCGTTTTTGAAAATTATTTGCAGGAAGCAAAGATACGTCGCTACCCGTATCGACCAGGAAGGATACGTTAGTTGTCTGGTCTCGAATGAACAGGCGACGCGAGATTTGTGGCAAAGAATAGGTCGCCTCTATTCTTCGCGATTCTCGTTTCCCTGATAAAAACAGGGTTGGACACATTTGTCGGCCCTACATTTATCACCAAAACGACGGTGATACCAACAAACCGATGAACGCCTGGAATTACTCCTAGTTCTGTTTCCTCTGTACGGGGAGCGACCTTGCGGATACGAAAGTTGATCGATTCTTTTGTTCAACTTCTCAATTTCACGGAAAAATTTTTCCTCATTTGAATTACGCTCTTCACGTGAAACAGCACAATTCTCCATTGGAGAAGGAGTAACTTCCAGAATGCGATCAGAAATTTCAGCAGCCTTATCTAATTTTAGGTCAGTAACGGCGGCTAATATAGACTGAACAGAAGTCGGCAAACGTTGTAAGAATAGTTCCAACATTAAATTTTCTGGGACGTTATGAGATTCAGCGCGACGTTTCATATTTCGCAACAACTCGGAGGGTTTCCTAGATCCTAATTCCTCTCCTGACAAAAGTTGTCTGATTTCCTGTTGCGAAGATTCGCCGGAACGAGCTATCAGTTCTGTTTTCAATTTAGTGTACGGATCCACAGAGTCGGGTTTTACAAGTACATCACGAATAAGTGAGGCAATTTAAGGTGGTATATGAGAAACAATATAATTATATTTTGTCATAGACTCTGTAATAGGTTTAGGAGCCGACAAAGCGAAAGTACTTTCGCACATGATAAACCATAAGGCGGGATCCGATCTATTAAAAACAGGAATTTGAACTGCACTGACCTCAGACATAGTGCAAGGGAATATTCAAGATATCCAAATTGCAAGTAAAAACAAAACAGAAAAGTAACCCAGAGATAAAAAAGTTCGATCTTACCCCGTTCACCTTTCTTCTAATAGCCGGCGTGTCGTAATCCGAGAGATATTCCGTTATTGCGTAACGCGTATCTAATCCTCGGCGCTAGAGAAAGTTGGTATTTTGGTATTTTTTTTTTTGGTATTTTTTCAATTAACGTCACACTGGAGCAACACAATGGGCTATTGGTGACGGTCCGGGATCAATCCCAAAGGGAAAGATCCGAGGACAACACCACGTAATTTTGAACCACGGTCAGATGACGAGGCAACACCTGAGCTGGCACCCCACTCTCCAAACTTCCACACCACACCAACGTGAGGACGTTTGAGGCCACGACAGATTTAACGTGCACCAGCTCCCTTTGTACACGACGGTGTTTGGCTGGATTCGAACTCGCAACCCTTCGGTTGCTAGTCCGTTACTCTTCCAACCGGGCCACCGCGGCCCTTAGAGAAAGTTGAAAATGAGCTGTCCAAACGAAACTACTTCACAAATCTATGTAGCTCTCACGCATTGAAATTCTTCATAAGAATCAATGTATATTCTCACCGGGTCACCATTATGGTATATTTACGTGCTTCGTTAACAGTGAATATATTCAATCATAATTCAACTCCATTCATTGTAAGATAAACCAATTTTTTTATTTCCATCCTTTTCATTAATTCATAAGCGCGCACTCTTCTCTCCGTACTTTCTTGCAACCCCACTACACATACCAGGGTTGCTATATTTTTAAAGGCGCGTACATTCTCGCTCTCTTGGCGATTCACTACACACCATGTAATTTTGAACCACGGTCAGATGACGAGGCAACACATGAGCTGGCACCCCACTCTCCAAACTTCCACACCACGCCAACGTAGGACATTTGAGGCAACGACAGATTTAACGTGCACCAGCCCCCTTTGTACACGACGGTGTTTTGGCTGGATTCGAACTCGCAACCCTTCGGTTGCTAGTCCGTTGCTCTTCCAACCGGGCCACCGTGGCCCCAGCGTCTTTGAAAGATCTTAAATCGTTATTCAGCTTTTCATCATCTGACCGTGGTTCAAAATTACGTGGTGTTGTCCTCGGATCTTTCCCTTTGGGATTGATCCCGGACCGTCACCAATAGCCCATTGTGTTGCTCCAGTGTGACGTTAATTGAAATTCCCCCCCCTCCTCCAATTCTCTGAAATGATCCTTACATTTTGGGCTCGTTCGTAAACGCGAATAAATCGCACCGGTTGTTCGAGTTATTCAAACCGAGGGTTCCAAGAGTCTCAGATTTTCTAGTGTGAAAAAAAGCCGTTTCATGAGTCACTGAAAACGAGAAAAAATCGTTTCAAACGAACTGATATTGTGCTGGGTTTTGTCAGTTCAGAAGTTGGCGACCGAAAAGGTAGATGTGAATGTTGTAATGCATCTCTACTCATGGTTTAGGGTCATTTTCAGATTGAATTTATCAAAACAAATTGCCAATTACATGGCGAATGAGACTAAAAAAATTAATCGTTCGTAAATGCAACTTCAGAACTGGTGAAACGGTGGTCATGTGACGGATTATTTTTTGGTTTGCACTTTTTTCAGAGAATTGTTTACAACGCGGCCTTTGACATCTCGACTCAGCTCGAAATTTACTTTAAATTTCAAAACATTGATCTCAATACTCAATTTTGATTTCTTTATTCTGCAGCTAAAAGTCTCAAGGAAACCAACACTCGCGATATAGATATAAAATGGAGCAAAACCGTTCTAATTTTGAAAAGTGTTTGGAAAAATGAAGATGCTATTCACAAACCCTCACATTTTGTTTTTCAGCCTTTACTGAAAGCTTTTTATTTTTTAATCGTCCAACGTCAGTCAAGTCTAGCAGTTCTGATTTGATATTTCTTACATTCTTTTGTCGTGTTTTTCTATTTTGGATGTCACATAACTTTCTATCTTGCAATTCCTTTTTATAAAATAATTAGAAAACATTTGTTATGTAATCAATCGTTCAATAACTAGGTTATCACATTTATAATAAACATTGATAACCTAAATACAACTTATCTTGAAGGATGAATTTAAGTTAGCTGTGCTATGGAACTAATTCAAAGATTTCGGATGCCCAGAGACAGAAACAGTGACTCAGAATTAGGTGCTTCTGGATCTTTCCTGTTAAAGAATAAAAAAATGGTTTTGGGCATTATTGCTGGGGTGAGCATGACTTTGTATTTGTCACTAACATCACATGTTTATTTTTAGCAAACTTACCCGACCTCACTTGGGTTGAATTGGTTAACTATAGATTGAAAAAGTTACCAGAATAATCACTTTCCACTTCCATAGAAAAATTCTATGATTTAAGCTTGACGAAAATACTTTTTTAAACCCTTTTCGACAGTTTTTATAATTTCTACAACCTGCTTTGGACACAAATGTTATACATGCATATCCATACATATAATGCATTTGACATATATCACACCCCTGCTGAAAGTACAAAGTGACAGACATTAAGGTAACTACTACAAAAGACGATTTTGAGGGAGGATTAGGAATTCCTTTAAGTTCTTTTCCTGTAAAATTGTTCAACTCAATTCTAATTGAGATTTACCATGTTTTTAATGGTAAATCGATTTGACAGCATTTCCTCTAAAAAATCATTGTTTTAAGCAAACTTTCCTTATACAAGCTGCTTAAATATAGCTTCAATTTGTAATAAGCCACCTTGGCATTCTCTTGCTATGGTAATAATTTGTAATATTTCAAAATTGCTAGTTCAGATTTTCTTTCAACATTAACATACTTTCAAAAATGGCAAAATTCCACTTAAAATGTGCTTTATTCTAACTTACATGCTGCTTTAAACCAAATACGTTAGTGGTGTTGCGTGTGATGAAAAGGAAATACAATTAATTAAAATAATAAATATTTAAAACAGAAAACTTAAATAAAAAATGAAAGTTAACGGAGAAAAAAGTTGTTCTTAAGATATAAATTCGTGATTCTTTTTTATCTCGATCTTTCTCAGTTGCCACAACTTACAACCAAAAAAGATATCACTGCTCGGGGCAAACGAACACGAGTTTCCGTTTTGTTGCAAAACATCGTCTGTCCCAAAGATTCAGAAATAGTTTGTTTTGCTAAGAAAATAAATAAGGCTCAAAATACAAAAAGTATTAGAATTTAAATTCTTTAAAAATAGTTTTTGGAAAAATAATTGATTTTTCAACAGTACTGGTAAAACAATCCAAATAATTGCAATGTTCAATATACCTTCCAGCTACTCCAAAACTACCAAATTATGTTTATAGTTACTCTGATGGTTTAGCTTAAAACTTGCTTAAATATGTAAGCAAAGGAATTTTAAATAATGTATTCACTAAACTAAAATGTTTAATCAAATATACAAGATTAAAATGTGATGAATAAATTTTGCTTGATGTTTGTACGAACAGACACAAAATCAGGCAGAACGGGAGGATGGACAGACTAGTGCAACCAAGTTCAGTCACTTAATGAATGTAAGTACTCACAGTATGCAGAGTTTCATGAAAATATATTTAACCATTTGGACGTAGTACGGGCACACACATACAAGCAGACACCAAACATGCAAGAGACGAATTTTGCATTAGAAGGGTCCAAAACCGATATAAAACTTAAAATGGATGCAAAATATTCAATGCACAAGCACTCCATTTTTATTTACATAGATTCCATACTCCTGCCAAATTTTTTCAGTAAAAATGTGTTTAATTTTCCTACTATGTCTAAAGCATCACATTTTGATTAACTTTTCTCTGATAACAAGCTACAAGTGGTCATATTTACTGATTAAAATTTTCAGTTTCGAAACTTAAACAACACCATTACTTAAATACTAATGAACTCTTTGAGGCATACGATTTTAAACAGAAAAAAACCTGTTGCACAGAATTGTTTATTCACTTATTCAGCTTCAAAATTAGTATAAAACATCAAATAGCATTGTTTTTTATTATAAAACGATTTATTCACTCATAAATTTTTACGAAGAAAAAACATTTACCATTACGAAAGACAAAAATTCACTGCACCACACAATTCACCAACCTTAATCACAACAGCGTCAACAACTTACTAATACGTTTTGACATGTGTAAATTTTTGTTTTAAGTTATTTACACATTTAGTGCTAGTTCATAGCATTGCCAACTCAATGAAAAACTTTAAATAAAGTATTAAACTATAGGAATATGAGTAATTTCGAGGTAGGTTAAAAACTATCCCACCATGCTTAAAAAGCTAAGCAAAAGATGCGACAGTTTTTAACTCACCTAACCCCAAGGAGAAAATAAATAAAATAGGGCTTACAAGAGGTAAGTTAATGACAATAACTATTGAAAGGTGTCGAAGAAAGCATTGTTGAGGGGAAATGAACTCATTGGATTGCCCAAACTGAAAAATGACATAATCTATAATTTCGCAATTTTTTCTTTGTTGTAATGTCTACTATAAATTATATAGGTCTAAACATTAAGTTGCATCATCAATAAAAGTATAATTAAATGAAATTTCGAACTAAAGGAAGTAATTTATTTCCTAAAAGCACTTAATTTTTTATAAAATGTTTCATGTTTTTCTTTTGAGAATATCGTTATCACCATGCCAAAGGTACCAATCTGCAAAGCAAGTTTCTACAAAAACGAATTTAAAGTTTTGATGCTTCGGGGAAAATTCAGTTACGACTTAAAGGTTGTTTTCTCATGAAAATCGGCATTTCCACTAAGAATCAAGATGATTCATGGCTTTGTCATAGTATAAAACATGAAATGGTGACTCGAAAAATTAGTTAAGTGAAAATGAGCAAAATGCAGATTAGTGCCTTTAGCGTGGTAGTAACGATATGGTTCAAATAACAATTCAGATAATGCTAACAACTTTAAAAATAGCTTCATTTGTTGATCACAATTTATCAAGAAGTTTATTAATATAAATTCAATATCAAGTAAAAAATATTTGGAATATTTTGCAAACTTTATCTTTACCATTATTTGAATTTGATAAATCCAAATTAATTTCTCACAAGTTAAACACTTGATTTTAAATATATTCAAGATCTATCTACTAATGAATCTGTCTAGATAGGCATGCATTAATTTTCATTCAATAATTTGACTTCATACTGTCAAAAAAAAGGATAATTCATTTGAAAGCATTTGGAGTTTCATTTGTGTAACAAGTTTGGGTTATACATTGACATTTTTCTAAGTGTATTTACTTGTTATATAAAAATAATTATCTTCCTGCGCCTGATATTGTCGTTTAAACAAATGCAAAACAAAATATTACTTTTACTCACAGCACATTGACTGCTATTTATGTAGCTAATAATTTAACCAAAACACATTGATTTGTTTAATAATTTTCTCTTTATGCAGCTTGCAGTTTCTGCTATTGTTTTTATTGGAGGATTTTTCGCTGGGAAAGATTTCCATCATACTGATGACAAGCCTGGTAGCCTTGCTCCTGCAGAACCCATAATAGAATCTGGAAGAACTCAACATTTAGGTCAGTATCAGTTCTTGGCAAAAACCTATCGTTGGTGTTATGTAAAAAGGGCGAATCAACCAATTCAGCATTTTTCAGAAAAGCAGTTCGAAATGTTTAGCATTTTAAAAAAATTGAAAAATACTTTTCAAAATTTATGGAACTTTTAATTTAGATTAACAACACCTTTTAAAAGTCTTCACCAAGTTTTAAATCTGTATGCAATGAAATGTTAAACATTTCAAACTGCTTTCCTGAAAAATGCTGAATTGGTTGATTCGCTCTTTTTACATAACTTCGACGATATTGTTTTAATTTAATATTTAAATTCTTAAAACTTATTTGCTTTATGAAAATGTTCATAAGTATTCATATATAAGTTTTAACTAATTAGGTTAGTGGATTAGATTTTTTACTGTGTAAGATTTCCATCATACTGATGATGTTGTTTCTGCTGAACCCATAAGAAAATCTGAAATAACTCAACATTTAAGTCAATATCAGTTCTTAGTAAAAACATTATTTTGATTCAGTATTTAAATTCTTAAAACTTGTTTACTCTTTATGGAAATGTTCATAAGTATTTATACAAAAGTTTTTAAACAATTGGGGTAGTGCCAACCCTTCTGCAATTATGCTTTGATATGGTTTAGTTCATTTATAATTTTTAATCGAAAATAAGATGTGAACAAAAGAAAACGTGGATATGTATGCTTAATCATGGAATAAAACTCTAAAAAAACATGCAAGTAGTTCGATTTCAATGTTGGGAAATGTTTTCTATTTCAAGCTATACATCCATTGTTTAAACCAGGAGTCTCCAAACTACGGCCAGCGAAGGATCATTGGCCGGCCCTCAGAAACCCGGCCGATGCAGCATGCAATATACATTTATATATATATGTATCTATATATATGTATATATGTGTTGTTGGCCTGCCTGACTTCCAGGATTTTTCAATCTGGCTCTCAAGTGAAAAAGTTTGAAGACCACTGGTTTAAACAATTATGCAACACTTTACTTTTTCAGTATCTCATAAAAATCTGTTAATGTTTCCTTTCTTCCAGTTCTTGCCCCTTTAAAATGGAATGGCATTTGTCCACAAAAAGCTACAAAATGTTCTCAAAGGTATTCTGTTTCTATCAGATAATCATGATCAATAAATAATTCATTGATTGAGTATTTTTCTGGTTATATTGTAATGTGCAAATAGAAATGTTTAACAGTATAATTTTTATTCTAATGGTGTTTTATGGGAGAGAGTTCATTGAAATAATACCCCTCTAATTATGAAGTAATTTTAAAATATATTTTATAGCAAAATAAGTTGAACAGTCTAAATTATCTATTTTAAATTAATTTTCCATGTAGTCAAACATTCATTATAGCAAATAATGCGAATATTTTCTTTTAACTTGTAAAAGCAAAGAACCAAAATGTCTGAAATATCTTATATTTTACTGTCTTGTTACTTTTTGTTGTACCGTTTAATAAATGTTTAATACTCAGAAGGTTAAATAGTGATTGCTCTGCATTTTCTTTGTCTTGTAATTTATGTGTTTGTTTTCACTTGTTCCTGTATGTTTCATTTTCAATCTAATATAAACTATTGTGAAATTTTCAAGCAAATTTTCATTTATTCTGAAATAGATTACATTTTATTATAAAAATAAACTGCATGCACTATTGTATGCATATATTGAAATATTAAACACTTTCAGTTATCAAGGGGTTCCTCCTTTGCTTGTGATATCATTAGATGGATTTCACCCAGATTACCTCAAAAGAGGATTCACCCCCACCTTGAACAAGCTTGCACAGTGTGGTGCTAAAGCAGATTTCTTGTACCCAGTATTTCCATCAAAAACATTTCCAAATCATTACAGTATTGTCACGGTAATATGTGTTTTATAATTTCTCAAGAAAACCGTTGGAATTATAATTTTGAACATTATCAGGGCATTCATAAGGTAAATGACAAAGTATCATTATGTTGTACTTAGTGAAGTTATAGAAAACAATGTATTGTCCGGAAGTTCCTTAAATCTAGATTTAAGAGTGCACTATTTCTACTTAAATCTAACTCTCCAAGAATGTGTAATGTATCCAGGCCTAGAAAGCATTTACTAACACTTTATCATGTATCCACCTACAAAATTCCTCTGTGTGATCAGATTTATTCGGTTGATGGATTTTTCTGTATCTTTCCTATTAAAAAAATTTCCAA
This sequence comes from Meta bourneti, assembly GCA_933210815.1. Classification (NCBI taxonomy): domain Eukaryota; kingdom Metazoa; phylum Arthropoda; class Arachnida; order Araneae; family Tetragnathidae; genus Meta; species Meta bourneti. The sequence continues at coordinate 65,096,893 of OW119925.1, forward strand.
ATTATTACATAATAATTATAGTAACATATCATAATTTTTAAGAAATTTATATGAACATTAAAAAAAAATGAAGAAATTAACTTTTCTCCCCAAACAATAGAACTTTGAGGTTAATAACCAATTTTAAAAACTAACACCTGGTCTTTTAATTTGTACTTCACTGCTTTTTCTTCTGCTTCCAAGAATTTTGTGTGTGCATGTGTATTGATGAGCTTTTTCACATGTTTAGATGTATATGTTTTGTGGTCTACTAACATGTGTGCTAACTATGTGCTAACATTTTAAATGAAAGGACTGTTACATTGAACTGACCCAATTTTATGTGTATAATGATACCACAAAGTTAACCATTATGTAACTAAAGTATGCATTTTGCTTGAAAAATTAACTAAAAAGTTATTGAATCTCTCAAGTAATAGTTTCTTATGAAATGTTTTATTTTTATTCATTTACAAGGAATCAACCTGAGAAATTTTTTTGATATTAATAGTGACATGTTTCATGATTGAAGCTTACAAATATTATTTCATAAATGTTGCATGTTTACAAGTAGTACATTGAGATACTGTACAGTTTTAATATATTATAAAGATTCTTTATATACACTATAACATAAAAATCTACGCACCAATAAGGAGTTATCCGAATGGGATGAAATTGCGAATGCACATACCTTATGATAGAATATGCAAATGATTAACTTTTGGCGGCCAATGACTGAATAGGTGAAGCTCCAGCACATTGTAATGGAGTATCCGAATCATGTATAAAACAGAGGACATTCCAATGGTACGGCATAACTTCCATGCGAATGTGGTTCCGTCGACTTACACGGACTGTACTAATGCCTCACAGACGGGTTCGCGAACAGTATGAGCAGATGTCACCATTTGAGAGAAGACGTGCAATTGGACTAAAGGAAGCACGATGGTCAAATCGCAGGATCGCTCGACATTTGGGTCGGAGCGATGCTACCATTCAGCGATGTTGGCAGGAATGGATGAACCATGGCCATAGGTGGAGGAAGGTGGCGGTCGACCAAGAGCGAGGACAGAGTGATCGTCCGTTCTGCGATCACAGCACCTGAAGCGTCCTTATCAACGATCTGACATGCAACCGGAACACCAATGAGTGCAATGACCATTGATAGGCAAATCAGCGAACGGGGGCTGAGGTCACGGAGTTCATTGCGTCAACTGCCCCTCACCGTTGCACACCTCCAGGCGCCTTTGCAATGGTGCCAGGTGCATTTGACCTGGAATCTCACGGGCTGGAGCAGAATTGTTTTCATCGATGAGTCCCGTTTCGAATTGAGCCCCGATGACCAGCGAAGACGTGTCTGGAGACATCCAGGACAGTGGTGGGATACTCACCTCACTTGTCCGCCACACAGCCCGACAACCAGGAGTTATGGTATGGGGTGCCATTTCATTTGATAGCCGGACCCCTTTGGTTGTCATCCGTGTCACCCTTACAGCACGGTGGTACGACAAAGAGATTCTACGCCCTGTTGTGTTGCCCTTCCTTTCACGGACCCCTGGACTTAATTCCAACAGGATAATGCCCGGCCGCACACGCCACGCCTTTCTACAGATTGTCTTCGTGCTTCTCCAGCATTTCCTTGGCTGGCGTGATTGCCAGATCTCTCCCCAATAGAGCACGTTTGGGCTCTTATAAGCAGGCGCTTACGACCGTCCCTGGATCGCGCCGATCTAACTCGCCAATTGGAACGTGTATGGAGGACATCCGTCAACTCTACAAGTCAATGCCCAGCCGGATAACAGTTTGTATCAGAGCCAGAGATGGGCCAACGCATTGTTGATTTTTTGCTCTCATAGCTGTATTTCCTGAATAAAACATTCAATTCCTATGATACTGTTATCGTTTCGTTTTCAATACATGTACATCACACCTACCGATTTTCAACCCATTCGGATAACTCCTTCATGGTGCGTCAATTTTTATGTTATAGAGTGTATAAATGAAAATTAGCAAACTTGGAACAAACTCCTAAGAAAATGTGTTAAAATGAAACTCAATGTTCTCTTGCTTTTTATTCATAATTGAAGAATTTTTAATAGAATTCTTGCATGTAAAACCTTCAGTTGATTGATGTTTGTAACTAAATTTGGAATTTAAAGATTATTAATATTTTAATGTAGATATGAAGTTAAATGTTCCTTTGGAAAGGCTTTACATTTCATCACTAAAATTTAAATAATTAACAAAAGAAATCTACCTATTTAAAATAAAAAAACCTGACATATTTTCTTGCCAAAACTGTTGAACTTTCTACATTTTCCAACCCCATAAAAGTAAATTTTCATCTAACATAGGTTCATCTAATAAAAATATATTTCAATAATTAAAACCTTCATTGTTATAAATATATTCTGATCAGCAAAGCTTTTCAAACATGTAAAATCGGAAAGAAAATTTTCCTTCATATCCCTAAAGTTGAGCTCTGCATCCATTTTATTTAGGCTATTTTGTTCAAAGTGCAAACACAATTTATGAAAACATTTTTTGCAGCTTTATTATTATGATGTGCATTAACAGCTATATACACATCATTGTGGTTTATTTTATTGTCATGACTTATGTAATTTTTACTTAGATTATAAATATCTTATTCAGGGTCTGAATCCTCCTTCTCATGGTCTTATCGATAATTCAATTTATGAACCGTTTAAGAGAAAGTTATTCAAAGTTGGGGATTCAGAAATGTTTCAACCATATTGGTATCAGAAGGAGCCAGTAAGTAAAATTTATTTGTGTTTGTAAAAAGTAACAAATAATTCAAGTTGTATACATTTCTTATGATTATTTAACTTTAATTCAATCTAGATATGGGTAACTGCTCAGAAGCAAGGAAAGAAATCCGCTAGTTTTTATTGGGTTGGATCTGATGTAAAAATTAATGGTATGACCCCAACTTATTATAGAAAATATGTGTCGTAAGTATATATTTTATTAGTTGATATTGAAATGTTTAGTTAAAATTTAACTTTATTGAATAAAATTTAAGTTAAAATTTAACTTTATAGATTTTCTCTTTGTACGAAAATGGCCATTCCAAATGCACAGATTAGTTTAGATTTTTTGTATTATATGCAATATATGTTATTGTTCAAATTGACGTGTTTAATGACATTGCATTAAATTATGTATTGAGGATATATTATGCATCACATGGAAACAACAATTATGAGCAAGAGCAATTAAAACTCTTCCATTGGAATAGTGCTGTCTATCCTCCTCTTTTATACAAGATAAAGAATTTCTTGTGAAAAACTCTGAGTGGGCTTTATGCTTGTATAAGGTAATGATGCTAATTTTCTTTGGAAACACAATTATGTGGAAGTCTATTAAAAATGCTCATAAATATTTATACATAAGAACAATGATAGATGTTTTAGAATTTCAGCAGAATAGCAATCATTGAGGATGAAGATCATTGCAAATAGTATAAAACCCACACAATAATAGAATTGTTTAAAATTTTAAAAGATGAAATAAATTAGCATCCTTACTGTCTTCAAATAATCTTCCAAAACTCTACTTTCATTTAAAGTATTTATTTATCATTGCAGGGTAAAATTCATTTAAGTGATTTTGTCTTTTCTTACACTACAGCTGTCCTTTTCTTTTGTAGCAAATAAGAACAATGAGTAATTTTAGGTAATAATTTTTAATAAAATGTTATTGTGTTTATCTGTCTTATCCTTGTATTGTTCAAAGCTTGTTGTAATGAACTCGCATGATTTTACAAACTTTTATCAAATTCCGCTCAAATAATCAGAACAAGTTCCCTTTTGCACAATTTATAAACGTTTTCTCGGTCCCTTAGGCTGTTTTCATAAACACTGGCAAAACTGATGCTGCCACCAGCCCAGAATGCAATGTAATCAAATGAGACTTCAAACATAGCATGGTTCAGCAGATTTGTTGGCATATGCAACCACTGTTGAACTTGACAAATCGTATGCTGGAATGTTCTTATTGGCACACTCTGCACCTGTCATTTCTGTTTACTTTTATCTTTTACATCAGTCAGTTATTGTTTCTTGTTTTATTTTCACAAATTTTTGTATTGTAGTAAACAAAACTGAATTCACTTATCTTATTGTTATTGTGATCATTTCCTTTGAAGGAATACATGTTCTCATTATAGTATCCTGTTGCTTAATACTGGTTTCTAATCGTTCCACTGGAAACTCAAATGCATTTCTAGTGAAATAAAATTAGTTGAAGAATTTTGACTGATCCTTTCTAAGTTTTTCAAATAGTATGCAAAAATTGCCTTCTAAGTATCTCAGTCAAAAGGGGATGTACTCAATATTGTCTTTAGTTTTTGCCTCTTCGTACCTTCTCCTTAAGGTACAATATCCCTGGGACTTAGCAACTGTTGACAGCAACAAACATCTTTCTTTTGCCACAGACAAACTAGTTACCAGCACCATCAGTGGGAAAGACAGCATGAATCATTGTTGACTCCTCCACCGGTTTTGCTGGTGTATGAAAATGCCCTTAGGGCTCACTAAAAAGAACATTATCTGTATTTGCTTCGCTTTATTGCGAATGTAACTTTAATAAAAGCTCAAAAAGCTGAAAACAAGCTTTTTGTTATTTTTGATTGTCATTGGTTTTCTAAATTTAACATAATAATGTACTATTTTATTTTTCCTCATAAAAATTTATTTATTCATGTCATTAGGAGAATGAGCTTTGATGCACGAGTAGACCAAGTATTGGAATGGATTGATCTACCTCCAGCTACACGTCCTCACTTTTTAACTCTTTATGTCAATCAACCTGATCATGCAGCACATGCTCATGGTACCAAGTCACAACAAGTAATTGTTTTAAATGGATATCTATTTCAGGGTCAGTGTAAACATAGTGTAATATTGCATTAATATCTATAATGGATTATGTATCACTCAGATTTGATGTTACTAACTCTTCCAAATAATGCCACTTTCCAATTTTTCAATCACCTCTCAACTACAAAATTAGTTTTGTAGGCTTTCCATATTTAAAATAATGAGGCCAAACCTTGGTGGTTACTTGTCTGAAAGTGACACCGTCGTTAAAGATTTGAACTACATACTATAAAAGTAATATGAATATTTAATTGCATGATAAATCAAGAGGGTGTGAATGAATCATTATAATAGGAATGTATAAATTATAATAGTTTGAAAGATAATTTATGAATGAAATATTATAAGATTAATTTATGATTAAGAATGTACTGTGGATGGTGTACTCCCAAAAATCTATCAATTTCCCCTTTGTATTTGTATGTAAAAAGCAACATGTTCAATTAAATTGGAAAGTTTATTGGATATGTTGCTTTTAACTTTTTTATTCAGTGGGATTATTAATTAAAGAATTAAATTAGATTCAGGACAAAGAATTCAGACTATGAAATATTTTTATTCTTTATAAAAACTTTATCTGAAATTTTATCTATAAAATAAACTTATACTTTTACTAGGTAAACCAAGCTGTATCAAGTGTTGACCAGATGATTACAAGACTGTATGCGGGATTGCAAGCTCGTAATCTTGTAGACTGTGTCAACATTATAATCTTATCTGATCATGGTAAGATAACATAAAATTATTCAAGTGTATGAACAAATTACTTTTAATACATAATTTTCTCATCAATATAATTTCAAAAACCTACCTTTCATATTCAGTTTTACATTGTGATGTAAGTGGTTAGAATTTATTAATGATACTAGTAATGAAATTTTATACTGTGCAAATTGATGACACAAAATATGTATATGAATAAAGCAGCTTTGTTGCGTAAAAATACATTCAAGTACAATAAAATTTTGGTTGTACATTTAATTTCTGAACCAAAGAATAACATTCTAAAGTTGGAAAAGCAAATTGTGTATTAAATTTCTTTAGGTTTTATTTACTTCGAAACATAAGTTCATATAAATAAAGGAAAACTTGAAACTTCCTTAGTAATGTTATCAAAAAATTTATTTTTACTCATAGTTTGTACCAATAAAGTTGGCATAGTTGTCAAAATCGTATTAAGAATGTTATATTCAGTATTAGACAAATTTATTTTCTCACATCCCCATCTTATCTGCCCTTTACAGGCATGTCAGATACAGATTGCAAACATGTTGTTGATATTCAAAATTATATGAATGTGTCTCAAGTTTTTGCTACAATGGGGCCTTTTGGCAGACTAAGACCAAAAGGCAGAAGAAATGCAAGTGAGTATCTTTCATGATAAATTGCAATAAAAGATTTAACAACTTTTGTTCACATTTATTAAAAAAATTAAATGCTGTTAAAGTAAGCATTTCCTAATGAAAGACATTTTCTAAGCAAGCACCTAGTGTAAAGGTTTTATAAATTTTGAACCATTCTCGGATATTTGTCACATTGGATATGAACCAGCAAAGAAAGCTTTTCCCAGATTCTTCCTATATTATGCATAGAATCAAAATTAGATGAAAAGTTGTTCAATATTAATAAACATTTAAATAAAATTTTACATGTATCTTTCAAATAAGTGGACTTCTTTTAAGAATGCTTAACTTTTAATTACTGTAATTGAATTATAACTATTTTTTCATGTTTTAGTGGTCAAGTGCAAATACCATAAGACAATCTTGGCTTTATAAAAAATATATAAAAATTTAGAAGAGCATTGTTTCAGAATTTTTTCTAAAATTCCTAAGTGTAGGTATACACAAATATATTTTATACACAATCAATATGTTTTTCTAAAAACTTTGAATATTGTATCAATTTTTAAAAATAATTAACTATATTATATGTTGAATGTATGCAGATAATATGTAAACATTACAAAGAAAATTGCATGGTTAGTTGCTGCTTGCAATATACAAATATCTTAAACTTTTAAATGAAGATGAACAGTAATTTTCAAAGATTTGGAATATTATCCATTCCAAAAGCCCACCATTCATTTGTGCTAAAATAATAATAAAAAATTAGCTTAAAATTGTTGTATTAGGAATTGTACCAAATAAGTTGATATATGTGATTATTATCTATTGGAACCATTCAAAATATTTAAATTTCTATTTCAAAAAATGAATATTTTAAAGAATTTTCCACTGATAAGTATTAAAGTTGTGACTTTATTTTAAGCTTGTACTTTATTTTAATCTTAATACTTTATAAATGACCAGATTATCTGTCATGTATAAACACTTTTATACTGTTATCTTAATTCTATAAATGTATGTGTTTTATTAAAAACATTATATTCTAGTGACATCTTGATTTGTAAACCAGTAAATATGACCCTTTTTGAATGTATTTTGTGTGTGTAAAAACAGTAAGTATTCTTGATTTCAGCTGTTGTGACAGAGATGGTTTCAAAGTTAAGGTGTCAAAGTGAGCATATGCAAGCTTATGAAAAGGAACAGCTTCCTGTTAGAATGCATTTTGCTGATAATGCTCGAATTGAACCAATATTTTTAGACATGGATAATGGTTGGACAGTTGTCAGGTAAGATTTATGTTACTTGATGTATTTAGGTAAGCATGTTCTCTCATTAGTCCTAATCTGCTTAAATAATTTGTTTTTAATATTTTAAATGTTGATTGAAACTAGAAAGGAGTAAATAAGATTTATTTAAATATCCCTGTTTCTTAAGAATACAGACAATCTATATGCTTTTTGAAAATGCAGTTTATTTACTGGTTAGTTCAAAAAGTGGTTCAATAGAGTTTTTAGTTATGATATGTGATTTATAATTGCTGGAACCTAGTATTTTTCCAAAATTTATGTTTTCCTGATTTCTATTTCTTTTAAATCCTCGTGTATAGATTTCAAATCAGATATGCTAGGAAAAAACTGCTTTGATCTGAAATGTTACACATCTAAGAATTTTTCTTGATTATTCCTATGCTATTTTAATTTGTTTATCTGCTTTGCATTCTCACCTATATTATATTTTCTGGGTTAAATCAATTTTATGCTGCACAGAAACTTATTTTCATGCAAGTACTTTTATGTTTCACAAAGCTAATGTCATAAATTGAAAATTTTGAATTTCAGCAAAAGTGCTAAGCCTGGAGATACCATTTGCTCTGGTGGTGCTCATGGATATGATAATCTCTATCCCAGTATGAGGGTATGACTATTTATAATTTAGCTTTTGAGTTTAGTGAACAGCTTTTTAGTTTTTTTTTTAATTAACATATTTAGTTGATTAACTGTTTGGTATTTAAAAGAGCTACCATTAAGTAACAATATTTTTAAGTAGTTCTCAAACCATAATTGCCACTTACCAAATTGTTTTTCTGTGAGCTACTTTTAACTTTACTTTTTCTAAGTTTATAACATCTGAGTTAGAATCAGTTCTTTCTCTAAAATGAACATATACTTTTTTAAGTATCCTCTTTTTTAAATGTCGAATTTATTTTTCAGGCAATTTTCATAGCTCATGGGGCTTCCATAAAGCAGAATATTACAATTCAACCTTTCATCAATACTGAGCTGTATGAATTATTCACTGGTATGTTACTAATCAGAATAAATACATTATCTGATGGCCCTCAAGGGCACTTCTCCTTTATATGTGTATGGACTTCATGAATACAAGGTACTCTAGTGACCTTTTCTTTTCCCATGGGGTTTACTGTCTTTAGTAAACACATGACTCAAGCTCCAGCAATACCCTAGCTATCTTTTATTGCTTTCATCACACTACTCTATTCCCCAATCCCTCTTTTTTTCTATTTCACAACATTTTTTACTCAACATTGTCTTGTGTTTAGCACAGCTTGCCCAAATATGGCCTTTGAACCATAAAACAACCAGCCAAACATTATCCAATAATTTTGTTCTTCAGGTGAACATCAAATATAACCTCTTAATATATCATACAGACACAGGCTGATTAAAGCATTTGGAAGCATTAAAGACAGTAGATTAAAGCATTTGGATGAATTTGGTCCTTGTATATGCCAATGTTGGACTGCTTGAAGTTTTCTGATTCCTTTGACAAAACAGTCAATATAAATATCATCCAGATTCCCAAACGATAGGAAGTCATCTGGAGTTCCTGTGTTTTAGGAACACTTAACCCAGTTTGAACTGAAAATTTCCTAACCATCTTGGTGAAACTAATCAGATTGGGTTGATGCTGAATCATGGATATTAATTTGAGAAGTGGGTTAGGTTAAACATTTTAACTGTACCTATTCAAACAGATAAAGGAGGTTGTCATGGCTCAGTGGGTTTGCCCCGGGCTACCAACCTATGAGTTGTAGGTGGTGCAGATTCAATTCCTGTCAGATTCTATTCCTTCCTGGGTTTATTTCTTTCCTTTATGTCAGTAAAACTTTCCTTGTGTGTGTATGTCCATTTTCTTGATTAGTGCAACTTGGCCAAATATGCCATACAACCATCATCAAACAGATAAAATCCCAATCAAACCAGGTACCAGTGTGTATACTGGAGACAGATTAAGGAGACAAGAAAAGCATGATACACCAAAGAAAGCAATATAAGAGTTGAGAAACTTAATTTTGAGATATAAAGAGGATATAAAATATGTTTGATTATATTGTTTTTAGTGTTGTACAAAACTATGAGTTGAGAGTTTACAAAATAATGCATGCCTATTAACCTTACAAAATAATACCAAGCATTGTAGAACATATAATTCAAAATTATAATAAGAATCAAGTAATCTATCTTTTCATGGATCAGTTTAGCTTTCATGACTAAGCAAAATTGTTGTCATGATTTAAAAAGCAACAGTAATTCCTTTTAAGTAAGGCATTTTGACATTTAAATTACATTATTTTCATTTATAAATATCAGGATAGTTAAAAAATATTATGAAACGAAATTACAAATATTTAATTTTACTTCTTGCAATCTACATTTCCTTTTTTGTACGCTTCAAACACTGGAAATACTTGTAATAGTGGTTATGCTTCCCATAATGCAAGCAATGAACAATAGATATAAAATAAAATTTAAATTTCAAAGGTGAAAACAAGCATGAAAAATAATTCAAGAGATATTAAGGGTACCCAGATGTATTTAATCTAAATTTATATTTTGTCTAGACATACTTATTTTGTCTGATATTAGAGATTAGTAACCATTATATTTAAGCTTGTATTACTGCTATACTAGAACTGAAATAAAGTATCTGAATAATTTTTAATACACTTTCTCAATTTTAGTTATGCATTTTTCTATATGAAAACAATATTATAATGGTGGTATTTGCAGGGATTGTGTTACCATGTGAACTCAGTCCTGCACTTTTTAATGTTTGAGTTCAGAGTTATATTTGTATCTTTGGTTGCTTGTTTGCCACTGAAGGTTATCATGAAAATGAACCAATTGCTTTTCAGTTAAATGTTTACAATTTAACTTTCTAAAAGAATTATGCATTTTTGAACATCACTGTCCAAGAACAAATCAAAAGAGTAATTGACCCAAATGTGTGATATATTAAAGCATAATATGACTTGGGATTACCTTAATAAATAATTTCTATATTTTATTTAGAACTTATTGATATCACACCCAATCCAAACAATGGTACAAGAGGAAGCTTACATGAAATTCTGAAATCACCACGTCTTCTGTCATCTCAGAACCAGCCTGATCCACCAGCTACTAATGATGTTCCAAAAGATGAACTTCAGTACAATGACCGTGTTCGTGCTGCAAATTGTTCCTGCTCTCAGGTAATGGTACTTAGTCAAAATTGGCATTTTTCAGTTTTGATATTTTATAACATTTTGTGTCAGCATTTCTTTCAGCTTCATTTTTAACATTTTCAGTGAGACTTGAAATATAAAGTTTTTAATTCCATGGCTGCATAAAACTGAGTGTTGATTTCTGTTTACAACATTAAGAAAACTTTTATTTTGTAATATATTGCCATCTACTTGCAGTGATATTCTAGAATAAAATCTTAAGCTTTTAAACTCATACAAAACTATCAAACAAAAAGTTAAACGAGAAAATCTTGTTTAATAGATGATAATTTGTAATTGTGTGCAATATTCACTTTTGTATTATATTACATCCATTTCCACATATAGTAATGCATAGTTTAAAGTTGTTAAGAATGATCTTAAAACTATTTTGTAGAAATGCTGACAATCAAAATTATTGATTTTGCAAAAGCTTGAAAAATTAGTGTGAGGTAAATATCTTTTTATGCAGCTGATGCTGTAGACTACATGTATTCAATTTCTGATGCAGTTTTATTCAAGGTTCCTTTAAATTTTAAAAAGGTTTGCTTTTTCATCAGTCAATGAATTTATAGTATATAAGCCTTTTAAGAATGTGGAAACTATAGTACTTTCATTTTCTACATCAAAATGAATTTGATTATTTAATTTTAAAAACGAGTTGAAACTCAGTGAAGTATTTTAGTTAAATATTAGATTTAATGTAAACTGATTAAATTACAGATGAAGTAATATAATTTAATTGTGGTATTTAGCAACTTAAGGACTTTTCTTGTATATTTTCTATCGCAATATTATGTATATTTTTATAGCTTATGTCGAATTATAATGCTACCACTGAAATCTGATCTACATTCAAAGAAAAAAATAACAGTGGACTTCATCTGCCTAAAGATCACCACATTCTAGATTAGAAATGCTAAAAAGCTCTTGTAAATTTTGAGTTAGTTTGTTTCACTTGTAAGCTGATAATATATTAATGTAATCTTATAAGTATGTTTTTGTCTAGCTCATTTTAAGCTTTCTCAAAATGAGCTATCTAAGATATCGTTTTTTCTACAGCCTAATAAACAGGTAGACGTCCAAGATCTTGTGTTTAAAAAGAAGCAGCATTTACCATTTGGTGTTCCGTACAGTTCTGAAGACAACAGCACTCTCCGTCTTTTGTATAATGAGGATTATATACTGGCTTTTGACTTGAAGTATCGTATACCAATGTGGACAGCTTTCACTCTTGATGGAAAAGTATAACCATTTAAAAATGTATACTAATATCTACTTCACAGTGTAAAAAGTTCCTGTTTATTATTTTTTATATTTTAATGCATTAATCTTTTAAAGTTCCGTTATCTTTTATAATGAGTATGGTAAAAAATATCTCTAAAGATATCAAACTCTTTGTTGTTTTATCTGCGGTTCTCCTATCCTGTAATAAAAATTAAATTTATAAAAACTGATAAAGAATAAATTCTCTGACACTATTTTTAGCCGATTTAAGATTTAGTAATCGTGAGCAAAATATTTTCTTTTTACCTTTGTAATTTAAGTCAACAAAGTATAAAGCAATCCCAATAAAAATCAATGCAAAAATCAGAATCAAATTAGTTGCAGCTTAATAAATTACAGGTACTCCTCACTTAACAACCACTCTGACTCAAGACCAGATCTCCAGTGCTCTGGGAATTCCCTTTCTCATCCTGAGCCGCACATTGGTAAAGCCAGAGCTGATACCAATGCCAACCCTAGATATAATATAATCAAGTGTTAAGATTTCACACATAGCCCGATTCAACAGCACCCTCAGAGGCACATCTCCTTTAGTTAGATGTGTACGGGCTTCATGAACCTGAGGTACCCTAGTGATCTTTTCTTTTTCCCATGGGGTTTACTGCCTCTAGTAAACACAGGGGTAGCGCTTCCTGGATACCCAAGCGATCTGTTTCTACTTTCATCCCACTGCTCTATTCCCTAATCACTCTTTGTTTCCTTTCACGACTTTTTTACTTGACATTGTCTTGTGTTTGGCACAGCTTGGCCAAATATGGCCCTTGCACCATTAAATCTAAAAACAACCAGCCCAATTCAACAGATTTGCCACTTCAGCCTCCACCACCAGCAAAACTTGACAAATCTAATACCAGAATGTTCTCATAATATTTTCTGTTAGTGATCAGCAAGCCTTGCTTACCCTACACCTGGAAAGTCCACTAAACCACACTAGTTATCAAAACTAGTTCCTTTAGACCTTTTCTTTATTCAGAATAAATATAAATGGTGGTTAAGATCCTTGCTCATCATTCAACTAATTCACTAATCAATTCATTTTTAAGAACAAAATTCAGTGTTAAGTGAGTACCTTATATATATTTCATCCAGTCTTGAGATCGATTTTCAGATTTCTGATAGCAGTATTCACAATTCAAGCATTATGCATCTCAGCCTGCAATTTTAGAACTTTAAACTTTTATCCAGTACAGCAAGAGTACTTGTTTTTATAAAGCTTAGTCTGCACTTGTAGGAACAGCATAATATTCTGATACAAACCACACATAGATTTTTATGCCCTGGGCAGCAAAAATGGTGTAGGTGGTTGCAAATTCCTTTCCTATGCAGAGTCGGAACATATTAAAGAATGCTAGTCTTGCATCTTTCAGGGATTTCTGAAGAAGGTTTATGTCCATTTCTTTTGTTCATTCCAATGTGCATAGTCTCATTGTCATACCATATGGTTGGGTTTCTCTGTTCAATGTAAGCATTATCACTACGAATGTAATTCCTTTATTGATTGCCCATCAGGGGCACATCTTTAAGTGTATATGGACTTCTTGACCCGAGGTACCCTAGTAATCTATTGTTTTCCCATGGGATTTACTGCCTCTGGTAAACATGGAGGTTGCAACCCAGGATGCCCAAGCGATCTTTCTCTACTTTCTCCTATCCATCCTTTCTTTTCACAATAACTTGACGTTGTCTGTCTTGTGTTTGTCACAGACAGACCAATTCTTGTATTTATCCATTATTTTTCCATCCGCAAAAACACTTGGTTTTCTGGATGGAAAAAATATTCCGGATTTTTCTTCAGGAAGAAATTTTCAAGTGAGGCCAATTTCGAAGATTTGGCATCAAACCTTGGCAGCCATGAAAGAAAAACATTGGAATCAGTGGTTGCTAGATTGTTGTATGAACCTTTGCCATTAATTTTCAAGAAAAACCTACGATGTACCTCTAAAACACTTTCGAAAATGTTTAATTGCTCATTTTTACATACATTTGGTGCCATTTTGTGTAAAATATTACGAAATCAGTTACACTGAGTTCGAACTTCCACCAAGATTATATCAGTAGTAGAGCAGAGTTACTTTTTCTACTTTAAATTGCTTTCATAAAGCTCACCAATTGTTCGCAATGTAGCCCTTTTTATTATTTTTTATTTTAAGAATTGGTTTTAGGCATTTTTCTTTTTTGACTGTTGCACCCATTGCTTTTTCTGCCATAAAAATTTTCCACAGGTATGGCTTAGATGTGACTTAAGTTTAATTTTGGAAAATTGGAACTAAATATTCTTTACTTGTTTTATACAAAAAATAGCATTTTGGCTTGTAGCATTATACTCTAAAGTAAATCTCTTCATTTGAAAGTGATGCTTGAGATTCACCGTATCTCAATAACATATCCTGAATTTTACACTTTTTTTAAATGTGATCAAGCAAGTTCCTTCTAAAATTGCACATTAGTGTTCCACTGCATTTAAAAAATTAATTTTGCTTGATCCTCTATTTATGACAAATGGATCAAGCATCATTTTTTCTTATAGTGGAGTTCAAGGTCTAGTGCCTGATTTGTTTTCACTACTTAACTTTGGTGATGATAGCTTATTTATCTTTGTTGGGGTGGCATTCATTGATTAAATCCATTTATAAATTAAATTTTGTTTCTGCTTCCTTTTAAACATGATTTTCGTTCAAGTGATACACTTCATTGGATGAACGAAATTTTATGGAGATTGTGTTGATCTTTTAGCAGGATGTATCTGATGTGGAAAATGTGTGCTGGACAGGTGATGCAAGAATCCCCTTCAGTGATACAGCTAATTGTGGGGACTATGACAAACCTGCTGTCAGGAAGCAGAACATTCTCCAGGGGACACTTTATCCACCTGGTGTGTGAACTTTTTATGTTCAAATTAAGTAATCTTTACATTTCTTTAATTGTCTTGCAAATGAATGTTTTTTCAATATGCTTTATAGTTTGATAATTTATCATTTTTATTTTAAATTCATCAAGTCCAAATTATTGAAAATTATTAAAACCAACTGCAACTATTTGAGTTAGAAATTGAGTGTCTAGAACTTTCCTTTCTTTCATGTAATACTTTAAGACTCATCAATCATTACCTTGGCTATTAAAGAGCAATTTAGACTAAAGTACAATTAAGATAATGAAAACAGATGACCAATTGGTCTAGTGATCAGGTGCTGGCTTTTTGATTGAAAGGGTCCTTTTTTTAATCTAGTCAAGCATGGATGTTTGTCCATCTGAACTGAATGTGTGAATTTTGTATAAGGGAGTTGTGCCTGGAATGTTTGTGAGGTGTAACATGAACCCACCCCTGTGGTGCACCATGATAATGCCAAGTGGTTTTAACGATTCTGCCCTTGTAGTGCCATTATGATTAATGTTCAATTGACTTCGCTTTGAAAAAATGAGGAAATCTTTATACTAAAATTCATAATTCTTAATTTCTATTTCTTTTCGTAGTGACTGTTGAATTATGGCAGCTATTATTTTTAATTTTTGTCTTCTCTTTATTTTTTTTAAATTATTGTATAATTTATCCCAAACTTTAAATTTTTTTTACTCTAAAGCAATGTACTTGTGTACAAATCAGCAAACTATTATTTATATCAATATTTCTGTTTATATTCTGTCAAAATATTTATAGGAATATTTCTGTTTATATATTCTGTCAAAATATTTATAGGAATATTTCTGTTTATATATTCTGTCAAAATATTATTTATAGGAATTTTATATTATATGAATATTTTCCTTTGCTTAGGTTTTTCAGATTCATCTATAAAAGAACAAGCTACCTACATAAGCAACTCAATCCCCAAGTCCTTAAACCACACAGCAATCATAGAAAAGAAATTAAATCAAATTATTAAAGAGTGGTCTGTTCAAAACGGTCAACTAAATGTGATGATGGGTCCAGCTTTTGACCTTTTAGCTACTGGTATAAGACCAGATATCAGGAAAATTATGTACGTATTTATAATTTTTTAGCATTTCTAATCTACTTGGATTGAAGTATTTGTTAATTAGTATTTGTAAAGATTAAATAGTGTACTTTTCCTTCCTTTAGAAGAACACATGAAAATAACGGTCCACTCATCATACCTACTCATATATTTGTAGTAGCAACTTGGTGCTCTGTAAAAGTTGACCAGATTAAAGATTGTGATACATCCAAGTTACATGCACAAGCTTTCTTGCTGCCAAATAAACCTTACCCAAACAATTGCGAGGTATGTTTTCTTTGCTTATAATTCATACCTACCACACTTGAGTAGCTGTTATTACACCCTTAAAATAATGAGTTTTTTGCATTGTTAATTAATATAAATTTTCAATGTATTTTTAATACACTAGATAGTTGCTAAGAAGTTTTTGATTTTATAGTAAATTATTCTTATAATGGCATGCCATATTGCTCTGTGTGGACGAAATGTTAAATATATCTAAATGTCAACTATACCTTAGTAGGAAAGGACCAAAATCCAATTTCGCCTATTTGGAGTTTTATCCACAAATCACCTCAAGGTGATGAAAGTTATAGAAAAAGTGCCAATATCATCCTTCCAATAGTTTATGAAGTGATCAAAACATGGGCAAGTATTTCTTGCTGTGCATTAAAAATTAAAATTACTAAATCGGGGTTATCAAAAACTTTTGATAACCCCGGACATTGGCCCTTTTTACTACCAAGGTACAAATATATAAATCTCTTATGAGAATCAGAAAGGCCTCATTTACATTTCTCTTTTCTTAATGACTTGATCAAGCTTCTCAGAACTCTGCTGACAAATAGAATCTGTAGGAAAGCAAGCAACATTTCAATATAGCCCATGGTATCATAGAAACCATAAAATTTGACAAGTTCTAAATGTGCTCGAATTCAAGCAATTTTTCAGTAAATTCTCCCTTAAATTTTTCAACCAGCTTGAGAATATTGATAATGATATCAAGCATATCCCCAGGTATGACCTTCGTCATCCATCTAACCGAAAACGACCTAGAACTATTCTCAATTATTAACTTAAACTAAATCTTAAAACCACAAGCTCCACCTGCCGAAAGAGAAGCAAGCTTTCTGATTGGTGCCCCATCCCTCACCCGCTACACCATTCCTCCAAGATCCTATAAAGGCTCCGAAAAACTCATTTCTGTTCAGTCGAGATACAAATTTGATAAGATAGAGGGTCCCTAAGCCCAGGTTCTCCATGCACCCCCAAACCATCCAGAGCAACATTTTAATAAAACAAATGTAATGAGGGGTCTCGTGAAATATGGTTTAAAGATGTGCCTTTGCGGAAATTTGAAAGGGAAAGTGTACGACAACAACAGTATACACTGTCCTTTTTGAATTTTGGGACTGCAGTTGCCCAGTTGGAAGATTTACAAATTAACAGGAGGGTTGCAAGTTCAAAACTCAATCCAACTAAAGACCATCGTGTATGTGGTGGCTGGTGCACATTAAATCTGTTGTGGTCTCAAATATCCTCATGTTGGCATCGTGCGGATGTCTGGAGAGTGGGGTGCCAGCTCAGGTGTTGACCTTGCCGTCTGACCGTGATTCAAAATTACGTGGTATTGTCCTTGGTTCTTTCTCTTTGGGATTGATCCCTAACTGTCGCCAATAGCCCATTGTGTTGCTCCAGTGTGATGTTAATTAACTAACTACCCATTTGAATTTCCTACAGGCATGTCTT
Organism: Meta bourneti; assembly: GCA_933210815.1. Classification (NCBI taxonomy): domain Eukaryota; kingdom Metazoa; phylum Arthropoda; class Arachnida; order Araneae; family Tetragnathidae; genus Meta; species Meta bourneti. Next base: position 65,114,627 of record OW119925.1, read on the forward strand.
TAGACCATATTTCATGAGATATTCCACATACAGTAACAAGACCGAGATGGGCTGTTTTTTCATGACCCACCCTGAATAATAGTGTTTGGCCAATTGCAATAGATCTTGTCTCTTCTATTGCATGTTCAAAGTACTATTTCATTTTATTGTAAAAGGTCACTTATTGAGATTTTCTACTCTTGAATTTCATTGAGTGTTTGCATTTATGAAAGTGTTAGTTTTAGTGTGTAATAATTTTAAACTAAGAGGGTTGTGTAAAACCTTTCAATTTTCTTTGAACTTGTGGTAATGCATTAAATCCTGATGTTTTTATTTAAAAAATTACTTTTTATTCTGGGACTGATGCAGCCTAATTTGTTTATGTTTTGAGTAGAAGAGTATTTTTGAAACATTCATATTCTGAAACCTAAATTTAAAAATTTATGCTTATTTAAATAGTTATTTTATTTTTATATTTCATTTATAAATCATGCAAAAGGGAACAAAACTTGTTCTGATTATTTGAGCGGAATTTGATAAAAGTTTGTAAAATCATGCGAGTTCATTACAACAAGCTTTGAACAATACAAGGAAAAGACAGATAAACGCAATAACATTTTACTAAAAACTATTACCTAAAATTACTCATTGTTCTTATTTGCTACAAAAGAAAAGGACAGCTGAAGTAGTATAAAAGACAAAATCACTTAAATGAATTTTACCCCCCCCCCCTACAATGATAAATACTTTAAATGAAAGTAGTTTTGGAAGATTATTTGAAGACAGAAAGGATGCTAATTTATTTCATCTTTTAAAATTTTAAACAATTCTATTATTGTGTGGGTTTTATTCAAGTAAAGGAATGAAAGCATTCACTTTCTCGGAGAGCATTACTGATGCCTGACCTGCATTAATGTGTATTCAAACCTATTTGAATTTTTTCATATTTTTTTTAAATGCTAAAACTTGCATATTTTCAGTCTGGAGAAACTGTGATTCAAAGGAATGTTGCCCGAGTGGTTGATGTGGAAAATTTAACTGGTCTTTCATTTTACACTGGACTGCCAATATACGATGCCATACGACTCAGGACTATGATGCCGCAAAGATCTGTTTCTTGAAAGAAATATAGTTTCAAATTTTACAAAGTTAATTTTATTTGTTGTGAAAAGGGTTTTAATAAAATTTGATAAAACTTTTTGTTTAGGGTCAGTATTTTTAAAACACTTGCACTATTAAAACTTTTTTCCTAAGCCAGAGGAGAGATCTCCAGCCATTACTCTGTTTGACCCAATAAAGGATAGCTGTTTTTCCAATTGTCAGTACTTGAATAAAAACAGTTTGTATGTCTCTTTATTTATCATCTGTTTGCATAGATATCCTTCCCTATTTGTAATAAGATAATATAAATTATTGTGTGTAGCATTTTTAATGCCTTTGGGTAAAGCCAACACCAAAACACATGTCACTTAGTAGGTGTCAATGATTAAAATTCCAAAATGTGTATAGTCCTACCATGAGAATTGCTCCCAAAACCGTCTGGGTGGTGGTTGCTGTAGAAACAGGGCTCATTTATTTTGAGTAGGGGTAACTCTCGAGAATGACTTAATTTTATTTTGATTTTCACGAATGTTAGCTTTGGAAAGAAGTAGTCAAATATAAAATTTTTAAGCAAGTAAAAGTCTTAAGTATGTTTTTGATTTATCAAATGTGACAAACTTGAAGATATTTCTTCAAACGTTCCCTATGAGAAATGGGATAGATTCATTTCTATGGTAACACACAGGGACATACTTTGGAGCAGTTCTTGTGGTAGACGGACAGTGCACATAAGAATTCTATTACTTACCTGTTGTATGCTCAACAGCCTAAATAAGCTCAACTAGATAGAAGAAAAAGATGAGTCACCAGAATTAGCACCAAATCATTGCACATACCGAATTCTGCAAAGGACCTAAAAGTCTGCGACCGTTTCGAGCGGAGTAAAAACCTACCATCGTTCAGAATCAAAATAAATGTGAAGGAAAAACAAATTTATTGACAATACTCTTCCACTTATTCAAGAGAAGACAACATAAGGCCCCACATTTTCGTGTTTAAGACCGTTCCACGAGATTCGTATACTCTTATAAATAAGCGCCTCAAGGTCAGACTATCCTGCTCTGCAACCGCGGTTGCGTCTGCACCGAACTTATGTATGATGCTGCTCCGACGAGAAAGCAGTTGACCTTGGTTAAGTCGATTTTTGAAAAGGTGGAAATAACTGCCATACGCAAAAGCATGATGGCGATCCCCGTGGGTGTTTTCCCTGCCGACTCGTCACTGTTGTCTTTCCGGCATTGAACGATAAACTTAACGAGAACCAGAATCCTCCTTCAAGACGCCTGTTGTGGAATCACTTTGTTTATGTTACCAGTCTCCTAGTTAGTCTCGTGGCTTAGTGGGTATGCCCACTGCGCTAGCAACCTTCGAGTTGTAGGCGGTGCAAGTTCGATTCCTGTGAGGTGCATTCCTCCCTGGGTGTATTTCTTCTGTGTCAGTAAAACTTTCATTGTGTGTCTATTATTTAATTTTCCATATCGTGTCTGGCACAGCATGGTCAAATATGGGCCTTGCGCCATAAAACCCCTAAACCAAGCAATCTAGTTAACTATGTAATAGATTCGTTCAAAACCACGTGACTCGACTTCCACTTCCTGGGAGCCGGACTGTGCCCCACTTCAAATAAAGCTAATGACTGATTCGCTTAAGATGGAATCCTAACCGGAAACTGAGATAAACAAGAGAACTTGAATTTATTTCAGCGGTTTATATACATTTCGACGGTGCAGGTTACTATGATAATTGTAAGGGAGAACTATGCCTTGAGCTAAAAAGTTAAGCAACTAGAAAATATTGCTTTTTAAAAATGCTGAAGTGAGAAAAAGTGTTGATAACAGCAGTCGGATAATTTTTGTGTGTGTGTTTCAGATGCTATTTCTCAAAAAATACTTACCTCCAACACACCTATTCTTATTGATCACGTAAACAAGAAATGGGTTTTTCCAAGGGACAAAAGTCATCTGACCGTGATTCAAAATTACGTGGTGTCCGGATCTTTCCCTTTGGGATTGATCCCGGACCGTCACCAATAGCCCGTTGTGTTGCTCCAGTGTGACGTCCGGAATCTATCCCAAAGATCCGAGGACAACACCACGTAATTTTGAACCACGGTCAGATGACGAGGCAACACCTGAGCTGGCACCCCACTCTCCAAACTTCCACGCCAACGTGAGGACATTTGAGGCCACGACAGATTTAACGTGCACCAGCCCCCTTTGTTCACGACGGTGTTTGGCTGGATTCGAACTCGCAACCCTTCGGTTGCAAGTCCGTTACTCTTCCAACCGGGCCACCGCGGTCCATTACTTTAAGGAGTGAATATCTCAAATTCAATACTTCCCTTTCTCTGTTACATTTTGTTTTGATATTTGATCAGGTAAATATACATATATAACTTTTATTGTTCATGTTCATAAGCTTTAACATTCACTAGCATTCATAGACTAGTCTCGCTTTGCAACAATTTCCCAAATATTTATGGGTTGTTATAGACCGGTTGGAAGAGTAGCGAATTAGCAACCGGAGGGTTGCTTGTTACTCGATCCAATCAAAGACCGTCGTACGCGTGGGGATGGTGCCAGTTAAATTTGACCTCACGTTGGCGTGGTGTGGAAGTTTGAAGAGTGGGGTGACAGCTCAGGTGGTGAACTCTTCATCTGACCGTGATTCAAAATTACTAAGTGTGTCCTCGGATGTTTCTCTTCGGGATTGGGGGACGCCATGGTTCAGTGGGTATGCCCACTGCGCTAGCAACCTTCGAGTTGTAGGCGGTGCAGGTTCGATTCCTGTCGGGTGCATTCCTCTCTGGCCGTATTTCAATCTTCTGTGTCAGTAAAACTTTCAGTGTGTGTCTATTGATATTGAATGTCTTGTCTGGCGCAGCATGATCAAATATTGCCCTTGCGCCATAAAACCCCAAAATCAACCCTTCGGGATTGATCCTGGACCGTCACCAACAGCCCGTGAGTGTTCAGTGTGATGTTAATTCTACTACTAACCCAACAATGTATTCCTTATAAGACAGTTTAACTTTTAGTTCAACGCTAACAAGTCCATTATATTCAGCTAGTGAGGATTAATCAGACACATCAACACTTTAAACGAAGATAAAATTGCAAAACTGAGTGGGTCATTGTCATACTCGAAAATTGAAGAGCGTGAAAAGCAACAAAATCTGTTTTTATGATAGGACATTGCTCGCTTGTGTAATCTTATAAATCTTAAAATTTAATAAAAAACATTTAAAATGAAATTTCAGTGTGAAATCTGCGTAAAATATCGAAGTTCAAAGCCGAAACATCTAACTGATGCATGACTGTCCAATGTTGATAATCAAATGGCCGAAAAACAAATTGAAAAAGTAGACAACTTTGAAATCGAATACTCATTCAGCAAGACAACTGAATAAATGAAACGATATCCTTCAGAGACTTTTACTGCCATATCTTAGGAAAGTCAAACGTAACGTGGCAGCTGTTCAGCCAGAGAAGTTAATACCATTTTATTTCAGATTCCGTACCATAACCTAGGTAAAAATGATTTCTTTTGTAGAGATGGTAGAGATGATGCATTTTCTTTACAATTTTTTTTACTATAACAAATAAATTTTAAAGTAAATCTTATAAGACGCTGATTACAAGTACTTAAATTTAACGAGTGAGAAATGGTGCTATAAGGATTGAAAACCGCTACGCTTCTGGCAGTGTCAATTCGAATATTTAAAAAATAAATCATAGGGTGGATATCCCATGTTTTCGTTTTAGTCTGTTTCTTAGGAATAATTTTTGGAAACAGTGCTAATTTATGGGAAATAACACTGATCCACTTGAGCTCGACGAAACGGAGCAAACGTTCGTCGATGTCTTCATCCAGAGCATGATCAACTCAAGAATTCGGGAAAACCGGAAACACGGATTTCGATCAAGTCACTGACACTTTGCTGAAGGCCATGTCCCTCCTCAAGCAGAGGGAGTATGTAGACGCTGCTCAGAAGAAAGCCCTGATGTTGGCCTTCTGTGCTTCTATCGCAGAGGTAATTGTGCAACATTGCGACACAAAAGTCGCTCTTGATGAGAAGACGAAAATCGTCACCGATGCATTGAGAAAGGCGTACATGGCCACCACCGAAACACCTAACAACGTAATCAAAGACGTTAAGTTACTGGTTGGAATTTTCGTGGCTGCTGAGGGATACGATCTTGTCGATTATTTCTTCCCGGACTATCCAGTAACAGAACCTGTTAGCTTTCCAGTAGCAGTAGGTCCTGAAGCAGGCCAGCAGTTTTACATACCACTGATTCCACAGCCAATAGGATATGGTATGGGTCCTCAAATTCAAGAGTTCACATACAGACCACAATATGAAGGATTCCCTTACAATCCTCGAGAACTTAGCCTAGACAAAGCTATCCTGTTGATCCCAATATCCAAGGTAAGTGGTAAAAAATAGTAAATTGATTTCAGTTAGGTTTAGAAACTACATTTTTTCTGCAATTCCTTTAGTTAGATTGAACAGTGCTTTACAAACTTTCTAATAGTGACACCCACAAACTATTTTATTTTTTGTGGCACCTTTCTTTATATCATTTACATGACGGATTTTCAGTGTAAACAAACAAACCAGACGGAAACTGAAAGTTTTGCATCCACTACCCAAATGCTCTCTCGTGATAAATATTAGGGTTACCTTAAAATGGGTTTATCTCCGTTTTGACGACGTTCGGCGTTTAATCTAATTGGTGTTGACCAATCAACTTATTAAATCAATTCTGGACTGTAGTGGGTCAGTCGGTGAGTGATCAGCGACCAGATGTGTTCCAAGGGCGACAGATCTGGTGAACGAGCGGGCTATAAAAGAAATGAAATATGGTGGATATTGAAAAATTGTTGTATGCCACATGGAGTCGAGCATTGTCCTATTGGAAACTGTCCGCATGCAAGCCCTGAAGATAAAGGAGATTGGCAGGTAGTTAATTAACATCTAACTTAACCACTCTTCAAACTTTCGTACACGACGGTCTGGCTGGACCGAGTTTCGAACTCGCAACCCTCAGGTTGCTAATCCGCTGCTCTTCCAACTGGGCAACAACGCCCCAATAAAGGAGGACAATAGACTCCAAACCTATAAAGATGTAGCGGTGGATGTTGAGCTTACCGGTAATGTATACTAAGTGGGTGCGGAAGTAGAATCCAATGGCATCCTATACCAGAAAGCCAGGTGATGGATCAGTATTGATAATGCAATTCTGTTGATTGATAATGCAAGTCTGTCGTTGCGATGACGCCAGTCTCGGGATCCGACCATCGTGGTGCTGTAGACAGAATCGAGATTCGTTTGAAAAGATGATGTCCATAGGCGGCATTCTACGCACCATTGCCACAAACGCTTGTGGTGTAGTCAAAAAAATTCGCAACTATGGATATCTTGAAAATATTCCCCACGGCTTCATACGACGACGAATTGTGCATGCTGATGCAGGTTGGTGTACAACACACCCTATTTCTTGAGCTAGAGTTCTTGATGTTGCAGTACGATCCGTAATAGCCATGCGTACAAGATATCTGTTCTCTAGTTCAGTGGTGTGACGAGGCTGCTTTGGATCATTCACATTGATCAGTTCATTCCTCCAGCACCCACCGATTCTATATTCCCACCACTGTGGCTTGATTTCGTCGAACACAATCACCGATTCCTCTGAAGGACCATCTGTCTTGTTAAGGCACAATTCTGTCAAACTTGGAAAAATGCTCGTATAACTGCCACCTTTTTCGACGAAGCATACTTAACCTTCCTATACAGGAACACAGGAAGGATATACAGGATCTGAGAGTAAACACAATTCCAATACTTAAAACAGGTTCTTTGTTCTCCCTTTTTAGACTGAGGACCGCGGTAGCCCGGTTGGAAGAGTAACCGATTAGCAACCGGAAGGTTGCGAGTTCGAATCCAGCCAAACACCGTCGTGTACAAAGGGGGCTGGTGCACGTTAAATCTTCCGTGGCCTCAAATGTCCTCACGTTGGCGTGGTGTGTAAGTTTAGAGAGTGGGGTGCCAGCTCAGGTGTTATCTTGTCATCTGACCGTGGTTCAAAATTACGTGGTGCTGTCCTCGGATATTTCCCTTTGGGATTGATCCCGGACCGTCACCAATAGCTCGTTGTGTTGCTCCAGTGTTAGTTAATTAAAATACCTACCTACCCTTTTTATACTGCTTACGGGGACGTTACTGATACACATGATTTACATATACGCTGCGGTGGTAATCATTTCCTTATCCTTCCATTATGCATAGTGCAAATTTCAAGGGATTGGATGTATCATACTTCATGCAGTGGCGGTTTTTCAGGGGAAGGAAGAGAAATGCCACTTCCCAACATTTTTCATCAAATTCATTTTTCAAATTACATTTCTCGAATTAGTCTTTTTCAGTATTTCATATATATTTTGCTAACCTATGGAAATCAATTTACCCAGATGAATTATATTTATTAAAAACTAATTCAGATAATAAAGCCGTCTTTCTAGACTTGAATATATCCACTTTAAATAATAAAACTGATATTAATATTTATAAGAGAGATTATTTTGAATTTCCGGTTTTTAAATTAATATATAGGGATTCAAATATTTCTAAAAGAACGTATAATACAATTGCTAGTCAACTGGTGCGTTTCAATAAAATTTGCAACTCTAAATCTAACTTCCTTTTTTGCAATGTAAATAATCTCATTAACACACTTCTTAATAATAAATACCCACTCTTTTTATAAGATTATTTTTGAAAGATTTAAAAATACTAATATTATTTAACTCAGCGTTTCTCAACCTTTCAGTATTCGCGGCCCAGCTTTCAATCATAATTTTCATCGCGCCCCCCGCTTACAATAAAATGTATACAACAATAATGTATATTGAGTATTTTGGATTCTGTTTTTAAATTATTTTTAACTAACTGCCAAAAAAAAAAACAAGAGTAAAAGCGAGCCAACGTTGGCGAGAAACCACATCTGGCATTTTGCCAAGCGGGCGGTGAACAGATGAAGCGAATGAAAGCGGGGAAAATTTAAATATTATACGTATTTGAAATGAAAGCCAAACAGGGAGATAACGTTAAAAGAATATGAAAGAAAAATTCGTTAATGAAAGTTAACCTAGACGGGGTGAGCTAAATTTAGAAACTGGGAATACATTTTTTCGAATAATAAAAGAAATAAAACAGAAGCATGACTAAACAAAAGAGAAAAAAAATAAGTAATGTTTGTGGAAGGGAATCCACACGACCGATGGCGTCTCGAGCATGCGCAGAGCAAATGTTTTCTCATAGGAAGAAGGAAAATGTTCGATAACACAAGTTTCAATTCCAGCCAGTCTCATTCGAGTCGATCCTTCTATCGCTATCGAATCTATCGTGAATGTGTATGTTATATATGTTTTCGTGTTAATTGCAATTCACCATATTAAATATTCACGGCAGCAGATTTATGCAGACTCATGGATCAATTTTTAAGCGGAAGTAAGCGAGCATTAGACGATAGTCAAGCATCAACAAGTACACAGACGAGCGTGGTTCCGAAAATATTCTCAAGAATACTTAAATTTTGGGTTTACCAGTACTGAAGTAAATGAAGAAGAAAGGCCCCTGTGTATCATTTGCTCAAAAATATTGGCCGCAGAAAGTATGAAACCTAATAAACTTAAACGACATTTGGAAACGCTTCATAGTGAATACGTCAACAAACCCAGAGAATTCTTCGAATTAAAATTAAAATCATATAAAAAGCAAAAATCATTTTTTAAAGAAACTTTGTCTGTGAATAAAAAAGCTTTAATTGCATCTTACAAAGTTTCATATAAAATAGCCAGATGTAAAAACCTCACACCATTGGTGAAGAGCTTATTTTGCCAGCAGCAATTGAGATTGTAGAAACTATGTTTGGAGATAATTTTTCAAAACAATTGCAGTCCATACCTCTTTCAAATGATACTGTTGCTCGTCGAATTGGTGATATAGCTGAAGATGTACAGTGTCAGCTTTTCTCGAAGTTGCATGACAATTGTTTTCAATACAGCTTGATGAAGCAACAGATAGTAATAAAGATGCTCATTTAATTGCCTATGTTCTATTTTGTGATAATATGTCAGTAGTAGAAGAACTACTTTTCTGCAAACCAATAGAACTCAAAACAACAGCGCTCGCATTATTTGCTATTTTAAATGATTTTATGAACGAGGCAAACATAGAATGGAAAAATTGCGTCGGAATATGCACCGATGGTGCTCGTTCAATGTCCGGAAGATTCCAAAGTATACAAGCACTTGTAAAACAAAAATCGCCTCAGTGCGTCTGGACACATTGCATGATCCACGGAGAAGCTTTGGCTTCGAAAGAAATGAGTCCTGGTCTGAATATTGTGTTAACTACGGTTGTAACCGTAGTAAATTATATAAAAATGAGACCCTGAAATCGAGAATCTTTTCCGCACTTTGTAAAGACATGGGTTCAATACATTCAGCGTTACTATTTTATTGCGAGGCAAGATGGTTATCACGTGGGAAATTTTTGCAACGTGTTTATGAATTAAGAGAAGAAATCGCCATTTTCCTAGAAGAAAACAGACCGGAAGCCGAGAATTTTCGCGATGGTTTATTTGTGATGAAATTGAGCTACTTGGTCGACATATTCGAGAAATTAAATAACTTGAATCTTCAACTCCAAGGAGCAAATACACATATGTTGGATACGAGTAATAAAGTTAATGCTTTTTGTAGAAAATTGGAATTGTGGAGCAGAAATTTAAAGCAAAAAACCAAACAATGTTTGCAAATGTGGATGATTGTACTAAAACTTACAAGGCTGAAGAACATGTAAAAGTTGTTTTTGTAACCATTGAAAATCATTTAGCCATGCTGGCAAAGAATTTTAAAAAGTATTTTCTTACTGACGACAAAATGTTAGCAAGTTACGAGTGGGTTAGGGATCCATTTCATAAGACTCCCGAAGGACTCTCAATTGATGAGGAAGAAAAATTCATAGACTTCACGACAAGTGGCGAAACCAAAAGACAATTTAGTAATAAATCACTATTTGAATTTTGGGCAGGAGTAGAGGATGATTTTTCTGCACTAAAAACAAGGGCATTTCGCATTCTATTATCGTTTTCAACATCCTACCTTTGTGAAACTGGATTTTCTGCTGTGGCTTCTTTGAAGACAAAATATAGATCTCGGCTAAATATAGAAACAGAACTGAGAGTGGCTATTTCTAATATTAAGCCTTCCTTCGAAAAACTTTGCTCTGCAAGACAGGCCCAAGGAAGTCACTAATAATTATTAAATTTGTTTTTAATTTAGTATGTTTTGATTAAGTAAGTTTTGATTTAGTAAGTTGTTTTACTTTATTTGTTAAATATGACGAAATGTATTTTGTTTTCTATGTGTATGTGTGCTTTCCTTTCAGTCAGTTAATCAATTTTTTTAAATAATATTTTCTCTTGGATATTCTCGCGCCTCCCCTCTAGTGTGCTCGCGCCCCCCTAGGGGGGCGCGCCCCACAGGTTGAGAATCGCTGATTTAACTGATGATTTACCCTAATGGCTTATTTTGGAGACTTTCCTGTTGACTATCAATTCTATCTGATGTACTAATTATAATAGGACTGTTAATTTATTAAAAGACTGGATTTGAATACTATCTTTTCGGTTTCCGGTTCCGATAAACCGATTCGGATTTCCGTGTCGGAATAGGAATTCCAGTTCCGAATTCTCAACTGTGATTTTTGGGCGCTATGAATGGCATTTACTGGCGGTCCTCATGTAGGTTGCGGCGGGTTGTTGTCGAGCTGAGGTTTATTAATGTGGGTAAGTTTGTATTCTCTTCTACAATTTTGTATTGTACTTGTCTTTGGTGTGTGTCCTTGCATGTCCCCGGTTTTGATTTTCTAATTTTGCCTTTCTGCTTATGGTGTTTGGAGGGGTGTATGGGCTACTTTTGGTGAACGCGCAGAAAACACCATATTGTGTTGAATGGGCGTGGCTCCTCCCTGTGATGACGCCCTGATCCACCAATATATATATAAATATATATATATATATAAATTATATATATATAATATATATATAAATATATATATATATATAAATATATAAATTATATATATATAATATATATATATAAATATATATATATATAAATATATATATATAAATATATATATATATATAAATATATGTATATATATAAATATATGTATATATATATATTCAATATTTCTACATAAAATTTCTTTTACGACTTATAAATTTCTAAAGTATTTACAAATATGAACGAATGTAATGTCGCAGAGCGCGTTATTCAATACTCGGAAAATATCTTGCAATGCTTACGATTTTAGACAGCGGAAACTTAGCAGGAAGTTTTTGCTGAAAAATAGCTGCTTGTATTCCATAAGCCAGATTCAAAAAGACGTATTAGTGACGCTTATGAAGAAACAGTCATTTTACGATGACATACCAGATAGATTTGCAGCATTAAAGGACAGAAGAATTGATTTAATTTACAGAAAATAGGGTAAATCCCCATTAACTAATTTTCGGAACTGCTATCTTTTCATATCACTGGCATGGCCAGGATTTAATTTTGGGTGATTCGGGGAGGCCCTTCCCCAATTTTTCCAACTACGAGCCGCCTCTGCCTTCATGATGTTGTCACATTGGCGTGGTGTTTAAGTTTGGAGAGTTGTGTGCCAGCCCAGGTGTTATTCTCGTCATCTGACCGTGGTTCAAAATTAAGAGGCGTTGTCATTGGATTTTTCCCTTCGGGATAGCCGGTTGTGTTGCTCCAGTGTTGATTACTACCTACCTTCATGGTGTTGCATTTTCGATGACCAGTAACGTACTTCTTCGGAAGATCACAGTTGATAGTTACGTTTCAGGATTGTTTACAAAGCTTTCTATTATTCATGCCTTTACTGAACGCAATAGTTATTCATAACATTTGGATATAAAATCGGATAGGCTATGTCAGCACAGTCGCAGGGTTTTGTGTGAATACGTCTCGTTTTAAACATATAGTATTAAATCGTTTCATGCTCCACGTCCGAAGTCTCATGCATTCTGCCGTCAACATTGCGGTGTTTATCGAAAGCTGACGAGTTGCCCTTCCGCATAGATTACGTTATGTATTTCTGCTTGGCATTTTGACGAATATATGCCGACAGTGTGACATTTTTAAAATTTTGCAACTGTGATTCAAAGTTTCACAACCAACACCGTATTCTATTTCACTTATAATGTTTTAAATCAACAGATTTTGACGTTAGCTTTCGTTTGAGACCAATTTTGACGTCATAGCGCCTCGCAGTCCCGAGCTATATGATTTGAATTTTTGTGCGGCACGGTCGAAAGTCTCCAAAAACTCGCCCCTCCGCTGATTATAGCGGCGCACGAAATCAAAATCACTAACGAGTCTTTGTTCCCTCAGCTATCGAATGGCACTAGGTTGGTTTGATTCGCGTTTAAAAACAATTAGACAGAACTCGATACCCGTATTTTCGTAAAGCTCAACTCAAACTGTAGACTTTTATGCTGTGCTTATTAAAAAGTTTAGCTCTAGTTCATTTCTCGTGTTTTCAAGCGTTGTGAGTGATCAAGTAGTTTCAATATGCAGCTTTGTAACAGTAGCCCCACAGGTTAATCAAGGCCGTCTAGATTCAAGATGGCTCTTTAGATGCTTTAGGCTCTCTCTAGATGTCCTTGGATGAACCCAAGATAAAATTTGGGAATTCTGCCCCAACTAGCACAGAAGTGGTTTTTCCGTCGCAGAAAGGAGCAGCTGTCATATACGTCATAGAAACAGAAATATACCAACGATTATGTCTTTATCTTTTACGCCACATGTTACAAACACATCTGTCGTCGCAAAACACCACCACTAAAGCAATTCCTCGTTTATGTTTCTATCTTAAGGCCAAACTATTGAGGTAGCAGCGTTTACCACAATTCTCAGCTGTTCGTCTTATTCTCAATACAAACAGCGTAAATATGAAAGGAAGAAAAGGCAATATGCCATTGATATCTGAGCGTCCTATTCGCATATGCATATGATACCTATCGATTATCGTCAACATACGTGGCTATGCTTCTTGGATCTGTCTTGACTAGCGCGGTGTAATAAAGAACTGATGCTTTTAACTGGGAGGTTGAACGGTTTCTTATAGCGAAAAAGATTTGACTTGCAACTTCAGAAGACATGTATTTTTCGTTTTAAAAAATTAAGTATTTTAATGGTGACAGGCTATCGTAGTTCTCGAATTCTGACACCTAGGATCTGTTTTCTTGTGCATTCAAGTCTCATATATGTAGGTATTAGCTCTCTGTAGTTGGAAGTAAGAAAGTGCATCCTTTCTGAAAAATGATGGACGAGTCATGCCGATTTGTCAGCAAATTACTGCATACCTGCATTTCTGTTTCTAAGCAGATTCAAATTCAGATTTTAACTATCTCAAATTTTCCAACAATTGTTTGTGATTGGTTAGTTGGTATCTCGCTCTATTGTCATTTTCTGCAACACGAGAGTTGATTCGTGCTTGACACCTACGACTTTACCGATTTCGAAAACGATCAACGAATAACTCTCGTGTAGCAGAAAATGACCATAGAGCGACATACCAACCAACCAATCACGATTGTTGGAAAATTTCCTTACTTTATCGTTTTCCAAATCAGAATTCCAATTCTGGTTAAGATAAAATCAAAATTGTACGAATAAATATTAAATGACAATAAATTAAAAAATCCATCACGAGCTCGAATTCTCATGCTCTAACCACTATATTTTAAGGTAACCCGATATGCATCATGCAAGCGCATTTGGGTTACTTAAATAAAATCTTCATGTTCTGTCAGGTTCGTTACTTTGAACTGAAAATCCCTCTCGTAAAACAGCCCATGCTGGAAAGATATTCTTCAATTCATCAATTTCATATACTTTTAAGAAAAAGGGTTTCGCACAAAAAGACAAGAAAAGATCGAGTTTATTTTTTACTTATTTGCCCTTCCGTAATACAAGCTATTTATTTCCCTTGGGAACTTTGTAATCTATCTAATCAGTGATTTATGATTACACGAAGTCGAATATCTGGAGATGATTTTCTGCTTTGGAGTACCCGCATAAGATATTGTTTCCTTTATCAGTTTGAAAGATAATAGGAGAGGGCCTTATTATTCATTAGACTTGAGCATAATACCCACAAAGTGTTCCTAGCTTGTAGTAAAATGTTTGGTTGCTCGAAGGTAATTGGCATTTAGTCAGTATTATAAATACGTTCGCATATTGCTAATTATCACTAAGGCTTAAAAGAAATGAAAACTAAATTTATAAACTAAATCAAATCCATAGTTTTTCATTTGTGATTATGTAGTCGAGGAAATATTCTCTTAATTTTATATAAAATTATATTTAAAAAGTTTTAAACTTTTTCTTTATATATTTGTACCATGTATATTTTTTGGTTGTTTATGAGTGAAAAAGCTATTTTATTTTCTGATATATTCTGTAATTATCATCTGAAAGTAAACATTCTGTCCTTAAAAGAACAAGTTTTTATAATAGTATAAATTAAATGAAAATATATGTAAATGAATGAACATACTAAAATCAATATTTTTGTAGTATTGTATACCTTTATCTGAAATCTCCTAAAGAGATTTCCGTAGGTCTTTTCGAACAGGAGGACTCCATGTATTGACCTAGGATATACCGCCTACGAAAATCCGGTAAGCTCTTCGGGAAATCACTTCTAAGGCAGTCCGATTGGAATCCTCCAAGGGATATCTATAATCTGTCCTATTTCTTCTATGGATGCTTTTGGGAAGCCTAGGAATTCCCTGGGAGTTCCTAGAGTAGATGTATGCTATATAGGATTCTATTTTAATTTAAAAATTTGTTTCGATAATTATAACGTTCTGGTGCATATTAATATTAATGACGATATTGAGAAAATAACACCGCGAACAAAAGCCAAATTTACCTGATTTGCTTACTAGAAACCAAAACGTACTGAGAAGAAGCAATAATAACACGAGATTAATCATATAGGTGTTAATTTTGTTATTTCGTGGGTGCCGAGTTTTATCGAAGTCACTTGGAAACGATATTCAGACTCTTCGAGTCGTGAGAATAGAGACAGAAGCTTCCAATCTAACATTCAATCTGTCGTACATAGTTATGTAAGAAGAGAGGGAAGGACAAGCTCCCCCGAAAGTATTGTTTCCTTGTTTTTATGTCCCAAATCAGATTTCATAAACGTACGAAATACCTTTATGATATTTATCATATTAGATAACTTATTGAAGTATTTATTTATTAAAGTAATCAAAACTAGGAAATAAGAAATTATGAAAATTAAGAATTTGTCTTCACACCAATATACCCATATCACGATATACTAGTAAGTCCCTCGGACTAGTGGGTAGCCATGTGAGGGAGATACAAGCTCACATACTACCCATCTAATCTGCGCCATATAATTGTCCTGCAAGTCTCGATTCAAATCGGGTATGCATTTTTGGACATGCTTATCCAAACCGGTTTTTCATCAAGAAATAAACAATTTGTCACATTGATGTTTGATGTAATAGATGTTATTCTTATTTATTAAAAATATATAGGTATTGTATAAAAATATGCACTATTATTCATTTAATCTTTTCATAGGCCATTTATAATTATATGGCACAGTAAGGTTTTCCAATTATTAAAGTGATTGGAATTGTTTATAAATTTTCTCCTTATTCAGATTGCACTTACTGTTCTGATTTTTATTGGAGGATTTTTTGCTGTAACGTCTTGCAGCGATACAAATGATGAATTGGAAAGTGTAGCTTTTGAAGCACCCCAAAATGGAGGTAATTCTTTTTAAAATCCTTAAAAGCTCTTTTATTGCTGTTAAATGGAATTTGATTACTGCGGCTAAAAGAAATGGACTAGAAGTGACACCAAATAGGACTCTAGTCATTCGTAGAATTTTCGGTTGAATCTGGGATATATCATCTGGTAAATCGTCTATCCACAAAAAACGGACTGCATCACGATCAGTCTCAGCAAGACCAACTTGCAGAAATGCCTTTTCTATATCAGCAATAAAGGCGATACGATTGAGTCGAAATTTAAGTATGAGATTTAAAAGATCAGGATTTAAGTTAGGTCCTGGATGCAACAAATCATTCAATGAAGGAGCATGAGGAAGATGTGACGATGCGTCGAAGACGATCCTCAATTTAGTTGTATCCTTATCCTTCCGAATTACAGGTTGATGCGGCAAATAATACACAGGATTCTCCTTTTCATCAGTTTGTTCATTTGCCGGTTCTGTTATTCCTAACTTACTATATTCTTCAATAACAGATTTGTAATCCAGATACAAAGAGGGGTCTTTATAAAATCTCCGAACTAAAGAATCAAGTCTTTTTCTGGCGTTACCATAGTTGCTTACCAAATTATCGCTGTCATGTTTCCAGGAAGGTGCACTTCATAACGACCTTCCTTAAAAGTTAAAGTTGACTCGAAATTTTGAAGAGCTTCCTCATTGGAAATGGATCGTTTTGAAGGATCGTTATGAATGCCTAGGGATTCTAATTCCCAAAAAGCTTTTAACTGTGTTGACATTAACTGATCGTCATCGAAATCTTTCACAACAATAGCATTTAAAACTCCAATGGATGATGCTTCAACATTCAGAAAAGAATTTTCAACTGGACCTTGAATTGCCCATCCCATCAATGTATCTATTAACATCACGGATGAACTTAAACGCTTTGTTTTACCGGAAGTTATTTCCCAAAAATAATCCGAGCCAATTAGGATATCAATATTGTGATAGTTATATTCATCATCTTCACAGTCAGATAATTTAATGTTTAAAGATTGAATTTGTTTATTCAACTCCTTGCTAGGAATTTCGATCAAAGCATTGCAAATTTCTGGTGATTCTAATGCTTGTATCATGATGCATTTACTTTCGTCTTCCATGTTACACAATTGAAATTTAACTTTACGTCTTGTGGTGTTAACAGCAGTATTTGTACCAAATGTGTGCAAATTTATTGTTTCATTCTCGACAATAGGTAAATTTAATTTATTTGAGAGTTTTTCGTGGATGAATGTGCGCTGACTCCCAGAATCAAGTAAACAACACACTTTCGTTTTGGTTGTTGAGCCGACAACAATAGCTCGAAAGGTTTGCAGAAAAACTGTTTGTTTACCAGTTTCGTTTTCTTTTCTCTGGGGGATAACTGATGTCAATACAGTTTCAGAATTATTTATACTTTTAGCTTGATCACATAAAGAGTCATCTAGGGGATAAGCCTGTTCACACAAACCTTTTCGATGGTATCTTTTATTGCAGACATTACACTCAATTTTTACCTTGCATAATTTCCTAATATGAAACTTCTTAAAACATAAAAAACATCTACAGTTCCTTTTTAAGATACCTTTCTTTTCAACTATGTTAAATTTATTACACTCATCAGATAAATGATCCGTTACTTTGTTACAAAAGACACAAAAATTATCGACAACAGTATTTAAAGCAGCAGCCGACGATTTTAATTCTTTATTATTGTTCTCATACCATTTGAACTTTTCGTTATGTTGTTTATTAACACGAAATTGACTATCTGAATTCTTTAAATACCCAGTAGTGTTAGCTGTTGGTTTGGTTAATAGAAGTGTTCGTTCTCGCGACTCCACTTCTTTCTTTAAAAACTGCAATAAATCAGTTATCTTATTTTCTGCACCATCGTGAAATCTGTTAAAATCCAAAGCAATATCGTTAGGTATTATTTTGATTAGAATCGGAAACAGTAAAGCTCCGTATGCATTTGGCTCAATGCCAAGGCTATGCAGCGCTTGCATTTCTACTTCACACGTATCATAAATATTTCGTAGAGACGTTATGTCTCTCGAACATTTGCATGGCGCCACACTGAGCAATTTCGACATATGACTATCAATTTGTAATTCCGTTTTGCCAAATCGGGATTCCAAAATAGCAATCGCTTTGGTATAATTTTCGGCAACAAGTGAAAAACCAGAAATAGCTCTCTCTGCGTCACGCGTCAAATAAGTTCTTAAATAATTAAATTTTTCGACATTATTTAATGACTCGTTCTCATGTATAGCAGTTTTAAATTGTGCCCAGAAGTTAGGCCACTTGCATATTTCTCCGTTAAATTTTTCAATAACCAAACGTGGTAGCTTAACTGGTGCTGAAGAATTCGAAATAGCGGAATTCGAAACTATAGAATTATCTTGTAGATTATTTTCTTGTTGCAGTTTCTTAATACATCTATTCGCGCGTGTTTTACAAATTAATATTTCTTCTTTATAATTTTCGGATGTAATTACTTCCTTTTCTAACTGATTCGCGTCAGAAATATCATCTTCTATTTCTTTATTTAATGTTAACAAGTTCTGTTCCTTTTCTACTAATAACGAAAGCAATTCTTCAATTAATTCACTACTTGGAGAAGTAGTGATCATTTCGTTTTGTAATTTCTTAATCGTTTTCGTCGTGGCTTTTCTTAGCGTTGCACGCTTCTGAATATTTCTCTCCAATTTATTCATAATTGCATTAGATAAGTGAAAATTCTCTTACCTCTATTTTTTCTACAAATACAATTATTTTTATCCACTTCAAATTCACTAGGTCCCGGGTTTCGGCACCACTGTGACGCTCCAAAATTGACGTCTTCTCAAATTATTATTTGATGTGGATTCATTTGGAAAGATCAGCATTCGATTTACAGCCACAACATTTATTACCACAAAACAAGGACAGACATTAAGACATTTACAGTTAACTTGTTACATCATCATTTCATGATCTCTCTCAGCACAACAGCGCCGGGCCAGTTCTCTACACACTTCAAAACGTCAGAGGCGCGCACAGCGCCCTCTTGCTCAAATTCTCATTGGCCGTAACATACACTACGGTCTTTGGTGAGACCTAGATTCAAACCCGCAGCCCTCAAGGGTACTAATACGTTACTCTTCCAACTGGAATACCTCGGCCCGAGTAATTTTTAAATAATGTAGACTCTACTGTAGGTTTGTGGTTTTAGTGTTTTTATATAAAGCTAAATCATTTTTATATCTTTGGTTTTTAGCTCTTCCTCCTATAAAATGGGATGGTCCGTGTCCGAAGAAAGCTGCAAGATGTCCTCAAGGGTATTTATCTACAACCAGTTATTTTGCTCTCACTAGTTCTTTAAATTACTGTTGCAAAATTGTGTTCACAGATATTTTTAAAGCATTTATGTGCATCTAAAAATATTAAACATTTATAGTTTCCAAGGGAATCCTTCTCTGATTGTGGTATCACTTGACGGATTTCATCCAGATTACCTCAAAAGAGGAGTCACACCTACATTGAACAAGCTTGGACAGTGTGGCGTTAAAGCAGATTTCGTATACCCAGTGTTCCCATCCAAAACATTTCCGAATCACTACAGCATTGTCACGGTAATGCATCTTAGTATATAACTTTAGAAAATTGTAGAAATAAAAATGTAGACTTATAAATTTAATAATTCACGAGGTAGATTCATAGAGATAGGTAGGTAGTTAATTAACGTCGCACTGGAGCAATTCAACGGGCTATTGGCTATCCCGAAGGGAAAGATCCGAGGACAGCACCTCGTAATTTTGTACCATGATCAGATGACGAGGTCAACACCAGACCTGGCACCCCACTCTCCAAACTTCCACACCAAGCCAACATGAGGACATTTGAAGCCACGACAGATTTCACGTGCACCAGCCCCCGTGTACACGACGGTCTTTGACTGAACCGAGTTTCTAACTCTCAGCCCTCCGGTTGCTAATCCGTTGCTTTTCCAACTGGGCCGCGGCCCAAATTCAGAGAAAAAATTAAAAATATAAGAATGTTTCACGGAATGTTCACAGAAATAAGAATATTCAAGGAGAGAATAACTACCGTAAGCATTGTTTTATTGTACTTTGGCAAAAAGATGCATAATAGCTACTTCATGGATGTAATATTTTCACATCAGATTAAGGTAATCGTACTTGAAATTGGCATAACTCCGCACTACATCACAGTATGCCTCCATACAATATCATACATATGAAGGCACCTACCGACCATCTTAAAATTGTGTGACTCAGGAACATTGCTTATAACAAGGACTCGAGAGACTTAATCATTGGCATGGTGAGATTCATACTTATAAGGACTTTATAAGACAAGGAGATTGACTTTAATATGCATACTGTATGTACAGTGTAATATAATATCATGTATAGATGTAAGTGTGAAAATTTAATTAATTTGCAAAATCTCAACATTCTGGATAGACTGGAGGCATGCTCCCAACTGCATTTATTTAAACTGGTACAGTGCCTCACGACACTAAACACGGGAGGGTGTAATGGTTTTAGTTCTTCAGCATTTTTAAACATAGTCCTTGGGTTTGGTTTAGTTTATAACTCTACGGTCAATTTTTGCTACGTGAAGGATAATTCACGGGACTAACGGGCTAATTCAGAGGCTAACACGACACTTGCGAATTATAGTGAATTCCGAACCACTACGAACATCCATGCCAAGATTCGTATCCACTGCCTGTTGAATTCGGCTACCCTTCAATTGGTCAAAGCGGAGGGATTGGACATCCAATTAAGAACTCGGTTACCAGGATGGTAAAAGATGTTCTTAAGAAGTTTCTAAAATCTGATTTAAAATATACTGTTCCCTGCTCCAAATTTTAGTTTTTTAATCTTCCATGTGGTTCGACGAGATATCTCTTTCATCAAGATCTGACCAATTTTGCTATTGTCGAGAAATATCGTCATTGAAGTATTACCGATTTTGTTATGATGACGAGATCAAGATCTGATCAGTTTCCTTCTAATGATGAGATATATCGTCCATCAAGTTCTGGTCAGTCTTGCTAATGACGAGATACCTCGTCGAGGCAACCACAGGGAGGGTTGATGTAATTTTTGAAGAATATGTCACCTTAGAATCTGAAACACTTAGTTATAAGCAAATAAAAAGCACTGTCTTTTTTATTATTTCCTTTATGTGTTGAAATTTGGAGGGTTGCTTCCATAAGCTAGCATTAAAGCAAAGGAAATAACAGCTCACTTGTGTAAAATAATATGCGTTCTCAGTAAAATGTTTACTAGGAAAAATAATAGTATAAAGTCAGCATTTAATATCTTTTCAATTTCCCCTATAACATTAACCTGTACATTTAATTATAGATTATTAAAATATCTTTTTATGAAACATTTCAATCATAACTAAAACCTATAAATTTTATTTAGGGTCTGAATCCTCCGTCACATGGTATCATTGATAATTCAATTTATGATCCGTTTAAGAAAACTAATTTTAAAGCTGGAGATCCGGAAATGTATCAACCCTATTGGTTTCAGAAAGAACCAGTGAGTATTGGTTAATTAGTTAATTCCTACTACAGATTCTTCCTACCTTTGCACATTTTTGATTCAAGAACAACCGATTTTCTTTCCATATAGATATGGGTAACTGCAGAAAAGCAAGGCAAAAAGACAGCAAGCTATTACTGGTTTGGATCTGACGTAAAAATTAACGGAATTACGCCCACTTATTATAAGGAATATAAGTCGTAAGTATTGATTTCGTAGGAATAGTTTTTTTCTGCCAGAGATCAAATCCGATCACGCTGCGCCAATAAATGCCTTTTGATGAAATGGATATACACACAAGGAAAGTTTTGAATTACACGCAAGAGAGAATTACACCTATGGCAGAATACTCATGGGAAAGAATTAACCACTATAGTAAACTTTAAGTAAATACTCTTCCCCTACACCAGAGGTTTCCAAACGAATGACCCACGGTTCGGATATGGTCCTTAGAATAGGTTTATCTCGGCATGTTGACAAAAATTATAAATAATGAGAAAATAAAAATTTTCAAATGTTAAAATAAAAAATTGATGTTGGTTAAATAAGTTGGTAGTGGATATTGCATCTCAGTGGAGCAACACAATGGGCTGTTGAGTTTGGTTAGAAATACAATGTCGTTCATTGAAGAAATGTTTTTGTTTTTGAAATGATTGAGGGGATCTCTGTCGCAATGCAAAGCAGAAAACAGCTAGATTTGTTTCAACTTCCTAAAAAGTGTCTATAATGATCCCCTCAAAAGTAATTATCACCAATTTACCATTCTGTATGTCAAGAGAAGTATATAAAACATTTTTTTTTAATTTCTGAAAAGCCACCGCTCTTGAAATTGTCGTCCTAGGCCGCTGACTCTGTACGTCTGCAATAAGGGGAATTTTTCGAGGTGTCCATTAGTACGACTACCTTTGACTCTACACCATAAGCATCTGCGGGTGCAAGAAACGAATGGCATGGTATCATCTTTTCAGACGAATCTCGATTCTGTGTACAGCACCACGATGGTCGCATCTGAGTCTGGTGCACCGCGATGACAGACTGCATGACTCTTGCATTATGCATCGCCTTATCGGTCCGTCACCTGGCGTTATGGTATGGGCCACCATTGCATTCTACTGCTGCGCCCACCTAGTACACATTACCGGTACCCTCAACTGCCACCGCTACATCTCTGAAGTTTTGGGGTCTGTCGTCCTCCTTATCTTCAGAGCTTGCCTGCAGCCAGTTTTCAGCAGGCCGCACATGGCATTCAACGTTCAACGATTCCCCAATATCCACCAGGCTTCACTTCTTCCATAGTCCACCCGTTTAGCAGATCAGTCGCCCATCGAAAATGTCTGGTCGATTATGACACAACAATAGGCCCACTACAGATTAAACGATGCTACTCCATATGAACTTTGCAACGTGTGGAAACACCATGGATTCACAAACCCCAAATACACTTCCAAAGCCTCTTTTTTCAATGCCGAGACGTGTTACAGAAGTTATTAAAATACTGATGCTGATACAAAAAAATACTGATTTCTACACGTTCTGCAAGTCGAACGGAGCTGTGATTTCAATCCGTTTATCTCCTTGTGCCTTACGTTATTTGTATAATAAATATGGCGTTGATATCTTGTCTTTCGTGGTGCCGCATTTTCGATGGCCATCAGTGTATTTACTTTTTTAAATTTTTAAATACATAAATTTTGTTTCGGACGAAGGGAGGTATCAGCATCATTTGTCACGGTCCCAAACAAGTACCAACTGTTTACCCCAAAGTACTTTAAATATTTTAATGTGGCCCTCCGCTCTATAAGTTTGGGAACCCCTTACCAATACGAATATATTTGTTCTTGAGTTATTCTGTTATATATTTGCATGCAGAAATTTTTATTTTTGTTATTGTTCTACTTTTATCCATTTATTTATTGTAAAACTATATATTACGATTCCTTATTTCCATCTAGTAGACTGATTCAAGTGTTACTTTTCACCTTTTGATAACTTTAATGTATAAAAGAATAGAAAACTGTTTTAATGGATTTTCAATACCAGATTGGTTGCATGAATTGTTGCATTGTACTCATAATATTTATTTATTTGACTAGAAAAGTGAGTTTTGATGTCAGAGTAGACCAGATACTGGAATGGCTTGATTTACCACCTTCCAAACGTCCAAGCTTTTTAACTCTGTATGTCAATCAGCCCGACAATGCAGGGCATTGGTACGGCACCAAGTCTAAAGAAGTAATTTTTGATTTTCAAATAATTTTATGATTTTTTTTGCATGTCTTTTGAATATTGCAACATCAAAGTAATTGCTTACTCACATCTGTGCGTACAATACGTTGCTAAAGTTAAATATCAATTTATTCATCTATTTGCAAATTGTATATATATATGTACAGTAAAATTATTGTCACATTAAATAAAAGGTAGGTAGGTATTTAATTAACGTCGCACTGGAGTAACACAACGGAATATTGGCGACGGTCAGATGACGAGGTCACACCTGAGCTGGCCTCACACTCCCCAAACTTCCATACCACGCCAACGTGAGGACATTTGAGGCCATGACAGATTTAACGTGCACCAGCCCCCTTGCACACGACGGTCTTTGTTTGGATTCAAACTCGCACCCCTCCGGTTGCTAATTCGTTACTCTTCCAACTTGGCTACCGCGGCCCTTAAATAAAAGATGTCGCACACAAATGTAGTCGGATTGAGTTCCACACTGATTATAAAAGCATTAAGTCAGTGAAACTTCCAACATTTTAAGTTTTAAAGACACCTCTTTTAATATGGCATACCTTAAATATAATATTTTTTTTATTTTCAAGGTGAACCAAGCTGCTGCAAATGTTGACCAGATGATAACACGACTTTATGCTGGATTACAGATGCGTGATCTTGTTGACTGTGTGAATGTTGTAATTTTATCAGATCATGGTAAGGCAATAATATGAAATTAACTGTTCAAACAAGCACTTAATGTTATTTCTGAATAGCATCCTTTTATTTTCTAATACAATCAACCTGCTTTAGAAATTTTCCTGATGGGAACTGTTGAAACCAGCCCTTAAAGTCATTGGTTAATAGAATCCTTTGAAGTAATTTTGTAATGCAACCAAACTGCCTAATAAAAATGTCTGATTTTCTGATGAAATTATATTAATCTGTCAATACTTATCAGTATAAATACTCATAATTTGTCTGTAATTGATTATTCACTTTTCCTCATTAAAAAAAATTTGATTCTTTAAAAAGTTCAATGGCAAAAAGCAATAAAAATTCGCACTATCGTCACGTTACTTCTAGTTGGTAGTACACAATTTATATAAATAATTCCCTAAAAACCTTAGATATGTTTCATAAAAGTATATTATTAATGTCACTTGTCATCATAAGCATAACTTATTACAGGGATGTCAGATATTGATTGTAAACTTGTTGTGAATATCCAAAATTACATGAATGTGTCCCAGGTTTTTGCAACAATGGGACCTTATGGACGCCTTAGACCAAAAGGCAAAAGAAATACAAGTGAGTATCTTGTAAATAAAATTAAAATATTGATGCAATTTTCATAATTCCACTTATATTAAATTTCAATACGGTTCAAGTAAAAATTTTACTGAGCGAAACTAATTTTGAAAGTAAAATTTATTTTTAACCCTCCTGATGGTTGCCTCGACGAGGTAGCTCATCATTAGCAAAATTGACCAGATCTTGATCTCGTCCTAATAAAAAAATCAGCAATATCTTGATGACTACATATCTCGTCATTAATAAAATTGGGCGGATTTTGGTGGACGAAATATCTCGTTGAAACCACTTGGAGGGTTAATGTAAATGAATTTCTTCTAATTGTTATGAAATTTATTAAGGGCTACACAAGGGGATCAAAATAATAGAAGGATAAAATCAATAGTGTACATTTTGGCAAGTTTTATAAAACTTTTGATGGAATAAATTTTGCTTCATTACATAGATTAAGATGAAACCTAATTGTACATTACATTATTATCAAACTTAAATTTAAAAAACTCTAATGTAAAATTATAATATAATTTTTTTATTAACGTAAGGTTATATTTCTCATTACTTTAAATTCGCTACCCACTATGTTCTAATACAATGTATTTTTATTTATGTTATAAAAAGATGAAGCATTTTAATTTATGAAAAATCATTTTTATATATATTTTATTTATGAAGATATTTAATATCTGTAAATCGTCGGGTAGCAAATGAAAAATAGGCTAAGTCAAAAACATAGTTCTAAGAAAGCGAAGGAAAAAAAATTCTACTCACAAAGTGTGTGGTTCTCAAGACAAAAATCTAATCTTCATGCAGAGAAAATGTCTTTGTGAACTTCAGGCTAAAGATCTAAAATTTTGATTTAATGTATTTCACTTGTAAGCCGACGAAATATTATTATCATAATATGTAGGATTTTTAACTCTTTCCGTTATCTAAGTATATTAGGTATTTACGAATTGGGTTGTTTACGAAAAGTATCCACATGTTAAATAACTCAGAAAATCCAATTTCCAAATTGGGTTTTAGAAGCTGAATTTTACCTTGATTTATAAATGTTAGTATAACTGAGGTTATTTCTTAACACAATTAATTTTATACGTACAATGTTCATAACACTTGTAAAAAATATTTAATCTCTGATTTCAGCCGTAGTAAAAGACATGGTTTCGCAGCTGAGATGCCAAAGTGAGCATATGCGAGTATATGAAAAAGAGCAACTTCCAGTTAGAATGCATTATGCAGATAATGATAGAATCGAACCGATATTTTTAGATATGGACAGCAGTTGGACAGTCGTGAGGTAAATTTATTTCTGAATATAAGAGAGTGTTCGCACTTTAACTACAAAGCTTAACCAGTAAAATATTTCCAGCATCCAAACAAAAGAAAACGTTTAGTACAAGTAAGGACCCTGGTACAAGTAAGTAGGGCTTACTTGTACCAGGGTCCGGAAAATATGAAATGATTTTGTGTACTGTAATATGTAGTCTGTTATGAAATATATTTTTTTTATGAAAAATGGCATATATTGTCGGCTTAGAGCAGAAATTCTTTATCTGGCATTTTGTCGGAGACACTAAATGCTTACTTTCACGATGATAAGAAATACATAGCCAGATTATAATCTGTTTAAAAGATATATCACACGATCAAAATGCTTAAATTTTTATATTGTTAGCTAAAAATTAAGTCTTTAAATCGCTGTACAGTGAAAAGCCCTTTTTGTCAGTTGAATTTCTGCTCTAGGCCGACATTATGTCAAAGGAAAAGAGAAACATTTGTAAATTTAATGTAAGTAATGAGAATTTGGAATATTTCATCATTGACTCGACAGCCTAGTGTAGGACTTGGCCTTCTCGATGATTCTGTTCCATCATCTTGTTATTGGCAATAGTTCTCCAAGTTCTTATTCTCGCAAATGTCTACATAGTCGATCCATCTAAGCCTTGGTCTTCCCGTAGGCCTTCAGTTCGCCTGACCAGAAATATTTTTGTACTCATTAAATCAGGCATTTGAATGATGTCCAGCCCATATCACTCATCGTATTTTTATATTATTTTTCAATATGTATAATTTTTTATCCATGTACACAGTAAATTACTAGTCTAACTTCAATAGTTTGTAATGAAAGAATTAAAATTTTTGAAAGTTATTAAATTTTTAAATGATAGCGACTTATGAATCACTCAATAGAATGACTTGGTGACATTACAACCTTTTTGTGAATAAATTGCTACCTCTGAATAGACCTCTATTTTATCCTATAGTAATATTTCTAATGTCTAACTGCTATAAGAAAAGTTTATTCTTCAATGATTGTGGCCGTTCAGTAATAACAGTCGACACTCACTGAAGCTGTGAGTGAAATTAGTTCTTGAGTGGAAAATCAACAGTCGCCATGGAAAGTTGATACTTTTGACTATCATCAATTTTCCCTGGTCAGTCAGTGATTGTCAGCGCTTCCTAGTGATAGTCACTAACAAATAATTCACTGTCATTGCGCACACATCTTAAATAAGAATAATTCGGAAGTCGTATCAAGCAAAGTCGCCTAATTTCAATCCAATGGAACATGCTTGGGATGTTCTCCGAGGTCGCTTTACACTCTTGGACAGCCTTTTAGAAAGCAGGTCTGCAAGTTGTGAGGCCTGTATTAGGGTTAGAGGTCAGCACATTCTCTATTGGGTTGCTTTTAATAGAGCTAAAATATATTTTCTCGCAATAACTAAAACGTGCAATGTGTTCACTTAAGCATTTCTTTTAATTCGTTTAGTTCCGAACGCCCCCACGAGGCATGGGGGCGTTCTTATTTTATTTCAAATAGCTTATGGAATATTCATTTGTCATTTGAAGTACAGTAATACCCCGAAGTTACGCGATAGGTGGGTTCGACGAAAAGTCGAATTCGCGTAAGTCGGGGTACAACTTTGCATATAAATAGATATAAATTTTGTTCAATTGGGACCAAGGACTAACAAAAACACTAGTTTAGAAGAAATATTTTATAAAATTGCAGTTCTTTATACATATTAATATAAATATAAAAAAATAAATGAGTTACGTAAAAAAGTTATTTCGATGTCGATGGCTTCATAAAATCTAACAAATTCGTCTGACGACACAATGCATTCTTTTTTCACGCAGAATTTCTTCGTAGCAAGATAATATATTTTTATTTTCCCCGCATCGAGAATTCTTTCTTTATCTTTTATGATTGTTCTTACTGTGGATTCCGGTAGCTCAAACTTTGCCAATTCACAAATTTTCATTCTGCTATCAAAATCCTTGATAATGTTAAGTTTACATTCCAAAGATATCGTTTTCCTTTTCTTACTAGGTGAAGGAGAATCAGATTTACTTCGTTTGGACGACAGTTTTTTTAAGGGTTTAGAAAACGTATAACAAAACAATCTTAACTTTCGTTGATCGTAGAATCGTAATCGTGCACGTAGAGTTCGCGTGAAATGCGTCCAATCAGGACCGTCTCTGAAGGTCACGTTGGCTGCGTGACCTTTCGAGACGGTCCTGGTCCAATGCGTATCACAGCAAGAGAAACACTGAAAATATCGGGCGGCAGTGTTGCCAAACGAAAAAATGAAGAACCGCGTAACTCCGACTGTACTTCGTTGCAGGTACTTGGCACAATAAGTAATGTAATCCGGTAATCCATTTGGTAAGGGTAATGTAATCCGATTAATCTCGGATTACATTACCCTTAATGTTTGGACATGTGTATATGAGTAGCTTTACTAACTTATGTGCTCAGATATTTATTCACCTTCTGATTTTACTCGCTCTATTAACAAGTGAAGCGCTAATATAATCCAATACTCATTAATAACTGTTCACTTTTCATTACATTGATTTGTTACGAAAACCAAATTTATGGGATGAATAATTTGATTTTCAGCAAAACCGTTGAACCTGGTGATAAAATTTGTACTGGAGGCACTCACGGATATGATAATCTTTTTCCTGATATGAAGGTACGTTGACTTTTCTCATATCAAGTTCAGTGGGAAATTGGTGCTTGAATATGAATGTCTATTGCGATCACGAAATAGTCGTATAGTGTTAGAAATTTAATTATAAAATCACTTTTCAGCTTATACGTTAACTACCCTAACCAAATGGTCATTTTTTATATATCTGTGAATGCATTAGCTATTTCCTCTGATTTATTGGTAAAATTTTATTTGCAGGCAATATTTTTTGCTCATGGACCATCAATAAAACGGGGTGCTACAATCAGGCCCTTTATAAATACAGAGATGTATGAATTATTCTCAGGTACGTTACAGAAATTAATATTAAGCTATATAGAATAATACAGTAGTGTAGACGTTATGGCAATTCACTTTTTAACTGTTTGTTTAAAATTTACTTCGAATTATAAAAATGTTCAAATCATGCAGATATTAAATACGGGGTGTTTCAAAACTTTCTGTTCAAACTTTGAGAAGTAGGAAACACCAAATTAAGCAGCATTCACACAGGGATATATGTCCGCAAGAAGTTAGCAAAGCTACTTTGGATTGAATTAACTGGATTTGTCGTTTGGCCAGCACGACCACCTAATTAATTATGCATTGATTCTTCTTCTGAGGTTAGCACAGACATTATGTATCAGATCCAAAGTTGAGTCAACTCAACTCTATCATGGGATACCGACCCTACAAAGGGATTGCGGGAAAAAAAAATTCCCACGATGTGTAAGATGACTAGAGGTGGACGAGGAATAATTTTTTAATGCAAAGCAGAAGTTTCGAGTTATTCAGGTGGTGCTCTTAAAAAATGTTTACTGTTAGAATTTTAGAGACAAGAGACTGATTTAAGTGTCGGTATTTTTAGTGAAGAGTTTAATACCAGGCGTGTATTGCTGTTGATGGTTGCAACTTTGAGCACCTACTGTGACACTGTAAGTCCGGTCACACACTGGAGCAGCATGTGATTAAACATACGAAATGAGCATGCGTACTCCGTTTCTATACACAAACCATATCGGTATGCATGCGCATTTCAGTCAATTTAGTGTCGCAGGACTGATATTGGACCAATGTGTGGCTTGCCTAAGTGTACAATTACTAGCAAACTATAAAACTAGGGTTGTAAAAATTTTATTCACATACTTGCTTTCATTTCAGTAGTGTACCCTTTAGCATATCCAGGTGTCCCTTGCAAGCATAGACATGTGAATACAGTTTAATTTTGTGTTATCTATCTTCCCTTAAAGTTTGTTAATGAAGTTGTGAAACACTGTTCACATCATTTATTTACAACTGATCGGGTATATATACAAATACGAAATTTAAGCGGACTATCAAAAACCTCAGTTAAAAATGCTTTTCTTTGATAATTTTCCTAAGAGGTTTTGGGAGAACACTTATAGAAATATATATTTTAAGTTTTAGCTCAAAGAAATTTATGTATCTTAAGGAAACCTGAAAAAATAGAAGAGCTAATTTGGGGTAAGTACTTATTTTACCAAGAAATAATCGGCAGTGTAGCTGCAAAGTGTTTTAAGTCAGAGCATTTAAAATGTCATAACTTCGCTAATATTTCATTTAGAATCTTTACCTTAATGTCACAACTTTCAGAGTAAGAGCGTGTCTAGCCCAAATCACATACTGCAGTGTTTCGGAGTGTCATGATAGGACATTCACGATGATCTAAGACAAATTTTAAACATTTTTCGCCGGAAAGACATGGAGCTGATTTAATTTCGATTCGGTATAAGAAAAAGATAAGCGTGATTTTTTATTTCACAAATTAAGCGTAATTTGCTAGTAGTCTGTATAAAAAGTTAATTTCCACATTTCATAATATTTATTATTCTTTGTAAATAAATTACGATACACAATATCTTTCCATGATTTGAACACTTTTTCCAATAGGATGTTTGCATGGCAAACAATTATAAGAATAATCCTCGCAACATCCATTCTCTATAATTCTATATTGCCTTATTACATAGGATCGCACTTTGAATGTGTAATAATTTAAAGAAATTGTTTTTGTTTGTTAAGAACTGATTAATATCACACCCAATCCAAACAACGGCACAAGAGGAAGCTTACATCATATTTTGAAATCACCTCGTCTGCTGGAAGATCAGATCCAGCCTGATCCACCTTCAATAGGCGAAGTTCCGAAAGATGACCTTGAATATAACTACCGCATATATGCTTCAAACTGCGATTGTTCTCAGGTATAGTTGCTACTACAAAAGCGTTATAACAGATGTGATCCCCGTTAATTTTTAATTACTTATGTAAGTTACACTTAAATATTTGAACTGTCTTCTGTCTTTAATTTTAAAGCTACTTTAAGTTGTCTTTTACTTCTAATGCAGATGTCAATGCACAAATGTCGTTAGGCACAGGAAACAGAGATACAAATGCAAGCATAATTAATACAAATATGCAAAATAAGAAAAGTAAGTCAAGTACAAGATAAGTAAAACCATTACAGTAAAAACGAGTGATCTCTAGCCCGGAAACGGAGAAAAGAACACTAATAAACAATGCAGGGCATACAGTCAGATTAGAAACGTCCAATGCATCCTCACCTTCGTAGAGGGGACGTATGCCAAGGACACTTCGTAGAGGGGACTGTGACGAATTAATCCGAACTTTTGTTGGACATTAAAAATAACATTTATTTTAACACAGACAAAACAATGGGTTTACAATGGACGCGCGAAACAAAAATGCTTATTATCATATTAAAATTTACGAATTGCTACGAAGACGTCTCAACTAGACGGAGTCCGTGAGCTAACTGTTTCTCATTCTCCTCACATGCGCAAGCGCAGTATTGAAGGACTTTTTAACAGGAAACTTCCGGGTCTGCAGCCGGCCATTCTAGACTCCTAGGCGCTAAGATGTCACAGTCTATTTCCTCCCTCCTCAAGATTCTTTTTCTGCAGAGACAGACACCTGCAAAAAAGATACAAAACAGCAGCAACAGAATTTTCGCGAAGGCAACAACTCATGCCCAAAGCAATATGCAAGTAGACCATACACCCTAAAGATCCTGGCTGTGTACCGCCTACTCTAAATTAAAAAAACATATCATAATTTTAACAAAGTATAATCAAAATTTTGCTCAGTGATAATCATCAAAGAAGAAATTCAATTTCAAAATATTTACAGATTTTCAATTCAAATTTAAAACTTTTTGCAATGTAAATGTATCAATGTACACTAGGAATAAAGTATTTTTATATATGCAAGACATCACAAATACAAACACAAAAAAATAGCACTTTATTTTTGTACGTGAGGTGTACGACTTAAATTATCAGTGTTATATGCTGTTTTCCCTTTCTATGGACTACCTCGTAATCCTGGATCACAGTAAATTCAACTTTGTCTCGTAACTTTTATGCTTTCTTCAAACGACTTTTAGATTTGTTTAAGCATTCAGTTATTTCACCAACCAAACTTTCAGTTTCAACGTCCGCAAATATCACTGTCCCTAAGGGCAATTTAGTTACACTTACAGCAACTTCCTTGTTGTTACGAGTCTGTATTTCAAATTCAACATCATCGCCAAGATTAAGATTTTTGAACACTTTGCATTCACTAGAGTGGAAAAACATATCCTTTACATCACCCCTTTTAATAAAACCAAATGTTCCTTTAAGAGCACAGATAACACCACGGTATCTCACAGGTAAGGGCTGTTCCGAACGCATTTTACAAGGTCTAAGGTTTCTTGTATTTTTGTCAATAGCAATACTAAAAGTGATCTTTTTAGGAGGATGAAAATCTACATTACCATCAACATTTTCAGCAGAATAGGGCCGTTCGCCACGATTTTCATAAGCAACTTTACCTTCAGTATTTTCCTTTTTTTCAGTGGTTTCAAATCCAGAAACTGTCTCTTTACACATTATTTTACAAACAGAACTAGCAATTGGTTTTCCAGTACGACGATTATGAGTAATTTTAAATTCAACTGCATCACCACATTTTAAATTATCAATATTTCCAGAAAATTGACTGTAGTGAAAAAAATATATTGCTTGTCTTTCGCAACATTGTATAAAACCATATGAACGTAACAAATTTTCAACGATTCCAGTCTCTTTAGGAGTAACACTGCTAGAACTAAAACGGTTACTGTTACAAGGGCAGTCGTTTTTCGATGTTTCATTTAAATATGGAGAACTTTGGCACTTGGGCGTTGCAGAGTCTTTTACTTCAATATCAGAGCCTTTGTCTTTTTTCATATCTTCTATAAGTACAACGGTCTTGTTGCTTAATAAGTAGTGTTCTTTATCTAGGAAGTTATCCTTGACAGCAGCTTTGGTTATTACATGACCCAACTCACACTCTAAATTTACTTCCGCTATAGGCAAGCAAATAGGGTTATCCGCTAAAGGAGATGCTACCCATACATGTTCACCCGTATACATGTGTGGCTTAACAAACTTCCTAGGAATTAGATCTATGCTGGATCCTGTGTCTCGTAAGATAGAAATCTGAGATCCATTTACAGTTCCGACACTAATGTAGGGAGACATCAAATCTATTATTCCCTTTCCCATAATTTCGTTAGCAGCTATGATTTCAGTTTTCTTCAACTTAGGACATTGAGGTCTAAGATGATCATAGGAATTGCATTCATAACATTGAAGTTGCTTTCTTTTTTCAAAATTTCTCTCTTTATAATCTTCTCTGTTTACTTCTGTTTTCCCAAAGGGTTTGTTTTCTCCCTCAAACTTATGAAAACCAACGTGTGTTTTCTTGATACCCTCTGTATTCTGGGAACCTTTAGTATTTCTGGGTGTAAGACTCTCCTTCAAGCTTTCAAATTGATCTATTTTTTTAGCTAATTCTAGCGGAGAATTTAAGTCCATCCACTCCTCCAGAAAATGTTCTTTTACTTCAGACGGCACTCGTCTTTTAATCTGCTCAGTGATATGCAAGTCTCTGAGTTCTTCAAAAGTTTTGATTTCCAAATCAGAAACCCATTCATCATAGTAGCTTGTAAGTTCATGAGCGTAACTTCTCCATGTTTTATCCGGGACTTTTTGATGACGGTAAAACATCTGCTTCAATTTCTCAGAACTCATTTTATACCTCTGAAGAATAATATCTTTCACATAATCGTAATTCTTTGCATCTTCAGGCGATTCTCTAGCCATCATGCTCGAAATTTCCGAAGGCAATACGCCTAGTAAATACGGCACCCAATCTTCTTTAGGCACACCTGCCATCTCAGCTCTTCTTTCAAAATTTATTAAATATAGACCCATTTCATCTTTCTTTTCCTCAAATTTCGGGGTAATTTTGATGAGCTCAATTTTATGATTTGGCATCCGTTCTCTATTAGATAGTCCTAGCTCACTTGCAGCTTGCATTTCTAGCTTTTTCTTCTCTAAAGCTATTTCTTCCATTCGAATATTACGGTCTTCCCTTTCTTTTGCTTCTTGTCTGGCAATTTCTTCTTTTTCTTTTGCTTCTCGTCTGGCAATTTCTTCTTTTTCTTTTGCTTCTCGTCTGGCAATTTCTTCTTTTTCTTTTGCTTCTCGTCTGGCAATTTCTTCTTTTTCTTTTGCTTCTCGTCTGGCAATTTCTTCTTTTGCTTCTTGTCTGGCAATTTCTTCTTTTGCTTCTTTCTCTCTCTTTATCCTATCTTCCATAATACGAGTTAAAGAAATTTTAACTTCCTCTTCTTCATAGTTTTCACTGTTTAGGATTATTTTCCTTATCTCAACCAGTTTACAATTATGCGATACCTTTTCACAAAGTTCATCTGCGAGTTCGAGGAGGTCTTCTTTTCTCCCACGAGAAAGAAAAGCCATGATCGATGAATAACTTATTAGTAAACAATCCAATTTTGTTATCATAAATATAGTTACCAATATTTTCTAATAACTATATGATTCACAAAATATATTCAATGCCAAATATGCTTCAAATACTAGATAAGATTTAATATCAAACACAATTCTCAAATATAATAACAGAATCTTAAACTATATCGTAGCATATACAATACACAAGATGCAATATATATAGTTGCAATTAGATATTTGTTTTCTTTTACTAATGTGTAATTACCATATGTAATTCAAATTATCTGATTCTTTTCAAATCATTAAATGCACAAAACACAAAATTTCAGTAAAATCAAAACGAAATTTAAATTTTCGTTCACTTTCGATTTGGCACTTTTTGGCCGTGACTTTATCAACTTGATAATATCTACTTAGTAGAACATGCAAATTCACTTTATCATCAACTTCTATTAACTTTCATAAAGACAAAATTTAAATAACCACAAAATAAAATTGGATATGTAGTCATTTCTTTTTGTTTGTTTTTTTAACCAAAACTATTTAGGCTCTTTGCCTCACTAATTTCGGTAAGCCAGAACCTTAATAAATTTAATTTAATACAAGGGTGGGCCTACCTGCATTTCCTGCTTTCTTGCTTCCATCCGACTTCCAGGACACCAAAACTCTAGTCTGTGACGAATTAATCCGAACTTTTGTTGGACATTAAAAATAACATTTATTTTAACACAGACAAAACAATGGGTTTACAATGGACGCGCGAAACAAAAATGCTTATTATCATATTAAAATTTACGAATTGCTACGAAGACGTCTCAACTAGACGGAGTCCGTGAGCTAACTGTTTCTCATTCTCCTCACATGCGCAAGCGCAGTATTGAAGGACTTTTTAACAGGAAACTTCCGGGTCTGCAGCCGGCCATTCTAGACTCCTAGGCGCTAAGATGTCACAGGACGTAGTTTATTATGCAAGTGGGCCGCATGACAATTGTGTTTGATGAGATATCTCGTTCAATATCTAGCAAGTTTTGTTAAGGACGAGATACCTCTTCGAGACAAAACTATCTTATTACTGCAGGAGAATGAAGATTGAATTATATCTTATTAAATTGCCTCTTGCCCAGAACTGGTGACAATTTAGAATGGTTTTTGCACCAGAGCCTGACTATTACAGAGCAGTTTTCGACTCGAAGTGAGACCACAAGGAGGGAGGGTAAGCCTGTCATCGGCTATCACCCAGAGAAATGCTGAATTTGCTTTCTTAGCTATAAACTACGTTTGTTTTCATGTTGACTGATGGTTGTTTATAAGATCCCTAAAAGTTAACCCCTTCCTCAACACACTATTTCTACTCCCAAGCATGAATGTGTTTCGGTGCTTGTATGGGGTTGTATGCTGGCTGGAGAGGATGGAAATTTAGTTTTTATTAATGAAATCATGGAAAAGTTGAATATTTAATTATATAAAAAACAATTAAAAAGTGCTCAAAATTTGGATTTAGAAACGAAGTTTGTGTCTATAGATGTCTTCACAGAAAAAGAAGAGGTACAGAGTAAAATAGTTAAATGGAGAGGATGGTGTACTAACTTAAACAGAAACTATACATCCCACCATAATCTCAGAACCTCAATAAGCTTAAAAATTAGTAGTCCTAATTGAAAAAAGTGGTTAAAAGACGCGATATTCAGAGCACAGAACATAAGAATAATTCTATGAGAGAGAAATGGGCAAAATTGTTCAAAAAACAACACAAATCCTTCTTAGTTTAGCGCCCCTATATTTAGATGCTGTTCAATATGAAAATATATCTGCTGTAAAACTTCATTTTGCGTTTTTATTGTGTTTCTGTACGAAATTGGCTGGGTGTATACTCAGTTTTGTGACCTAAAATTTTGCAAATTTTACATTTAATACCTATTTTTAAAAATATTATAGTGAATATGGAATTGTTTTTTTAACCTAATATATTTTTAAATGTGTACTCTACTATTTCTACAAAAATTAGTTCAAATTATTATTTACTGTAGAGTTTTGGGCTTTTAAAGTAATATAAAAGTATACATATATATAAAAGTATATATAATATATATATATATAATATATATAAATATATATATATATATATATAATATATATAAATATATATATTATATATATATATATATATATATATGTATATGTTACAGTGAAAGACCGAAATCTGGAGAATGTCGACTTTCACCGGTGAATGTTAACATTCACATAGTCGCTTGGTGTATGTCCGAAATATTTGCTAAATACCCTTATTTCTGACTTACACCGGCAAATGTCGACATTCGCCATGCACTAATGGTGAATGGTGAACATGTCGGATATTTATATTTTCTTCTCCGTATTTCAGTCGCGATAAAACGTCACAAGGGTGACGTAACTTTTTCGCCTCTCTTTCTGAGAGGAGTGACCAAGAACTTAAAACAAACAGTACATTCTAAATGAGAAAAGAAAATAATAGAAATTAAAAACTTACTTAATTATACAGTACATTCTAAATGAGAAAAGAAAATAATAGTAATAAAAAACTTACTTAATTATGTGATTCAAATCTTATTTATTGCAACAACTTAAACTATTATGACACTTTGAATTGCACAAGAGTCCCTTGCTTTTACAACTGCATTTATTTGTGGAACACTTCCTTTTGCAATGACAGCGTGTATAGCCTTGCCCCCCGCTTCTCGAATTAGCTGCAGCTGCTTCTCTCAGCGACATTTCTTGAAAAGAAATCTCATCTATGGAAAGTAACTTTTCTTTACAAATTACGAACTGATTACGTGTGTAAAGCTGCTTGAGGGTATCATTTTTATTTGCCAGTTTATAGAAGTCGGAGTCTTCTATTCCAACAACAATCGCTAACACATTTCGGCTATCTGTACGACCACGGTCGACATCAGGGACTTGTATTCGTACAGTATCACCAATTTGAGCAGGAGGAAATTGGTTTTGTGAGGTTCGTAACATTTCAGAAAGTATTTTAGAGTACTTTTCTTGAGAAAAATAAAAACAATTGTCTTCTCGTTTACCCGCAATTAATGCATTTAACTTTTCAAGAAAAAGATCAAGATTCACTGCAGTATCCATTCAGTATAAATTAGGGTATCGGAAAAAAAACGTCGGCTCCTTTCTTTTCGACCTCCACCAGAGCATATCTGTGATTGTCGACATACACCGGTGAAAGTCGACAATCTCCAATTTCGGTCTTTCACGGTAACATATGTATATATAATATATATATAAATATACACATATACATATATACACTTATATACATATCCATATATATAACGTGCTATATACGAATGCTTAAAACTTTACATGTCTCAAACTAAAACACTTTTTGAACGTGATAACTTATAAAATTTACTAATTATGAATGCATAATTTTTATTTTATAAAATTATGTATTTTACAATTTTTAAATCAGATTTATTGTTCTTTTTTCCAGTCTCATAAACAAGTAGATGTTCAAGATATTTCTCTTAAAAAGAACCAGCATTTACCTTTTGGTGTCCCTTACAGTTCTGAAGATAATGACACTCTTCGTATTTTATACAATGAAGATTATGTGCTTGCGTTTGATTTAAAATACCGCATACCAATGTGGGCATCTTTTACTATTGATGGAAAGGTATAGTTGAGTTAAATTAAATGCTTCTAATATAATACAGATCGAATAAATGATGAATTTACTTTAAAAAATTATGGCGATTACGATATATTGTGATACGAGCATTAATTTTGTTCTTTATTAACATTTGCAGTAAAGTATTGTCAATTGATTGCAATAAGCTGATGTAATGAGACGATTGGATCTGTATCTTGATACTTGAGAGAAAATGAAGGAAAATTTAACAATAAACTAATTTATATATATACTTTTAGATCTGCAAGTAGTTTATAGAGAGCTATGTAATAATATTTGAAAGTGTGCATACTACTTATTAATATCAAGTAGCATCAACGGCTGTAAAAAGTAAAAGAACTTATGATTAAGTACTATTTCAATTGTCACATCAGACTAATCTAGAAAGTGTTACACGAATTTTGTACTAGACAAGTAATTGAGAGTAAAGTAATGCTTAAGGAATATTTGCAATTGACTACAGCTAATGCTATTCCAAAGGAAATAATTTTGACGAGAATTTATTTGGGAATGGTTTTAAAGGTGAATTTCACTTATCGGATCACACAGTATAAAAAAAGCATGCGTGATTTTATGTCAAAAATTTCCTTCAGAATATCAATTTATATATATAAGAAAAGTCATATTGAAAAATCAGAAATAAAGAAACCAACATTTTTAAGCAGAATTTATAAATTTAATACAGTGTTATAAGAGTAATCAAGTTTTACATAATATCGGTTTGGAGAGTGGGGTATCAGTTCAGGTGTCGACCTAGTCATCTGACAGTGGTCCAAAATTACGAGGTGTTGCCCTCGGAATTTTCCATTCGGGATTGATCCCTGACCAATAGCCTGTTTTGTTATACTCCAGTACGGCGTAAATTCAACTATCATCCATCTTGTATAATTTTGAACGACTTATTAATTTAAATGATTTCTAGATACATCTCACACAAAAAATGTAAAGTAACTTAAGTCCAACTTATTTAAAATGAAATATTTGTATTCAAATCTATTTTTACTCCTATTGTACCGTTTTTCAAAATAAACAAAACCATTGATACTATTTTATAGATTTTTTTATCATTTCAGAAAAATAGCTCTAAAATAGAAAGCATATGTTGGACTGGTGATGCCAGAATACCCATCGGTGATTCAGCTAAATGCGCTGAATATAATAAGCCCATTGTTCAAAATCAATACATTCTTCAACGTCCACTTTTTTCTCCTGGTACATATTTTTTTCATTATTCTATTACATTTTCCCACTTCATTATTTTTCATTATTCCATTACATTTTTCCATGATATTCTTTTTGTTCATTCAATTTCATTTTCCCATGCCAGTATTTTTCATTATATTTTTCGATGTAGCTATTTTTCATTGATGCGTTATATTTTTCCATGTCACTCTTTTTCATTATTCCATTATATTTTTCATGTCATTATTTTTCATTATTCCATTAAATTTTCTCGTTATTTTTTATTATTCAATTATATTTTTCCATGACATTATTTTTCATGATTTACTACCCTACCTTCTGTGAAAATCTCTCCCCTCCCTTAAGATATTGATTGACTCTTTGACAATCATTTTTGTTCTAATCAAATTGAAAAGTAATGGTTTCTTTAGCATAAGTTAATCTTCTGAGTGTCACGAGATTTCTAAGAAGTATAACTATTATTGCCTTCAGCCTACTATTTGACATTTTTGATAACGCATTTATCGACTAAAATAGCCACATCGATTGGATGAAAGAATCCTAGGAAACATTTTATTGATCAAGAAGTTCAAAGCTGGTTAGAAAGCATACAGGGTAAACTGCAAGTTGCATGCTGTTATAATACGTTCATGACCTTTAAAGGATTAAAGATATTCTAAATATTATGAAATCCAACATTTCTTGATTATGAAACACATTAGCTTTAATATGTAACTTCGTATCCTTTAAGTATGTCATAAATCAGCAAAATCATTCCTTGTACTCATTTAATATTTCTATCTCCTCTTAGGATTTACCGATCCTTCTCTAAAAGAACAAGCTGCTTACATAACAAACTCCATCCCGAAGTCCATGAATCACACAAAGATTATTGAAAAGAAATTAAATCAGATTCTCGCAAAATGGGCTGCTCAGAACGGGCAGCTGAATGTGTTGATGGGTCCAGCTTTTGATCTGTCAGCCACTGGATTGAGACCTGACATTGGAAAAATTATGTGCGTACTTAATTACTGATAAATGTTATAGCCATTTATGAATTGAATATTGTTTTTTAAAAGTGTTGTTGCCTTCGTACATTTTCAGGAGAATGCATGAAAATACCGGTCCACTCATCGTACCTACTCATATATTTGTAGTAGCAACTTGGTGTTCTGTGAAAGTTGACAAGATTAAAGACTGTGACGCATCCAAATTGCAAGCAAATGCTTTCTTGTTGCCGAATAAACCTTATCCAAACAATTGCGAGGTAGGATTTAAAAATTATAAGTTTCCTTTATCATTGGCATATAGCCAAACGTTAATGAAATCACCGATTTTTAATCCCAAAAGTTAACACGAAAATAATTACAGATTTTTACATAAATCAAATAATCATATTACATCGATTTGGATGAGTGCCCTGCATTAGTGATGTTTAATTGTACAGTAGAAAAATGTTGGAGAGCACGCGGTCTAATGGCCTAGTGGTCAAACGACCGGCATTTGTCAGCAACAACACTGCCGCACTTGCCGAATAATTATCGTCTGCGTGATTGCCAAATGATTATCGTTTGCTCGCGTGCATTAATATCTTGGTTCACTAAGAATTAAGAATCGTTTGTAGTTCAATTATTTTTGTCCTTATTCTTTAGACGCCAGTTGTATCAAACATTAAAAAATATCTTTAGAATTTGTGTTCTTATTATCGCGTTTAGAACTGTTCGTGTTAAGAATTCTTCAACTGTACGTCGATCATTATGCCTTAGGCGAAGTGGCTCTGAAATAATGATTACATGCTGAGCTCTTCCATGATTCCGTACAAAATTTGCGCAAAGGCATACAGATACAATTAGTTGAAGAGTTCTTAACACAATGTTAACGATAAGAACACAAATTCTAAAGATATCGTTTTAAATATTGCCACACACAACTGGAGGAATAAAAACACAATTAAACTATAAACTATTCTTAATTATTCGCAAGTCAAGATATAATGCGCGAGAGCAAGCGATGATCATTTGGCATTCGCGCAAACGATAATTATTCGACACGCGCGCACTAACATCATCATATCACATGGAGTATTTGGAACTGAATCAAACTAGATTTCAAAACAAAATATATCTTCGCCAGACAATATATTTTTTTAAACTATGGATACAACTTAAGACTGAATTCAAAAATTCAATAGATACACCAATTTTAGAAATATTCAAGAATATAAATATAGAGAACATGTTATACTTAAACATGATGCAAGTTGTTTTTTAAAATAATGGGGATGTAATCTTTAAAGTAATCAAATTATCAGGAGCGGATTTTAGTGAATTGTGCATCGTAATGTCGTCGATTTTATCTACGGTACAACTAAAAAATCAAAATGACAACTTCTAATCA
The DNA here is from genome assembly GCA_933210815.1 of Meta bourneti. Taxonomy (NCBI): domain Eukaryota; kingdom Metazoa; phylum Arthropoda; class Arachnida; order Araneae; family Tetragnathidae; genus Meta; species Meta bourneti. Next base: position 65,156,776 of record OW119925.1, read on the forward strand.
CAAAAATGCATAAATGCATCAAGATCTAAAGCATATTGGTCATTTCTTAGAATTCCTGTGACTCCTCAGCAAAAGTTAGGCTTGTTTCGGAAGGGATTAGAATCCGTCAAGAGGTATTTTATGATGAAAAAATTGCCAACCCACCAGCAACACTCGCGACGAGTTTTACACTTTCTAAGAATACTTAAGCATGGGTAACAAAGAAAATTTATCAAATGTGCATGGAAGATCAGTTACAGACCAACAAACTAAAATTGGACAATATTTTTAAGAAATCTAGATTCGTGTTGTAAAAAATTTTTGCTATAATTAATGTACTCAAATCAATCTGTAATGCAATTACGTAGTATCATATTTTTTCCGTGTCAGGGCAAAAGTAGTTAAGTCTGACTTTTGATGGGTTCAAAGGAGTTCAAGTGCATCATTATAATTTAAAAACATATAATATGCTTGATATCAAAATCAAAAGAATCTACGAATCTAAATTACAACTATTTGTATCATAACACGCTGCTTTTTCTTCCTGAATATTTGTGAGAAAGAGTGAAGTATTAAACTTAAGATTCTGAAGAGTAGCCATTTTGACTTAACCCCTTTTCCCCAGCGGAAGAATTAGTGAATAATGAGTCTAATTCATGTTAAACACCTTTCATCACTTTAAGTTTACTTATGATACTATTAATCACTAATTTTATTTATGAAGTCTTTATTTAGAAGTATTCAATATTTCATAAGACTAGAAGTGATTTTATTAAGAGGTGGGCACTATTAGGAGGCTATGATATAAGTTGATTTCAGCAAATGTAGCTATATATTATATGTTAAAACTTTCAATTTCAGTCTGGAGAATCTGTGATTCAAAGGAATGTTGCCCGAGTGGTTGATGTGGAAAATCTAACCGGTCTTTCATTATACACTGGACTGCCAATATACGATGCCATACGACTCAGAACTATGATGCCACAAAGATCTGTTTCATGAAAGGAATACAGTAGCTTTATTGTGTACAAATTAGTGCGTAGTAGAAAGTGGAAAAAAATAAGAATTAAAACTTTCATATAAACATACAAAGTTTGTATATTTATATTCTTGACGTTTTCTATACTAAAATGTAATACTATGTTGTACTAAAAAAATTATAAATTATCTACGAATTCTAATTCAAATTTGAATCTTCATATTATTTCGCTATTTATGTACGTGAGATACAAGTATAGCTTCAAAATAACACTATCGTATGTTCGTTACTCTTGAACTTAAAACAAAAAGAATATAGGTGTATTAGTTTTGAAGTAATAAATATGTATCCAATTTTTTAAAACTTAAATTCAAATAAATTAACAATGAATGCAAAAACACTAATTGAATGATTTTATGTTTGTAAAGAAACACATTGATTTTGTGGTTTTTCTTATATTTATATTTATATCATGTGAGAAAAATTCATTTGTCGTGTGAGTCGTGAATAATTTATTTTCATACAAGGTACTGCATTTAATACAATTGCACTTTTCTGATATCTGTACGTATTGAAATAATATATCCTATGAAACCTGTGAAAAAATTGTTGCTCAATAACATTGCTAAATATTTTTATTTACATTATTTTTACATTATCATTGTACTTTTTAAACATTAACATTTGTAACAATTCCAAGTTTATGTTTCACAAATGATGCTTCCCCCTTTAAATTAATGAATAACTAATATTTTAAAAACAGGTGTCGAAATTGGTAATTTTCAACTTCAAAATTAAGACCTATTCCGTCTTCATGTGGTTTCGGAAACGACAAGTTTCAAAAAAACGATATTAAAATTCCTAAAGAAAATTTCTCATTTTTCAATAATTGTGAAATAATATGGAAAAAATTATAAATCACATCCAAGTTTGTGCAACTGTTCGTGCTGTCAGATTCCATGAGTAATAGAAAATTATACTTCTATATTTATTGGAGATGAATTTCTTTCTGTTGATGCCAATTGTGCTATAAATATAAAAGTCCTCTTCCGTAACTCCCAAGTATCTTCTACTTAATCATCTTGCAACACCTACTCCAACGAGCTCTTGGATCGGCTTTTCCTTCATACATCAGTCCATCGAAGGTAGCTGTAAAGGAATATCAATACAATTACTGGCCATGAGCAGTACAATTATTTATGTAATAGCTGAGGGAGAAAAACTAACAAACCCTTTGTATTCCGGAATCATTCATAGTAGAACAAATTCAAAGATACCACTCGACGTCTCCATATCAAATTGTGCAATTCATATCAATTCCAATGTCCAGAAAACCAATTTTACTTTACCTTTTCAACACTATTTGTTTTCATATTAAAGGGGTGATAAAATATTTTTGAAAATTCTGCACAAAAAAGGATCAGAACCGCTGCATTAGAGGACCACTTCTTAAAAAATGTAAAATTCACTAATTGATACACACACTTTATAGATAGGTATTATTAGGGTTACCATAGTACTTTTCTATCAAACCGGAACATTTTTAAGAAGGTTACGATCTTTTTTCCAACCCAGGAGAGCTATTTTCAGTATAAACAAGCAAACCAGATGATCTGCGAAGAATTTACATCTGCTGTCCACATGATACATGTCGGGGTTACCTTAAAATGTAGTTTATCGCCGTTTCGGGCAGCGTTTGACTTTTCATCCAATTGGTGTTGACCAATCAACTGTCATATCAATGCGGAATCCATTCTTTGGAATTTTTAACGTCGAAGTGCTGAAATCATATTCGAAAAACAAGCCAACTGATGTCCAGTTCCGAATACGAATAGGAAACACGTTCTGCCTCAGAAACAGTACCACCACCTAAGTTTAGCTTGACAGAAGGTGTTTCTCGCATAGTGCTGTGATCAATGAGTGCTTTTGCTCCGGTCCCAATCGGCTCGAATCCAGATCTGAGCATGGATGTTTGTTGGGGTTCGGATTCACTTTAAGCCTGTCTAATTTGTCTTAGAAAATGATGATTGTAGATTATGCTTTGATAAACCAAACGTAGATTGATAAACCAAATTATATAATGTGATTGTTGTGAAGTTCTCAGATTTAGTGTTACTGTTTGAAGAACAAAATGATTTAGCACTTCAAAGAATTTATCGCAAACCTAAAATCGGTTTCATTAATATTTTTCTACAGGCAGTTCAATTTTAGACCAAGTAATATTGTTGTTCATTCAAACTAACAGCACTCGACTTTGTTTTTTTGGGCCTCTTCTGGCAATTTGAATTTTTTTTCTAATGCCCGGCAAACTGAACATAACTCATTTATGAATCACTTAGCATGACCCTGTGAACCACGGGCGATGGGTTTATGTTAAACCTCACATTCTTACCGAACATCTAGGCACAGCCCGTTTATAGAAAGGCCACACAATCATTCCAGACGGACAAACATCCATGCTTTATCCCGAATTCGAAGTAGGAACCTCTCGATCCAGAAGCTAGCACCCTGACCACGTGGCAGTTTGAATGCATGGGGGAAATTTCTGCACACAAAATAAATTTTGCAGTGCTTTCAAAGTATCAGTGTAGTATTACAATCAAAGCGCATTTAAAGTGGAAAATTTTTCTAGCATTATGGGAAGCAATTATAGAAACAACTAAAAGAATTCAGCCTTAATGTTTCTTTTCATATGATCGGGACAAAACGAACAACCTGCCGGGACCCACAACTTTCAAACTGAGACGAATGATTACTCCAAGTATTATGTATTCAGGCTTACCTTCCCATCTGCCTGTTTTGGTTTCCAGCATTTCAATGTCTTCGGTAGTGAATGCGGGGACAGGTTGACTTCGGTAAAAGGTCTTCCTCACCACAGTGTTGTTGACTTCCATTTCGTCCACTGCCACCCAGGCAACTCCGTCGTCGCTTCCCACATGAGCACGCTTCCTCTTGTCAAATGCATATGTTCGTCCGGTTTTCTTATCCCAGCCCAGAATGCCACCGATGCTTTTGGGCAGAACTGTGAAAAGAAATGCCAAGTGTTTATGTCAATAATTAGCTTGTAGAAGACGATTTCAAAATGTGTTGCGGATTCCAAAGGAATCACGACCTTCTGTCAATGGAGCTGCAGAAGTACGACCAATAAGTTAACATTGAGTATGACCTTTGATAACCTCGAGATGATAAAGATATTCCACAATATTGATAAAAAAAGTCAAATCTTTTTCTGTTTAGAGTATTTATAAAAATTAATTGATATTTAACACATGTCTCTTTCTTAAAGAAACTACTAATTACTAAAGCAAGAAACATACTTCTCCAGGATGAACCAGAATCTGTAGACGAGAAGCAGACCAGATTTCTAAAGTATATAAAAAGATCAATTAAAACAGCAAATTTTATAATATGATTACATACGTTAAAATTTTAAACAAATCAATTTTCAAGAGCTTGTTTTGTAATTTTCAACCTGACACATTCGTCCTGTTTTAATGTTTAATGTAACTTTAATCTTTTTAGGAAAAAAACACTTTTCTAATACCATGCTAAGATGAAAATTTGTACGTTTCACACTTTTTTCAGAATTTTTTTCTGCCAACAATGCATTGAAAAGTATACATATCAATCTTAAAATTTTTAGAATTATTTAGTTGATGAATTAATTTAAACTCACTCCATGTCATACTCAAGGTCACAGAAGTAGATTATATCTCTTCCTAAATCGACAGAGAAATGTCTTCCATATTTATCTGAAAATAAAACATTTTCGATTTACAAAATTTCATATAAAAAAGGTTTACATACATTAATTGTTTATCTTTAACGAAATACTCTACAAAGTATGTCACATTTACTTTTTTCATTGGATGTGTGAAGTAACATGAAACTAATCATGCCAACTTCTCCATAAATTTTTTAAAGATTATAAATTAATTATGCGTGTATTTGAATAAATTGTGATAATTATTTTATTTCATAACTGGAACTTATTAAAGCTGATGTCGAAATTTAATCCTCCAAAATCCTCATCATCCTAAACTTTTGATAATAACGAAATAAAAATATTTCTCGTCTCGTTTTCTCCATCAGTTTACTTTTGTTTCGTAAAGATAAAAAATACTGAACTATTAAAATCCAACGTCAAGTAAATTTATATTTGAAGTAATTTTGAAAATTATTTCTCTGGAAGAAATAAATTCAATTTACATTTGAAACACGCAAAAAGCGAAGTCAGGAGACTACCGTTGGCCCTATGCTTTACAGAAAAGGATTAGTACTAGAATTTGATCCTGTCCTATTTTCGCTTACTATTATGGTGTGTTGAAATAATTGAAAACATGATTGAACATGAAATTATGATGAGGAATATAATTATAATACAACAAGCTGAAAAAGCCTCAAATTTATGAGCATAATACTTTTTATAAAGTAATTATAAAAATTAACCCCATATTAGAACAGGAAGAAAAGTAGATAAAAGAAAAAAATTAATGCTAACCAAATTTTGCTTTGTTTAACCCTCCAAGTGATTTCGACGAGATATCTCGTCACTGAAGATCTGACCAATTTCTGAAGATATCAAGATCTGGTTAGTTTTCTTTTAATGACTAAATACCTCGCCCATTAAGATTCGGACAGTTTTGCTAATGACGAGATACCTCGTTGAAACAACCACCAAGGAGGGTCAACGGAAATAATACCTTCGATTGTCACCTTGTGAAAAAGGTTTTTTATTTGTTTCGTCAAATATATTGATTCAAAATTAGGAAAAGGCATTAAGAACTAGAACCAAGTTATAGATTTTAAGACCAGATAGATCCATGAAGTGAAAATTATTTATAAGAAACTGCCAAGGTCTATGCTTTTTAACTGCAGATGGCGTTGCATATATATATATATATATATATATGCACCCTTCTTTACCGATTTGGTAGGGATTTACTCCCATCATTACCGTCTTTTTCTAGATCGAGGTCTTTAGAATTCTAGAGTCTTTGACAACTTAACTGGACCACGATCAATCTTGCTTTCAAGTTGAACAGAAAACGAATGTTTTAGTCGTATTATGATATTTAGAGTTATTTTTTATTTTTGATCTATATTATTAGAACATTTACTTGCATATTTATTAGATCTTGAATATCATTTCTGAATTTCTTCATTCATGCAATATTCATGTTTATTGAAGTTATTTGAAAACGGGGAACATTTATAGGCATAAAAAAGAACTGATTAAACAAAAATAGTTAAACATCTTTAAAAGGTTCTAAGAACAGCAGCCATACACACAATAATTTATTGCGCATGCGTCTATTCACTGTTTCTAAGCCAGAAATGCATGCACCCTTAAGCCAATAAGGTTTTTTATTCAAAAATTTGGATAGTTGAAATAAAAAGCTATTACAAAAAGCTACAGAAAGAATTAGAATGAGGACCATCAAAAATGGTTGGTTTAGATTTTATGGAGCAAGGACTATGTGGAGAAGCTGGGCCAAACACAAGGACAACGTCAAGTAAATCCAGAACAATGAAATTATAACCTCGATTTGAATTAAAACGCGATATTATTAGCGTATTAAAATCCGAGTCATATTTTGACATCAGTAAGTGACATAAGTTTTAAAGCAAAATGAAATAGATAGGTTTTAATTAAAGACCTTTTCACACACACAATAAAATACCTAGTAACTGTGTCGATTTCCTATTATCGAGTAATACTTATCCCTTTTACTAACCAAACAAAAATTTTAAAAGATCGTATAATTTTAACGTTGAACTCGACCCATGTAACTTTATTTCCAACGAAAAAGATCCCCTGATTACAGATGAGCGGCAATGCATACATTTCACGAATAAGAAGCCTTTAATGAAAATGCACTCGGAATCACCGTTGCAAACCATATCGAAACAGGAAGCAATCAATTAGTCGCACACGTTTATGGTCCTCTTAAACAGAAGATGGAAAAGTAATAACAAATCATTATCAACCCTAGCTCATTAGTACCTCATTATACATTTAATTATCCCCGTATGCATATGGTGCTCATGATATTTTGTACAATATTCGATGCAATTTTAAGTTTGATTAATTAAATGAATTCGGTAAAATTTCGAAATGCATCAGTGACCCATCGGCGATTCGCACATTTCCCCGAATTTCAAAGTCGTTACTGACTTTATAAAAGCATTCGATCAACCCGGTTGAATGTATAAAAAGCACACCAGAGAGAATATTTTTGAGAATATAATTTTTAAAGAACCTAAAAGTGAAAAAATACCTACTTTTGTCGTCAGAGTACCACGTAGGATCATTCTTTGCACACGTTACTGTAAGGAAAAAAAATTACGAAATCAGTTTCCTTTCCCTAATTAAATAAAATTAATTGCCTTAAAATTAAACTAATTTAATCCTAATTTTGAATAACTTTATACTCTCTACTATGCATTTAGACAATTTCAATTAAAAAGCTCTAAAAAGTTTTGTTTTTGCATGTGAATATTACAAGATTAAAATTGTTATTGTATATGTGCCTACTAAATGCCACTAAAATTTATATTCTAAAATCATAGAATTGTATTTCCTTTTAAAAATACAAAATTGAACGTTCTTTTGTTCTAAATATGAGGTCAGTGTATGTGAATACCTCTAGAATATTCTGTATTCATTTAGACAAATTTCAGAGATGAAATTACGAAAAATAAGTTTGCTTACTCGAACTTGATTTCTCTCCTATGTAGCAACCGTACATTTCCATTTTCAATCCTATGTACAAAGTATCCTCCTCGCCTTTTTCTGCTTCTTCAACGATGATCCGAACAAACCTTGTTTGCACGGGCTTTTCTAATGTATCTATAGCTTTACCTTTTTTGTATACCAATTCAGTTATCTGTATGGAAAAACGTTTTTTTAAATAAGTTTCAAACACACACACACACACACACACACACACACACACACACACACACACACACACACACACACACACACACACACACACACACACACACACACACACACACACACACACACACACACACACACACACACACACACACACACACACACACACACACACACACACACACACACACACACACACACACACACACACACACACACAAACACACACACACACACACACACACACACACACACACACACACACACACACACACACACACACACACACACACACACACACACACACACACACACACACACACACACACACACACACACACACACACACACACACACACACACACACACACACACACACACACACACACACACACACACACACACACACACACACACACACACACACACACACACACACACACACACACACACACACACACACACACACACACACACACACACACACACACACACACACACACACACACACACACACACACACACACACACACACACACACACACACACACACACACACACACACACACACACACACACACACACACACACACACACACACACACACACACACACACACACACACACACACACACATAATTTAATAATTGAGTAAAGCTTTATTCAGCCATTTAAATGCATTTCAAGGCTAGCTACCGTGAAAATAGTAACAGACAACGAATCGCCAATTTACAATAAAATTTATAGAATAAAATTCAAATTATAGTCATGATAAAGTTATAAGTATCGAGTTAAAAGTTCGAGAAAATTGACACAATCAAAATAAAGATTTTATTATTTCATCTATATATTACAAACAATTGTATTAAACTCTAACAAACCATGGAATCAGGATTCCTATTTAAACTTTTGGTGGAAAGAACCATGTGGTATATTTTCGTCTTACAGTGAAACACACTAAATCAAAAAACATAGTTCTGAGAAAAGGAAAGGGAATTCTACCCCTGAACTTTACTCACTAAGTGTTTCTCAAAAAGAAATCTAACCTTCACGTAAAGAAATATTAGTGGACTTCACCAGTCTAAATATCACCACATTCTGGCTTAAAAAAGCTAAAAAAACTCATTTCTGGAAAATTTTATCTTAGTGTGTTTCACTTGTAAGCCGATGATATAAGCCATGCATAAGGCAGTTAACGTTAAAAATGGCAGAAAATGTATATTTGTACATAACAATGCAGATAGTCACAGTCCGAATGCCGAACAACAGGAAACATGTATCATGTATAAGGAGGGCTACAAGGAAACGAAATGTGATGAAAAACTACGTGATTTACAAAATATCTAGAATGCTTTTGTTTAAAAGCTTTGAATGTGCGCCAAAGAATTCATTTATTTGAAACCTTACTTAAGTATGCATTTTTGTAAGTTAAAATCAAAATTGATATTAAGCATTGTGTCTATTGTCCTGATACATTTTATAAGGCTTTTAATATTTTCCCTGTAAACATAATTGAATATATTAAAAGATATTCGAAATTCAAGTTTGTCCAATTTTTAAAGGTTAAGGATTGTATGTGGAGAGTCAAATATGGTTCAAGAATCTTCTACAAAAACATCCTTCAACATCAAACGTTTTCCTTGTGAGCCCTTGCAACTGGACACCCTCTCAGCAAAGCAACTGTTCGCTTGTTCTGAAAATTTTCTCTGAAGCACTTTTAACCTTTTCCATAATTCGTCAGGCCGCAGTAGCCAAATTGGAAGAGCAACGGATTAGCAGCCGGAGGATTGCGAGTTCCAAACTCGGTCCAGCCAAAGATCATCGTGTACACGGGGGATGGTACATGTTAAATCTGTCGTGGTCTAAACGTCCTCATGTTAGTGTGGCGTGGAAGTTTGAAGAGTGGGGTGCCAGCTCAAGTGTTCTTGTCATATGACCGTGTTTCAAAATTTCAAGGCGTCCTTGGATCTTTCTTTCCCTGCGGGATTGATCCCTATACGTCTCCAATAGCCCATTGTCTTGTTCCAGTTCGACGTTAGTTATCTACCTACCTCCATAATTGGTACTCAATTTGTAAGGATTCAAAAGAAAAAACAATGCTATAGATATGTGGAAAATTTTGTGTGCTTACTTCGTTGGCGTACAGCCAATCCGATCCTGTGTGACTATATTGCAGACGGTAGTGAGTAACGCTTCTGGTGTCGTCCACCTTCAGGAACTCCAACCTCGACACTCTCGTGTTTCGAAGGAAGTCCACTTGGAAGAATGGTTTGTGAGGACCCAATCGCAACGCCGGGGACCATCCTGTTCAAAAATAAAAAAAGAAATACATGTTATCTGGGAGTAAGGCGTTTCAGCATTAATTAAAAGAATTTTAGATTTTACCCTTTCTAAGTTTCATTGATAGTTCTATTGTCGAGTAAAAAGGCAGTATCTCCACGTTTGGTCTTTTTGAATTCACAAGTTACATGCTGCGTAATTAGTATCTGATGCTTAACCATTCGACAACAGTATGATCATTCAGCCAACAGTTGAGTGAGTCTACTACAATTGTTTTTGAGTTTTACTGGGCAATAGATACTTTTTTACAAAGCGTTTTAAAACTGTTAACCTACATATATATACATATATATACATGTATATACGTATATATATATATACACATATATACATATATATACACATACATATATATACATATATATATATATGTATATATATATACATATATATACACTCTTCACTGCAGTATAGTGACATACAGCGTATACTGTGTTGTTAGTCAAAAAGATAGAATCTCCAAGTTTGGTACTTACGAGTTGACGATAGTTTCATGCTGTTTTGTATTTGCATTAAACAAACCCAGATAACAATATGATCCCTCGTCCAACTGTTGATGATATACTTTAACTGTTTGCTAGAGTTATGAGGCATATCAGATATTTTTATAAGCATCCTTTTAATAATAGTTACTCCTAAAGACCAAAGCGTTTTTACCATATGTCACAAGACGGGGTAAGGTTATCCATTTCTCTTCTTGCCTTCCAGTGGAAGCAAGAGTTTGGTAGGATTTTCCCATTTGGTACAAAAAAGGGTCTCAGTAATAACAGTTAACTTCTTGGTCTTTTAAAGGATGGGTCTCTCCTTAATTGCATTGGAGTCACAGAGCGGACACGATAGTGTCCTTCTACCTATTTTATTCAGATGTGCCTGCAAATAATCGTAACATGTCATCACTCTAAACTTAACTGTAAAAACTCTTTTTAGGATCCCGTTGTGATTTGACTCATCAGCAGTTGCTCTCAAGATTTTCCAACAGCTTTTGTCTGATGTTCACTCTACATTTAAATTAATTGTAATTGAATAAATTGAGCGACCAGACATGAAAATAAGTATGACAGTATAGATCCTGATATTTTATTAACTATTTAAAAGCAATGTTTCAGATTTCATTCTCAAATGTTCACATGTTTGGATTTTCAGTTCTATAAATCGTTTTATTGATAGCATCCCCTCATGAATGGGTTAGAAGCGATTTTAAAGTAATTTTTCTAAATTATACTGCAATGGTGGGGAAGTTTATGTTCTATTAGTAACTTAGGTTATACCTGACTTCAAACAAGCAATAAATAACTTAGAAGCGACATGTTAGTCTCATCTTTCACTTACCTTGCATCTTTGAAAAGATAATGATAAAATCAGGTGCTTAAAACTCGAATGAGCCTGGCGAAATCCATTGCCACAAGGTAGAGCACACGCTATGATTAATTAATCAAAAACTCAATAAATTCCTGCTGTTTTTCTACTTCTTTTGTTGTGTTTGCATAATTCTTTGATAATGACAAGTAATGTTAATGAAAAACCTTTTTTCCAAATTTTTTTTTCAAAAGATCAGACGTCGGTTCCTTCTTATTACAGAAGGAAGAGAACATTCTTTGACTATTTATTTCAGTTATGGTTTAATTATAAAAAAAGTGTTGTCTTCAGTTCTGAATTATATATTATTCGTTCGATTTGAAGAGAACCACTTTCTTGTAATCCTAATTTTATACTTATGCCTATGTTCTAAATGCTCCTGAAAATGCACTATACATTGTTCTCATTGCATTTTTATTTCCTTAAATATAAACATACCCTTCTTTCCTCCAGCCCTAATATTAAAGGGTCCATTTTCTCTCTTTGCTGCAGACGAAGCGCTCAGTTGGCATTTGTAAATTTTCTTAGCACTTGACAATCCCAGAGATTTGTAGCATTCTAAGTGGAAAACAAAAAATTCACAATACTGTTTCAGATTTTATTTTACTTCGTACAATTCCTATAAACTACCGATGAAAAATATTTTTAGAAACTGTATACCTTGGCTGTTGACGACGTACATGATGTGGTCCACGGGGCCGCAACTAACAATCGTTTCTGCTGTGTCTGGATTGACGGAGGGCTCTTCTCTGTAGTTCTGGAGGCAAAGGACCCTGTACGGTGTCGTTGCATTGACCTCTCCTCTGCCGAAGCCTCTTTCATTGCGGGGGTCAGCGAGTAAGCTAACTACGACTGTCGCTGAGTCGGAGAAAAGGAATTGAGGAATCTGTAGGAAAAAAGAGCTGTAAGCTGTGGCTTGTGAGACTGTCAAGCTGCATACTTCGTAGCCAACTGTATCATGTAATGTACACAATTCACCAGCCTATTCTACCATGCTAATCAAGAAGATAGTATCTCTAAGTTTGGTACTTCCGAGTTGACAATTGGTACTATCTGTGTTATAAATATCCAATACTTAACACTACATAATTGGCGTGGTGTGGAAGTTTGGAAAGTGGGGTGCCAGCTCAGGTGTTGGACCGCCAGTAAACCGTTGTGTTGCTCCAGTGTGATGTTAATTTACTACCTACCTACTTAACACTACATAACAGTATAATTACTCAACTGCTGATTGAGTATACTCTGTTTTCAATCGTTATAAAGCATCAAATATTTTTTAACACAGCATATTAATAACAATTAACCCCAAAGGCCAAACTTGGAGATACTGCCCTCATATTCAGCAGGACAGAATCATGACTTGCAATTTTAAACCGAAAGATCAAACTTGGAGAGACTGCTTTCTTTATTAGAAGGATAAAATAAACAAGATTCGCAAGCGTAACGTTAATGTGAAAGACCAAACTTAGAAATACTGTCTTTATTAGCTGGACAGAATCAAACAGGAAACGCAAGTAACTGTGTGGTGTTAACCCGAAAGATCAAACTTGGCTATACTGTTTTCCTTATAATCAGGGCATAATCAAACGAGATTTGCGAGCAACTTAGTAATGCTCGAAACGAACTGACCAGTTATCGGTTTTTCAGATGAACACAAAAGGTATGAAGTAGCATCATAGATGCTGAAAACATCTGTTGATTAGAGTGCACGTTGCTTCGAATCCAGGAATTTCCCTTTCTACCCCTACAGCACTGTGGATTCGTCATTTCGTCACTTGCTACAAAGTGACTGGATATACCATCCACACATCTGAAACTGATTATATTACATATTAGAATTAGTGAGTACCCGCCTTCAAGTGCTGCAAATTTTCAACCATGTGTAAATGGGTTTTGCTTACCACAATGTCCAATCCTCCAAACTCTGGTATGAACTCCACTGTTCCAACAGTAGTTGCATTGTTGAATACTTTCGCATCGAATTCAACGTATGGTGGAAGGTACAAGCGAACCGTGGCATTGATGGGTTCCGCTGTAGATTCAGTTTTGTGGACCACTGTTACTGTAACATTGATGTGCTCTCTAAAATTAAAGAAATGAATGTTGTCTTGTAAGTAGAAGTGTGCAATTTTTGTCTAAATCAATTCAGTTAGTCAAAGAGTGTCCACGAATTAGCGTAAGAAATTTAGCTCCAGGAACACTAATACCATAATAGCAAAGTAGAATGAATCTTAATAAACAGTGGTCTTATGACACGTAGGAAACATCAGGATTGAGTGCAATTATTTAAATGGTTAGACTTGACTAACATTCATTTATGCACAAAACTTAATTTAAAATAGGAATTTATGAGGATTTTGACTTTAGAGATGATAAAGGCAAAATTTTGTCGTATATTCTTGTGGAAACGATTCAAAAGAACGGCAGTCGTGAAAATATCAGTTATGAGAGGATTTTCTATAAAGTCAAATACAGAGGACGCTGTTTTGGTAAAAGTGTCCTATTGTTTTCGTAACTTATGGCGTAACTTGACATGTTACTCGAATGAAATTTCAGCATGTCGTTTTGTAAATTAATGACAGACGTTGTCAAAGCAGCGATCAATAAAATTTGTTACTAACAGTATTTCTTTTCCTTCCGGCAGTTTGTTTATGTGTTTACTCTGAAGAACTCTTTTATAATAATTTTTCTCATAAAAGGTTCCGAAAAGTTTCCTTTGAGATAAAGAACTCGAGTCCGAATATATTTGTGCTCAATCAGTTAATCCCATGATGAAACTAAAAACAAACATTTGATTACCATTCTTAAAAAAGGTTTATATATGTTAAAAATTGCTTTAAAAGGTTGCATTTGGTATTTCAACATTTTAATTCTGGATCGGAAAAACAATTTGATTGAGGTTAAATTAGAGAATTCGTGAATCGTTGCCGATTTTTAATAACTTTCAGTAGTGCAGTCCCCTCTATTCTCTAATCATGGAGTCTAAACGCGCTGGTATTCATCTGTAATTGAACTCACCCGCTCTGATATGGTTTCCTGTTGTCCACTAGAACTTTGACATCAAGATCTGCTCGCTCATTTCCATCTCTGAAGACCTTCATCGGTTGTTCAATGTCTGCAATGGCTTTTCCAACCTCTGCAATAAACCTGAGAGGGTATTCTTTATCGTGGTCAGTCAGTGGATGGTCGCTCATTTCAACTTCTACTTCTATTGTTAAATCATCATCACCTTCCTGAAACATGTTCATTTTGTGGGAAAGACCTGCAAAAAAGAACGCTGGTTAGAGTATTTTGTGTACACTATTTCAAAACAAAGCTTTTAACGTGTCAGTTTCAGTGCAGCGGTACATCGATGGTTCTCTTGTTACGACACCTGTGTGATAATCGGTCTTCCTTGATACGATATATATAAATTCAATCAAAATTAATAAATCATCTAGTAATAATTTATTGATTACCTAAATTGGTAAAGTATCCAATGTATGCCCGTATGACATCACTTTGTGTAGTTGGTCCTGTAGGAATGAATTCCACTTTGGGTTGAGGATAGAGCATGGGGCAAGGAATATTTACACCCCCTGACACCAGACGAATGTTGTGCACTGTCAGTATAGCTCTGTGGTTCTTGTAGGGTGCCCTAGCCTCTGCTATCACTTTGACCACAGCATCTACAGGGATGGTGATGTTGAAAGGAATCCAGAGACGTTGATGAATTCGAATGGGAATGGGGTCTTCGTTCACCAGCTTCACTGATGCGTTCACCTAGAAAACGTTTATTATGCGAATAGTTTATCACAGAGATTCATTCCCAAACTACTATCTGTGGGATGATCCGGCCTTAGAAATAGGCTTATCTGACCCGTAGACAATTTATCAAAAATAATAAATAACGATATTTTTTAAATATTAAATTTTTAAAACAAATATTTACATTTGTCTAGAGAGGTAGTTCCTCGTTCGTTGAGACCTTTGTCTGGATACTCCAATTCAGTAAATGGCTTAGTTTATCTCTTTTTACTTGGGTAGATTACTTGATGAAAATGAACCGTTTCGAATTTGATTATCTGTTGCTTAACCCTCCAAGTGATTTCGACGAGATATGTCGTCCATCAAGATCTGACCAATTTTGCCGATGACGAGATATCTTGTCATCAAGGTATTGCCAATTTTTTTATGATGACGAGATCAAGATCTGGTCACTTTTCTTCTAATGACGAGAGCTTGATGAACAAGATATCTCGCCCATCAAGATCTGGTCAGTTTTGTTAATGACGAGATACCTAGTCGAGACAATCACCAGGAGGGTTAAAAGTTAGAATATAACTCTATTTTGCACGCAATTTTGACTAAATGTGCGTAGAGAGGAACAAATTTTTATTACAGAATTCAAAAGCATTTAGGTGATTTAATGCTCCTAACTGTTATAAAAATGTGCCTTTTTCGATCCGGTCTGCGTAGTACTTGAGAATATTAATGTGGCCCTACGTTAAATAAATTTGGACCACTGGTTTATCATATTAGTTTTCAGAATCTGACCTTAGTTTTACTTCTTTCTGGGAAGATTAAAACTGTTCTTACATTTGAGTTCTGAGCTTCGAGTATTTAAGACATCAATAAAGCTTAGAGCTTTGACAAAGAAAAGGATAATCTAGTTTAGCCGATGTTTAGTTTTTGACGGATCTTTCAAAAATTGACTTTTTTTTATTTATTTTTAAGGAGTTTTTGGCAATACGATTTAATTTTGTCGATAGTTACAATAAATACTGACAATATTCGAGATAAATCATAAATTGTCTTGAAGAATTCTATCAGTAATATTTGAATTATTGGTTTCCTTTGCTTATTTTTATTACCCTTTACCAGCATTTGCAGAATATTTTCACTTTAAACTGTTCTTGCGTTGTTCGTGCATTTAATAGTATATAAATTATATTAATGCATAGCAATCACTTACGACATAAGGTATTCGAAACCTGGTAAATTTAACTAGAAACGTTTATCGTATAATTCAATATTTGTTTGTTACCATCATGTTATTCATACAAGACACAATAACTTTAAACACATTCTAGATTACGATTATCAAATATTCGGTTGAGAACCGCAGTCCATGCTTTGTAGTGCATTTTACTTTTCTATAGATTAGTATACATAATTTTCGTTGATACCTGCTTCGAAGGGATAACTATTTTATTGCATATTTCTTACAAACCTTTGTTTCCACTTGATCTGGTTCCCGTGCTATTGTAAATGCGACTGTATCAATCTTTTTGTGGTGAGTTCCTACGGTGGCAAAACCTTCAAGTCTGAACTGATCTTTGATCTTCAAAGTCCCATCATCCACTGGTCTCATAGCTACACGAATGGTAACCTAAACAAAGAATTAAAAGGGGAACAGGTAGTTTGGTTTATTATAGTAAGGATGTCATTACATAATCTATTTTAATTCATTGAAATATTTAGGATAAAAATCTTTTACAAGTGCGAATAAGTGTTTTAAATTTAAATAAAATTCTACAGATGTGTACATATTTATTTACATACACAAATAGATACATAATATATATTCTTTTAAAATGTGGCAGGACAACAAAAATAAAGAAAGTAGTTCGTGCCATTTTTCAGATTTAGAACTGGACAGGATAGCTCTGAACACCCCTTTAGAGAATTAGAATATATCCCTCTAGGGAATGCACAATGTGTAGAACTTCCAATTCCAGCAGGGTAGAGGATCACCTCCCAATCTTCCCAGGCCTGGATTCCTTTCAACAACAGGTCTGGAACCTCTCCAAGCTCTATTAGGATGCCAGAGATGAAGTTATGAGCTGAGCCTCAACATTTGCCATAGCATAACATCTACTCTCTCTCTCTTTTTCCTCTTTCCCTTAAATAGTGATGTAACTTGATATATTAGGTTGGAAAAACTTGATTACCTGATTTTAAATGTTTGGTAGCCATGCAATGCTAAATAATATTTTAAATTACCTTGTTTTCTTCATCTCTACTGTCGACGAATGTATTACACACAAGGCCAAGATTGTAGACAGCACTGTCATTCCGGTCTCCGGATGAGCCACTGAAAATTGATTATGAACGTCATAGAAAACACATTTTCACCTTTGTGTTTAATTTTATATACATTAAATCGTTAAAAACGTTCACAATGATATTATCCATGTCTTTTCAATTTAAATCATTTAAAAACCAAGTTTTTAACATGCGTGCGTTCTGTTCTTAGATTTTTCAATGTCTATCCCAAAGACCGTCATGTACACTGGGGCTGGTTCACGTTAAATCTGTAGTGGTCTCAAATGTCCTCACGTGTTGGTATGCTGTAGACCTTTGGAGAGTGGGGTGCCAGCTCAGGTGTTGACCTCAGATCTATGTCTTCGGAAATGAAGACATAGTAAAATTTGTAAAATTGAACAGAATGAGATGGTCAGGTCATCTTTTGAGAATGGATCCAGAGAGACCACCATTAAAAGTGTTTAATGCAGTCCCTTTTTGTGAAAGACAAAGGGGTAGACCAAAAAAGAGATGGAGGGACTGTCTGGATTCGGACTTTAGTACCATAAAAGTCAAGAACTGGAGATTATGACTGGAGAGAGGGTAGTCTGGGTAAAACTTCTGAAGGCCAAGGCTCACAAAAAGCTGTCGTGCCAACTATAATGAGATGTCTTCAGATCTTTCTTTCCCTTCGGAATTGATCCCGGACCGTCGCCAATAGCCCGTTGTGCTGCTCCAGTGCGACGTTAATTAACTACCTACCTACCTATGTCTATCCCCGTTGCAAGAACTTTAGTGCACCGTTCACTAAACTGCTTCATTAAATTAATGCTGCCACAGGCAATTAAAAGGCGACATTTGCTACTATTTTTCAACCTTTGCGACTAAGGATATCTTTTAAAGAAAAATCGTATAAAAAGATCCTATTTTCCAAATTTTGGTGACTTTCCAAAAATTTAGGAGACTTTTTTAATCCTCCGAAGTCAACGAAATTTAGTTCCTTTTTTATAATAGCAGGCGGAAAAAATACTTTTCTGTAAGGGAATATTTTCCAAGAAATGCAATTTTTCGAAATTTTGACAGCCGTTGCAACCATGAAAGTAAAACAACAGAATCTAGTTGCTAGATTGTCATGAAAATCTAATTAAAAATATTTAGTTTTTTAATTTTAAAATTTAAATTTATTGGCTAGATTTTCAACGTCTGTTTCACACTTAATTACCACATTTCGTATTTTAACCGTTTCATTTTTTATCTGTGCAATTAAAATGGGGTTTAATAAGAGACTTTTTTGCTGCTAATTTTAAAAATTTGTGTTACTAATGCTTTTATTAGCCCTGTCAAATTATATCATCTTACTTATCCCTTTTGACCTAGTTATATTCGGTCCGAAAGACCGTTAGCCCTGAGTTCATTTAGAGTTAACTCCGGACTTTTTAAGAAATCCTAGTGACATCCGATACCAGAAAGAAGTAACTCAGTAGAATGTGGAGTGACCATGCTCTTGGTAGAAGGTGAAAAATTTCTTCCACTGTGTACAAAACTCATGGGCCTTAGATGCCCGCTTCTGAATCATGATGAGGCAGTAACATATTACATACTATATTGTGTAATGAAATATTAACAGCTCTTTAGCTTCTGATTCTCAGAAGATAAATACAGAAATAGCTACAACATGTGTGGTATAAACGCACAGTATTTTATTTTTAGGACTTGAAGGATTTCGAAAATAGTCATTAGTTTAAAAACATAAATAGTCGCATACATAAGATTGTATAAATCACAGCGACATTTGATCAATAAAATTATATGTCTTAATATTAATATATAAAATTATGTCTTAAACTCTCAATCTGTTCTAAAAGTTATTTTTGAAAGCCGAAGGTTGTGTTCGGGCTTATATTTGCTACAGATCACGTTGAATTGTTTTAATGAAGCTCATTAAGATTTTTTAATAGGGCCTTTACCTTGAAGAAAAGTTACTTTCAACTTGCACTGGAGAGAAACATGGGTAGTTTCTACCCCGAAACCATATGCCTCCCAGGCACATGTCATACGAAAATTTCTTCGTGGCGTCCATATTTTTCAGCTGCACTATAACTGGCGCTAAGGACCCTGGTTCCAATGATACTTCTAAGTCAACGACAACTGGGCTGCCGGCTGCAATAGCTTTGCCTACGTATGCAGGCTTGAAAGCAAGGGCTTTTGGTTCTTTAGCACTCTGAAAAGCACAAGTTGTTCAGTCTTCATTCTTAAATACATACAACTATTCAGTTTCTATTGAAATCTCCATAAAGCTTCAGTGTTGTTAAGAAACTGGTAGTGGTACTTACGACTGACATATCCGATGCATCTGCTTCCAAGTCAACCTGAATGGTAACTTTGCCTTCTCGCATTCCTCCACCATACTTCACTCTCCATTCCATTTCTGTTATAGGTTTCTTGCAGGAAGGTCCGATTCTCACTAATGCTATAGCTACTAATCTGTCATGATCTGGGTTGGATCGAAACCCTACAAAACAGTACAATACCAAGTTAGAAAATTGAGTGCTGGAACTTATGAGAATCATTGACTCCCATATCTGCACTCTGGGACCCAATACCAGTTTAGATGACGGGCCCACTCATGAAATATAAATATATCTCTCAAGTACTCAATTTCCAACTATCATAGAGTACAAATGTATAATTTTATCTCCACCTTTATACAATTGTTGTTATAAACATACAATTTTTATTATAAATACAATGTAGAGGTTTATAACCTTAAGAGCTTTGAAACAGACTGCTTACGGCCGCTTCACACCAACAGAATCCGGGTCAATTAGAATCAATCTGCATCCAGTAGAAACTTTCTAACGTAGATCCGATCACATTGAAGCGGAACTCTCCGGATTTAGGCAGTGTGAAAGGTTTTAAGACGAACAAGCTATTTCTCATCGAAGTTACTTTCCATCTTTAGTCAGTTTCTACTGAATTCAGAGTGACCCGAGTTCTGTTGTAAAAAACTCTCTCTCTTACAGTAGAAAAATTTTTCATAAAAGTTCACTAAAATTTTGCGCATAATTATATCAAATAGCTATTGAGATTTGCTGAAATTCCTCATCAATGATAATAAAAGATAAAAATTAATACAAAATAAAAATTAATAACAAAATAAATCCAAAATACTATCCTAGGTTAAATTACTGAGTTCAGACAATGATTCGAACGTCTAAATAACTGAACCACTGTATAATTACCCTATATGATATTGTACATATGAACATGTGCATAAAACCACTGATTTAAAGAACGGAAAATCGGATTTCCCAAATCCAGTTGAATGTACACTACAAAATCATTTCCATCAGGGTCTCCACATTTTCACGCAGGACCCCAGTCCAAGATAGACAAAGAGATGGTTAGATGAAGGGCTCCCCATGAAGCACAAATACATACATGTCCAAAAATTATAGCAAATTCTATCCGAGATTAATCCCATGCCAAGTCGTCGAAGAGTTCCAGTTGGAAGAAGTCCCATTCTTGCACTAGAGCACGTCCTTGTTGCTATATCCTCGGACTCCCGTATCGATGTATCTCCCTCCCATATGGGGCAAACATTTTTCATAATAAACGGTAGAAGGCCATGGGCTCACCTATATTAGACAACGCAGAGAAGTTAAGACCAGCCACCCTGTTTCCGTCTAGAGGGTTCTCATGAGGAAGATAATATGGCTCTGTATTTACATCCACGCAAGGCAGATTGCGTCCGAAGGACTTCACTTTCAAGCCGCAAAGACTGATATCCCTGGTGGTTCCCTCCACTTCTATCGTTACAGTGGAGATGGTTTGTATCCTAGTGTCGACCCATATCTCTACTCCGGCCAAATGGCCGGGCACGATTTTCTCGTCTTTATTGTACTGAGCAGAAGCTTCAGGCATCTGGTACTGTAAAGGAAAGCAGAAATCATTACATAAATTGTTATATATGAGAAGATACCTAAAACTAATCCACTAAGTACAATTCTCACTACAGATGTCCCTTAACGGTCCCCTTTTCTCTCAGTCTTTGTCTCCCTATCTAAGTGGTCTATATCTTGCCATCCCTTTCACTTTTGAATTCAAGCCGTCTCGTTAACTTGGACCTCCCACGGACTCTCCTGCTTTCAAATCGCATATGTAAGATCACATTCCTCCTTCGTTAAACCACCGATTTCTACCAATGAACTTTCTGGTTAGATCTCCTGGTCAAATATATTTATCTTAATACTAATCCCTTAGCGAGATCATTGAAAACTATTCATTCTTTCACGAGCCTCTTGGGCTAAGGAACCCTAAGAGACGTTTCAAACTCTAAACCCTCAACAACCTCCTTATAGTGGTTGTTGAGGGTTTGCCACTATAAGAGTTTACATACTCTATTTTCGCTATTCATTCCTAAATCAAATTCCCAGGCACACTCATTATTAATTACTAGTGGTCGCCCAGTGGTCGAAATTCGACCATAATTCATTTAATTTTTAAGTTTGAACGTTAATAAAGTTCTTTTGTCAAAGAGTATACCTCTATATTCATTGCATATAATTTTTTTTGAATTTTGTTCTATTACGTAAGCTGCGAGCATGTACAAATACGTCATAGGAAAAATGCGGTATAGCTTGGTTAAGCCATATCTAAAAAACAATAAACGTTGTTTGACATTTTCTTGGGTTTTTTTATTGCTATACTGACCACAGGTTTCGCCAAAGCTACACTGTTAATTTGCCTATCTTTTTTAAATTATATAAAAATTAAATCCCAAAAATGAAATAAGGATTACGTGCTTCGTATTTGTTTATATATTTTTATTGAAACAAAAAAAACCGGGTGGTTAAAAAAATAAATGTTGTCCATTGAACTTGAAATAGTTCGACAATGAATTTAATGATTCAAAACTTCAGTGTAGACAATGTTTTTTGTAAAAACTCTTTCATCGTTTGCTAAATGCCCTTGACCGTTATATTCTGAAATATAAAATCTCAAACCATCGAATGATCGAACTCTACTTGCTGCGACGTACAATTGACCATGTGTAAAAACTGGCTGCCTCAATAAAATTCCAATTTTTTCGAATATTTGTCCTTGAGACTTATTTATTGTCATCGCAAATGCAGGTATAATTAGAAATTGAGTTCTTTGAAAGTTAAATGGTAAAATAGTTCCGGAATATGTTAAATTTATACGTGGAATCAAAATTCTCTTATTGCGTGTGGTTCCAGTTAAAATTTCGCAATCAATAGTATTACGATGCATAAATTTGATGCGCATTCTTGTTCCATTTACTAATGCTTCCTTTGTATTTAAGTTTCTGATCAGCAAAACGATACAATTAACTTTCAATACTAACTTATGTGGTGGCAAATTATGCCAAATCTCATACTCCTCCGTGCGTGCAATGTGCTTAAAAAGGGGGGTACAAAGTTTTTTCTTCACGTATTACTATATAGATTTTTAGCTCGGCCATCTCACTCTGCCTTTGCTATTCGTAATTCAGTTTCATAATGTCGTTACGTTATGTCTTAATAAATCAGATTTTTTAAAGTCTTAATCACAAGGTCTATGACAACTTCGTTTTACTACGATTTACATGTATTTCTCTTATGCGAAAAAGCCTCATTTATATTTATTGTTTGGCAACGATTAGATCAAGCATTCCGTTATTCCTCTTGAAAATCAAATCTGCCGACTTGTATAAAGGAAATACACTACTATTTGTGAAAATTGCAATACCATGAAGGAATCATACAAATTAAAAGAAACTTGCAGGGAATGCAAAACAGGTTAGGATATGCAAATGATTAGAATTACAAAGCGATCATGCATGTGTGGGCCGAGAAACAACCTCTAAACTTTCAAGTGAGCCGTGTATAAAAAGCACTCTAAAGGTGCGTTAAAATGTGTGTATCGTCGTTTTACTGCGGTAAATGATTGATTAGAAGTCAATACGCCTCGTCGAAAACGCAGAGTGCCATACGAGCAACCAACGGAGTTCGAATGGGGCCGCATGATCGGCTGCCGTGAGGGTGGACTTTCATATCGTGAAATCGCCACTCGCACGGGGCGTAATGCCACAACAGTGATGCGTGTGTGGAAGAGATGGACCAAGTTGAAAAACCCGGCAGTGGACCACGCAATAGGACGTCACCACGGGACGACAGACACCTCATCCGCATGGCAGGGATGAACCGTACAGCGTCCTCTCGTGCGTTGGCACAACATTGGAGCGCGTCTACAGGTGTGTCATTGTCTGTCCCCACGGTTCGTCGACGTCTGCTGCGCCATGGGCTACGTGCAAGGATTCCCCTGCTGCTTCCCTTGACGCTGAACCACCGAAGCCTCCGGCTACAATGGGCTCACCAACACAGCCAATGTCGTGCCGATTGGCAACAAGTCGTCTTCTCAGATGAGTCCCGCTACAATCTGGACTATAACGATGAACGCTTACTCGTCAGACGCTACAGAGGTGAACGCCTCCCGGAGTGGCTTATTCAGCGTCATACTGGATGAACGCCTGGCGTTATGGTTTGGGGAGCTATTGGATATCATGGGCGATGCCGCCTACTCCAAATTGTGGGGACTCTGAACAGCGGGCGCTCATAAGGGAATCAGGGAAGTTGTGGAGCCCGAGGTGCTACCCCTCCTGCTACTCATTCCCGGAGCTGTATTTCAGCAAGACAATGCCCGTTCACATGTTGTTCGGAATGTACAAGCCTTCTTCAGTGCACGACAGGTTTCTTCCATGGCCAGCACTTTCCCCGGATATGTCGCCCATTGAGTATGTCTGGGATTACATCGGACGGCGACTCGCTCGTACCGCTCGTCGGGCAGAGAGTGCGGCTGAACATTGGCATCAGATAGAGACCATCTGGAATGCCATTCCTCAGCATGACATTTAGAATCTGTATGATTCGATGCCACGACGTGTATAGGCTCTCATCGCTGCGCTTGGCGGTTGCACAAGATATTGATTTTCGGCATTATTTTCGTTTTATTGCTCTGTAAATTTGATCGTTTATTTAAACCACTATAAGTAATATGTGGAATAAATTTCACTTATTTGTGATGATTCTTTCATAGTGTTGCAATTTTTACAAACAGTAGTGTATGATAACTGAACCTATTACTTGATAAGAAAATATTTGTTAGATTTATGAAAGCTCAGATTTCGCATCATCTTTAATAAGATTTAGCCAAATTATTCTAAGAAAAAAAATATATTGAAAAATTGACTATCATCCCTATCGCTGTATCGGTTTGTCTTGGGAATCTGACATTCATCATCAGAGAATAAATCCAATTTGAACATCATAAGAGGAATATAATACTCATACTCACAAATGAAATTGGCAACATGTACAACTGACAGCGAGACAATCCAGCCCAGCATTATTTATATTCAATCTGTCGTTCTCTGTTATTGTGTTTTATTTTTTTAATGATTTTTTTATTTTGTAAATTTTTCCCACAATTTCATTTATAATAATTTTTTTTAAATTCTGCCTTCACAAATGAAAAGGATCTTTAAGGCTATAAACTATTTAAAATTTCAAATTCCGTTACATTTGCTAACCTGTAGTAAATGTCTCCTAATTTGAAATGCATAAATCATTATGTTTGATTGGATGTCATTTGTAAAACTAAAATTGAAAGGTGTCTTACTTCTTCGAGATCTGGAGGCGCGCTTTTCTTCATTGTATAGTTGGCCATAGCACTCCAGATGGTGTTGGTGGATATGAGCAATCCTGAACTAATAGGATATTGTTCGTTTTCTTTAATAATCACTCCTTCAGGCAACTCCACAACCACGGATACAGTCGCGAAGTTTTTGCCTTCCACGGGTAGTGCGCCAACATCGCCCAACATTATACTGGTCATGTCAGGCTTCAAGCGGTTTTTAGGATCCCTACAAAAAATATGTGCATGAAATTAAATCAAAGAAATAAAAGCAAATATATTCAATAATTTCACTTGTTTTAATTTTTAAAACAATAGATTTTGAAGAATTAATTCTGTCGCCGATTGAGAATTGATAAGGGGAGAAGGCTTACCTTTTGGTTAAGTGCTCGGCTTTATTTTCTTTTCCATCATGATTATATAGAAATAATCATGGTGTAATCGAAAGAGCTTGAAGGAAAAAAGTTTTACAATAAAGAACCTGCACGTTCCCCGCCCCCCCCCCATATAAGACTCTAAACCGTTAGGTGAGTCGGGGAGCTAGGGTCTAGAATAAAGAACCTAGAATGATGCTCCATAAATTATTTTAGATCGTTGTTCAAAATTACGTGGTGTTGTCATCGCATCTTTCCCTTTAGGGGATGATCCCGGACCGTTGGCAACAGTCCGTTGTGCTGCTCCAGTACGATGTTAATTAAGTACCTACCTACCTTAAATTATTTTTAAATGAATATGAATTAGTCAAGCATTGAAAAGTATCCCATATTCGTATTTTGTTGATAGTCTATCTTCACTATTTCAGACATGATACGCAGCTCACTACGCCTTGATCTTAGATGGATCTCTAAAATAAAATTTGATGCTCTTTCTCAGGACAAAGCGACACTAGGTATAGTTGGATTTACCCTTAAAGGAAATATAAAAGTAGTCAGCAATGGTAATCGTTTTATGTGCCCAGTATCATGTGACCAAAACTGGCAGTAATGTGACCCTTAGACTACTTTCGTCTGTCAGTTGGAAACGAAAACGTTCATCATCTGATTGGTCCTCGGGACTGGAGAAGACGCCCATCCACTAATTCACGCGACATAGTAATAGACTGACAATTTCACCATTTTTGTCATCAATTTATAGAAATGCGCATTCACATATCTACCCTGTCATCAGATGCCATATCGTTAAAAGCGGCGATAAGATGCCAAATCGGTCAACTAAGTCAATTTTTAACAGAACAGTCACGTGACTACTAGTCGACCATGTTGGATACAATTTTTAAATCTCCTCTTAATAACATACTCAGTCTAATTATATTTCACGTCTATGGATTTATCAAAGATAAGGCAGCCTCCTGAGAATGCATTGTGATCGTCCTACTACGCTAGCAGCCTGTTAAACTTCGCTCTTCCGCGTATAAAAACTTTTCTTTTTTCTATTTTTCTGACCGAAAGACGTTTTATAAGCGGATCCTTAAAAAACCAAGTACAAGAGTCTGAATGCGTATGTGTAGTAATTTAATAGAAAAACGGAAGCCAGACTAAACTTATCTTCTAGGTTTGAAAAGAACATAGAGATAAAAATTGGATATTCCCCATATCTTTTTATAATGAGCTATGCTTTCTGCCCTCGCTCTGAACAATTCTAACTTTTTCTCAAGGGTACAGACTCAAAAATTTCTGAAAACTATTGCGTCACATTCGTAAAGACAACTGCTGGAATTTCTAGCACATATTTACCATCATTGATAAATTTTGTATCGCTCACAAAAAGGCATGACTTATGTTATTCTACGTGATTTTAATTACTTCTAAATGCAGTCGACTCTCGTTTTAACGAATTCTCATCAAGTCGCGTTCAAACATAATATAACAAATTTTAATTCCCTTTTAACAAACATTCTGTTTTTAAGAATATTTTCCTCAGTCTATTGATGACCATAAAAAAGAGCGCCAAACGTGTTCCTAAGTTAAAAAAAAAGGGTCTTACGTTTTGGAATACTTGGTAAAGTTTGCATTTACTTCATCCTGGTGCATGCGTAGACAGGGTACATTCCTGCCCACATCACTCAGTTCTGCTCTGCAGATGTGAACTGCAGGAAGAGGAGGGTTGTTTTCACCCGAAGCTTCCATGAACACCTCGGCGTAGCCCTGCCCTCTGGGGACGAACATGGTAATGTTTAGTACCACAGCACCTCCTACGTACAAATACGGCCACAGTACACCGTTCTCGACCACCATAGCAGGAGCTTGGTAATCACCCTGATGAAAAAGCAAGATAATTTTCAAACGAACAGAGATGAATACATAAATAAGTACACAATAAAACTGCAATGAAAATTACTGGCTTTTTACATACTTTTTTCTGTATGACAAGACTATCAACATTGACACTGGTTTCAGGTTTGCCTTGGGTTCCAATTCTTATGGTAGGTGTCAGTCTTGTGGTTTCTTTATTTACTTCCATGGCACTCACTTTCATTATAAGATGCACGTACATCATGGAATCGTTGTAAATGGATGGTGTACGCTATAGTTAAAGAAAAAGTGACAGCTTTCAATAATTTGCAAGCACTCCAACGGATGTGATAGTTTAAAAATAAAGTAATAGGAAATAATGGAATCACCACACACGAATTTCGCGAAAACATACAGAATTGATTTTTAGAAACTACAAATCTATCCTTACCATCAGGTGCATGAATAGCACAAATATTAAAAGTACGTATTTTGTGATATTTTAATTTTGATAAGAAATTTTATTAGTTTTCCATTGTAAATTTCGAAAGTTATAATGTAATATAAATTACGTATGTATCAGTTTAATTAGAATGAATTGTTTCATTACTTGAGAAACATTTAGGATTTGACCACAGATAGTACCAATACGGCATTTATAAATCTTTATTTTATTCTATATAATATATTTAGTTTATTTGTATGAATGATCATACAATTGTAAATTCCTTGAAAGAAGATTATACCATAATATACTGTTTAAGAAAGCACATTATGAATTTGTACATATTTTCCAATTCAGTTCTAAATTAAGAATTATAATATTTTGTCACTAAACACATCACGTTTTAATTACTTTTTATTACTTATAATCGACAGCATTCATAAATGACATAAACGTTGTTATTAATTAAAATGTGAAAGATGTAAAATGCAGTTAAATTATTGAATAAAAATGTGATAGCTTACAAGAAAAAGTTCGATTTACCGGGAATTTTACTTTTGAGACAACGCATTACATAAAACAACAATACTCTTTAGTTTACCGTGAATATAGATACTCTATGCTTCTTAAATACGGGAACAGTCTAAAGTCTATCCACAGATTAAAAATATTCTTAAAAGTAAAAAGTTATTTTTAAACTATTCTAATACTTCATTTAAACTATTCTGACATTCTATTAAAACATTCTATTATATTAAAAATATTTTATTAAAATATTCTATAAAAACAGCTTAGTAAAATCCAAACTCTAAGGTTGTCAGTTTTTAAGTTTTGATTATGTTGGTAATGTGTGAATTGTGCAATTATCAAAGACATGCGGATTCTTTTTATTATAATCAGCTTGAAACCCCATAATAAACAAGGCTTGAACCCTAATTTTGAAATTTCTGATAATTTAAGTGATCAGTAACAATCTTTCGAACAATAACAAAAGTACCGATTCAGATGTAAAAGAGGCATAGCTTAACTATCGGAGACATGAGTTACAATAAAAATTAATAGAATGTGTAAAGTACTCACCTGTCCAGTAACGTGTATTCTATTGAATCTGAACAAAAACTTCCCATCAACTATTTCGGGATCAATGAATGTGGTATTCAAGTACGGTACGTCGAAGCTTCCCTTGTAGTTCCATAGCCTGGCTGAACAAGCTTCGAGTCTGGGAAGGCCTTTGTATCGGAGGACATCTACTTCCAGCACATAATCAGCGAAACCATCGTTGGTTAAGTTTGACCAAAGGGTATACATGGCCATGTCACCGATTCCTACATCTGGAGTGCTCAGCTCTCCCCACGTTTTCCTTGCAGTCACCATCTGGAGGAACACAAGGGATTTTACACATGAAAATTTTGTTGCGGTTTTTATAAAAGAAATTTTAATACCACCCATGACGAAAATTGTGGACCGTACATATTGCACCCCTTGTGGAAGTGCCAAATATATTTAAATATTACACTTTTCCATTATTTAATCGATGAAAAGGGTTCTGATAAGCCTATCATCGGCCATCACCTAGAGATCCTTAAATTTCTTTCTTAACTAAAACTTCATTATGTTTTCGAAGGTGACAGCAGATGTAATGTTTATAAGAACCCTAAAGTGAGCTCCTTCATTAGCACACTATACCCACTCACAAGCATGGATGTATTTTGGTGCTTGTATGGGGTTGTATGCTGATTGGAGAGGATGAAGGCTAAATTTTGTATTAATGAAATAATTACATTACATCTTGGTAGAGTCTGGCACATTAACGCCGATTTTAAGATAACTTCTATACACCAGAGAAGCAATTTAGTACATAAAATGAACATTAGAAAAACAGTAAGAATAGAAGATGAATCCTAAATTTTCTATAAGGAAATTATAAAAATGTTCTCTCTTGTGCAGTCGAACAAGATTTCTTCCTCATCAAAACAAATAAGGCACTTGTTGGAATAAGAGGTGAAAACGACTTAAGTAGGCCTAAGTTGCAATGTAACTCAGGCCTACTTGAATCTTTGAAAAATGCTCCGTTAATGAAATAATGGAAAGTGGAAATATTTAAATATATTGAATAATAAATTTTTTAAAAATGCTCAAAATTTTGATTTACAGTCAAACTTTTATGTTTATTGATTATGTCTCCACAGAGAGAGAAGAGGTACAAATCAAAAATAGTTAAATTGAAGTTTTAGTACCCCCTGAAAAAGTAACTATACAACCCATCATCATTAAAACTTTGAGGTCCTAAAATGACTAAAAATCACGATGTTCAGAGCACAAAACGTTTCTAAGAACCTCCCTATGAGAGAAATGGGGAAACATTCAGAAAAACAACACAAATTATTTTTAGTTTAGTGCCCCTCTGTTTAGAAGCTGTTCTACATGCAAAAATATATGCAACAATAATTTAATTTGCATTTCTATAGTGTTTCTGTACAAAATAGGCTGGGTGTATACTTAATTTTGTGACCTAAAATTTTGTAAATTTGACATTTAAAACTTATTTTTAAAATATTTTAGCGAATAGCGAATTATTTTCTAGCTAATATGTTTTTAAATGAGTACTTTACCATTCTTTCAAAAATTAAGTTCAAATTATTATTTATTACAGAGTTTTAGGCTTTTGAAGAAATATATTCATTGTGTATACCCAATTTTGGGAGTCGCTGTACGTAATTGCAAGTTAACTAATAATTCCATCGGGATAAATGTTAAATATCGGCAAGTAATTCAGTTTGTTTTCAGTTTTTTTACTTTTGTGTTTAGAAACTTTCAAATACGAGTACTAGAAGAAACGTGACTGAAAGCACAAAAAGCTATTTCGTATTTTACATTGACTAACCCTGTTTGCGTCAATTCTTTTCACTAACTTGACTTGGAATGGCTCGGAATGAAGGACTTCTCTGCCAACGGTGATTTTCGTCGTAAAGCTGACTTCCTTGTCCAGGTG
The DNA here is from genome assembly GCA_933210815.1 of Meta bourneti. NCBI lineage: Eukaryota > Metazoa > Arthropoda > Arachnida > Araneae > Tetragnathidae > Meta > Meta bourneti. Next base: position 65,187,703 of record OW119925.1, read on the forward strand.
CGTCTCATTATTCAAAGCATAGATAGCGAAAGTCACATTTATCACATTCCCGTCCTCTGTTGGATCCCCGTGATTACCTAAAATTAAATTACAATTAATTACTCAACAAAATTCACAAGGCATGAACATAGCTTTTCATTTTCAGAAATTACTGAACAAATATGCCATGTCATTCTGCACATGTGCTATGTCATCTGCGAAACTATGGATCACTCTCAATTTTTTTAAAATTAGGAGTGATGTTTTAGAAACATTTGTACTAGAAACTACAAGGTATGAATATAAAGTTTCAGTTTTAGAAATTACTGAGCGAAATTTTGGCCCGGTATCATTTCTGCGAAACTATGAGTCACACTCAATTTTTAGAATTTAGAAGTAATGTCATTCAAAAGTATTTTTATTTAAAAACTGCAAGGCACGAATATAGCGTTTTAGTTTCGGAAATTGCTGAGCGAACTCATTTCTACTAAATTGTATCGTTCTCAATTTTCAGAAATAATGAATGATTTTTATTACAGTACCCTTTTGTTAATCACAAATTTAACTTCACAACTAATTCCTAGAATAATATAATTGTAAGAGTCAGTTATCTGGCCAAGCTACGATGTACACTGCTGGCCACCCAAATTGCAACACCAAGAAAGACAAGAGATATCACAACAAAATTTATTTCGTAGATAACATGTTGACCAAGTATCAAATGATTAAATTTATAGACTTCTGTGAAGTGTGGTTCCTGCCAAAATCAGTAACCAGAGTAGCCGCCATTGTTGGAGATCACCGTTGCCACACGCCTCGGCATTGATTCAAAGAGACTTTGGATGTGTTCTTGGGGTACAGCAGACCAAGCAGCTTCCACACGTTGCCAAAGTTGATCTGGTGTGGCAGCTGGGGATGTATTCTGGGTCAATCGTTGAGCAACCATGGACCACATGTTTTCTATCGGCGAAAGATCCGGAGAGCGAGCTGGCCAGGGAAGCAATTCAATCTGGCGATTGACGAAGAACCCTTGGACAATGCGTGCCACGTGTGGTCGCGCATTATCCTGTTGAAATATGGCTGTGGGCAAGCCCTGAAGGTAAGGAAGGACAACTGGCTCCAACACCTCGGAGATGTAGCGCTGGCTGTTTAAAGTACCGGCAATGCGTACTAGAGGAGTGCGATAGTGATATCCAATACCGCCCCATACCATAATACCCGGTGCAGGACCAGTGTGGCGGTACATAACGCAGCTGTTCAGCATCCTCTCTCCACGGTGTCTCCAGACTCGAATCCGACCATCGTGGTGTTGCAGACAGAAGCGTGACTCGTCAGTAAAGACAATTTCATTCCATTCTGCCGTCCACATCCTTCTTTCATCGCACCATTGGCGGCGGAAACGTCTGTGGTTCTGCGTCAAGGGTAGACGAAGCAATGGACGTCTTGCGGACAGACCACTCTGCTGTAAACGGCGTCGAATGGTACGCGCAGACACTGGATGATGCGGTACAGACTGAATGTGCTGTGCTATGGTTCGTGATGTGGCTGAGCGATCCGTCACTGCCATACGCACAATATGCCTGTCATCACGTGAAGTGGTGCACTGAGGTGGATGCGATCGAACACGTCGGTCCGTCGTACCCTCCTGCATCCAACGATCACATATCCGCATTACAGTTGTTTGGTTTCGTCCAACACGACTACCGATTTCCCTGAAAGATAATCCACAATCTCGGTAGGCCACTATCCTTCCTCTGTCGAACTCGGATACTTGATCAAAAGATGATCGCTGTTTTCTACGAGGCATAATTGATCGTTTTTATTGAAAAAACCACAAGAAAAACACAATTGCCGTACTTGAAATCGTCGAAATCTCCAAGCCTTAAATAGCGCTTTGAAGTGGCGCCACAGGCGCGCGTGATGTGCGTCTGCGCTGAAATTCTAATCATTTGCATATCTCACCTCCGCTAATGCATGTTGTAAATTTCATATTATTTGCATGCTTCCTTCAGGGTGTTGCATTTACGGTGGCCAGCAGTGTATTTCATTTCTGTTTATTATTAATGCTATTCTTTGTTTCGCATTTTATTTATTGCTGTTAGTACAAATGTTTTAAGTTAGTCATCTGAACATTTGAATCACGCAACACTCCTTCACAAATAATGGATTCGAACACGCAACCATCGAATCACGAGTCTTACAACTCTGTTCGATCATAAGTGAAGTTTACTTAGATTCACAGATAACACCTTCTAATGAAGATAGTTTCACAGATAAAATACATTATCGGTTATTTGTTATTAAGAGGTCAGCTTTTTATTTTTTCTGTTACAATACCATAAGCATGAGTATAATAAAATTAAGTTTAAAATCAACATTAAAAGTATTTACCCAATATTTTATTAATTATATAAAACATTTGTTAAAATTTATTTAACACATATTAAATTATACATGTTAAATAAACCATAAATGCACCAATGGAGCAAAGTTTCAAGAGAAAATACCCAATTCAAAATAAAAGCCTAAGAGATATAGTATAATTTTTAACGAATACAAATTGAGTAAAAACATGCCATAAGCAATAACAGTGCATGTTTGTGTCGAGCCGTTTTGAACAATTCAAAAGATAATTTCATAAAGTGTGCTTTGAAAGTGTTCAAGCCCTTCGCGAGATAACTTACCAACATTGGTCATTATTCCAAGATTTAATCTAGCTGATGTATATATAACGTCATCATCCGATCCCTCCTTCGTCGTGTTGTAAAAATAAATACTCTGAGGTACCGGGTCATAGTTTTTGTCAAAATCTGAAAGATAACGACTAATATTAAGAATGCTAGACAACTATCTTATGGTATGGACTAAAAGATATGAAAGGTTCAGCATTGTTAAGTCATAACACCAATCGATTCATGCGTCAAGCTTCACTATCCGTTTTTGGATCTTGCCCCAAAAAAAACAAAATATTATCCTTTGTCAAGCTTTACTCTGATTTCAATGTGAAGAAATGAAATGAAAGCTGATATTGCCTAAAATACGTTCTAACATTCGAATTTAGAATAACATAGTTATTGTCTTTTTCCAATCTTTTCCATATTTATACACTTTGAAGGCTCTTACAAATTTGAGAAATTAATACGTGTAACATTAAATTATCATCAATTAAATTACAATTGAACACATAAAATTTATTACAATATTAATAAATTCCTCCTGAATTTTCAATCGAAATATGTTAGAGAATATGTAATATTCGCAAAAAAATATGTAAATAAAAATATGAGAATTTTTACGTAATTTATATTTCTTCTCAAGTAAGAAAGTGGGTTAGACTCAAGAACACTGTACCATCACCAATTGGCGATAATTTTGGAATATGGTAACTCGTTGTAGGTTTGCTACATGCATTTCCACTTACGCGGAAGTGTAAGGCATCCAATATAATATGGAGGCCTATCTGAATAGCCTTTCGACGACGAAATTTTTAATCGTCAATTTCACGAGGGACGCAGTAGGGCGTTCTTGAATTTTACCAAAGAGTGTTCAAAGAATTCAAGTAGTGTTTTTGTTTGCATATAAAGTAAATATTTTTCATTTCGAATAAATATTCTTATCTATTTTTATTAATGTTACATGAAAGACGTACTAACATCTAACGTACACAGCGTTTCTACTGTTAAAATATAATAATGATGTATGTAAGTGACAGACCTTTGACTCCAAGGTTTCCAACTGTTACAATCTCCTCTTCCTCTGGTCCGAAAACTTCAAAAGTGAAATTGTCAGATCGAACGTTAGAGTGAGCGATCACAACATACACGCCAGCGCTGTCCAACTCAATTTCTTTCGGGCCAACGACATCTACCTTCAACTTTTTCTCTTCCTAAAATCGAAAAACACCGCATTTCACACAATGTTCTCGTGTTCGTTCGCTTTTGTTGTTGCATGGACATTAGGGTGGGTCAAAAAAATTGAATTTTGCCGGAAATTTCCATCGTGAAAAAGTTTGTTAGTCCACCTCAGATGAACATATTTAGTAATTTTTTCGAAATTAAAAAATATCTTAATGAAGATCTTAATAAAAATTATCTTAATTTGGCAGTACCGTAAGACACCTCTGGAAATCACCTCAGCCAAAAGTTATTTCACATGGGCAGTGTTAAAGTGACTGCAAATAATGGTTTTCAATCGTAGAAACACGTCAAGCGTTTTAGGAAGTTCAATTAGTGTCAAACATTAAAACCAAACTACGAATAAGCCCACTTTACATATAAATGTTAAGATACCATGGGTTTGCTTAGAACAACCTAGCTGGACTAATACGCCTCTATGCACTTTTCTACCCGGTTTACTATAAGATAGATTCTATTTAAAGTATAATAATGCAATTCAGTCTTATTAAGAGGCTCCCCTATTCTCTTTCATCCATCTGTGGAATTTGCTTATCGTATGAGAGGTTTGTAACCTAATTGGGAGCCAATTTTGGGCATAACTTTTCGTAAAACGAGAGTGAGAAACGAGAAAACGATCTTGTGTATCCATCCTGGTCAAGTTCTCCGCAGCATTCTTCTGCGGAGCCTTGATAGTCTTTTTTCATTTTAGAGTGGCAGGGTAAGTATGGAAGAGGATTTTTAAAAGTAGTCACTTTTCGTTAAAGGATCAATGAATACAATGTTCATCCAATGAAATGAGCTCAAAGTGTTTTTATTATTCCGGGCTCCTTAAGAATTTATAATTTTTTAAGAAGCCAGGGAAATTATTTCCCTTGCCTGAAATACTCGATTAACCCTCCAAGTGTTTTTACGAGATATCTCATCCAAGATCTGATCAATTTTGCAACTAGATCTGGTCAGTTTTGCTAATGACAAGATACTTCGTCGAGACAAAACTGCCCTTTTTTCTCAAAAGAAATTAAGATCCAATTCGGAAAAATAAACTGTTATTTGCACAGAACAGTGACTGAAACAGTTTTTGCACCACAGGCTGACCGCTACAAGGCAGTTTTCTACTCGAAGATAAACCACCAGGAGGGTTAACTCACTACTGCCATTTCTCTGGATGGCAGTGCTCAATCCTAATTTTCATATTTCAATGCAAGCATCAGTTTGGGAGAATCAATAGGATGTTCTCTTGATTCTCCCCAAAAGATTTTTTCCAAGTCATGAGTCGATTATAGTCTTCAAGGAAACAGATAGGAACCTATTTAGATGTATAACTAACCACAAGCATTTGTAACTATCATTGTATCCCTTAAAAGAAAACCAAACAATTTAAAGCTTTTTAAATCATTTTAAGTCAAGTTGAAATAAAGTATTTCACGCATTTTTATTACTTTGGGTTCTGACTTGTTTCCCAAATGAAAACCGAAATCACATTTGACGGGAAAACAGTTTCTTTCTCTTATAATAATTGTTTCTACTTGTAATAATTTTTCAACGTGGATATCTACTTGCTTCGAATTTTATTTTTAATCAACAATTGTAGGTTATGGAATGTAACTATTTCTGCCTCAATATCTGAAACGAAACCGTTAATGTACATAGTGACAAATGCCTATTTTTATAATCGTTGATAACAAAGGGGAGACAATATTAAAACTACATTCCCAATTTTTAACTATAGAAAAATTTACATAAATTTCTTTCATTATGAAGATATCTTTTTCTAAGGCTATTAAATTGAGATATCTCCTGAACCCGATTGAACCTTTCATTAAAAATTACCACTTAGAAAATGTAACGACTCAACTTAGATTTCGATAGAAATAATTACTTATTGAAATTAATAATTTTGTTAAATCTCTTAAAATCGACACTCATCTTTTTAATCTACATTCATAATATTAAAATATCAGTTATTACTTTTTCTACGAAGAGTGCAGTATTTTATTAAATAGGATTTCAATAATTAGACGTAAATATTTAGTATAAAGTATATTAGTATACATAAATATAGTAAAATATTACTGTAAAATTTAATGGGAAACCATGTAAAGTGCTTTTCCCAGTAAATTTTGTACTTAAATCTGTGAAGCTAATTACTAAAATCATAATTTTGCAGGCGTCGATTTCTGTGAAATTAAACAATAATAAGTGAATGAAGGAATCAAGTGAGGGTTTCCTTTTGTTAATGCAAATCAGAAATTTCAAAATGAAGCAAAATATGTGAGAATAATTTTATCACGTACCGTCGAATTATGAACTGTAACTTCAGACTGTCCAACCCAGACATACGTCTCTTTGTCATACTCAGCACCGGCTGTCACCAGGTATTTGGTATCAAACAAAGTGGCTCCATTTTTAATCTGAGTGACGGAAAATATCATGTACAGGAGGACTGGTTCCGCATTGGTATTCTTCACTTGCCCGAAAGTTACAATAGCTCTGTCGTACTAAAAAAAGATAAAAAAGAAATTAAGCCATAGGAATTTAGAGTTTGCCATGACAACAGTGGCGCCAACTTAGAGAAATTATTTTGGGGAGACCCAAAACACAAAAGTACCCAACTTACCTATAAAGTATAAAATGTGTGTACCTATTCACAAAGTATAAAGTAAATATTTCCCAAAGGATAAAGTACTTGTATCTTGATTATAAAGTAGCTGTGAGCGTGTGCAAGAGCTCCGTGAATTTAATTTTCATTTACATGTTAAACTGGCTACTAGCGTACTTGTAAACATTATTGTATCTTGATATTGTAGTTATTAAGCACGCGCAAACTAGGATGTCACTGAATGTATTTTTTAACTATGCACGTGCAAACTGTAACCATGATATGGAATGTGACGAAAACAATTTTGGAATTTGGAAGAAATGAGAGAAATGTAAGAGTTGATGGGCGTTCCGTTTAGTTTCTTACAATACATAGTTTATTTATAAATGTAGAAAATTTTCTAACAAGTGTTCACATGAAATCGTACGATCACCCGAAAAGTGAGAGAGAGTCTTCATCTCTAAGGTGAATTATGAACCAACTCGGATTAGCACGCTATCTCCCTACATAAATGGTGGCAGTGATGGAATTTCAATCTCCCTACCTTAAATGATGCTTTAGAAACTTTTTCGATTTTTCTCACAAGAAACCAAACGAGCATTTTTGGCCACATTACTTCATCTGACGAATTATCTTTTCATCGACAGAGTTACTGATGATGTACCCTCTTCGTCTGCTATCATCAACTATTTCCAAAGTATAAAGTACCATTTTCTCAAGTATCAAGCTTCTATATTCTTAATCTTTCCCCGGTTCCTTGAAGTTCGTAAAAAAGATGCTGTATACAGAAGGTTTCAAAACTTCCAGTACAGTCCTTACGGAGAAGAAGGAACAAAAATTACGCAGTATTATACATACGGATGTATGTCTACAAGAACCACATGGTTGTACTAGAAGGCACTTTCCGGCAGTTGGCCCGTTATTATGGCGATCCGTTCATCGAAGCTATCAGGCCTTTATTACTGTTAATGGTTGTAACTTTCTGTACCCAATGTACAGCACTTAATGTAACCTGCAAGTGCACAACTTCTGTCAAATTTGGGCTAATAAAAAAAATGTTCACATTTGCCTTCTTTTAATTATGCATCGCATTGTACCTTCTAGCACGTTTCGGGAGGCACTTCGGACATCCTGACACACATCCCTGTGTGAATACAGTTTAGTTTTGTGTCCTCTAAAGTTTGTTCAGAAAGTTGTGAAACATGTTATATAAATAGAAGCCGAACTTGGGAAATTAATAGGTTGGATCAAGTTCCCAATGTCTTCATTGGGTTTTCACTACTGATTTTTAAATTCATTTCATAGATTCAATTCACAACACCCAACAAACTATTTTTGCAATACTTAACGTTCAATTTTTAGGAGGCGGTCACCTAACGAAATTTATTTGGTGTATGACAAAGAATTCGGGTCCTTAGGAGTTGGCGCCTCTAAATGTGACAACTTTCATTCAAAACAATCAAACTCACTGCTGTCACGATTTCATCGCTGAGCAGCATCTCAATGTGTGGTTCGTTCCCCTTGGAGTAGGATAGTCCGTCCGGTTTGTCCTCGACTTTGACATTGAAGAGAGCGAGGACCGGGGTGTAGTTGCCGTTGCCGATGTCTTTGGTGAAAAACTCAACCGTCAAGTCCATGCTGTCGGTCCTGGGGACCATGATTTCCAAGCGGAAGTCCAACCGCCCACCGATCTCCATGGTTTCCAGCTCTCCGGCCACCAGAGTGAAGTTGAACTCGGTGTTGAAGTTTTCGTTATCGGCCTGCAAAATAAGATTCGATATTAACTGAAAATGTACTGAAAAGGAGAAAACGTTCTTTTTAATTCAATGAGCCTTTGATCAAATTACACATGTGTACGATTTAACCATCTGAGGGTTACGAGATTTCCAAATAAAGTAGAATTTCTTTAACCCTACATCACATTTGATAACTAAATAACCATATCTATTGGTCGAAAGAATCCTAGAAATCCATCTATTGGTCAAGAAGATCAAAACTGGTTCGATATCATATAAGGAAGACCGCACGTTGCTGAATCTCTACTATTAAAAAGGAAGTGTTTGCGTGTCTGTGTGAGGTGTCAGACGAATCTATAGCACTTACAGCCATGAAATTTGGCACATAGGTAGTCCTAAAGGTGACTGAATGTCCCTCGAAGCCCAAATTTTAAAATTTAATCTAGAAAATTTTTTAATTAATATTTTGTGCTGCGCGCGAAGTCCCCTCCATTATGACGTATCTGCGCAGACCGATCTGACAAACTTACTAATCGCGCATGCTAACTTCTATTAATGTTTTGAAACTGCGGACCATCCAACGTATTCATTGCAATGAAAGCTATAGCGCAGATCCGCAGGTATGACCATCGTCTTCCTACAAATTTACACCGGCCCAGAGCCATTCTCAACTATGCAAAGTAATTTTTTAGATTGAACAAATTCATTTCTTCACTGAAAACACCCCTACTTACGTTGAAATGATGGCGTAGTGGGTAAAGCCACGTACCAAAGTTGCGGCTAATGCCCTTGTGGGAGACCTCCTGAGTTCAAACCCGGCCGGAGGATAATCTTTATTTTTCGCCTCTATATTTTTTAAAAATAGTTGGAAATATTACTCTAATAATTCCAATTTCTTCTGTACTAACTTTTACTTTATCCTTTCATTTTTTTGAATACAACACAATTATTTTTAAAAATTCAATTGATTTTATGCAATTTTTTCAATTCTGAAACTCTGGTTTCTCTGTATTGACACTGTTTTGTCCTCTTTCGTACCACCAATGAAAAGCAAACCACTGAAGCTCCACCCCTACATGTTCGACTCCAAGTGCCAAGTTCCTACCATCAAGAAATTTTCTGCAACTCAAACATCGTTCTGCTTTTATGTTTTATTCAACCGGGGGATAGAGGGCCTTCGGCCCAGATGCTTCGCTAAAAACGTTGAAAGAATGAACGTATTCAAAGCGCTCTTGATTAACTTTGTTAATTTTTGTATTGCTTTCTGTTTGTTTCGGTATTTTGGCAAACAGTATAATGTTTGTGTTAATATATTACATGAAATGAAGTAAGTGTTTATTACTGTCAATTTGGTTTTGATTTCGCTGACATTGTGATTCATTTAGGTTGTTTGTTGGAATCAGTAGGTTTAGCGTTAAGACTTTTTAAAAGTATAGCGTTATATTTAAAGATTGAATCACACTTTTATTTCAGTGGTGGTGATTTCATTTCTTACTTTTTGAATTTGTATAATTTCTGCATCATGCCCGTGTCATGTCGGGTGGTGGTGGGACTCATTCTTAAAATTATTGTTCTTTCTTTTTAATGTTTATTAATAATATATATATATATATATATATGTCCCCTATGTCCAAAATTATCTTGACATGCATTAAATCAAGGATTTCTCAGAAACTGTGAACTATAATTTAATGAATTTGTGTAAAATGATACATAACATCATAACACATAAATCCAAAGGAAAAAATTTAAGAGCACTGCATGTGATATAAAACTGTAGCATGAAACAATAAAAATGGCAATAATATGTGGACAAGGAGAGTTCAGAAAAAAAGAATAACTCAGAAAAAAACTAAGGCTTATGAATTTAATATGGAATGTGATCTCCTCTGACGTGTACACACATATCACAACGTGTTTTAATGCTGGCAATAATGTTGTTAACCACAGTTTGGGGAATTAAGTTCCACTCTTCCAGCAATGCGGGCTTCAGGGCATTTATATCTCTAGGAGGAGGATGTGTCCGTGCAACTGCTTTTCCAAGGTAGTCCCAAAAGTTCTCTATCGGGTTCAGATCAGGAGATTTTGCTGGCCACGGTATTCGCTCAATGGCTTCACTTTCAAGGAATTCGTCAACGAGGTTTGCTCGATGTGGGCGAGCATTATCGCCCATAAATAAAAAGTCAGATCCATATGCACCTCTGAAAAGTCTTACATAAGGTTCTAAGACCCTCATCCGGATATCTCTGGCCGGTCACAGATCCGCTGTTGAAAATGTGCAGGGGCGTACGTTCATCGATCATTATTCCTCCCCATACCATCACACCTGCACTACCGAAACGGTCACGTTCCATAATGTTCGAAGGAAGATTTCGCGTTCCTGACTTCCTCCAGATGTAAACACGTTTAGAATCAGATGTTAAACTAAACCAAGACTCATCAGTAAAGAGAACGTGGGTCTATTGGTGTTCACTTCAGTTCTGATGTTTTTTGCATCAATTAAAGCGATCCCTCTTTTGTTGTGAAGACAGTGAAACACATACCCTTGACTTTCTGGCATCAAGGCCTTTTTCATTAAGCCTTCTGTATACAGTTTGCCGTGATACAACAGTTCCAGTGGCGGCTGCAACCTCTGAACTTAACTGCCGAGCAGTAGACTTCCTGTTACGACGGACAGTTATTACCAGATATCGATCTTGAGAAGCAGTTGTTATTCGTTTACGACCTTGTCCAGGCCTCCTTACAACGGTCCAGAGTTCTGAAATTGTTTCCATAGCATAGATACTGTCTGTCTTGAAATATTCACACATCTCGCTGCTTCCATGATTGTCTGCCCTGCTTTTAAACGGCCGATAATTCGCCACTTCACAGATTCTTCCAAGTGATACTTCGGAGCCATAACAAACCGTTTTGAGTCCTTACACACTGAAATCAAACGCTGTATTGCAGAAATTCACTCAGATATTCACTTTGCGCAAAGAGCTTGATTCACCGTCGGATGAAGTAATGCCTTGATTTGCATATCAGAAACCGTTTGATCATTTTTGATTGGATAATGCTAATTAGGCTTGTCTTTCATATATTCCCTGCAAAAATGGATTACATCGATTGGATATTTCATGGAATATCATAATTTTTGTTCAGAGAGCTGATATTTTAACATAAGTAAAAATGTGTCTTAAAATGCAGTCGACGCTAGTTTTAGAAAACTAAATTTAAAGAATCTATGTGATTTTCATCTCGTCTGATATCAAACCAATTTTAAAATATTTCAAAGAACTCCATTTTACGAACTTTTTCCATGCTAATTTGGGGTTCCTAAAAAGGAGAGTCAAATTTTTTATTTCAAGCCTATGCAATTATAAAGAACTAACGTGCTCGTGCGAGAATTCTCGCATGAACATTTCCACCACCCCCAACCGTTGTCAGGGTGAAAGATGTAAGCTAATTTTTTTATATCCAAAATATCAAAAAAGTTTATTCAATCACTATTTACAACACTTCCTCCTTGAGATCACTGTTAGCGTTGTTCCGACCATTTATGTAAAGCACGTAATGCTTCCGCCAAAAGTCCTAATAAGATTATCTTAACTCTCTAGAATTCACAAAATTGTTAAGCTGTATATTTTCACAATTTTTTTTTCAAATCTTAACCTTGCGTGGAACATGTTTCGTTTAATATCCTTATATCATCAAATCACATATTCATAAATCATTGATCTTATGGAAAGAAATGAAAAACCAGTTCAATACATAAATAAATAATTCGTCGCATGTAAGAAGCGTAAAAGGTATCTATACTATAGAAATAATATAGATGATGAAAAAGTTGTTTTCCGAGTAATATTGGTAAAACAATTTTATTGGAAAAGTTTTTCCATCAATACTGGTAAAATAAACTGGTTTACCGAGTAATACTGGTAAAAACAATTTTATTTGAAAAATTGTTTTCCCATCAATACTGGTAAAACAAACTGAGTTGCGTACCACAATCGTCTTACACTCAATGTTATTCCTATGGGGATTTCGAATTGCTTTTAGCCCCCCTCCCTCTGCACACCTTGAAGAAATGGAACGGATTCGTCAGTGCTCCGGGAAATTCTTTCTTTTGATACCTCACTTGTTAAGATTCATCGCGTGTAAGAGGGGTGAAAGGGATCTATACTATAGAAATAATATAGATAATGATGATTCTTTTCTAAGACGTGTTTTTAACTTTATCATTAAGGAAACAATTTTTAAAATAAAGGAAAAATGATTAAAAATTAACGTTTTATAGCTACTGTAAAGATTCATAAATCGTTCATGTTCTTATTCTATTTTTCGCCATTGAAGAAATTAGTTATTAGTTTATGGTTCATATTTGTATTATATTATTAAAAAAATAGAAAATAATAATTTAAATATTATAAGTTCGTGATATTTGGTGTACTGTATTTTTTATTTTTGATATTGTAGTACAAAATAATTAAAACCATAAAATTACTTTTTAATTTGCATTTATGTGCACTCTAGCTACTGCATTTGTAAAATTACCTTGATTACTAGAATATCGAATACATTTAGTTGAGCAGATTTCGTTTCAAACTATACAATTTAAAAAGGTAGCATGGTTTTCTGTTTTAGGTTTTTAACTGAAGTGAAAATGTTTTTTTATATTCAGCTGTGGATCAAGACAGTTTATACATAGGAAAGAGTTTTTAATCAAAACTCTTGCATAAATTTAACATATACATATTGCATAAATTTAGACCTAAAGAGAACACACAATCTTACATTTCTCTTTTTTCTATTAAGATCCATCTCATCATCTCCAAGCCATGAAAGAGCATTCTGTTGTAGAACTTGAGCTAAATGGTGATGTAAATCGTCAATTACAACTCTTAACTGTAAATAAAATTAGCACACAATTACTTCAAGTGTAATATCATCATTACTATTATCAGCTATGGAATGCTATTTACATAACACAAGCTGATATAATGAGCTATAGTCATTTCCATTATTTTAAGAAAACTTTTGTTGCTACATAATAAATGATATTCTTAATAAAACATCTATGCTATGTGAACCTAACCGGTCATATGATTTATAGGTGAAAATAATTAACCTTCCTGGTAGTAGTCTCTACGAGGTATCTCGTCATTTGCAAAACTGACCAGATCTTGATGGACGAGATATCTCGTCATTAGAAAAACTGACCAGATCTTGATCTCGTGATCATAAAAAAATCGGCAATATCCCGATGACGAGATAACTCGTCCTAAGTAAAATTGGTCATATCTTTATTTATAAGATGTCTCGTCGAAACCACTTGGAGGGTTAACCTAACTAGAGATGTTTCGTTCAAAAAGAAGCTAATTTATGATAGCATGAAAGATGAATAAGTACATTTCGAACAGATTTCACTAATCAGCCCTAAAAAATAAACAATTTGGTCGAACGTTTAAGAATTAATTTTTGTTATTACATAAATATTATAATTTTTTAGTTCGATAAATAAACATAATTTATTAAAAAAATGGTTTTTAAATTCAAAGTAATTGTAGAACCTACCATCTCTCTAATTAGTTTAAAAATTCTTTTATATAATCCTCTTGTTACTTAAAACTTTTCTTCCTGGGCTACCCAAACGTTGAGTACAATCGCTCAAGTACAAAACCTGATTGCTTATTAAAACAGAGAAAATGTTCAGAAATCACCATAGGTTAAACACATCCTACATCACCAGCACTCTCCACAGCACCTGGTCATTTACCTATTAAAACCATAGACAAAATTTTGATTCATCCCTAAAAAGTCCAGAATCCCAGAAAATTAAAGGCTTACTTACATGCTTTTTGCAAACTCAAGACTTTCTTCTGTTAAGTTTGCTAATGAATGGCTTCTTACGTGCAACATGCCCATTATAGCAAACTTATTTTTATTACTTTTATTCCAGTCTGAGGTTTTATATAAGATTATAATCAGTTTTCAACAAGGATGCAAGTTGTGGTGCACTAATTCGTGGATTATCGCGAACTTTTCGCAGAACATTCCTTGTGTATATGGCTCAATTTCTGAGGTCTTTCGGGTCGGTTCCTATTTTCCAGTTTCTACCTCATTATATCCTTCAATAATTTTTACCGTAGATTTAGATTTGTTTGCGATTTCGCCAATATTTTCCTCATTGATAAACCGTCATTTCTCAACTTTATCACCAACAAGCGAATAGCTTTCGGAATTTCCATTTTAGGCCATCCACTCGTATAAAAATCGTTTGAAATGGTTACCTACACTATACTGAAGTTTTTTTCATTCAATAGTTATAATAATTGAACGCGGGACTAGACTGTACGTTCTAATCAATTTGCATAGTGAGTACGGAAATTTATTTTGCCATTCATTTTGTATGTTTTTCTCAAAGTTTTAATTAATTACTTTTAATTTATGAAAAGTCAGTAATTTTTGTTGCCAATATATTCTGTAGTAGGAAATGAGTTTCTTGTGCAGTTTCTGAGTCTGGTGAGATTTGTTTAGAAATTATAATAATTTATACGCCGTTTTCATTTCCGTACGGAAACTTTTTTATCCGCTGTATCCATATTGTCGCGTAGAAATAATTGAAAATTTAAAGGTTTATTTCGAAAAGAAAAACACAGAAAACAGCAAAGCATAACAAGAGAAAATTTATATGGAATAACAAATAAACAATAACCAACCCTAGAGGAGATATAAAAGTAGAGTGAGTTATGGCAACCTTTTTATGTCCGCATGATCATGTGACCAAAAATAGTAGTCACGTGATCCCTAGACTCTTTTCTCCAACGCGCATATAGTTTACATTCTTTCTTCCATAGCAAATGCATTGAAAGGTGAAAGCTAACATGGTTCTATAGTGCTTTGCATATGCATGTAATTACAAATTTATTTAAGGTGGAAACATTGCATTTCACAGGTGAGCGGTTTACTTGCATTTTACATTTGTTTTTTTATGTTTTTCAGTATCTGATAGTATGATAAAAATAGATGTTCTAACTTAGGAATTCTTAATACAACCTGCGGACAGTTCCCTTTCTATAAAAAAGATTTCATAGATTTGCTATCAATATATATCTAAAATAATGTTTAAAATTAAATAACTGATGTTCGAATGTGTTTATTATTGTAAATTGTACATCTATAAGGGCTTAAAATATTAAAAATAATAAATCAAACTTTAAAAACTTGTGAAATCGTTCTCTGTCTTGGCGATGATTTTTTTGGAGCCAACTATGATCACTATGTTCTTTCGTGTCTTACAGCATAAAAATATTATGAATTGAAAACATGAACAGTACTTAAATTAAATTATTTCTTGCTGAACAAAATTGTTTTGTATGCACCCATCTGTGGAATTATGTGGAATTATATAATAATAATTAAAATAAAAGATAAATTTTGAAACTTTTAAGAATTATAAATTAAATAAAATCGATTTGTTAAAAATAGTATTAAATCATTTCATAAATCGTATTATAAATGTGAACCACATTTATGCGCTTTAGAGAGCCTTTTTGTTCATGTTTTAAAATATTTGTAAAATCTTTCATTATAAAATTGCGCATTTGACAAAAGAGCTTTTCTTTCAAATAACTTCTCTTGAATCTATACTGGAATGGCAAAAAGCAATTTGCCGTTCTCTTGTGTGAAAAACAAAAATAGCGCATGAACGGAAATTGAAATATTGTACCTATTTTGAAGTATTTTTATTCTTGTTAATGAAGCATGCAATACAGCAAATTGGAAAAGCAAACAATTAGAGAATGAAGTGAAACTTTTTTTGCATTAATTCCAAACAATCCGCGTAGCTGGAAAGTTCCTTTTCTAAAAACATCAGCTTGACATCCTGATTTTTTTGCTTCGTATTTAAATAAATCTAACACTAAAATTTAATTGTTTTCCACTTTTAAGTCAGTTTTATCTTTCTTCCTTATATTTTTTAATCTTGAGATAAATCATATTGAATTAGATTGTTTCTAACAACATTTGTGAGCATTTCAATGTTTATATCGTTCTTTAACTCGATAAAGAAGCGTGGCGGTGATAAAAACACATTCCACAGCAAAATGAAATCCTTCACTCTACTGTTTTCTACCTGAATAGGGGAAACTTTTTGATTTTTTTTTCTCTCTAAATAGAGTATTTTAACGAATTAAGTATATTTGTGAAAATTTATGTACACAAAACATGCTCCTCAATTGAGCGAAACATTTATCTTCCACAATTTTTACAGTTGAAAAAACTATTTTTTTAAAAGCGTTAAATCTGATAACTTAAACTTTTAAGGTTCCATTCCTTAAAACAATAAAAATAATTTTGTATTTATGATTTTTAGAACTATAAGTAAAACAATTTATATTTGCTCGTAATAAGAACTTGTAGAGATGTACCTGCTAAAAATTCATTCATTCAGTTCTTATGTATTTAAATTATCATTTTGTTCCATTTATTAGTTTTCCTAAAGATAAAAAAAGATGGCTAGTAAATGGCTACAGGTTTCTATGAGTTTTATTCAGTGGATTTAAAATGTGATGAATGTGACAATAAATTTTATAAGTCTACTGTTTCTTGTTTATCTTTCGTTGATTTCACACACAATAATTAATACAAATTTAATACTAAAAATCCAGCACAGAACTTTTGCACACACTTAAAATTATAAAATTTATCAAGATTTATTTACTTGATCACTTTTATAAATTTAAAATCTATGTATAGACACACAGGTGTAACTTATTTAGTTTTTGAACCAAAACTCTAAAATTGGGTAAAATAGCTAATTTTAAGTACATGGTTTAAAAGTTACCTTCCATCCTGTAAACATTAAATGTATAACTTTTCATGGTAATAATACTTCTATGCGTAATTGTGCTAAAATAAATTTGCGTTTACAAAAACATAAGCAATTATATAATAATATAAATGAATATCCGTAATAAAAATGAAGGCTTTCAGTGGTGACCCAGACGTGTTTTGAGCACGCACCCTTGTGTGTTTTCACTATTTTTATTTTATGCAACAGTAAAATATTTATTGAGGCAGTCATTTCTTAACTTGTGTATTTATTTTTCCATTTATTCCAACTCGTGTTAACCTCATTAAGTTTAAAACAGGAAGTTTATGTGAATTATTTTCTGCTATTAAATCTTTAAGATAATTTTCACAACGCCTAATACGGTTCAAGAAAAATATATAATATATTGAATTAAAGGTCAGGTTTCGGACAACTGTCTTACACAAAATTTTAACCAGTGACGATATACTTGTGAGCATCCCCTAACCCTTTTGACATTTTCTCTTAATATACAATTGCAAAAGTTAACAGTCCAGAGATAAATCAAACCAGCACTACAGGACCGATCTCGACTGTGGGTCTGGTAAGCCTGTGCAGAGGACTGTATCTGGACTGCAAGATGGTTAAGCCGATTTGGAGGACCGGACCTGATAAAAAATATTTGGAGGATTGTATCTGGATTGCAGGCTAGGTAAAACTGTCCTGAGGGCCGTATCTGGTTAAGATGTCCAGTATCTAGTCTGCTGTCCTAATAAACATATTTGGTGGACTGTATAAGGCCGGGTAAACCTGTCCGGAGACCATATCTGAACTGCGGTCTTGATAAAAATTTGGAGGGCCATATCTGCTCTGCGAGTCGGGTAAACGTATCCGACGGTACGGGGCTTATTCGGCTTGAGGGTCGGTTAAACCTGTCCAGAGAACCGTATCTAAACTCCGGGCCTGCAAACAATCTATTCACTACAACGTATTTATCTTACACGTACGGATTTTTGCTGTATACATGCTAGTTAAACTTGATCCCAATGTCAGCTTAAGCTTATATAACAGCTGAAATTGCTAAAAACATTAAAAAGTTACACAAATTCAAGAACTATTCAGTATTATGCACATTCTCATAGCTAACTTTTTATAAGTAAATGTTATGTTGCCAAGAGAAGCGATAAAAAATCAAACCAATCAACCAAGCTGAATTTTCGCGTAGCAGTCATGTGACTACCAGCGACATCTTGCTCCCACTTTTTGAAGCTCTTCTCAATACGATGCTCAGTCTATTATATTTCACGTCTATGTAACTAACTTTATATGAAATAATAAACATCGTTTGAAGTTTTATGATTCGTTACAAGATTCTTTAATGTTTAAAATATCAAAAGAAAAAAGTACTTAAAAAATTATCGTCTGCCATCAAATTCTAATGACGTTTTTGAACCTGGAACTATTTTTGTTTTCGTCCAGTAATTTAACGATTAGACAGTTCAGCATGTATCAATTTGAAAGCGTTTTTCTGTGTAAGCAAATTAACCAGACGAATAACGGAGATTTCACTTAGATCCCTAATGCTCTCGCATGATACACTTCCGAGTAACCTTAAAATGTATTTTATCGCCGTTTTGTTGACTTTTGGAGTTTAATCTAATTGGTGTTGACCAATCAATTATCATTTATCAATTCAGAATTCATTCTTTGGAATTTTTATTGGCGAAGTGCTGAAGTCGTATTTACCGAAATCAAACCAAGTGGTGTCATGTTCAAAAATGTATAGGAAACACGCAGAAACACTACCGCCACCTACATTTAGCTTGACAGAAAAACCTCTCATATTGATAGCATCTTAAAAGTCATTAAGGCTTAGCATACTGCCGTGATAGTCAAGAAGGCAGAACCTCTCAAGTTTGGTCTTTAGGGTTGTTATAATGTTGTGTACAAAAGTATCTTGTGCCTCCTAACGCTAGTAAACAGTTCGATCAACATCCGGTCAACAGTTGGTTAAAAGGCCATACTATTATCTAGTGTTGTGAATCGATACGTATATAATCAAAGCATAAAAATATGATACAATAGCCAACCTACTTCTGAGCAATCCATTGAAGGTTTTATGGCTACTTAACCCACAGGGCGTGGTGGTAACAGTTAAACCCCAGGAGGGTGGAGGATGCCAAAGATGCTCGAGGCGAGGGATCAAGGCATTCTTAGTTAATCAATAGATCCAACCCGAGCAGATTTTCTTCCTCAGAGTTCAAGAAGTGGACCAGCTAAGTTAGCCGGTATTCGGCCGCTTTGTTTTGTGCTATTCGAAAAGGAATCCGTCGAAGCAATGTAATTGAATATTTGGGTTTACACCACACTGGTCCGAGCTATTACAAGGGGTATAGCGAAAAGGTACCAGCTGTCTCATACACGTCACGGTAACAGAAATATACCAAGTATGTCTTTATCTCATCTTTTATGCCATGTGATGCAAACTCATCGCGTCTTCACAAAACAACGCCACTAAAGACATCGCAAATGCATCGTTTGTGTTTCTATCTTAAGACCAGACTCTTAATATAGCAGCGTTTATTTCAGCTTCTCTGCTGTTCCTAATGGATCAATCGCGATCCAAATATATAATAAATTTAATTGAAAGATAAAAGTAGTATGTGCCACTGGCAACTGAACGTCTTATTCGCTTTTCTGTGTGATATCTATCGATGATCGTCAAGACATCTTTAATACATGGCTGTTCTACTTAGGGTATATCAAATCTAAACAGAAAGGAAGCGAATCGGCCATAATCAGTAAAAGAACTAAACAAACGCGTATTTTGAATAGGCGTGAACTCAAAAAGACCACAGATACTGCTACAGACACAGCTACTTTAAGACACAGAATATCAGACCACTCACCAGCATATGAGCATTTGGTGACGGACTCATCTGTCCTCTGGAGCTCTTAGCGGTAATCGTCAAGTTGTACGTCTTGCCCGACATCACTTGAGAAGCTTCACGCACATAAACATCTCCCGTCAGGTTGTTGATGTAGAACAATTTATTGGGATCTCCCTGCGTTATGGAATACTGTGTCTCTGCGCAATCACAAATCATGGCTTCCTGAGGACAAGTACTTCCAAGATCGCCATCGTACGCCATTGCCGTGTAAACGATCTCTGGACTCCAGGGGTCACTCACAATGGCCGTCTCCTCTTCCTTGTTGAACTCCGGGAGAAAATTGTCCACTGTAAGATAATATATCTTATAATATCAAATTACATTCAAAACACTTATGGAGTTACGCTTTTCATTTACCAAGGAAGTATTGTCAATTTTAAAGGATAAAATACATGTTTTTAGTATTTTCAAATAAAGGTGTTTGGTCCCAATCAAAGTTTCCATTAATCAAATAATTTTATGTAACGAGTAATCAAAAGCCAGTCAAAAAGTCAGTATCGTCAAGAGGTCCTTGTGAAGTGCCTATTGTTGCACGCTGCATGTTTAGGTACCTAATACTTTAGAACACTAGGATAACAGTATGATCACTCAGCCCATTGTTGTTTGAGGGTGCTTTCTAGCTTTGAGATCTCAAATACTTTTAAACACAACATATTAACCCTCCAAGTGGTTTCAAGGAGATATCTCGTCAATCAAGATGTGACCAATTTTACTAATGACGAGATATCTCGTCATCAAGATATTGCCAATTTTTTATATAAACTGATTAGATCTTGATCTCGTCAAGATATTGCCAATTTTTGATGTAAACTGACAAGATCTTGATCTCATCATCAAGATATTGTCGATTGTTTGATGACGATATCAAGATCTAGTCAGTTTATTACAAATGTCGAGAGATGACGAGAGCTTGAAAAACGAGGTACCTCGTCTATCAAGATCTGATCGTTTTACTAATTACGAGATACCATGTCGAGAGAACCAACAGAAGGATTAACAATCGTGAATCCTGAAGACCAAATTTGGAGATATCACTTCTTGATTAGTACGGCAATATTAAAGACCGTTATTTTGAGTTCTGTTTGGAAACACCAACAGATGATTCTTGCTGTTGATCAATTCGATTATTCCTTTTTGTTTGCATGGATGTTGGTGATTATCACTGTTATGAGCAATTGTGGTTTACGCACTGGGCCTCACAAATAGCCTTCAATTCGCCCTTTGCATTGGAAAGAGATCAGTGATCGAACGTTACAAAATTGTGTTAATTTACTACATTTTTTATCTTTTAATCATAGGTATATTTAGTAAATGTTAGAAAAATATTTTGAAATTCGAATTGCCTGAAGCAAGAATATTTCCTTGATGAATATCTTGAAATATTTAAGTTCTAACTGAAATGTGTTTACGCCTTGCTTAAATCGCATGCTTAATTTGAATTATTAACTGATCATATTGGTGATATTAAAATTCAAACTGTACTCGAAATCAAAAACCTATTCATTTATATAATTTATTCAATTGAATTCTTATAGTAAAATTTATTTAAAATGTATAGCAATATATGTTTCATAAACAAGCAACTAGTACTAAATTATGTAATACGTTAAATTTATTTCACAGTTTTATTTTTCTTTATTTTGAATTACAAAACAATAAAGTAAGATTTTGTAATGTGAGTAAAGATAAACTTTGATTCACAGATTTTCAGCTTTAAAATGCAGTACTCTGAATTTTCTATCTTTTAAAGAGTTTTACCACACTTAAGTTGGTCCTCTATGGCAGTTTTTATATTGTTTAATTGCATATTGAAATATTTATTATTATTATCTTTGATTGATAAAGAAAATTTTCTTTGTCCCTCAATATCCTGGAAATTACTATAATATAACTGGATGTTTAATGGACTAATTTTAGTCTATAACTTTAATTATATAAATGAGAATACCTTCAAATTTCCATAAAAGTTTGACAAGAAATTAATAACTCAGTTAATTTTGGAAGCTCATAAATAAACACTAAAATATCTCTTAGACTGAGGGCGAGCAAGAATCACATATAGTTCGAAACGAACACAGGTTCCTTATCGGAATCCATATATCGTCGGCTAAGAGCAGAAACTCATAAGACTAACTATTAGTTTTTTGGTCAAAAAATAAAAATTTTAAGAATTTTGATAGTTTTGTCTCTTATAAGCAAATTACAATATGACAATGTATTTCATCACCGTAATGATAAGCACCGTTGACAATGACTCATCACCGTAATAATAAGCATTTAGTGTCTGAAAAATTTTCAGTTAATGAGTTTTTGCCCAAATCGCACGATATGTGTTATTTCCATTTTCATTTCAGATTGGTGTAGAATTTTTAGCGATTTCACTAAACACCAATTGATATCAACTCGATGAAAATTTCATTTTTCGGGTTTTTTTGGAGTGGTGGCGGCTGAAGTCCATCAGCCATCCTGAGTGCACTGAAATAGGAATCATTTTCTGCCATTACGTGACAATTCCAGTGACGAACAAAAACTGCCACTTCTTTCTCGAAGCCATTAAAACCCCGATCACTCCAGAAGTCAACTTACCGTATTCCTTGCAATTGTGCCCCTTCCAACAAAGGTCACACTCGCATATCCCCGCATCGTTGCAGTCCCCATGGTAGCAAGGTATCGATCTGCGGGAGACATAAAACAGAAATAAAAGGCCAGAGGAAGCATTTCATTAGAAGATACGAGGGTAAATGATGCCTGACGTGACAGATTACAGGTTGGAAATGTCCACTGGAGGCTGGTTGCGTCAAGGGAGCGGAAAGTTAGATGTATTATTAATGTCCATTAAGAAGATTATTCCGCGACTGAGATTTTTCGGGTATCAGTTGAAAAATAGCAAACATTATCAAGGTCAATTAATTTTGGTGCAATTCAGCAGGGTTATAAAAAGACCATAGTGATTTATGTAATTAGGGGTACTGTTTGGAATTTTTTTACAGTTAGCGCTTGATTTAACGAGGTCTATTGTTACAAATTATGCTAGTACATATTTTATTTAATTTCTTTTTAAAGAAGTTTCCATTTTTACATGACCACTGTCCCTTGGGTGCTTAAAAAGGAGTGTAGACTGTATAAATATTCAGTACGAATAAATGTATAAAAATTGTAATCTCTTACGTTATAATTGAATGTGTTAGTCTTACAGGCTAAGAAAGATACTATTTAAGGGGTATTTTTAATTGTTCTATTCTTTTTTCGTAAGTTACTTTCATTTTGAACCGATTTCTCATCTTTTCTACTTATAGATCAGTCTCTAAAGTTTCAACAATAACAAAAGGGGAGGTATTAAATTTCTCAACTCTTACTTTTTATTGAGGGAAATCTAATATAAAATTTGCACCATGATACATGAAAAGAATTTTTTTTAAATTTAACTAATTGTGCTTACTCTGTCTTGCAGCAATAAATGAGTGTTGGTTTATTAATGAAATGTGAGTACCAAAAATTAGTTTCGGTGCTTGTGTAATAAAAATTGACACAATTAATTTCTGTAGTTAATTTATTAGTATGTCAAGTTTCAATTTTACAATGTTCTGTTAGTCTTAATATTCTATTTGCTATGAAAAATAGGACGGGACATTTTTGTTGCATTTAAGCTTATTTAACCTTATTACAAATCAGTTTGAAGTCTAGTTTTTCCAACACTAATCAGTAACATTTCAAATTGTTTTGTTTCCAGATATGAGCTTCGTCCCAATATCTTCGCTCTATATCTGCATTTAATTATTCAAAATTAATTCACGCAATAAAATATTGAAATACAGGATCAAATGATTGCAAAAGTTAATGCTCAATCAAGATCAAAATGTAGTTTACACTAAAAAGTAATGTATAAGATGCCTCAACGATTTGTGTGAGTTACTCTAAAACTGATTCAATGCAAAAGAATCTCATAAATAAATTACTAATACAATAAATTTATTAAAACCTTTTTAATTTATATTTTTTGTAAATAATAACATGTACTTATATATTTTGTGGAAAATAAAATTAAGTGTTCAACTATGTATTAACTACAATTATCTAAAGTTTGTAACAATTTTTATGGTTAATAGATCAAACAAAACGGATAATGCGTTTTAAGCTTAAGTTTGTGTGATTTAATACAATTTCGATGCGATTTGAAAATAGATTCTTACTGAATTTCTCAATTATTCCCAAAACTCAAAAATTAGAGCCGATCTAACAAAACTGATTACATTCAAAATCAGCATCTTTAACTTAAAATAGATTAAATATATTGAGCAACAAAACAAGTGTTAACAGGTTAATTAATTAATAAGAAAACTGTAAAAACCTAATAAGTGTATTTTCATTTGTAAAATATCAAAACGAACTCTTTTTACCATAAACAAATATGCTGTGAAACTTTTAATTTTAAGTAAACGGTGTTTTAAATGTTGATTTATTTTAAAACAAAATTTTATTACTCATCTCAAGAGCATAAACAACTAATTGATAAATTTGGTATGCAAATTGTATAATCCGAAATCTTTTTTGAATGTTATCTAATTCATTTTAGCTGTTTATACAATTGCTAAATATCCTTAAAATAATTTTCTTTCTATAGGTTTGATTTGCTTTAGTTTCTTAGATTTGCCCTATAAATTCTTTTTAATCAAGGGTTATAAAGCTTTATTCTTAGTTTGTACCGATACTAGTGTGATTTGAAACTATGAAAGAGTTTAATTTTTTTTAAATAGAAATCTAAATTGTGTTGGAATTCGCATATTTCTGCTTTCTTTAGAATATCTAAACCATTTTATCAATGCAATGCTGCTCAAAAAACGCTGCAATGTGTAAACAAATTAAGCACACTTATTGTTTTCAAAGTCATTCTTCCACTCTCCCAGTTGGAACTCTGTGTGATGCAGTTAAGATTCCGTTGCTAGAGTCAAATAAATATAGTTTCAAATATGCTAAATTAGGAATGATAAGAATAACTCTTTAACCACACAATATACGACGAAACATTTTGTGTTTCATATTCTAAAATTTTAATCCGTTTATTTATGTACAAAATTATCTTCACTTTCTGATTTGCGAGCATTACCAACTTGTAGAAAAGAACTGAAAAATGTACTCATATTAAGTGCATAAGTGTGTTTTTTCAATTTTTTGCAAAATTTCTAAAATGGAAGAACAGTGTAGATTACAGTACAAGTTGAAAATGAGGGGCAACAAAATTATAAGTAAAAGCGTTTGGAACTGCATATAAGAAAGGCCCAAAATTCATGGGTAATCTGTATGGTCTATAAGGAAAAATAAATGGGACCATTTTGCTATGGTTAACAACCATAGAAGTGGAAGAAGATCCTGTTGTATTTCCTTTAGTAATTTCATCTCCAACCACGACATAATTTTCCTGTGATGAACCATTTCGTTGTACATATTCTTCATCAATGACATCTGGGGAATTTGACACAGCAATTCTGGTGATATTGGCATCTTCTTCAGATGTATAATTATTGTTAACAAGTTCTGCATCTTGCATCTTGCTGACAATTTCTGAATCTTGGATCTTCTTGGCAAACTCTGCATCTATGATCTTTGAATCTTTCAACCCATCGTGTGAAATATCCTGCTCTTTTGCGTTGAGCAGTACTGAACCTATTTGTGGTATTCCATCTCCGTATGCATGGTAACCTGAGCCTGGAGCTGAATTGTATCTGACAGTACGGAGGATGCCATTGGGGTCCAAGTAGCTATACATTCCCGTGACATGACCAGAACCATCAGATTCTTCTTCCCTCGTGTGGGACCCTGAATCCCCCGTATTGAACACGAATTTGTATTTCTTGTAAATGTCATCCACATCATTTTGACCGTTTGCTATTACCAGATGTGCAATCACAACGAATACCAGAAGCTGAAAGAGAAAAATACAATTAGTTCAATCGTAATAATGTCTAGTATTAAAAAAATATGCTTTCTAATGTGCCGTTCTTGACAAAAGAGCAGTATCTCCAGTTTGGTCCTATGTTTATGCATGTTACATGGCTAAGAATTAACACTCCTATGATTTATCTGCGCATCGGAAACCACCCTGTAGTGGCCAACCTCTGATGTAATAACCTGTTCCGAACTGTCAAACATTTTGTTTTTCCTACTTGCACTAATAGAGCAGTTTTGTCTCGACGAGGTATCTCGTCATTTTCAAAATTGACCAGATCTTGGACGCGATATCTCGTCGAAACCGCTTGGAGGGTTAAGTATCAGGTACTCTTAACAACACTAGATAACAAAATGATCTCTCGACCAACTGTTGATTGAGTGTTTTCTATCAGATCCCTTGTCATTGTGATGTATCAGATACTCTTATACAAAGCATTTTAATAATAGTTGATCATAAAGATCAAATTTGAAGATAATACCTTCTTGAATAACACGGCAGTAATGTTAAAGATATAATATCCTATTTCAACAATGTTTTCGATTCTAATGAGGATGCTGGTGCAGGAACCAGATAACATAATTATGTGGTCAAATTAATTTATTTATATTGGCTAAAGTTAAAAGAGTTGTCAAGTTATTTTAAAGAAGTACATTTTAACAAAATATTTTTCACCATTATTGATTTTGAAAAACCATTCTTTTTACCTTTCTAAACAAAGAATGGGGCTGTCTAGTTCTTGTCCCAGCAAATCCAATTGTGTCAGTTTAATATGTGTTTCGTACAATTGTGATCACATGGTATTTATTGTTCTTTCACTATGAAATTTATATTTATCCCAGAAATCTTTTTGCCCAGAATTCTAAATCATAAATATGATGAATTTAAGTCAAAACAGACTATACAGTATGCAACTATGCTTTTAAAATAGGTGCAATTGTAAAATATATGTTTGGGTTTCGATTTTCTTGTAACATTTTGTCGTTGGTTGCTTTGTTATTACATTTTAAAACTGTTAAATAACAAAACATAGGTTTTGCTATCATTTTTTTAATTTTTCATGCTTTATTATGACATTAATTTTGTAGCTATAGAATGCAAATATACAATAGTAGTTTCAGAGAATACGTTCTACAGCCAGACGGCATTGTTCTATTGACTCCAGATTAGAAGGGTGTGTGTTTGGATAACTTTCAGGTCACCACGTATAGACGACCATGCTTAGGATATTTCGTTAGGTTAGTTAGTAAACTAATACATTAAATGGTATTCCTGACAATAAGAAGAGGAGACGAGAAGATTTAAAATAAGATATTTTGTATAATATATTTAACTAACAAATAATAAAACCATACTCAATTAACACTTGACCGAGCAAAAGTGAAAGTTAAAAAGTGAGCAAATCGTCAGCTGTGAAGTGAGTTTATATGGTGGTATTGGTTGTGAGAAATAGACTCCAATATCCCCATCACTATAACAGGTGATGGGGATATTGGGCTCAGATTATGCACCCCCCCCCGCGGTGTATCAGGGTGGCCAAAGTGGTTCACTAATCCAACCGTAAAGTGCCATAATGATTTACTGTTCAATTGTTTGGGCCTTAGGAAAAAGAAATAGGTTCATATTGACTCAACAACTTGTGTTCCAATTGATACTGACAATAAAAATTCCATTCCAAAACTAGATTTATAAATTCGATTCAACCATCATCAAACTAGTTCTTCGAGGTTTACGAGTTAAAGTAGATTTCAAATAACAATGAACATTCTTGCCAAGAACGAGATTGCTTAAGTTCTATACAGTTAAAATAAATACTGAAATACTAATGATAGTTGCAAGTCCTTTAAAGTGCATTTGAAAGATACCACTTCTAGCATTAAAATTTCTATTTATATTCATTGAAAACATATATACTGTAATAAGTATAATAAAATTCATTTAAAAAGATGGGGAAAGAAATTATCTGTGTGCGCTTGTAATGCTTGAGTGCCATAACATGTGGTAAATAAGTCAAAAAGTGAAATATAAATAGAATGACTTACCTTTCTCATGATGAGATCTCAAAGCGGAGAGAGTATTGAAAGTAGACTAGTTGTCTTTACAAGTAGAGAAATTCTGATGACCATTCCATGCCATGCTGTGATCTTATATAGCAGAAGAAAGATCCTCGATTCTTGACTAGATGACCTCATCGTTAGTGACATGGATCAGAGAATGCATTTTCGTGAGATCTCTGTGGTCAAAAACGCGTGAACATAGCTCTCCGTCGTCTACAATTCATAACACTGCCCTTGATATGAATGCGTATAATTTATTTGTTCATTTTTAACATGTCAGATATTTACTCTTAGCGCGAAAGGGTTGAGTTTCCTTGAAAAAGTTTTATTTGACAAAGGAACAGATTTTCTCAGATGAGCACTAGATATTTTAGTAGTTTCTTATAAAAAGCACTTTTGCGAAACTATAAACAATTCCGGAGATTTCATTTTTGTAAGTGGAAAAACCTAAAATGGTAAGTTATGATCTGATCTAATCACTGATTAATATAATCTCTTATCTGAGGTTACTGTGCCTATCTATGTAGGTTAATTTGTGAATGCCAATTGTTGGCGGGTGGAAGAAAGGTAAACTCAAGTCAACAATAACAAATAATTTAATAAAGTTACTTAAAAGGCATACATGTGCCATGCACGAATGTCAAAACAGAAGTCCTTTTGCTGCATCCAAGGCGAGTGGCGTGAGCATTCTTCTAGGGGCCGAGATCGAATGAAATTTTATCCACGGTGCAAAATCAACGCTGTTGTTTTTTTCAACAACCTATTGCCGGAACCCGAACAGGGAAAGATATCGTTCAGATATGAAGCCGAACTCATGTTCTGATTCAAGCTTATTCTCTGAGCCTAATCATAAAAGTAAGTGGAAACGATTTTAGCGAAATAAATTGAATAAAAATTAAACTAATTGCGCATTCTATCACCAACGACTCAGCAATTTAAAATTTGATTGAAATTTTAAATTGCAGATTCGTGAATCGCTTTTGAGTTTTGAACTTATTTCCATTAAAATATAGAGGTCAAAATTATAATATTTCCAATATTAATTTCATAATTAATATTACATACCAAAAATTAATTTTAAAACATTAAGTATGATTTGTTTGGGTTCTTTAACAGAAACAAAAAAAATTGAGGCTGGTAGGGAGATTATTTAGTAACATGAACAAATCTGGTGCTCCAAATTTTCCATACTCATCATCCAGAAACGCTGAATTAAATGACGAAACTTTGCATTCGAGTTAAAATTTTAATATAAACTTGAAATTTGGCAGAATAAACTTGGAATTTTATTATAGAACCCCAATTTTTTGGATTCTGTAATTAGAAATTGTGAAGTTTGTTCGCAATTTCATAGAAAGAAGCTTCCTTAAGCACATATTTTGCATCAAAATTCAAGTAAAACGTTATTTCCTCTCGAATATTACCTTTGAATCGGTTCTACTATGAACGATGGTCAAATATGGAGTATTTAGATTTGTTTTCTTACAGATGTGCATTAAAGCGATACAAGAAAACTTACTAGTATAACATTTTTGATACATCAAATGATGTTAAAACTAAACGTTGCTGTGCTGTGTCGGTAAATTTCAGTGTATATTGATAACTGAACACATTAAAATTATATCGATACACAGTGATGTGCATGCTAAAAAATATTGCACCACCCAACAGATTTCATGTTTACGAAATGATGTTTTCGTTAAAAAAACCTGTTTTCGATTGGATTTAGGTAGATCAAGATAGCTTTAAATACTGATATTTTTTTTCTTTTCCAGCATGAAGTTTTTTTAATTTATATAGCTGCAAACAATTCACAGAAATAGAAACTAGTGAACAAAAATATTAATAAATACTATTTTGTATAATACAACTAGATATACATACATTATATTTTGAAATTATGGCGTTTTAATATTATCTGTCGGGTGATTACCATATTCAAAGGGCTCCTAATCCATTTCATCTCATGGAGGCCCACATCAATTTCATTTTATTGCGCTACTTTACCTACTTAAATAAAACCCATACCTCTTATAAAATGTATAAACGCTTCTGATGTATACTTAAAGGTGTTTATTGCAGTATTGTGAAAATAGTTAAAAGAGAAAAATGAAATGTGTACTAAAACATGCCTAATTTGTTTCATGAGATCTGTTTCGAATTCTTGAAATTGGCATCGAGTGAATCTCGTAAATACCTATTAATGCATTTAAAATAGGATGCAGAACACATTTTTCAGTGTATATTTTCACGACGTAGAACCCTGGAAATCATTTCGAGCATACTGGAAACTAAAATAGGTCCTTGTGGTCCAATGAATGCAAACTGGGCTGATAGCCTGATGATTTCGAGATGTGTTATATACAATATGTAATATGTGTTACGACAGCATTTAACGACATTTGAAGATTGTAGAAAAAGCTCTAAGCTCAATAACTACATGCATCTTGTAGTTAATGAGCCTATGTACTATAAATTACAAAATGGTTTTTCACTTACTTGGAGCATGCATCTCCTTCACAGTCCTGCATTTCTTGTATGCATATCTGAATACCTAAAAGAAAATGACTAAACGTTAAGATAACAGAGAAATTACAAAAGTTGTACATTGAAACTATGAGTGGGGGATATCTGTATGGGAGGGATATTCGGTATAATAGAACAAACTAGACGGAAGACAAAGATTTTACTTCCTGTTACCCAAATGATCTCGCATAATGCATAGTGGGGTTACCTTAAAATGTAATTTATCACCGTTTTTGAAATGTTTAATGTTTAATCTAATTATCCTTGATCAATTAATATCGCATATCAATTCGAAATTAATTCCTTTGAATCTCTACTGAAGACGTGGCAAATTTGTATTAAAAAAAACAAGACAAGTGAGCCACGTCCGGAATACGTACAGGAATCACGTTCCACCACAAAAACACTACTATCACCTACAATTAGTTTGACATAAAAAACCGCCTCATACCATTCCAAAAAGATTATATATTTTGAGGCGTCCCCATCCGGGAGACCAATGATTAAATTATAAAAAACATCCTTTCCAAGGTCACCTACCCCATGATCATAATATCATATACCAGCACACATTTTAGTATATATAAAAGGGACTTCTCAGTGTAAAAACAAACAAGACACAGGAGAATAAAAAAAGTTATTCCATTAAAAGCTAATTTGATTTATCGTGTAGCGAATTGCTAAAATTGGTATCACCCGAATCCCACTAGTAAACCCATGTTGTTAGGTTATAGAGTTATTTGAACTGGGTTCATCCAGCTCGAAACTGGGTTCATTCAGGTTTTTTAATCCAGCTTTCCTCTTTTCAGTTGTCATTTTAACCTATTCGTAATTCCTTTTTCCCAGGTGTCGGTAGGCAGGTAGTTAATTAACGTCGCACTGGAGCAACACAACGGGCAATTAGCGAGAGTCCGGGATCAATCTCGAAGCGAAAGATCCAAGGACAACGCCTCGTAATTTCGAGACCCAGTCAGATGACGAAGCCAACACCTGAGCTGGCACCCAACTCTCCAAATTTCCACACCACGCCAATGTGAGGACATTTGAGTCCACGACCGATTTAACATGCACCAGCCCCGTGTACATGACACGGTCTTAGGCTGAACCGAGTTTCGAAATCGCAACTCTCTGGTTTTTCCCAGGTGTCATTTTAAACCTATTCCTAAGATTTGACACGAACTATTGGTTGCTGTTTGATCAGTCTACATTCGATAAAGAATCTATCTTCTGTTTGCTAAATTTCCCGAATAGTGAATAAAAAATTTATAGAATCATTACAGTATTTCCCCCTCAATTACCTTAACATTTATTTAAGCTAATTTTAGCTGAAATATTCATATCTTTAATGAATTTAATTATCTTTCAATCGTTAAAATAATATTCCAGATTAATCGAGAGTTTAAAAATATCAAATAGGCTAAATGGGATAATCGATTTTATTGAGTAAAACAATGGAGGTTTTTTATTTAAATTCTGAAAGGCAAAATGAGATTTGTTTCCAAATGACCATTTCGGTATCTAAAGTACGAGGTCTGATAAAAAAAAGCATCCTAATCGTACTTTTTTTAATATACAAAAAGACAGATTTGAAATTTAATCTTCATAATACTCTTTCAAAGCTATGTGATTATTCCAAAGTTATGTGATTATTCCAAAGCTATGAGCTGTTTCTACACCTGGGAAACATTTTTTCAAGTATCAGACATATCCGTCGCATTCTATAGTATTGTGTAATCTTATTTAGCTAGAAATGTTTGCCCTTTAAAGCTATTTTGTCTTTAGATAATAGAAAAGGTTACAAAAAATTGTGTGGCTGTTTAGTAGCTGCGTTAATAGGAGCAAAATAGCAGAAATAGTAAATAATAAAAATAGCAGAATAGCAAATTAGCAGAACACCCCACAAGTTGTGATGAATAAGTTGGCCCGCCATCGCAGTGGACTGGTCACATCGAGGAGACAAGTTGTGTCTTACAAAACTTTTAGCAAATACTTACTGATTACTTGACTTGATGGTGTGTATTAATGACACATTTTCCCCACAATGTGGAAAGAAATGACCAGCAACATATTGACATTGTTACTTCGTTTTTTTACGGATCTGCAAGGGATATCAGGTCTTCCAAATTATGAAGACTGGGCCTTAGTTTCGGGATCATACCTAAGAACCAACGATTCATCACTATTTCTGATTTTTATAAAGGAATTATCGTCGTTTTGGACACACTCAAGAATGACACGAACAGTCGAAACATAGTCCTGTTCTTGTTCAGATTAGAACAATTCCGTTACAAATTTGTCTGATACCCATATTATCCAAGAGAACTTTCTGAACTAAATTGAAACTAGTGTTATAGTCTTCAGTTAAAAGTAACATTTCGACAATGTTTCCTTACAAACCTTCGCACAAGTTCGACACTTTTATCACTTTCGCTTTTTGAGGGCCGCGAAACTGCTCATTATTCACAAAACTTTCATGATCATTTGATGTTTATATCATTCATAGACT
Organism: Meta bourneti; assembly: GCA_933210815.1. Classification (NCBI taxonomy): domain Eukaryota; kingdom Metazoa; phylum Arthropoda; class Arachnida; order Araneae; family Tetragnathidae; genus Meta; species Meta bourneti. Next base: position 65,220,691 of record OW119925.1, read on the forward strand.
TACTTTATGTCAGTGGGTTAATTTAATAAACTATCAACAGTTAATTTAATAGCAGTTATTTTGTTTAAAGATTACCACAAACATATATCACACAATATTCAGTTTGTATCGATAGATAAAAATAAGAAGACAATTCTTTTTCGAGGGGCTAGAAGTTCAGAGTCCCACGCCTTCTCCCTCTGGCTACGCCACTGCTGATTTTTATCTAAATGAACGATTACAATGTGAAACATGAAATATTCGAGTGATTAAAGTTGAACAATTCACGAACAATATAAGCTCAACGCATATCAGAACTGGAGTCGTATGCGAGCATCCTATTTATTTTTTTTTAACCCCCCCCCCCCCCAAAAAAAAAAAAAAAAAAAAAACTTAAGGAAAAATTTAATTCTTACCTTCAGAAAAAGCAACCAGAGCCAATAACACTAAAGTAACATTCCTTAAGACGTATTTCATTGTGCTTTCGGATGGAAGTGTTGACAAGTAATTCTGGGACGGAAGAATTCCGTAGTTGGGGTGATCCCAGGGCCGGTGCAGCGGCGTTTACGACTAATCGTTTATTTTTGCGAGCGGGCGTTGTCTGTGTTTAGTTGAAGATGTTACCCTGGTAGCAGAAGGATTTCGTGCGGAACAGCGTATCATGAATTATAAGTCATCAAAATTTCATTTTCGCGCTTTTTTACCAACTGGAGCTTGTCCTGAGATTTCATTTGTTACAGAACTAATGATAAAGTTATTTTTTGTTTCGGGAGTTCAGGTATTAGATCATCATACACATGAACATGTAACTGAAGGAAGGAGTGTTTGACCTTGACATTAGGAAAGAAAAACCATCTTTACAGGACACTGTAAAATGCTTCTTTTTCAGTTTCTCACTAGTTATTTTAATCGTAAATCAAAGGGACCGTTGGAAGAGTAACGGATTATCAACCTGAGGGTTGCGAGTTCGAAACTTGGTCCAACCAAAGAGGATCGTGTACGCGGAGGCTGGTGCACGTTAAATCTGTCGTGGCCTCAAATGTTCTCACGTTGGCGTGATGTGGATGTTTGGAGAACGGGGTGCCAGCTCAAGTGTTGACCTCGTCGTCTGACCATGATTCAAAATGACGAGGTGTTGTCCTCGGACCTTTCCCTTGGGGATCGATCCATGGCCGTCTCTAATAGCCCGTTGTGTTGTTCCATCGCGATGTAAATTCAACTACCTATATACCTAAATTAAAACAAAAAGTTAATCTGGGGTAAGTAGTCCTCTGAGGGGTTCACACGCATATATCAGTTCTGAAACCTGCAATCTTCCCAACATGACTTCTAACCACCAGTTCAGGTATTAGATCATCATACACATGAACATGTAACCGAAGGAAGGAGTGTTTGACCTTGACATAGGGAAAGAAAAATCATCTTAACAGGACACTGAAAAATACTTTCTTTTTCAGTTTTCTCACTAGTTATTTTTATCCTAAATCAAAACAAAAAAGTAGGTAATCTGAAAACCCTCTGAGAGGTTCACACTCATACATCCGTTCTGCAATCTGCACTTTTCCAGGTATGTCTGGTAACCAGATTTGACTTGTTTATTTGGTCATTATTTGAGTGTTGAGGGGTAAAAGCAATACTACACACTACTCGCAAATCTCGTGACGCTCAGAGGCTTGAAGTAGGGCTGCCACATTTCTGTGGGTCCCAGTCCCGGGTTTGGTTGATTTCATTTTTAAATTCAGGGGTCAGAACTGGCCAAGCTGATCCAGACAATTTCTCCAAATATTAAAATTTAATTTTGTAAATTTTAAGCTGAGATGATAAAACTATAAAATAAAACCCCTGATTAGAATTACATTGCAGTTCAGAAAGGTAATAAAACGGAAGCGAGGACAGATAATCACTGCAATACTTCGGACTTGGAGACCAGCCTCAAAGATCGGAAATAATTTCTTTGTAGCTATCCGTACGTTAGTTCCTTACATATTAAAACATGAAAAGGCATAAATAAAACATAAGCTGAAAGTCTAAAAATGCCCAAAAATTAATAGGCTTTAAATTAATTATAAATAGGTTAATTACCACAATTAACTACAATAATTAGAATTAATTATCTTCCTATAAAAATGATATAGAGTGGTACTTAAATGGCCTTAGACAACCACTTCCAAAGAAGTGGAATCATAGCTTCCAATCTTTTAATGAAAAGAATAAATTATAATTTGAAATCTGGTTGAAGTCGACTTCACGAGATACTGAGTAGTGTCTGTCTGGCAACTCTGTGTGGTTGATACAAACGCTAACTTATAGCTTAAGGCTACCTTTTTGAAAAGCAGGAAAAATAAAAATAGAACAGGGGAGAATGACAGACTATGCTCAAGGACCAATTGCTCACATTTTCTAGTTTAGATGCTAGTCTCAGAGGGAGCATGGGGTAGGGAAGAAGAATCTGTGTTGAAGGTACCCATTGCGCATGACCAATACCATTACCCAATCATATTAAGAAATCTTTTGAGGATACAGCATCCATTGTCCCTGATTGGTTTTTGCGGTGAAAATAAAGGGCGTTAAAATAGAAACTGACGTCTCATTCAGATATACATTAAAAAATCGTCTTTTTTGCTTCATGTTTTATCGATTTTTATCTGTATTAGTCACCCAATTTTTCCAAATCTTATTTTTTTTAATGGGGGATGCCGGGTTTCTGGGCTTCAATGAACACTACGCCACTGTAGACTATATCAAATTTGATTACTGTAAGCGCATAAAATGTCACACATCTCGAATATTAGTACATGAATGACTAAACAATAGTTTTCAGCAAATACAATCCTGCCCCCAAAAAATCGGAACACCCAGAAACCATTAATCGATAACCATGAAATATGGTATTCAAAATCCTCTGTATCAGACACATAAATGATTAAAGTTTGGGAGCTAATGAACATCAAAGACCAAGAACATTCGGTGCACATCGTGAGATTTATTTAAGAGATGCTAGAGGCTCGCAGTGAATATTCTTGTTTGGTGCTGCAGTTGAATTGTCATCGGCTGCGACCAAGAATCAAATACATCCTGCCCCAAAAAAATCGGAACACCAGAAACCATTAATCGATAACCATGAAATATGGTATTCAAAATCCTCTGTATCAGACACATAAATGATTAAAGTTTGGGAGCTAATGAACATCAAAGACCAAGAACATTCGGTGCACATCGTGAGATTTATTTAAGAGATGCTAGAGGCTCGCAGTGAATATTCTTGTTTGGTGCTGCAGTTGAATTGCCATCGGCTGCGATCAAGAATGCTTACGACGCACTCGAACACCGTATACTCAACTGAACAATTTTGAAAGTGGTCTCATTGTGAGACTGCGGAAGAACATTGTCTTGTCGACAAATCGCCTGTCATCTGGGACATGCATCGGCTGCCATTACAAGGTGTTGGCAGCAGTGGGTCAGTGAAGATACACATGTGTCACAAAGGCTCTTGTTGGCCCAGAAACACAAATGAGAGAAAGGATGGGCTGATAGGAGGACAATCTGAAACTGCACCAACAGTGTCCTTATAGACCATCCAACGATCCGATAGTCCTGTAGCATTATGAACCATTGACAGAAGCCTTTAGAATGCAGGATTCAAGAACTCTCCAGCTAAGGGGACAATGAACTTTCAAAATTACCAAAATCGATCGAAAAATCAATTTTTTTATTTTAGCAGTTAAAAATTAGTTAATAGCAAAGTCTGTGAATAGCAAAAGGAATTTCCAATTACGATAATTTTTAACGGAGTTAGATGTACAACACCAAAGATATAGTTGACAAGTATAGTGTCTACTACAAAAATGCGTTTTTCTGCAATTAAGATGTTTCGACATTCTTCTCATTTCAAAATGTTTCCTGCGCGTCTGGTTTTAATTTATTTACTTGAAATTGTTTTTGGTTAATCCTTGAAATACATATGCTATATATACGCGAGGGTCGTTAGTAGATGGAAAAGGCGGGTTCTGGAACAGCGGTGCCGCGGTACCGGAAGTGACGTCACGTGGAGTTGAGTTGTTTTCTCCTGCTGCCGGAAGTGACGTCGTAAACCGGAAGTTGAGTTGAGTTGTTTTCTATTGCTGCCGGAAGTGACGTCATAAACCGGAAGTTGAGTTTAGTTGTTTACTCCTGCTGCTAAAAAATGACGTCATAAACCGGAAGTTGAGTTTAGTTGTTTACTCCTGCTGCTAAAAATGACGTCATAGGCTATAGGTTGAGTTTAGTTGTTTTCTTTTTAGTTTTTTTGGGATCTGGCAACACGAATATATATCTTTCGCAGAATGGCAACGAATTTATCATGGGAAGTGCATGTTATGAGCAAAGATGGCAGACTCGGTATACGAGAAAGGACTCGTTCTTACATGTTTGATCATGTTCTCAATGCTGCTATGACGTCACAGTCTGGCGTGTTCGGCAAATTGCGGTGCCTTGTGTGACGTCATGACTTAGTGATACCTTCGGTACCCGTGGGGCCATCTGGCGATCACTTTTAAAATGAAGAGACAATTTTTTAAATTTTATATAGAGAAAAATTATCTACTTTTTCAGGACTTGAACGCGTGACAAAAGATACTCGTCTCCGAGTATTTGATCAACTAAACCACTCGGCCACGAATATCTACCGATCTTAGCTATATAAATGTATTAGTCTTCCACAAAAAATAATCAGTCATGGAAGAGGTGAAGAAAGTATTCAACGACGTTGCTCATCCTGCTGGATTGGGAAATGTTCAAACCTTAAAGAAATTTTTTAAAGTCCCTGCTAAAGACATAAGATCTATGCTTCAAAAGGAACGTGCATATACTTTACATAAACCAATTAGAAAAGTATTTCCCCGTAACCGCGTTTACGTTTCAGGTGCACAAGTGCAGTATCAAGCAGATCTAGTTGACTTAAGAAGTCTTTCCAAATTCAACCAAGGATATTGCTATTTGTTAACTGTGATTGACGTATTTTCGAAATATGCATGGGCTATACCTTTGAAATATAAAACTGATAAAAGTATAGTGGAAGCTTTTAAAATTATATTTGAGGAACGCAAACCTTTGAAATTGCAAAGCGATCGCGGTTCAGAATTTTTGAATACACGATTTCAGTCCTTTTTAAAATCTCAGGGAGTTCACTTCTTTTCTACATTTAATGAGACAAAAGCAAGCGTTGTTGAGCGTTACAATCGCACACTTAAAACCCGTATGTGGCGATATTTTACTCATGCTAACACTTTCAATTACATTAATGTTTTGAAAAAGTTGGTTCACAGCTACAACAATACCGTTCACTCGAGCATCGGTAGAAAACCATCTAGCGTAAATATTGATAATGAAAATGAAGTCCGTAAAAAACTTTATGGGGATGCACTTCAGATGCGTAAGAAACCTATTTTCAAATTTAAAGCGGGGAGCGGCGAGGAATACATTGATTTATCAGCCACACAGCTTTATTTAAAAGTACGCATTTTAAAGAACGGCGCCGACTTACCCGAAATATTAAATTCTATGGGTGACTCATCTTGTATATTTGCAATTGGGTAGTATTCCAACCATTGTCCTTTTTCTATTGATGTTTGTGTCGGAGGAGTTAAAAACAAATCAAGCTCGCTCTTTACTGAGGGATAGGAATCATTACGTATTAGAGCCATGTTATGGATAGTCGAAAATATCTGACGTGCTCTGCTTGCGAGATTTCTTTCGAATGAAGCGTTTCTTAGTAAGACGTTTCCTTTTATGTCCACCAACCATCGATTTCACTTTGGTTGCTGCTTTATCAGATAGAACACTTGCTGCCTCTTTTGCTCTTTCTTTTGCTGACGCCTTCAGATTTTTCCCTTGTACGTAGTCGTTGGCAATATCCACCCCAGTCTTGAAGGCCTGTTTTCCAAAAACCTTTGCACCAGATTTGAATAACGGCAGAATCATTCGGTACATACTTCTAAAAATACCTCCAATACCGCTACCTCTTTGTAAAGAAACTCCCTTGTAGAAAGATAAACCATTTCCAGCTTGATTTGAATAGTATTCCTCGTAAGAACGAGTGCAGCAATGATATGGTTGATACATGACTTACAAATGCTTTAGACGAAAATGTAGTTTCACGATCACTTTCCCACGTTCAAATGACACGTATCGTCCTGTGTGCGTCTTTATAACTATTTCGATGGTCTGAAAATTTTTTCTAGAAATCGAATAATAATGAGGTCTATCGAATAATTCGTGTACCATCTGACCGTCTATACCTCGAACTGTAACGATGCGTAATAGGGGAGCAACGACACCACCGACCACTTGAGACTCAATTATATCTGTATACACGTACAGCAATTGTAAGTCAACATTAGGATCTGCCACAAAAGGACTCTCAATGCTCAAGGTTTCAGAAACATTATTTTCCCCAATTATATTATTGGGCTCAAAACCCAAACATTGCGCTAATCCATCACTCAGTTTCAACTTTGAACCTTTAAACAACTGAAGTTTAACTTTCTTATTATGTTTATTGTAATTCATTTGTATTTGAATGCGTTTTTCAAAAGCGTTTATAATGTCTTGCGGTGTTTCATAATAACCGCATGGAATACTGTAGTTCATTTTTCCACCAGAACCTAAATCATACTCATATTTATTGTTACCGTGAGTAACATTATTCCACATTTTTGGATAGATCAATTCAACTATGCCGCATTCCCATTCTCCAGACAGTTCAAAATTCTTCGGAAGTCTCGTTATGTAATGAGACAGAGCATTATCAGTGAAAACATCAATGCTTCCATCACTAGGAAGAGTTATGTAGAAACTCATTTTTCTTTATACAAATGATTGCTTTCTTACTCTCACACGTCTTTTATAGGGAAAACAAATTTCTGGAAGGTATCCAATCATTAAATTTATTCGAATATCCCTTAAACTTTACGAAGTACTCTATCACGTTTTTCCTCTTCCTCTTCTTCAGAACTTTATCCACTGGAAATTTTTCACTGTTCGCTACTTGTTGCAATTCTTCAGCATAAAATGTACCTTGAATGTCTTCATGTAACAAATCCTTAATTTTATACACGGGTATAGGGTTGGACACTAATTCGCGTATTACAAATAATTCTTCTGACCAATTACTTTCATATCCTTTTTCGAACGTTATTTTCTGCTTTGAAACTCTTACAATATCTCCCACTTTAAATTTGAAAATAGGTTTCTTACGCATCTGAAGTGCATCCCCATAAAGTTTTTTACGGACTTCATTTTCATTATCAATATTTACGCTAGATGGTTTTCTACCGATGCTCGAGTGAACGGTATTGTTGTAGCTGTGAACCAACTTTTTCAAAACATTAATGTAATTGAAAGTGTTAGCATGAGTAAAATATCGCCACATACGGGTTTTAAGTGTGCGATTGTAACGCTCAACAACGCTTGCTTTTGTCTCATTAAATGTAGAAAAGAAGTGAACTCCCTGAGATTTTAAAAAGGACTGAAATCGTGTATTCAAAAATTCTGAACCGCGATCGCTTTGCAATTTCAAAGGTTTGCGTTCCTCAAATATAATTTTAAAAGCTTCCACTATACTTTTACCAGTTTTATATTTCAAAGGTATAGCCCATGCATATTTCGAAAATACGTCAATCACAGTTAACAAATAGCAATATCCTTGGTTGAATTTGGAAAGACTTCTTAAGTCAACTAGATCTGCTTGATACTGCACTTGTGCACCTGAAACGTAAACGCGGTTACGGGGAAATACTTTTCTAATTGGTTTATGTAAAGTATATGCACGTTCCTTTTGAAGCATAGATCTTATGTCTTTAGCAGGGACTTTAAAAAATTTCTTTAAGGTTTGAACATTTCCCAATCCAGCAGGATGAGCAACGTCGTTGAATACTTTCTTCACCTCTTCCATGACTGATTATTTTTTGTGGAAGACTAATACATTTATATAGCTAAGATCGGTAGATATTCGTGGCCGAGTGGTTTAGTTGATCAAATACTCGGAGACGAGTATCTTTTGTCACGCGTTCAAGTCCTGAAAAAGTAGATAATTTTTCTCTATATAAAATTTAAAAAATTGTCTCTTCATTTTAAAAGTGATCGCCAGATGGCCCCACGGGTACCGAAGGTATCACTAAGTCATGACGTCACACAAGGCACCGCAATTTGCCGAACACGCCAGACTGTGACGTCATAGCAGCATTGAGAACATGATCAAACATGTAAGAACGAGTCCTTTCTCGTATACCGAGTCTGCCGTCTTTGCTCATAACATGCACTTCCCATGATAAATTCGTTGCCATTCTGCGAAAGATATATATTCGTGTTGCCAGATCCCAAAAAAACTAAAAAGAAAACAACTAAACTCAACCTATAGCCTATGACGTCATTTTTAGCAGCAGGAGTAAACAACTAAACTCAACTTCCGGTTTATGACGTCATTTTTTAGCAGCAGGAGTAAACAACTAAACTCAACTTCCGGTTTATGACGTCACTTCCGGCAGCAATAGAAAACAACTCAACTCAACTTCCGGTTTACGACGTCACTTCCGGCAGCAATAGAAAACAACTCAACTCAACTTCCGGTCTATGACGTCACTTCCGGCAGCAGGAGAAAACAACTCAACTCCACGTGACGTCACTTCCGGTACCGCGGCACCGCTGTTCCAGAACCCGCCTTTTCCATCTACTGTCGTTTGATAAGTCTGGTTAAATGTCATTTTTTGGAAAAAATCGATTTTATTTCTCAATATAGTCTCATATTGCTGACGTATTGTTTTTTATATTTTGGACTTAGAATTTTTTGTCCCCTCTCCTTTGAAAGGTTACTTTGTGCAGGAGTTGAGCTGTTTGTTGCTTTCTGGGAATGGAGTTGAGTTGTGCTTTTCCTTACTTGTTCGTAAAGTGAGAGTCAGTCCTGGTGTTGTTATAGGCCATGCAAAGAGTTTGGAAAGAACAACAGCCAAATATCTCATCAATAGAGTACTCTGTAAAGCTTATTTTATTCCAGCTGGTGATATGAGTTTTGTTCAAGATAATATTTTCACGAGGCAGATGCCTAATGTGATCGCCTATGTTGATAATGAAGCGTTCAACGGACACTATAAAATGTCTCCCTTCGAATTCAAACATTACAATATTAATTTTATTGCAATCTACGCAGATGGTCAACCCGTTCCACATAACCAACTCCAACCAAACTTTGACAAAAATTATTTTGTTAGAGCGTATCAGAATTTATTTACGAGAGCAGAAAACAGAGGCCTGTACCTATCGAGATCAGAATTTTCAAAATCTTTATTTTGCTTTGATTTATCATCTGACTTGTGTGATGGTTCACATCTAAATCTTGTTCGTCATAGCAACTTAAGAATAGAAATAAAATTTGGAACTACATTACAGCAAACAGTTTCATTGCTGGACTATGCTGAATTTGCATATTTAATCAAAATCAACAAAGCTCGTAATATACTACTTTATGATTTTGGGAACTGATGAATTCATCAGAGATTCATAGAATCTTATCTCGTGATCCTATTTCGGCGAGACATTATGGAGAAGTTTTTCCTTCAAATAAAATATCAGCTATTGAAAAGTTTCCCTCCACTATAGTACTCAATACTGATAGGCATGATGAAAAGGGGACTCATTGGCTAGCAGTCTAAGTTCAAGATAACAAAACTGTTGATTTTTTTTCGATTCTTATGGATTTTCACCCAAAGCATTTGGAAAAAACATTACAAAATTTGTCAAGAAATATCAATACATTCATTGGAATAAAATTACACTTCAAATCCCAACGTCTAATGTGTGTGTATATGAGGACAATATTGCATTTATCTTATTGTTATACGATGTCACGGATTTTGTATGAAATTTATCATTAATCAGTTAGCTGGAAAGAAGAATGATTTTCGAATGTTTCAGTTTGTCAAAAAATGATATGGTGTAGCCATGGTTTTTAAAAAATAAAGTTGTTTTATGCCAGAAATTGACTTATTTTTATTTACTTTTTGATACTTTTTAGATGTTTTATTTTTTCTGACAAAAGGGGTTTGGGGATTAAATTTAATATTTAAAAAGGTTACATACGGGTAAAGAGATCGGTCTGTAGAAGAGCATTCACCAGAATAAGTCGTATAAAATGGAAAACAAAGAGTCAGATTATGTTAATCATTTTACTTATTTTTTCCTATATTTGTTTTTCTGTTTTCGTTATTTAGAGTTGTCTTTATTGGACTCTCTCTCTAAAGACCAATCACACAACTTATTGTGGAATAAAACGACACGTAAAATATATAAGAGTTATCAAAGCATTGATTCGGTAGGATATATCAAATGCAATGAATTTTCCAATCTTTATTTCAACAACACAGACTGTGGAAAAATAATATGATTGTGTTCAAAACTCTTTAAATGTCTTTGAAAACCACTGTTTAGAATTTACTCAAAACATTGATTGATTCAGTGAGTGTCATCTCATAGCATACACAATTAAAGGGTGCACAGACCTATTCTGCAAAATATAAAAGTGAAAGCTTCAACATGAAAATTCTTATTTTGGAATATGGAACTCCCCACGCTAGTTCATCCTTCAACTTGTTTTCTCAGTGGCCCTACAGGCTCTGGGAAAACTGTTTTTGTGAAGAAACTGATAGATCATAAAATGTTCTCTCCAATGCCTACAAATATTGTTTACTGCTGTATAAGTTACCCCAACCCCTTTTTAATTCCATGAGAAATGTGAATTTCGAAGAAGGTTTGCCCTCCAACATTAACTCTATTCAAAATGCTTTAATTATCATAGATGCTTTGATTATCATTGGTGGTAGAGTTAGCAGGTGATACTCGTTTAAGCAATCTTTTTACGAAAGGGAGTCATCGAAATCTCATCTTTATAAAGCAAAATTTTTTTTATCAAGACAAAGAGATGAGGAACATTCATTTAAATTCACATTATGTTGTTTTACACAAAAATCCTAGAGGTAAAATTCAAATAATGCGCCTAACCAGACAAATGTTCCCTAGAAAAATCAAAGCTTTTCAAGAAATTTTTGATGATGCTACCTCAACACCCTTCAGTTATTTGTTCATTAATTTGAGACCCAAGATAACTGAACGGTTCAGGAATATTTCCTGGTGATAAGCATTTAGTATATGAACTCGCTATGTCATCTACTATTTTTGTGAAGGGATTAGAAAAGATCAAGTTTTTAGGAAGTCTGTGAGGTCGAGATATTATAAGTTTGGATTACCCTAAGAATAAAGATTTAAATTATAGAAAATGTGCTGTGCATTGCTCTCATCATCCTATCGCATTTCACTGCTGTGTTTTGTTCAAAGCGGGTGCCTATATAAACAAAGTGTACAAGCAAAAGAAATCATTTCTATTCAGAATGCCTTCTCAGAAGGATGTGGAATATCTGAAACTCTTATAGAAAAGCCGAAGAAAAGCAATTGTATTGAAAAATTGTCCAAACAGTCTCATCAAAATGTTTGTGAATGTGTATTAATTTTTTAAAGGGAAACCAACCAATCAGTGAGCATACCAAAAACCGACTCGCAGCTTTTCAAAGAACTTTAAAAAAATTGCCGAGAGAATAGTGCCTCTCTTCTCTCAGAAAAAAGGCGTCTCTTATTACAAAAAGGTGAAGGAATTTTGTCCCTACTCATTCCAGCTGCAGTAACCTTATCCCTTATCCATGGAATATAGTAAAACACTTGTATTGGTACCACTAGACCGGATGCAAGAATTTGAAGAGCATCATCTGACTGAATTAGATACACAGATTCAACACATCTTGAGACAGAAAATTAGTGACGACGAAAAAGTAAAGTTATGCAACCAGACTTTACAAAAATACTTCAAATTCCCAAACGTTAATGTATCTAAACCACCCTACGAACCACCCTCCTAAGAAAGACCATGAAAGCAATCTTGGCATAGAAAATAAGATCTTGGAATCTGTTCCTATGAAACAAAGATATTACACGAAAAATTATGGACTTTTTCAAACAACACAAAATCTCTTAGAATCGAAACAGAGAACTTGTGCTAAATAAAGAAGTGATTCCACGTTCAGATGTTGTTCAACTTATAAATTTTCTATTGAGGAATAGAGTTCAAAAACCAGTTGGTTTTGAAAAATTTAAGAAAATATTAACATTAAACATTTTCCTCAAGACTTTATAAAAAATGATTATTTAACTGGTGCGAAAACAATGTATGCAAAACCTAAAAGAGTCGAGAAGAAAAAATTGTCTTATTCGAATGTCTGGTTGGAATTGTGAAAAGCTAATTTGTAATTGTTTCTTCAAAGATATGAACAAAATATTGCTTTTTCATAAAATTGGTGTGTAAATTCTTCTTTCGCATTTTTTTAATTTTATTTAAAAAGATATTTTAAGTACCAGACACCAACAATTACGGGCCTCTTTGACCCCACTTCTCTGGCCACTCCTACTGGCCCACATTCTACAGGTCTTACAAACCTTTTACACAGTCGATGTAATTTACGAGAGCGTCGCTTCTTTGATACTTGAACATAATCAAGACAATTAGACTTCGACCCCGATTCTCACATGACTTAACTTCTGTAGGTCCCCTAACAGAAGCCTTCGAGAGGTCCAAATAAGCCCCATAACATAAGGCTTTTCTAAACAATTAAATTTATTTATCAATTTCATTACGCATATTATCTGAATTTTTAAAATTTCTCCTTCATTTTGGAGAGGGTCCAGCCCTAATACAACATTATAGGGATTTGGGCTTGTTGCAGTTCGAGTCTGCCTATAAGAGTGGAAATTGAAACCAACCTTTCCGATTTGCCTATTGCTATTTCTGTTAGAGTTCTGAGGAGTCATCGAATATTTGGCTATATGGAAGGTGTGAAAAACTCCAATTGGGCCGGTATATACGATGCCAAATGGACTGAGACTTGGGAATGATCGAAGATTTTTTGTAATTTAAATTTTATTCCAATCCCTTTAGTACATTAGGCGTGGGCAAACTTAATTATGATTCCTTATGTGCTTATTTACATTCTGAAATGAAATGTTACAGAAAGTGCAAGAAAAATCAGGATTGATCACGACACTTTTATTAAGACAATTATCCCAAGCATAAAGCTCGGATTGTAAGGTGTTTGCTGGTTATACGAGCTGTGCCAGCTGTCAAAAAATATAAGTGAATACATATTACTAAAAATAAAACTCTTGTATTTAAAAATCCCGTGAATTTCAGTGCGTCCGGTTTTCATTTTAAGATACAGATGCTGTTTTTCCTTTTGTTTTCATTTCACATAAAAATATGAATTGTTATAAAACTGTGAATAATAGCAATAAAAAGTACAATAAATCATTAAACTTAGTGTAAGAAATTTTTAATTATCTCGGCTGCTCCAGACAACTGTTTTACCAATGTCACTCACACAGAGTGGATAGCTACGGTCACTCTTGTCTGGTGTCTGGTTTTCACTTTCATTCGAATAATACTGTTGAAAATATAAGCTATATATTATGGTAAAAATATACATAACGCTTAAATACAGGCGCCGTAGTTCCGCTTTAAAACGATTTGTTTGTTATGCGGTTGAAGCTAGGCGCCATAACTTCTCTTTCCGCCGCATGCGATTTTGCGTAATCATTACTAGAACTTCACTAATAAGTTCTCATAACGCAATGCGTAGAGCTTGGCTGCTCATTTTTGTAAGTCTCAAAATACTTGTACATACCTTGTATATATTTATGTTAATGTTAATAAAAAATTAGAATGCCTTTAAAAACCTCGATACTTGAATGTATTTCTTCACTCTGTGTCCGGTCTGCTCACAACATTTTGTGTAGATATTAGAACACTTCCATCGAAACGGAAACATTTGCCGCCCCCGTGTGGGCGGCCTGTCCGAGTGAGAATTCCATTTGCAAGTTACAAGGTAAGATTTTCCATTTCGAAGATTTTTTTTTATTAAGAAATAGTGAGTTTGATACTAAGAATGGATATTCTTAAACTGAACAAGACCGCTCTTCGCGTTTCTTTTACTAAGGCATATAATGAGCTTGAAAGTATGCTCAATGATATAAATATTAAAGTTATAAAACTTGAAATGCAATTCGAAAAGATTTTTAGAAATCTGAAAGATTAGAAATTGCAAATCAATTAAATTTAGATTCAATAATTGATCCAGAATTTGAAAACGAATATGAAATTGTATAATACAGAGAAAAGACTAGAAATTAATCTAAATGTTAAAAAAGTAATTGAAGAATACAAAAGAATCGAAATCAGGCAGCCAAGCTAGTATTCTGAGAACACTAGAATAGTGTTAAAGCCTAAACACCCCGAAATTGAACTTCCAAAGTTCGGGGGAGAACTTAAGGATTGGCTAAGTTCTATAGGCCAATTTAAAAAAATTGACAACAATGATGACTTAAAAGGATCTGACAAATTTCATTACTTGACTCAGTCAACGATTGTCGGATCGAAGGTACGAGAGATTGTCGAATCTTATCCAGCTACGGATGAGAATTATCCGTTAGTAATGGAAAGCTTAAAGGAACGATTCGGTAGGGAAGATACATTGATTCAATTTTATGTCCGTGAATTATTAGGACTAATTTTGAATAACGCATTGAAAGTAAACAAACAAGATTCATTGAGCACCTTGTACAACAAGTTAACATCTCAGTTAAGAGCTTTGAGTTCATTGGGTGTAACAACTGACAAGTGTGCTATAGTACTCTTCCCTTAGTTGAGTCGTCAATCCCTGTTGAAACTTTGAGAGCATGGGAAAGATCTAAATTGAATAGAATAGAAAGTAAGGAAACATGTCCATCAGATTTAGAATGCATACTTTCTTTTCTTCAAAAAGAAGTTGAATCCGAAGAAAGGATAAAATTAGCTAGATCTGGTTTTACTTTGACTAAGGTAAATGAAAAGAAAAATTTAGGTTCGAGCAAAAATTCTGGAGGAATGACGCCTTTTTCAGCTTCCGAACTGTTTGTTCAGAAATCGAATAGAATTTCTTGTATATTTTGTAAAAAAAAAAATTATGTTAGTAAATATTGTAAAAAAGCTTTACACTTGCCAATGGATGAAAAGAAATTAATAGTTAAGGAAAATGGTGTTTATTTTGTATGCTTAATCAAAGTTGGTCCAAACGCCACTTTAAATTAATGTGTTCCATGGTTCCCCAGAACACACACGCAACTCAAGTGTCAGAAGAATGCAGTGATGAGTCACCCACATCACTTGATAGTTTGCATTCTCAATCATCAACTGAAGTGTTTCTCCAGACATTGGTAGCAAACATACAAGGTAATAAAGGGAAGCGGAAAGATCGAATTATTATCGATATGGGATCGCAGCGATCTTATATTTTGAAGTCGACTGCCAATGAATTGGGTTTCACCCCCTTTGTACGAGGGGTATTCCAAAAGTAAGGACCGTTAGCAGCAGTGATTCGAGTTTTGCTCTCCCAGCGCCCTCTATTGGTTCATCAGGCACCAACCGACCCGTCTGTTGACTGTCAGTCGTCATTTGTTTATATTTGGCGCAGCGTAACAATAGCGTCGAAAATAAGCGATCCCGCCAGTTGTGAAGTGCGTTCGGTTATTCGTTTTCTAAACGCAAAAGGTATTAATGCAGCTCAGATTCACCGTGAATTGAGTGAGATCTATGGACCTGGTGTTAAGAGTGAGGGAAAAGTGAGAGAGTGGTGTCGAGAATTCAAAAGGGGCCGTACAAACGTGCACGACGAAGAGCGAAGTGGAAGACCCAGTGTTCAGACGGATGATCTCGTCTAACAAGTGGATGAAAAAGTCCTGGCTGATCGACGCTTAACGATCAGCAGTCTTGCCGAAGAATTTCCCAACGTTTCTCGAACTACCTTGTTCAGAGTTGTCACGGAAAAGTTGGGTTATCACAAAATTTGTGCCAGATGGGTGCCGAAAATGCTGACAGATGAACACAAAAACAAGCGGATGGCATCTGGAAGAGCCTTTTTGGACCGTTATCGACGAGATGGAGATCGATTCTTTTCACATGTGGTGACTGGCGATGAAACGTGGGTTCATTATGACAATGAAGAATCAAAACAACAATCCACGTAGTGGCTTCATTCGGGTTCCCCCAAACCAAAGAAGTTTAAACGAACGTTCTCAAATCGAAAAATTATGGCGATTGTCTTTTGAGATCAAAAAGGCTTTCTCGTGAATTTCATGAAACCCGGTACAACAATCACAGCAGCTGTGTACTATGAAACACTCGCGAGCTCAAACGTTCCATTCAAGACCGCCATCGTGGGATGCTGTTTTCCGGAAGCGTCCTTCTTAATGACAACGCGCGCCCTCACACGGCTGCCCGCAGTATTGAAAGCATTCAAGAATACGGCTGGGAACATTTCGACCACCCTCCCTATAGTCCTGACCTCGCACCCAGTGACTATCACTTATTCCTGCACTTGAAAAATTGACTTGGTGGACAACGATTCGACGATAGCGAAAGTCTGAAAACGTCGGTGAGGAAATGGTGCAACTCCCAGGCGGCGGACTTTTACGCAGAGGGAATAAGAAACTAGTACCCAGATACATCAAGTGCTTGGAATTGAACAGCGATTATGTAGAAAAGTAAACAAAGGTTCAATAAAAGAAAACTCACGAAAACCAAGGTGATTTAGAAAGCATTTTTTATTTAATGACCAAACGGCCCTTACTTTTGGAATACCCCTCGTACGAAGAGACAGTCAGCCATTCGTTGTTTGGAGGGACTAAAACAGAAGAGTGTAAGCATAAGTGTTACAAAATCATAATGGAAAGTCTCGATAGGAAATATCGATGTAGTTTAGATGTCTTAGATCAAGCATTGATATGTAATGATATTTCTAGTGTGTTTAATGGACCATGGAGGCATGAATTAAAAGTAAATAAAATCAAATTAAGTGATATACAAAAGGATCCTTGGCCGATAGAAGTTTTAGTAGGAGCAGATGTTGCTGGTAAACTATTTACTGTGAATAAACTAACCTTGCAATCGGGTTTAGTTGCTATGGAAACCAAACTAGGTTGGACCTTATTAGGGAGTTACAAAATTTCATAGTGAAAAAAGAGTACACATGAATGCTTCAGTATCCAAGTTATGGGATTTAGAGCTAATAGGCATTCGTGATTCAGTAGAGCAACGAAATAAAGAAGAGGCAAAACAAGTTGTTTTAATCCACTTCAAAGAAACAGTGAGCAGTCTGTCGGATGGTAGATACGAAGTTGCATTTACCATGGAAAATTGATCATGCTAATTTGCCTGATAACTATGAAATTTGTCTGAAAAGACTTTTCTCCACTTGCAAAAAGTTAGAAAAGGACGGGCTTCTAGCAGTATTCAATGATTGGCTCAAAGAAGGTATAATAGAACAAGTTACTGATACCGATGTGTCTGTGCATGTACATTATCTTCCTCATCGTCATGTTGTCAAGGAAAGTAATACCACAAAATTAAGACTGGTATTTGAAGAATCAGCCAAAAGTGTCAACCATCCTTCATTAAATGATTGTTTAGAAACGGGCTTAAATTTGATAGAAAACATACCGTCTATTCTGATAGGATTTAGGTTAAATAAAATTGGAGTTATATCATATATTAAAAAGGCATTTTTACAGATTTCTGTACATGAAAAAGATCGAAATTCTTTACGTTTCCTGTGGTATGACTCCAAAAATGTAATAGTATATCGTCACACAAGAGTAGTATTTGGAGTAACAAGCAGTCCTTTCTTATTAGGAGCTGTAATTAATCACCATCTACATAATGAGTCATTACTTGCAAATCAACCTAAAGAAAATGCTACTAAGTATACTTTATAGAAACTAAAAGGTAGTTTCTACGTTGACAATTGTGTTACTAGTGTATACGATTTAAAGTCTCGAAATATTCATGAAAGAGGCAAAAGAAATCGTGAAGGAAGGAAAGTTTTATTTAAGAGGTTGGGAAAGTAAATATTCAAGACCTTCCCTCTCTTTCAATTTCACAGAATTCTAAAACAATTGTTTTAGGTTTAGTATGGGATAAAGAAGTAGATTCCTTGCACATTAATACAGAAGATCTGAAATTTGATGAAAAGGATAAAGTCACTAACGAATAATCCTTTCAATCATAAGTAGAATATTTGATCCCATTCGATTCACATCTCCGGCTCTATTACAGCCTAAAATATTACTTCAACTGACTTGAAAAATAAAGAGCCGTGGGATACCGAAATTAACGACACAAATGTAAGAAAAAAGCTTCTCAAATGGGTAAAAGAACTGCCACACCTCTCAGAGATCTAAGTTCCTAGATGGATTGGTGCGACAACAGGATCTAAAATTAGCCTCCATACTTTTTGTGATGCAAGCAAATTATCATATGCAGCTGTTGCATTTGTTAGGTGTGAAACTAGTACAGGAGTATCAGTGCAATTACTCCAAGCTAATAGCAGAGTGTCTCCCTTGAAGGATGTCACAATTCCAAGATTGGAACTGTTAGCGGCCACTATTGGATCCAGGTTACATGACTCCTTGAAACGTACGTTGAAGCTAGAAACAGTAGAATCCTATTTCTGGACCGATTCGTCAACTGTTCTACCTGGATTCAAAGGGAAGAACAATGGTCAGTTTTTGTTAACAATAGGATAACTGAGATTAGGAAGTTGACTTCATCTGAGGATTGGTTTCACATTTCAACAAATCGGAACCCTTCGAATCTTCCTTCTAGAGGCTGTTCTCCGAAAGCCCTGCTAAAATCGAGATGGTGGGAAGGACCTTCGTGGTTGAAAAACTCAATCATCAATCTCGATGAAAACGAGGTAGATAAAGAAAAACGACAAACCGTAGTGTCAGCTGGCAATACTCTGACGAAGTCTCTTATAACAAAACTTGCTGAAAGAGTTTCGAAATTCTCGAAGATAATAAGAATAGTAGCGTGGATGCTACGATTTCATCCGAAGGCAAGAGATCTGAGGATAAATCCTAACTTGACACAATAAGATGTTAGAGCTGAGAGAATGATTTTTCGATGTATTCAAGTTGAATCCTTATCTGATGAAACAGCACAAATATCATTGGAGACCCTGCAAACATATGAAGATCAGGATGGAGCGTTAAGATTGAGATCAAGGTTGACAGATGAAAACGAGACCGAAGAGTTTGTCCCTCCAATAATACTTCCTTCGAAACACCTTGTAGTTGAGAGGATGATAGAGCAACATCACATCCTAAATAAACATGCTGGGGCGCTTGCTCTAATAACCATTTTGCATAATAAAGTTTGGATTTTGAAGGGAAGAAAAGCTGTGAAAGCAGTAATTCGCAGATGTACCACATACAGAAAACATATGGCCAAGAAACTTGAAGTACCTCTTTCTCCATTACCTAAAGACTGTACGAGATTATCTGCCACCTTCATCAGTGAACTTGAAATGGGGTCTAGAACATCTTGCAAGCGATACCTCTGATGATCCTGCTGTTGCCAGTCCGAGAATTCCAGTGAAAGGTCCATTATCTGATGATCCTGTTACTGCCACTATTGATGACAGTCAGAGAATTCCAGTGAAAGTTCCCTTATCTGATGATCTTGATGCTACCACTACTGATACCGGTCCGAGAATTTCAGTCAAAGGCCCTTTATCAACCCGCTCTGGTCGACTTGTGAAAAGAGTCAAGCGATTCATTGAAGATAACTAACATTTCAGCTAAGCATAACTTTCTTAGTGACTTTACTATTTCGGTGTTTTTTCTAGTGCTTGAAAATTATTTAGTGTTGTGTTTAAGTGAATATTCAATATAAAATTGTGTAAGAGCAATTTAATTTATCTAAATACAGATTTTGAATGTTTAATATGCGCGTTTAACTTCTCATAGAGTAAATCGTTAAGTTTTGATTGTGAATTACATTATTTTTGTATTTAAGTTTGTGAATGTATGTTTGAGATTTCTCCCAAAATCTCAAGGTGGGGAGAATGTTGAAAATATAAGCTATATTTTATGGTAAAGATATAAGGAACGCTTAAAGAGACAGGCGCCGTAGTTCCGCTTTTAAACGATTTGTTTGTTATGCGGTTGAAGCTAGGAGCCATAACTTCTCTTTCCGTCGCATGCTATTTTGCGTAATCATTACTAGAACTCAAAGATCTCAGAACGCAATGCGTAGAGCTTGGCTGCTCATTATTGTAAGTCTCAAGACTTGTACATACCATGTATATATTTATGTTAATGTTAATAAATTAGAATGCCTTTAAAAACCTTGATACTTGGATGTATTTCTTTACTCTGTGTCCGGCCTACTTACATTTTGTGTAGATATTAGAACACTTCCAGCGAAACGGAAACAAATACTGAAACGAAAAGATTTGAGAAGTGGCGAGTAATCAGTAATGTTTCGTTCGTCAAATTTTCCAGTGCATTCAAAATTGAAGACTATAGCAGACGTCAACATTAAAAAACTACCAGTCTTTTTCATCTGCTTCTTAATACTTGGAATTTGTTTCCTAGGTACTTTTTGGAGAGAGTAAAGTACAGCTAATTATATCAAAAATAATTTAATAGTATAAACTTACATATATGGCTCCCGACATGTCAAACGAAAAAGCATAGTTAGTCCACAAAAGTTTTTAATGTTCTACACTTGAATCGATCTCACGAGTGTCTGCTTTCGCCTCCCGAAGAAAGTATACACATCTCGAAGCGCAACAAATTTATGCGCCTCGCCGGCGCCGAATAATATAAACACAGTCCACTTGGAAACGATGTAGGATCAACTCCGAAAGGCTTCTCAGCAACAAAAAGTCTGGTCAGGTTGCGACATCCTCCCACCTTGAGTTCGTAACTTGGAAGAACTCAACCAATTGTCGCGTCTCACAAGCCGAGTCTTTGGATAGGTTTCACTACTCTCCCACTCCGAGTGATTGTCGATTTGGGTGACTTCTGGTGTTCTTTGGCAGGAACAAGTTCACAGTCAATATCAGTGGCACCTGGGTTATCTTTATCTTTGGGAACTTTGCTTCTGAGGAAAGGACCTGATGTCTCATCTGATAATTCTAAGGAATACAGACGTTGAACAGGGCGTATTATAGTTCCGGATTTGGTTTTCAGTTTCACAACTCTGACGATTCCATCTCTTCCAGGCAGGACTTGCACGACCCGCCCTATCGGCCATTGTAAACGCTTCAGATTGTCTGAACCAATGAGTACTATGTCGCCGACAGAGAGAGATTTCGAGGTTTCCGAAGGTTTTCCGTTATATTTTAACTGTCCTAGATATTCCAGTCGAAACCTTTTTCGTAAATCTTCACGCACTTTTTGTACGTACCTGTATCTTTTGCGCATATAGGCGACATCTATACTATCGATATCCGGTTCGCCACTTTCTATCGTTTCCTGTAGAAACATAGAAGGCGTCAAAGCAATCAAATCGTTTATATCTTCAGATAAGTAAGTTAGGGGTCTAGAGTTTATTAGGCTTTCGGTATCACACAATACTGTGTTTAGTTCTTCGTAATTTAACAAAGCCTGCCCTAATATTCTGCGTAAAACTTGTTTGACCATGCCAATCAGTCTCTCCCACCATCCGCCCCACCATGGTGCAGATGGAGGAATGAATTTCCAAGTTATCTTCCTCATCATGGATTCAGACTTTATTTTAAGCCAGTCCACTTTGCAAAGTTCGCTGTGAGCTTTAACGAAATTGCTGCCATTATCACAATAAATAATAGTGGGTCGCCCTCTACGAGCTATAAATCTTCTTAGTGACTGCAGGAAGGCTTCCGCTGTCAAGGATGTTATTAATTCCATGTGCACTGCGCGATATACTGCACAAGTGAACAGAACTATCCAGGATTTTGTCCCATCTTTCAAATACAGCGGTCCGGCGAGATCTACACCCAAGACTTCGAATATCGTAGCTTCTCTTACTCTATCTTCAGGTAAGGAAGAGGCTATTGGTTCTGGATGGGTCACAGTGAATCGTTTGCATCGGACACATTTCAATATAACTTGTCTAATCGTTTTTCTGCTCCGCAATATCCAATAATTTTCTCTGAGCTGGTTCATCAATATTTGGACTCCAGGATGTCCTAGTTCTTTATGCTTATTGTCAATAAGCATATGCACTATTCTATGTTTTGGTGGTAAGATTATGGGCAATCTAAAGGTTTTTTTTGTCTCTTCGGTTAAAAATGCGCGTTTTTACTCTCAATAGCCCCATTTCGTCGAGTACAGGATAAAGAGTCTTTATTTGTTGATCATTTACGCCAACAGGAAATGCTTCGCGTTGGATAATTTTTAACAAAACTAATTCTGCATGATTTATTTCTTTCAAAGTTAGATCCCCAAAGTAACGCGATGTTTTCAATTTTGCATTAGAGAAAAATCTATAAATCCAAGCAATTACTCTAACAAGTTTGACATACGAAGATATTCTATGGAAGATTTCCTCTGTTTCTAGATTTACATGTGTGTTAGTTACAGCACCTTTTCTGATTTCTTGAATAATGTTTTCCTGATTATATTCCAATTTTGGTGTTGGCCATTCACCTTCATTTCTCTTTAACCACGCGGGTCCCTCCCACCATCTAACTGACAAAAGCTGTTTGGCAGTACAGCCTCTGGATGGAAGGTCAGCAGGATTATCGGTTCCTGATACATGTCTCCATGCATTCGGGTTTGTTAATTTCCTGATTTCTCGCACTCGGTTCAACACAAAAACAGTCCAGATTTCTTCCTTTTGGATCCAGGTCAAAACAGTGGTTGAATCAGTCCAAAAATATAGTTCAACATTTTGCCATTGCAAACCTTCTAAAACTGAAGTGCAGAGTCTCGCTCCCACCGTTGCAGCTATCAACTCAAGACGTGGAATCGTGATTGATTTCACCGGAGCTACTCTGGACTTAGAAGCTAATAAATGAACTTCAACTCCATAAGAAGTCTGAATTCTCGCGAACACTGCAGCAGCATATGCATTACTACTGGCATCGCAGAAGGTGTGAATGCTACACAAATTTTTGTCATTTCTGTTAGTGTGTATCCATCGGGGTATAGAAATTTCTTTTAAGAGACTCAGATCTTTGAACCAACTTAGAAACTTTTCTTTCGTATTTTCATCAACTTCAGTATCCCAAGAAATTCCCATTTTCCATAAGCTTTGCAACAATAGCTTAGGAAGCAAGAGAACAGGGTTTACAAGACCAATCGGGTCATATACTCTGTGGGCAATAGACAAAATAGTCCTCTTAGTTACTTCCATCAATTTGAAGCTTTCCAACCATGTCAGGTTCACAGTTAAAAGATCTTTCTGGTAATCCCATAATAATCCCAATACCGGTGACTCAACACCTGTTTGTAAGTCATCCCCAGTACGTAACCAACCTCGGAGATTAAACTTTCCTTCATGCATTACTCTTTGAGATTCTTCAATAAACAGTGTCATTTCAAGCTCATCTTCAAAACTGGCGACAACGTTATCAACATAGAAAGAGTGAATAAGCTTATGCAACATATTTTTATCATAATGAGAATTTTCTATATATTTCTGCAAATGAAATTCTATTACAGCTGCCAAAAGAAAAGGGCTACTTTTCACACCAAACATTACTCGGGTATGACGAAATATTTTTAGCTCCTTTTTAATCACATCCTTCCACCAAAAGAATCTAAGATAATCTCGATCATCGGGTTTTACACTAATTTGTAAAAATGCCTTTTCTATGTCTGCTATGGCTGCAAATTTACCCTCCCGAAATCTTAAAAGAATGGAAGGTATTAACTCTATTAAATTCGGACCACATTCTAAGCACTGATTTAAAGACGGAGAATGCTTTACTCTAGCAGAAGCGTCGAATACTGGTCTTATTGGGGTGGAACTATTTTCCTTTATAACTGGTCGGTGTGGCAAATAGTGTCCATCATCAATAACCTCACTTTGTTTGACTTCTTCGATTATACCCAAATCGAGCCAACTGTCGAAAACCTCCTCGTACAATGTAAGCAGGTTTTGTGAGCGAAGTTTCTGCGTTGTAGATTCTAAACGCTTCACGGCTAAATCCTTATTGGTGGGTAGCGATAGGTGATCTTCAGACCAGGGCAAAACAATTTCATAGCGCCCTTCACTGTTCACGGAAACAGAATTTTGAAATTGCATCTTTGTTTGTAAATCTCTTTCCTCTCTGGCCTTTTGTGTGGCAGGATCAATTATTCCAATGATATCAAGACTCCAGAGTTCGGTAATAGCTACATCCTTAACTAACATATTTGTAACTACCATCGTAGAATTGGCATCAGAAGTTTGATATGGCATCTTTCCCATCAAGGTCCAACCTAAATATGTCCACAGCAACGAGTCCACACGGCAGATGAATAATCTTTCCATTAAAGAGTTTACCCGCAACATCAGCCCCAATTAATAGATCAATTTCTAACGATTCTTCTTGTTCAGAGATTAATTGATCAGTTACAGTAATATTATGATATTCAAGCTCCTCAGCGAATGATTTTAATGTTGGAATGGGTACAGCCGAACAAATGGTTTGCTGGTCAAGGACCTCAAAGTTACAATTATAATCACCTTTCAAACTGCTAATGAATACTCTGTATTTAAAATGTTTCTCGGGATGTTCTCTGCCCCCAAATAAATTATGAATAACACTTTCTTCTTTAATAAAATCATATTTCATTTCTTTCGCTACACGTTTACTCAAATAAGATCGTTGACTCCCTGAGTCGACGAGTGCACGAACTATTTTCCCCTTATTTCCTGCACCTCGTAATCGTACATACAATGTTTGTAAAAGAACTGTACAACATGTGCGATTGCTTAAAACTGCATCATTGATCATATTTTGACTATCATTTTCACCAGCGTTCGCTTTCGATTTAGGTTCTTTAAATTTACCTTCATTACACATTATAGCATAATGTCTACTCCTACACTTTTCACAATTAATCTTGCATCTGCAATCACGAGCTCTATGACCGATTTTCAGGCATAAAAAGCAACAGCCCTTTTTTGCTAAGATTTTCCTTTTATCACCCCAACTCATTTTTAACGTGATTCTGCAAGCTTGTGAATCATGCGTTTTCTCACAAAATGAGCACAGTGTTTGTTTATTCCGACGAGTCTCAGCATTGTCAAAAAGTCCGATTGCGGTTGGAAATTGTTTATCATTATTAGGAGATATGGAATAGGAATATTTCCCTTTACGTTTTGCCTCTAAACCAAACCCCTCTTTTGCTATTGAAATTCGTTCTTCCCCTTCAACTTCTGATTTTAGAAAACTCATAAGAGCGGTCAGTTTATTTGGCATTTTCTTAGTTTCATTCGTTAAACTAATACTTCTTTCCCATACTCGAATCATGTCTTCTGGTAAACAGCTTTCAACTAAGGGATACAGCATAGAAGCATACTTATCGGAAGTTACACCTAATGTTTCAAGGGCACGGAGGTGTGCTTCAATTTTATCATACAATTTGGCGATATGTGTAACTTTAGCTTGATGCAAAGAATTGTTCAAAATTAAGTTTAGCAATTCTCTCACATACACTTCTATGAGTAAATCTTCTCTTCCGAATCTAGCTTTTAGACATTCAACTGCTTGCTCATAATTCTCAGCAGATGCGGGAAAGGAATCTACAGTATCTCTGGCACGCGATCCTTCTACAGTAGACTGGGACAAATATTGTAATTTATCCTCTGGAGCGATGTCCAAGTCTTCGTGAATTTTCCGAAACTGACCCCAGAAACCAAGCCATTCCTTAACATCACCATTGAACTTCTTAAGCTCAATTTTAGGAAGTTGGAACTTTCGTTTCGATACTGTTTCACTAAGCACGCTTTTATTATCGTCATTAGTGTTTTTAACATCGTCATTAATACTTTTCTTAACTTTAGTTTTAAGTCGTATAAATCTTTCCTTATACTCTTCAAAAACTTCGTAAGCCTGATTAAAACTTTCTTGAGAACACTCATCTTTATCTGATAACAAAGCAATAATTTCTTTTTCTTTCGATTCAAGTTCTAACCATTTTTCGTTTAACTGAGCCATTAAAATTTCAATTTCATCAACATCACGTTCCTCCTCTTCTAAACATTGATATAACGCATTAGCGATTCTAGTGAAACCACTTCTTAGAGGAGTACGCATTTTCTTTAAACTCTCCATCATAAAATTAAAGCAAATGAATTAATTTCTTATCAATCACAAATTCACAATAACAAATTATCAATAACAAATTCCAAGTCCTGTCACGGACGCCATTTTATATAGCAGACGTCAACATTAAAAAACTACAGTCTTTTTCATCTGCTTCTTAATACTTGGAATTTGTTTCCTAGGTACTTTTTGGAGAGAGTAAAGTACAGCTAATTATATCAAAAATAATTTAATAGTATAAACTTACATATATGGCTCCCGACATGTCAAACGAAAAAGCATAGTTAGTCCACAAAAGTTTTTAATGTTCTACACTTGAATCGATCTCACGAGTGTCTGCTTTCGCCTCCCGAAGAAAGTATACACATCTCGAAGCGCAACAAATTTATGCGCCTCGCCGGCGCCGAATAATATAAACACAGTCCACTTGGAAACGATGTAGGATCAACTCCGAAAGGCTTCTCAGCAAAAAGTCTGGTCAGGTTGCGACAAAGACTACTAGGGATGGGAAATACTGTTTTCGCGAACAGTTCTTTGATGTTCCGTTCTTTTTAAAAGAACTGAAATTTTCCTCGTCCACCCAAATTACTGCAAGTTTAATAATGAGCAATGATAGGTGATGATGCTTGACCTACTAAATTCTGCGATAAATTGTTTGAAGAGGTAATTTGGTGTTGAAACAGTAAAACATAGAAAACTGTCTGGGAACTTCAATCATAACAGTAAATTTGGTTTGTTGCTCTAAGATCATCTTTTGTTTGGCAAAGTAGACCGGCTGCTGTAAAAAGTATTAGAACGCAGGGTAAGAAGGCTCATGATCACACCATCATGTCAAAGCAAAATGATATGCCTATCTGTTCAAACCGGGGCACTTTTATACAATGGTTTGATGAATGAGCCTCTGGTTTGGTTTTTTTGGCGCAAGGGCAATATGTGGCCATGCTGCGCCAGGTACACAATATCAAGAAAAAACAGACACACAAAATGAAAGTTTTACTGCCACAGAAGAGGTATTGTCCTCGGATCTTTCCCTTTGGGATTGATCCCGGACCGTCACCAATAGCCCGTTGTGTTGCTCCAGTGTGACGTTAATTGAAATACCCCCCCCCGCCACAGAAGAGAGAAATACACCCAGGGAGGAATGCGCCTAACAGGAATTGAACCTGCTCCGCCCATAACTCGAAGGTTGCTAGCGCAGTGGCATACCCACTGAGCCATGACGGCCACTGAATGAGCACTCTGACCCTGGGTTTTTAATACTTTAAAATGTCCCGGTTATAAGAAAAATAACATGAAAAAATCCAATAAAAAAGATGTCATAGCGGATCACAAACGTTCTGTGACACATCAAATAAATTTTCCGCCAATTTGTAATTCTTAAAAAGTGATGTCGAAAAGGAAATAACTTTGTAGAAAATTCAAAATTGAAATGAGCTGAAAAGAATTAGCTGTCAACTTTCGAGTTCGAGTGCTTTTCCTAATTTCTAACCCTGTGGAAAATTTTGTAATATTTTTTAATCAGGTTCCCAAAATTGCTTTTAAATTCTCTGTAAATTATACTGGTAAGAAATTTTTCGAACTTCTCAAACTGTTCCATTTGTTCTCTAATTCGCTCTCATACGGCAAACGATTTCTACTTCTAAGTTTATTTTTTACACGTGAGATCTTGCATACATCCATGATATTGTTTATTGGTTATGTATTCAATGTTCCTTTTCCAATTTGTATTGAAATGTATTTTTTATTAAATCTCAATGTTAGTCTTGTCTCCGACTTAATTTCAAATAATTTGTGTTTATTCCGATTATCAAAATATATTGGAACTGAATCGTTAAATTAGGTACTATGAGAAGTACAAGAAGTGTATCTTACTGAAAAATAATTTTAAAGTTGTTAAACCAATAGAAAAGGGAACATACTTGTTCAATGGCAGTAATTCATATACAAATATATATTTTTTACAGAAAGTATAAATTCTAGCAGACACTTAGTTACATGGGTACAAATTATTCTGCCGATCTCAAAAGATGAAAACAATTTTGAATATCGTTCCTTCTCAGTTTCATAAACTTTTTAAAACTCAGTTTATTAAAAATATGACTAATAACAAAATTCTTCATAGATTTAAATAATGGAAGAAACAAAACATATAATTGAAGAAGCATGGTTAAAATGGATTTTTAACTTGTATCAAAATTATGAATGGACTTTAACCTTTTCAGGTAAGTGGTCTTTCCCTACATCATTCTCTGGGTGTATTTCTCTCTTCTATGTCAGTAAAGCTTTCACTGTGTGTGTTAATTACTTGTTATTGTATGTCTTGTTCAATTACTTGATATTGTATTGAGTCTGTCTGGTGCAGCATGGCCAAATATGGCATTTGTGCCATAAAACCTCAAAAACCAACCAACTCTACATCATGTTATTAATGTCTATACTAATTTTTTTATATCTAGACTACAAAGAAATTTTGCCTTGA
The DNA here is from genome assembly GCA_933210815.1 of Meta bourneti. Taxonomy (NCBI): domain Eukaryota; kingdom Metazoa; phylum Arthropoda; class Arachnida; order Araneae; family Tetragnathidae; genus Meta; species Meta bourneti. The sequence continues at coordinate 65,249,338 of OW119925.1, forward strand.
GATGACTGGTTCAGTTCTGTTTTTAAAAACTAGATTAATCCTATAATGCTTTTGTCATGATCTAATAACACAACATAGCTAATTTGCTGATATATTTATTTTTCCTAAGCTTATTAATGTTCACTTGATTGTATTTTAGATGAAAGCCATTAAAAAATGTTTCATTAATTTGTCTTTTATTTCATTTGTGTCGTATACAAATTATAAAATAGCCCATATCAGCAAACTAGTGTAATAAGGCATGCTCAGGAATGCATGTTCTGAGATTCTATTAATATATAATTCAGTTCTGCTGCAGCTCTACATGTTGGGTTACCAGACGTCTGGAATTTGTCTTTGCCCAGATTCCACCCCAAATTATGAATTCTGGATTTTTCAGAGAAATCGATTCAATTCTAATATTGTAATTCTTAAATCAGTGTGTATAAAATATTTGTTGTTAACAACAGATTGTACATCTTGTCAGAATTTTTAATTTTTCTAGGTATTTTTTATTTAACACTGTTGTATCTTGCTTGTGACAATGTTTATTTGACAGCTTCAATGTTAGAATTTATTTTTATTAATACTCCATGAATTGAGTTTTGCTTGTTTAGACTTTCCCAGGAATGTCAGGAAGTATTAGGTCTGGTAACCCTATGTACCTAGAAATGTGGAGTTTCATAAAATATTTGTTTAAAAATTGGAATTGCATGTGTTTCTCTTTTCTTCACAACCCACTTCAGATACAATTTGTAGAATCCCTTGTTAAAGATTATTTCATTATTAAAGATCACATTTATTCTGAGAAACTTAAGTTGTTGAGGCACGGTAAAATAAAAAAGATAATGATTTATATAAAAATTAATAAGATTCAAATAATCGCAAGGTTGCCATAATAATAAAGCGGGATTGCCTTTGCCACAAAAGGCATGCTGCATGCATTGCTACAAAAAGTCTTTATCAAAGTTGTTCCCAAACAACAAAAAGCTCTCCATATCCAAGTATATTGCACTCAATTTTAGGAATATACCTTTCTTTGCTTTGCCTTCAAAATTTCTTTTATGTGTGAAAATGTATTTCTTACTACATTGTCATATTACAAATTTTGGTTAAACTCAATGTTGCAGCCTTGGCATGATTTGAATTTGTGTCTCCAAGTGGTAATGGTTAGCATTGCTGCTAAGATGCAGCCTTTGGCAACTAACCTTCGAGTTGTAGGTGGCGCAGATTCGATTCCTGTCAGGTGCATTCCTCCCTGGGTGTATTTCTCTCTTCTGTGTCAGTAAAACTTTAATTGTGTGTGTCTATTACTTGATATTGTATGTCTTGTGTAGCATGGCCAAATAAGACCCTTGCTCCATAAAACCCCAAAGCTATCCAACCTTTGGCAACTACAAGAAACTAGGATCAAGAACAATATTTTAAATACATTAATACATAGTTAGAGCTTGATAAATAGGAAGCTATTTTCCTCAAGTATTATTTCAAGCAAAATGTCCAAGAAAACATTTTTAAAATTGTTTGTAAAAACTGATGCCTACTCAAAAAAGTTTTTTTAATATCATCATTTTCAAAACTTGATTAAATGCCTAAACTTATGTAAGAGAACCAGAAGAAAATAAATAAATTGATCCTTTTTGTATGAATTTAAAGTTGGGACTACGCACTTTTATGCAATTTGGAACAATTTTTATACTGCAAAGGGACTAGTAACTTGGCAAAGACATTAATGTTCATTAATAAAAAAACAAGATGCTCATGTGTTAAAAACTTGTGAAAGTCATTTAGTCCACCACACTAGGGGTTTCTTTTCCTCAGTATGATGTGTTACCTGATTTGTCACAGGTAACTTTGAGGAATATTAAAGTGAGCTACAAATTTTTAGAATTTAGATAAAAAGGAATATACCCTACTAATCCAGACATTCGGGAAATTTCTGAACTATTTGGTGTCCTCTGAATCAAAAAGGTAACTGTTTTTCTGTGTTTATAATAAATGTTTTATTTTACTTTAACCCCTTACCTGCCGAGGAAAACTGAGATTCGCTCTCCAGTGCCATCGTTTTTCCCACACGCGCGTAGTTATGCGGCATAAATGGTACTAAGTCCAAATGAAAACAGAAGCGTAAGCGAACTGTAAACGAAAACGAAAGAATAAAAAAGCACTGCCTACTCAAACAGAAACACAAGCAATAACGGAACAGTTATTACTTTCACCGTTCCAGAAACATCCCCCTTTCCAATTCCTCCCCCTCTTTGAAATAAGTAAATCCTTCGCAAACACTGTCAAGGTCATTTTATTGCATTCCAAAGCCGTGGGAGTGGTTTTACTGGTAGCAGCGCAATGCAAAAGATCGTACTTCGGAAAGGCATATATATACGCCTGGGGCCGTTAACGCATCGACTTAGCGAGACGTATATAAAAGCTTGCGGCAGTTAAGGGGTTAATGATGCACTTGACTGTTTTGAAATATTAAAAATTTGATTAGTTTATTTTGCTATGATTCTGTCACCATGACAAAGATAATTCAAACAGTTTGCATATAAACAGACTGAAATTAATATTTTCTGCATTTTTTACCAATCGCAATGTATATATGATATATTATAGGTAATTTCTTTTCTGAATGTTTGAAATATCAGTAAAATAAAAAATTAACTTGAAAAATATAATGTAGTTTTTAAGTCGCCTTCAGTGTTGATATATTTATTTTAGTTTATATCTGCATATTAATACTTCAAGTGTGATGTATATATAAAACTCTTTTGAACTTGATCTTCAACTGGTTGTTTTATTTTCTTTTTCATGTCTATTTCTAGCAGCATGCTCTTTTTTTTGTTCACATACCCATTTGGTATGTTTCTTTCCTCCTCTTTTATCTTACAACTGACTTCTTTTTCTTTTAATATTAGTTCTTCCCAAGGTACTTTTCACTCTTTCATTCAATACTCATAAGTGTTTTTGAGGAAATTGTTTTCTGAGAAACCTTTGTTGCATTTTTCCAAAAGTATTTAGTATAATACATTGAGGTTTAGAAGCTTTTCAGTGGCATGACAAAAAATTAAATTTATTAATGAAAAGAATGAATGCATATTGTTCATGAGATCTTTGTAACATGATCATGAGAATTTAACTGCTTAATTATTAGTTAAATAATGCACCAACTTGGAAGTGTTAGTGAGGTTTACTTATAAGCCAGAGCATTTAATTCTATGGTAAAATCTGCATAAAAAAGCATTTGTAGCATTCAAATAAACATTGAAAAATTTAACTTTATTCAATATCCCTTATTCCAAGAGTATTTAGCATGCATAGAATGCTGGCTTGCACTTGGCATCATTACTGCCAGTTGGAGTAATGATTTGTTAAAAGATGTGAGGCATTTCATTAACATTACTCGCATAATAAAAGGATTATCAGTCTGTTACTGTTTAATAATTGTTTATGTGGATATAGTATTGAAGAAAAATATTTTTATCTTGGGAAGAGCTCCTATGTGTTTCTCCTCTCTTGATTCCTACTAACCTGAATGCTACAACCTTTTCACCCTAGATAAGCGTGTTGCTGACTGGCCACTAATGCAATCTCCTATTCCTACTGTGGCTTTAATCCTCTTCTATCTTAGCACTGTTCACTATGGACCACAGATAATGAAATCCAGGCAACCCTTTCAATTGCGTTGGGTGCTTGTGTTTTACAACCTCTTTATGACTCTTCTCAATTCCTATATTGCAGTGGAGGTATGTCTCTGACTCTCTCACGCTGCTTACAGTTCCCATTCTCCTTACTTTAGATCCTGTTTTAGTTAGTTGCATGTGAGATGAGAGTATGTGAAATGATTGTTAGTGAGTAGTGTGAAAGCATAAATATAATCCTTACCTGATATTAACTTTCCCTTTATGACTTTTGAATTCGTAGAATTTTGGAATATTTTAATGACTTCTATTTGATTGCCAATCTGCATAAATCACTTGAGTTAATATGAAAAAATTTCTGTTGAAAATTCTTATAAAAATTAGAAAAAGATACTCCAAATTTAAAAATTTGCTCACTAAAGGATAGAATATTCTCATTCACCAGTTGAGATGGCATGTGCAGCAGCTTTTATGTTTTTCTGTCTGGTAAAGACAAGCTTGTGACAAAATGCTCAACCCTTCTCATTAAAATCTGAATCTTGAAAATATGGTAGACCATAAATAAGGATTTAAAAAATTGTCAGTGGTGGATTTGTCTATTATACCTGAGGTTCAGTATTACCTTTTTACGTTACTTGTTGAAAAAGAAAACAACTAAAAACTTGAATAATTATCAGAATTCTCTTTATTGTAATGTAACCCTTTTTAAAGAAAATGCCTTTAGGTCGCTACCCCTAGAAGTAAATTTCTCTAGCAAAAATACTAGATAGTATGCATTTGGGCCTTATATTGTCAAATAATGATGTTTTTATCACATTACTCCATTCAATTTTTAAATTTTTAGTAGTATTTGTGTTAATCATTGATAATAGTTTTATATATATTCAGTTTTTAATTAAATAAAATGCTCAGTAAGTAGGAATATTTTAGTACTAAGTACAGAAAGTATATATCCAGAAAGTTTCAATTGAAAATTTACAATGAAAGTAATTTTTAACATGTGTATTTGCTTTTAAATAATTGTTTGATGTAAAAATTCCCTTTTTATTATTTTAAGCCGGGTTTTTAATTCCTGTCAAATGAAAGCAATGTGTGTACAAGATTAAAATTGAATAAATTCTGTTTGGCATTTACCAAAATAGGAATGTTGGTCAATTTTCTTTAAAAGAACTTATATGATACTGTTGAAAATCTTCTACTTATCCCAAAATCTACCCAAAGGGGCATGCTCAAGTACAATTTGGAAAGGTTTCTGTGCAGGAATGATAGACCACAAATATTTTGAAGTACAAGATGTATGTGTTTAGCGATCAGGCCAAGAAAGATGTCTGAATATTCTGGATCTGCCACTTGCAGTGGGAATTTTTCTGAGCTATGTTTATGTGTGATACTTGGAGGGGGAATATTCTAGCTGGAAATCAAGCTGTCATCATTTATTAATAGCAATTCTACCCAAACAAGTACTAGGGGTCTTGGTGTTGAGGAAAAGTTAAGCTGTCATTGTTTAAAAACCTGCCAGGAATCTAATTTTGTTGGTGTGGATAATTTTATGGGAAGTCCTATGTGTGATAGGCTTAATTCATTTGACATAGTGAATTTTAAACCATTGCAATCAGTATCAATTTGTAAGCTTATTCTAGGCATTTTTGTTTTCTATGATTCTAAATAATGATTTGTAATTTGTTCTTTACCAATTAAGGAAATAGTATGTCAATTGATAATTATATTTTTACTTTCACAGAAACCTCATAAAATTACATTAACATGTTTTCATTTTTATACATATACATATGTACATTTGCTGGAAAAAAACGAACCACCCCCTCTTCATTCCAGCAATTTTAACAGTAGAGCAAACTCAAAGATGGCATTCAACTGGAATTAATGTCTTCTATAAGTTCAAATGCATAAAATTTACATCAGGGGCCGTCTTCATATTAAATTGAGTACCAGCTTCATGAATTCCAATGGAAACCCCTTATTTGGACACAATTTCGAATCTATATCATAATTTAACTTCAGATACCAAATTTCATGTCATTAGAGCTTGCCTTTTCGAAATTATGTGTACAGAAAATTGCAGCTCTTAATGTTAAATCAGTTTCTCAGACTTTTATGGATATCTTCCTAAATAATATTTCTATAGTGCTGGTATTTTGTACCATGTTACTGTTAAAGAACCCAAATAAAATCCGCCTAATTTATTTAAAAAATAGTTTTTAATATACAATATATAATGATTATTACATCACTGTTTGAAAAAATTATGAATTGGAACCTTATATTTTGATAGGAATCGTTCAAGATGACTTCTAATATGACCATGCATTCATTCCATTGGTTAGTTTTTGTGCTACATTAAATTTTTATGATGGCAATTTTAGGGGGCAATCAAGAGTTGAAAATCGTCTGACAAACCTGAGGAATAGTGAAATTTTTAAAAAATGGTTGGAAATTTCATTTATGTACTCTAAAATACATTGCCTTTTACCAATTATGTGTCGTATAGATGAACTCTACTAATCAGTGATCAATTGAATGACTCACTATTCACTTTTTGGATGATCGGAATATCAGTTCGATTGGTATTAAATAATTGAATTTTTTATAATTGTAAATTTTGGTTGCATAGATTAAGATTTTGTATTTGCAAACAATTATGCCAAGAATAAACTTTTCTTTTAAGGTTCTTTGTAGACTTCTTTCAGTCAGGCATGAAATAAACAGTTCCTGAATAACTACATTTAATCTCGATCTACGAATAGCAATTTTCAATGTGGAGATCCCTGAAATTGACAACAATTTGAATATTGAATAGCTAAATATAAAGCCATGGGTTTTCATATTTAGACCAATTTAGCAATGCAGAATCTGATTAAGGCATTGAAACATGGTGTTTCCATTGGAAATTTTTTTGTACAAAATTTGATATGAAGGCCCTTAATGCATTTTTGAATTTGTAGAGGACGTTATTTCCTATTGAATTATTTCTTTTTATCTTGCATTTGGCACAGCTTGTCTGCTTTTGGACTTTGTGCCATAAAACCCTAATTACCTACCCTATTGAATGATATCTTTGAATATGCACTACTGTGAATAGAGGACAAAATAAACTGGGTGGTTCGTTTTTCAGCGACTACATTTAATTCAATTAACGAATTGGTAGATACATAAGATTGCACATGTTTCCTTGTATTTTCAAATCCACAAAATGAAAAGTTTCTGTTGTATTTATTTAGTTAGAAATTAATTGTGTAGTGATGTTAATGTTTCTCATGTGTTCCATTTTTAATCCTAGTTACTTGTATGTGCTTTAAAGAGGAATTACAGTTGGGCATGCCAGCTGGTTGATCACTCAGATAACCCATTTGAAATTAGAGTATGTGACATGTTTTAAATGAATTATTTGCTATTAATTACTATAATATTATCTTGTTTAGTCAAGATAATACTTGTGTTAAGGAATAATATCCGTTATGTTTGTACTTTTCTTCACTGTACGACTAACGCTATTATTTTTAGTGGGTGTTTTAGTTCACATCAAAATTTGCTTTACAGTCTTTTGAATAGGTGAATATAAATACTATAATATCAGTATTTTCCACCATTAATGTTATAAATTGAACCCTGCATATTATGTTTTATGGTGATGCTACCACGTTTTGTTTGGGAGAGGGCTTCAGACACTAATTGTATGTTCTGCAAAAATTAGTTTATACACCTAAAAGTGTAATAATTAGCAATAATAACATAAATAAAAAGAAAAGGGAGCACTTTCCCAAAGTTATCCCTGTGTAATTGGTTTGAGAGTCAATTTTATATGTATATCTTACAAAATTTTCTAAAAGCTGAAAAATGTAATTGCTTTGGCAAGAAAATATTAAATGAAAGCTGGATAAGAAACTAACAAAACCCAAAAATATATATATTTCTACCAATCGCGGAATCAAGAAGGGCTAAATTTTAATGTCATTCAAAATACTTCAAGCAGCTCTGACTAATGAGTCAGTGAGTTAGCATGAATCCGTTAAAGCAATGTCTAAGTTTATCATTCTGTGACAGAAAAAATAGTGATTACGAGTTGGTGATTAAAATAAAATAATCATGTATGGGAATTGCTATGTTTTTACGTTTAGTTCCCTGGGAGAGCTTAGAAGTGAACTCACTCAGTCATCTGTCTTCATCAGATCTGCTGTACTATATTGTTTTTGCCCCAAACTAGGTTCACTAACACATATCTGCAATAAAATAAATGCACATTTCGGCAATAAATTTGGTTAGTCAAATGATTTTAAACAAAGCTAACTAGATTTTCTGCTCTTTTAGACCATTCCTATTTATTTCGACTCTTCTATATATATTATGTCCTTACTCACATTTCATACCTCTAAATGAAATTTAATTAAATCAAAAGAAAAGCAGTATTTTGTCTGCTTCTTATTGGTATTAATTTTTATTCCACATACAGTTCATGATAGAAAGTGTACACTTCAGTCATGTTACCACAGTCAGCTTCTAATCGTCCAGTTCTAAACATCATTCATTTGTTCAAAGGTGATTCGATACTTTTTTTATACCTAAATATATTTTCGTGTTCGTTCACACTTTCTTTTTTGCACTGATTTTTATCTTCCAGATTTCTCATTCTCTTCTGTAATCAGACTGCTGAAGAATTTCATTAGAGCGATGAGCTATTCCATGCAGTTTTAACAATATTATGCAGCTCCATTGCTCAAGCATATTTAAATTAAGCAACAAACTTGGTGAATAAATCCCGTATTGGTTAAGGGGCCATTGTGGCTCAGTGGGTATGCACTAGCAACCTTCGGGTTGTAGGCAGCACAGGTTCGATTCCTGTCAGGTGCATTCCTCCCTGGGTGTATTTATCTCTCCTGTGTCAGTAAAGCTTTCATTGTGTGTCTGTTTATTACTTGATATTGTATGTCGTGTCTGTCGCAGCATGGCCAAATATGGTCCTTGCACCATAAAACCCCAAAGCCAACCAACCCGTATTGGTTGATTTTATATCTGTTTGCTACTTACTGCTCGCCTACAAACAAATTTTTATTTCTGTGCCCCATATATTAGTGAAATATATAGATATAGTTAATACTTGTCACTTTATGTTCTTAATTTGTTAATTTTAGATTGCCAAGGCTTTATGGTGGTATTACTTTTCAAAACTCCTAGAGTTTTGTGATACATTCTTTTTCATTTTGAGGAAGAAAAATAACCAACTAACATTTCTCCATGTGTATCATCACTCAACTATGTTTGGACTGTGGTGGATCGGTGTCAAGTGGGTGCCTGGTGGATCATGTAATTATTTATACACCACATATTTGAATGCTCTCGTTTTAAATTCTTTCCCTTTCATCATAATTTTTTTTCTAATTTTATTTATTTTATACTTCAGCATTACCCGGAGCTATGGCTAATTCATTTGTCCATGTTTTGATGTATTTGTACTACACTCTTTCTGCTATTGGTCCAGCCATACAGCCTTATTTGTGGTGGAAAAAGTATCTTACAATCGTACAGTTGGTATGGTTAAATGCATGCCCTTATTTTCTAGAATTCTACATTTATCCAACAATTTTATGATCTATACTAAATAAAAAGTCAGGCATTTGTGTTGAAATGAATGTAATTCCATTCCCACATGTTCAAGTTGATCATTTTTAACTGAAATATTTTGGTTCAACTGGATCTTAAAGTTACATTTTTCTCTTTAATATTAATGAACTTAAACTTAATCTAGAATGTGAGCTTATTTTTCCAGTAATGCATTTCAGTTTAATTAGAATAAGTAAGGACCTGTCTCTCTTCATTTTAAAATTATTTATTTTTGGAGACAAAAGTAATGAAATTGGCTAAAATCGTTTGATGAGATTTAACACTGTTCAGATCTTAACATGTTTTACTAAAACCATAATATTTCTGATGATTACAAGGATGTGTAGAAGATTCAGTCTGTCTACAAAAACTGTGTTAACCCTCTGACTTCCAGAGTGGCCTTGCATTCAAACACCTGATCCCCGCCTGTGCTCCGAAAAAGTAATTTGCTTTTCTTCCCATCTACCAGTGAAGAGGGTAATCGGTCAAAGGCTTCTCAAATTTCTCCTTATCACCTGTAGCATTGTTAAATGATCATCATATATTAGGGAGTTGATTTCTAACTGTGTACATCTGTTTTGCCTACAAATCGGATAACCTTGTGTGAGATTTTCGACATGAGCTAAAATAGACAAAAGACCCAGTGTTGCTGTTTGTGTAAATTACAGGTTACGGGAATCGAAGCCTGAGAAATTCTCGAGTGAACAACTGAGTTCATGTTCCTAAGTTACCCCTTATACAAAACCACATCCTTCGACTGGTAGCCAGGAATAATTTGAGAAGATTAGCCCAGGAGTGGTCATGTAGAGTATGCCCTAACTCGATACCAAAAGAACATAAGAATAGGATAACCTTGTGACTCTTCAATTTTCTCTCATCAGAATTCAATTTCAGCCCCCTTTGGTCTGTTTGTTAGAATGGGAGTTCTAACAAAAGGGTAGGAAGTATCCTTTTCGTGTCCTTATTTCAAATTAATTGTCGATAGCACAACAAAAAACAGAACTCATTGTATTCCCATAGTGAAAGCTTTGAAATAAAAGGCATTGGAGAGAAATAAATAAATAAAATTACTCTTTTAAAGCATTTTTTTTAAATATTGACATAAAGCTTATTCTTAGAATAATGTGTTCGATCTAAAATTGAAAAATATTTTCCTAGTTCTGGTATAAATAGTTTTATATTGTTTTAATTTTGCACTACATCGAAAGAAAGTGCTCTTTTGTTTATGGATAAAATTGTTTTTATAACCACAATTTCTTTTGATTCATATTTCCTTATGAATTTAAAAAATGTTATGTATTAGATGCCAACATCAACAAACACGAACATGTCTATAATTCTAAATTCGACTTATAAGTTAAAAAGAGCCCTTTATGTACGACCCCATCAAAACAAGCGCTGTTTTCGGTCCCAGTGTAGTCTTCCCATGAGGTGTAAAATAAGTTGCAAACAGGGGGGGGGGGCAGAAATAGTTGGTGATTATAATGATACTCGGCTATTTTGGGTTTTTGACGACATGGTATTGCGACACATATAGGTGTCAGAGGTTAAATAGCAGTTACTTTTGTCATGCATTTTCAAGTTGATTTTTGCTTAAATTCTCTTAATTGAGTGTTTCTTTTATTTTAGATTCAATTTGTATCTGCGATGATAATGGGAATCAAAGCAATAATTTATAATTGCCAATTCACAAGGTGGATGCAGTATGCTTTGGTAGCATATTCATTTTCTTTTATAGTACTCTTTGGAAATTTCTATTTAAATTCATATTCAAAGAAAAAAACTCAGGTATGAATTATGTTGATACTATCATTGTCCTTGCATGCATTCATTTTGTTTCGTATCTATGTATTAAACAGTCTTAGTAAAGACTTACTAGTTCTAGTATAAACTAGAACTTACTAGTTATTTGGTAAGAATAAGTTCATCTTTTTAAAAAATTTTGTCATTTTAAAGTGAAGACTAAAGAAAAAAGTATTTCTAGTATCACATAAATGTAGTTTTCCAGTCATGCTTTCTCAATTATTTTTTCTGAACTTAAGTTTGCATATATTTCATTAAATTCATGTTTAATAATTTTTCTGAGAAAATATCTCTTCCCTTAACTAGTCATTAAATGTGCATAAAACTGCAGTTTTGTACTCATTCAATTATATATTATTAGAATTATAATATTATATTGAACATTGTGGAAAATACTTCATTAAAATTGTCCCCCAAATGGAAAATTTCTTAAATTTATTCCTCATAGCACATTAAATTACTGCCAACACAAAACTTCCATTTTTAATACATATTCTTCAGTTACCTTAAGAAAAGTAACAAATTACTCCACTTCTTTCACCAATGTAACTCATTTGACCGAGTGCTGGTATCCTAGATATTTGCTGTGTTGAACACAATCTTGCCATAAAATAATTTATTTTGTACATATGGTAGAGGATATTACTTACATACAAACTAATATCTTACCATCCATTCTGAATCTACACTACTGTTGGTACAAATGGAACTTTAGCACTCCAACCGCCCTGCAAATGCCTTCTATGCTGGAAAGTGATCTTGACAGTATGGAAAATTAACCACTGGTGACAACCTGTGTTTGATACAAATAAATCTCGAGAGTTATAAAAACAACTCGGTTCCAATGGAAATGGATACTATTTTGTAATACTCTGGAAGTTATAAAGAATAATATATAAACATAATTTTCATATATTGCCTTTTGCTTATTTTTGTCCCAGGAACATTTTTAACTAGATGGAAATTTCACTTTCTTTTATCTTAGCTGATAATGAAAGTTTTGTTTTGATGTTACAAAGATGTGATATAAGAATGAAATAATTATGATGTACATGCAAAATTTCACATGAAATTACTCTTGTAAACCCTGGTTTTTCTTGCTTAATCCAAAAAGTGTTCCTTCAGTGAAATAATCATTTAGTCCGTTTTTATTAGTCTTTTTGTTTATATTCTTAGGAATTGTAAATATTAAATATAATTAAATTGTAAATGTTATTAGTCGTGTAAATATAATATCAAATTCTGAGAGTGAAAAATAATTTAAAATTCCTAATATTTCAAACCAAAGTGGGAGAAATTTTGCCTTTTTGAGAAGCTGCAATGAGATCCATTATGTAGAAAACAACCTGCATAAAAGAACTTTCTGAGCTTACCAGATAAAAACAGAACTTTTGCACTTGGGATTGGGTCGGAAATTATAAAAAATATTATCTTCATTTTTTAAATGAAAACTAAAGCAGTATGAGTGGCCAAATTTCAATTTCAGCAGCTGTTACAAAATTGAATAAGAGACCTTTATCAGATTGAAAGTGAATTTTAAGAGATAATCAAGTAAAAGACGTAATGTCCATGATGCATAAATTTAAATGTTTTTGCTTTTTTTCAATAATTTGATGTTCTGGTTTTATAATCCTTGCCACAGCTTGTCTGTTTCCATATCTTATTCCATAAAACCCTCATCCGAAGTAAGAAATGTTGCCAATTGCCGATAATAACTACCACTAGTAGTAATAATTTTGGAATATTGTAACCCGTCATAGGCCTATCCAAATAACCATTTGGAGATAAAACTTTCAGCTGCTAATTTGATGATGGGCTGATACCATGTTCCCTTGAAAGTTACCGATTTTGTTATCATTGCTTTAGGACTCAAAAGACAATTTGGAATTTTTTACAAGTAATAGACATTAAATTATATCCATATAAAATATTCTTTTTGTCAGCTTTTCCTCATTTAATTTTGTGTGCTTATTTAGAATGGAATATCATTTATAATCATTTTATAATTTTCCTTCGCTATTTTGAAGATGAAGGAAATAAAAGTCAACTTCTAAACTTTAGCACTAGTTTTATCATGCTTAGCACTGTAACTGGCATGAATTTTAATAATGCCTTTAAATCCCTTTAGCTTTAGAAACCTTTTTAATTCTAATTTATTTTACTAAATTCCTAATCTCTGAAAGGGCCGTGTTATCCCTGTTGGAAGAGTAACAGACTAACCACTGATGGGTTGCATGTTCAAATCCAACCAAAGACCGTTGTGTACAAAGGGGGCTGGTGCGTGCTAAATCTGTCATGGCTTCAAATGTCCTCATATTGGTGTAGTGTGGAAGATTGGAGAGTGGGGTGCCAGCTCAGGTGTGACCTCGTCATCTGACCGTGGTTGAAAATTATGTGGTGTCCTCGAATCTTTCTCTTCTGGGGGTTGATCCCTGACCATCTCCAATAGTCTGTTGTGTTGCTTAAGTGCTACTTTAATTAAATACCTACCTTATCTCTGATTAAGAAATTATTTTTCTTTAGCTGAAAAAAGAACAATGAGGAGCAGTGGAACTGCTTATGAAGAAAAAACTGTTGTAAGCCTAAGAAGGCAATCAATCCAGAGACAAGCATGCTCTGTCAGGACATTTTGTGTTCAGTTTCTTAATGTAATTGACTTGCATATTTAGTTTCTTAAGTAAATATTTTCCTTTCGTAATTACACTACGAAAATAGTAAACTGTACTAATATTTTCTTTTTAAGGAATTTGTTTGATTTTTATTTTATGTTAGAATATTAGTATTAGATTTTAAAGGATAATGCTGTTTTTAAAAATGTTTGTGTACTTTCAATGTTTAAAATATTTTTATGTATTAAGTGGTATTTATATAAATATTTACTTGTCGTCCTTCATGTAGTGAGCTTGTTTTCTTAAACTTTTCTTTCAATTCCTTTCATTTGATTATTTAATTCTATTTTGAACACTTTGTTTAGAATTTATCTCAAATATTTTTTGTTTTGTATTTAATAATTACCAAATATTTTTCAAACTGTAGGCAATTATGTATTGTTATGTAAAGTTGTGTATTGTAGATTTAATTGTTGTATTGTTATATTTAGAATTTTTGTTAAAGTCAAAATGTAATGTTGGATAAGGATAGTTTATATATTTTGTGTAAAAACTTATACATTCTTTTAACTTTATCAAAGATGTGTAATTAAAAACAGCTTTTTATCAGGTCTGATTATATATATACAATATCAAGTAAGCCATTGAATTCTTTGTAATTTTTCTCATTTCTTTTATTAAGCCCTTTAAATTCAAAAGAATTAATGGACAGTATTTTGAGATGTTTTTTTTTATTTTATGAAAGCTTTTCCCTTATAATTTAAGTATCGTGTACAACTTTATTTCTGTAAGAATAATTGTCTCACAGCTCTCACACAGGGTTAAGGCTTAATGTAATACTAAACTTTTCTTATTTATCATAGTTATGATTAATTAGTTAACTCTGATTACCTTAATTTTGAGCACTTTGAAAATTTGGGGGAAGGTTAGATTAGCATTATACCTTCTTTATACAAATTGAATTAATAAATTAATTGTAGACATAATTAAAGCTCATTAACTGTGCTGACTTTGTTTTTACCAAATTAGAGCACTATTATCTTTACCAACTTAATATATATTGCAGGGATCTCTTCAAATTTTAATCTTATTTCATGCAAATTAAAATAGGAAGGTATTGAAAAGATGCTTGATTAACCATATCTCTTGGGTTTCAAATTTTTAGCATTTTAATCTGCATAGCACAATACCATAATAACAATTTCAAAGTTTAATACTTTTTCAGAACAATTCTTTGTTATTTAACACAAAATACAACTTCCATTTAATGTAGTCATTTTTTCATGTAAAAATTTTTCAACCACTGAAATCCATTTGATTTTTGCCCAGGAATCCCAGAAAATCTTTAAATTATTCTCAGTACACAAATTACAGTAGCCATACAAAAGGTAGTGGTTTAAAGAAGACAGTGGGTTTTAAAGAAGGGGACAATGACTAGAACACAGATGTAGGTGTTGAACACTATCCCTCCATCACCATCTGCCCCTTTGCTAAACTTTGAAAATCACTGTATTTTCCGAAAATCTGCAATAGAAACTGGTGTTTATAAGAAATGGGTGAAATTGGAAAGAGGAGTAATCAGGTTGCTCCCATGAGGTTTTGATGTCGAATTCAGAAATGGGTTCCTGTTTCCCAAATCCAGTTCCAAATAAACATGAATTCTGAGTAGAATTTTGCAAAGTTGTCAATTTTTAACTTTGTTCACATTTATCTCAAAGCTGTCCAAAAGAAATGCTTATCCATAAATCTGAAATTAAGTCGTAGAAGTTGATGAAGGTCTAAGGGGGTGCAACTTGCTGCTTTTGAGTTTGGTATCTTCCCTATTTGGTTTTGGTCAATTTAATTCCAATAAATTTTTATTGGTTTTGACCCATTTGAGGGGAAGCTTAATTCCAAACTGAATGGTGAGAATGTTGCACAATTTGAGTTTTTTTTTTTGTATGTCGCAGTATAAAACTTTTTCAATTGTATTAAATGAGCTTAAACCCAAAATAATTTAACTTTAGGCAGAAAGAAAATCGACAGGATGAAATTATTTTCCTTGGCACTTCCCCAAAAAAAGTTGTTTTATAAGGAATTCTACTTGCTGAATTTCTTTAAAAAATCTTAAGCTTTTGTTACATGAAGATTGTTCTATTTCTCACATACTTTATTTAAGGTAGTATTTTTTAGTTCTGCTTTTGTATTTTGTTATCCTATATATATATATATATATATACATCCGATAAGTTACTGTGTGGTGCCTTAGAGAATGTTCTTTTTACACTCTGTAGGGATAATCCTTTTATTGCCATATTTAATGTAACTAACCAAGCATTTCAAATAAATTCATTGTGGCACCAAAGATTCATATTGAATGTGATTTGGTGCATAAAAGCAAACTTTGTCTTGAATGAACAAATAAGGCTCTTCTGCATACAGCAATAAACCAATCTATTGAGAAGAGAATACACTGGTTTTGCCATCTGGAAGTAGATATATGTTAGCATACAAAGGGGTATATAAGTATGAAGTGTTGGAAATACTCGGACATCCAATTTTTTAAAACCAAAGAACAATAATTATAATCATGTAATCTGTCCAGAATTTTTACTATTGAGATGTATGTTCAGAGTTTTATAGACATTTTTACTGCATTATTGAATTGAGTTAAGTATAAACTATTTTGCTTAAACATTTGTGCTGTTCTGAATGACTGAAGGATTGCTAAAGTTCCAGCTTTTTGCAATTTTATCAAGAATGAATTATTAAACATCATTTAGTTCTATTCTTCATTCTTGGAAAATTCAGGTTATTTTCAGATGAATAATATAGAAAATTATTTCATACAATAAGTATGTTAATGATAAAGTGAGATTTTTCAATGGATTCAGATTCATGTGAGTAATGTACTGTAACAGAAATATTCTCATTGAGGGTGTATTCTGCATGCTTTGATTTAATCAACCAATCTTATGTTGTATCAAAGTTGGTTAATAATTGTAACCAGCTAAGGCTAGAATTTTTCAATTGAAATTTATTTTATTAAAATATTTCATTTTTGAAGGAATAACTGTACCATAGTGCATTTTCTATGATTATATCATAGTGAACCATATCTTAGAATTTTAGTTTTAAAGCATCTAGTCAAATATTTGTATATATCAGCTGAAAATTTCAATGGTGTAATGGGGGGTTATTGCCAATATATAGGAATAGAGGGAAATGCACGTATACATAGCAACAGATAAGAACTAGTGAGTATTAGTGTATTGAGTACTTAACAATTTGTTTTTGTACCCAGTAAATGCCAATTTGTAAGTTAATTATTAATGTGTAGCATCGATGAAATGCTGTTTAATTTATAAATCTTTACCATCCTCAATAGTACTCTGCTTGATCTAATAATAAGCAACAGGTAAATTTGCTCAATTATTAATTGACCAACTGAATCCAGCTCAGATAACTTCTGTAGTGATATTTTTACATATCTATTGTACTTTTTTTCATGCTGGCATCGAATCTAGAATGTAAAAGTGCTTTGAATAAAAAAAAATTATTCTATAAAAAATGTAGTGTTTTCTCTCTAACCAGTCAACTGATTCAATTTCCCCATATGGGAATTCAATATGAAACTATTTAGTCATGTGAATTTAGATGTTTTCTCTCTTATGTAGGCATCTTTATGGAGTATATAGTTACAAAGTTTTCAGGTTTGACAGTTGCATTCTACATCTTAAAGCTAGTTTCAAATGTTTATTTTAATCTTTAAACTTGTCCTTTTATATATGGTGTTTTTGCTTTCATTTAAAATTATGTTGGTATAAAGTTTTATTTGTTTCAATTTTAAATGAGAAAAAATTTTAAACCTTAAACTAAAGGAGTGCTTTATTGAATGTAATTTTGTGGAAAGTAATATTAAATTTTAATCTCTCCAACAAATTAATAATATTTTTAAAACTTGGACATGAAATGAATCAGTATTAGGAAGAAAAAAAATTTTGGATTGAAAAATAAATTATCACAATGCATGTGGGTAAAATGAGATGGGATAAAAATTAGGTCTTGGATTTCTTAACCCAATCGGCACTAATGTGGGAAAATTATTAGGTTGTCCATAATTTCTCGTTTGATATAAGGTTTTTCTGAGCCATGTTCTGTCAAGCTAAATGAAGGCAGATTCCGAAGGTGATCACTTGGCTTGTTTTTTGGAATTGTTCTATGATGGTTGATTGGACAACGCCAAAACAGCAATAAACCGACTTTAAGGAAACCCCTATGTGTATTAACCCTTTCAAGTAAAGTGGTTGAATTAACGTCGCACTCAACGGGCAATTGGCGACGGCTCGAGATCAATCCGGAAGGTAAAGATCCGAGGACATTGTAATTTTGAACGAAGGTTAGATGACAAGATCAACCTGAGCTGTCACCCCACTCCAAACTTCTGCACCATACCTACGTAAGAGCATTTGAGGTCAAGACATCTGACGTGCACCAGTCCCTACGTACACTGGCCTTTGGTTGGATCTAGTTTCGAACTCGAAAATTCCGGTTGCTAATCCACGTTTCTACAAACTGGGTGACTGCGGAACCACATTTTAAAAATTCAGCCTAAATGTATACAGGTTTTTCGGGTAACTACTCGATAAGTGTTCTAGTACCGCCATCTGTCGATCAATAGCTTAAAATTTATTGAAATACATTCAACAGCTAATCAAACAAATTTCAGCAGGCACCACGAAGTTAATTGAATGGAAGTGGGGTTAAAGGGGCCCACTGCGCTAGCAACCTTCGAGTTGTAGGCGGTGCTGGTTTGTCTCCCTGGGCTATCGTGTCAGTAAAACTTTCATTGTGTACGTCTATTACTTTAGTCTGTCAAGTGGGAGCGAAAATGCAGCGCCCGAGGCGGGTAATTAGGGTGTGTTCAGGTTAATCACATTTGGCAAGTTATCGTACTTTGCAACTGTCACATTTCACTAGTTATCGCTTTCTTGGCAAGTGCTTTGGCGCATTTTTTGGCTTCTTTGAGACATTTTCTCACTGAAGTCATTAGTGAGTCATCTTTTCCCCGTCTTTCGAAGAATTGCCGTTGAATAGAATTTTCGTTTACTCTGACCGACGAAGCTGAGTAACTTTTCGAAGATATGTTGTTGCCATCGGAGATTTAGAAATTCAACCCCTTTTTGTCGCCAATTATATATATATAGATAGACTAGCAGTACCCTCACGGCGTTGCCCGTGACATCATTCTTGTTGTCCGCAGTGATACTGAAAACATTGAAGAGAAAAACAATTTTAAGAATGAGTCCCACCGCCACCCAACATGACACGGGCATGTCGCCTCATTCCTTCCACCTTGCTTAGAGAGCTTCATCATACACTATGTTCAATGTTCTTCCATTTGGATCTAGGATGTAAAGATTCTCGGCTTTTCCAACTCTTCAACAACCCGCATACAGTTGACCATGGGAGAAACACGATTTAATGAGATCGAGTCCTACAACTTTCAGCGATTGTCCTTGTGCCTTGTGGATGCTCATGGCGAAACTTAAACGAATACACACATACGCTGTTTTATTTCTCTTTTAGGGGTGGATTCAGCTTCTCTTTGATCTCTTTCTCTGTTCTCTCGCTGTTTTGTTCGAAGATGTTACTTTTTCTGGGAGGCTGTGGCATCTTTAAAAAATATAACGCTAAACCAAAATAATGTAGTTATTAAAATTGCAGAAATTATACAAATTTAAAAGTAAGTTATGAAATAACCGCTACTGAAATAAAAATGTGATTCAGTCTTTAAATATAACACTAAACCTCACTGATTCCGACAAACAACCTAAATGAATCACAATGTCAGCAAAACCAAATTAAACAGTAATAAACAAAATTGCAGAAATTATAAAAATTCAAAAGTAAGTTATGAAATAACCACTATATACTATTTGCGAAAGAACCCAAACAAAAACAAAGCAATATAAAAATGTGAAGTTAATCAAGAGCGCTTTGAATACGTTGGATGGTCCGGAGCTGCTTATAGAATTACATATAGTTACACGGCTGCCTTATCAGACATCCTTTTTTAGAAAGTAAACAAAGAGCCTTGGCTTATTGCCAAGAGCAGAAGCTGTGTGATCTCTCACACTGTTGCCATTCTTAGGAAACCAAATAATACAAAAATATGCCAATAAATTAATTAAAAAAATTTCTAAATTAAATTTTAAGATTCGGGCTTCGAGGTACATTCAGTCACCTTTAGGACTACCTGTGTGCCAAATTTTATGGCTGTAAATGCTATAGATTCGTCTGGACACTGCACACATAGACACTCAAACACTTCCTTTTATAATAGATTGATTTCACAAATACTATAAGAAAACAAATTTAATATTAAAAATCCTGCACAAAACTTTCGCACTTAAAATCATAAAAATTGTCAAGTTATTTACATGATCACTGATAAATTTAAAATCCAGATATAGACACACTGGTGCAACTTATTTAGTTTTTGAACCAGAAATCTTAAGTTTGGCAAAATAGCTAACTTCAAGTATATGGGGTTTTAAAAAGTTACCATCCATCTTGTAAAGACTATATGTATCAATTTTCATGTTATTAATATGTTTATGCGTAATTGCCCTAAAATAATTTGCGTTTACAAAAGCATCAGCAATTAAGGATCCATAATATAAACGAATGCTTTCAGTATGACCAGGGCATGATTTGAGCACGCAACCTTATCTGTTTTCACTATTTTTATTTTTTGCATCAGTAAAATATTTATTGAAGCAGTCATTCCCAGACATGAGCATTTATTTTTCAATTTATTCCAACGATTTTCAGTTTAAATTTTAAAAAGGAAGTTTGAATTATTTTCTGCTATTAAATCTTTATGATAATTTCCCCTCTCTCTCTACACCTACTACAGTTGCTAAAGAAAAATATATAACATATTGAATTAATTAAAGAACGTCAGGTTTGGCATAACTATCTTATACTAAATTTTAAACAGTGGCGAAATACTTGTGAATATCCCCTACCCCCTTTGACATGCTCTCTTAATATGCAATAGCAAAAGGTAACAGTCCAGCAATAAATCAAACCAGGGACGATCTCGACTGTGGGCCTGGTAAACCTGTGTAGATGACCGTATCTGGATTGCGGAGACTGGTTAAAGCGATGTGGAGGGCCGGGCCTGATAAAAATATTTGGAGGACTATCTGGATTGCGGGCTAGGTAGAACTGTCCTAAAGGCCGTATCTGGACAGTGGGCAGGTTAAACCTCTCCGGTATCTGGTCTGCTGTCGTAATAAAAATATTTGGTTGAACCGTATATGGACTGTGGGTCGGGTAAACCTGTCGGGAGAGCCGTATCTGAACTATGGTCCTCATAAAAATTTGCTGGGCCGTATCTGCTATGCAGGCGGGGTAAATCTATACGTAGAATCGTATCTGGGTTGCGAGTTGGTTAAACTGATTTGGAGGGCCCGGCCCTGGTCTGCAGGCCTGATAAAAATATATGGTGGAACCCGTATCTAGTCTGCGAACCGGATAAACATATCCGAGGGGCATATTCGGTTTGAGGTCCGGTTAAACCCGTTTGGAGGGCCGTATCTGATCTCTCGGCCTATCAATATATTCACTACAACTTATTTATATTACGTGTTCGATTTTTTTTTGTATGTGTGCTAGTTAAACTTGACCCCAACGAGAACCTCAGCTAATTATATAACAGCTCAAATAGCTAAAACCATTAAAAAGTAATGCACATTCAAGAAATATTCAATAATATGCACATTCGCATCGATAACATTTCATGAGAAAATGATATCTCGCGAAGAGCGGTGATAAAAGCCAAATCAATCAACCAAGCTGAATTTTCGCCGAGCAGTCACGTGACAACTAGGGACATGTTGGTCCCACTTTTTGAAGCTCTTCCCAATAGAGATGCTCACTCTACTTATATTTTAGGTCTATGCTGGGATCCAACAAAAAAATAGGGTAAGGAGTTCAGGTATGTCTCTAGGAGTCGGGCTGACGATGCCTCACATTGGCAAAACCTTTAGCCTGAAATCAGGGCCACGGTAGCCCAGTTGCAGCAACGGATTAGCAACCAGAGGGTTGCGAGTTCGAATCCAACCAAAGACAGTCGTGTACAAAGGGCTGGTGCACGTTAAATCTGTCACGGTCCCAGATATCCTCACGTTGGTGTGGTGTGGAAGTTTGGAGAGTGGGGTGACAGCTGAGGTGCGACCTCGTCATCTGACCGTGGTTCAAAATTACGTGGTGTTGTCCTCGATCTTTCCCTTTGGGATTGATCCCGGACCGTCACCAAGAGCCCGTTGTGTTACTCCAGTGTGATGTTAATTAAAAATACCAAATACCATTGAATAAATTATAAAATTTACAACAATAGTAATATTTTTTATTTATTTCCATCATGTCTCGGGGCCGCGGTGGCCCGGTTGGAAGAGTAACGGACTAGCAACCGAAGGGTTGCGAGTTCGAATCCAGCCAAACACCGTCGTGTACAAAGGGGGCTGGTGTACGTTAAATCTGTCGTGGCCTCAAATGTCCTCACTTTGGCGTGGTGTGGAAGGTTGGAGAGTTGGGTGCCAGTTCAGGTGTTGCCTCGTCATCTGACCGTGGTTCAAAATTACGTGATGTTGTCCTCGGTTCTTTCCCTTTGGGATTGATACCGGACCGTCACCAATTAATAGCCCGTTGTGTTGCTCCAGTGTGACGTTAATTGAAATACCCCCATCATGTCTCAAGCCTGACGGGCACTCGAAAGTGCCGGAGCACACCGTTAGAAATTTTGCAATGCAAAGATATGAGCCGCGTTCGTAAACAACTTTCTGAAAGGTGTGCAAACCAGAAAATAATCCATCACGTGACCTCAGTTTCACCTGTTTTGATGTTGCCTTTAACAAACGATTAGTTTTTTTTAATCTCATCCTCTTGCAATTGGCAATTTTTTTGGTAAACTCAATCTGAAAATGAGCCTAAACCATGGTAGGTAGGTAGTTATTTTAATTAACGTCACACTGGAACATCACAACGGGCTATTGTTGACTTTAAACCATGAGTAAAGATGCATTACTGCATTCGTATCTATCTCCTCGGACGCCAACTTCTGAACTGACAAATCCTAGCACAATCTGTTTGTTTCAAACGATTTTTTTTCATTTCCAGTGACTTACGAAACGGCCCATTTTTCACACTAGAATACCTGAGAGAATTTTTTGGAACGCTCGGTTCGAATAATTCGTACAACCGATGTGATTTATTCGCGTTTACGAACGAGCCCATGAATGCAAGGATTGCTTAGTGTTTTTGCACTGATAATGGTTGCAGTAATGTTTCAATGGTCTAAATTATGATTATTAAGTCTAAAGAGTTTGATGCTATAAAGTGAGGTATAATAGTCAGCAAATAGAGAACAAAACCTCCAAGGTTAAACAAAAAATAAATATAATTTGTTAAATTCACTGTGTCAATACTATTTATATTAACCGTTAATTTTCTGTTTTATCAAAGGAGAAACAGTTGAAGTATTGACAGAAACGATAACGTGTTTGCTATTGCAAAATATTTTTCGGGTAAGATAATTAATTGTAACCTCTTATTAAAAAAAGTAAAATTTACTTGTAATATATGTTGATTGACAACATAAAATGTTTTATTTAGTGATGAAGTTGCTTATTAGAAATCAATACAACGCGTTTTGCATCAAATATTTTCTAGATATCAGTTTGAAAGTCTACGAATCTGGGGGAGTTGACTAACATGTTTCCTTTTCCTTATAAATTTTACGAACTAATCATACGAAAGTGTTGCATTTAAAAATGCATTAATAAACATTAAAAAATGAATTGATTATAATTTAATTGAGAATCCGTAGTTTTTTTTATTTATGTGTTTCTAAGTTTCGTAACTGGTATGGTCTAAGAATATTTGCTGGTCTGATGTTGGAGGAAAATTTTAGAGATAATGTTTGGAATAGGTTATATCTGATAATGTTGTCAAATTGGGAACCCATCCAGTCTTGGCTTTACCAAACAAGGCCATATGGTACGTTTCACTTAGTGTCATGAACAAAATTGAGAGGCTGCCTTTGACTATTTTGACTTGGATCCATTTTGGTAAGAATTATTGTAGTCGGTGCTGTGATTAATTTTTTAACGTGACATGCCCTTACCTTTTTATAAATTTAGTGTTCTAATGTCAGGCTATGCTACTTTGAAAATCTTCATTTTTCCAAAGTGTTTCGTTGAACACATTGATTGATTTCAGGTGTCAAAAGTCTCCTGACAACCACAATTTGTGTTACTGAATGTAACCAAAACTGACTCAAATTCAGGTCCGCAGTAGCAAGTTATTTCTTTTGAATATTGCTTTGAATCCTGGTTTGCATGCAGGATGTCAGGAGTATTAGTGTATATTGTCCTTGTTAGGAGTAGTGACAGCTCACCCATTGGATGCTCCTTCACAAATAGCCTTCTGTTCGCCCCTTGTAGAATCAAAACCCGGGGTCAGTGGTAGGGCTTGGGAAAAAAAGTAAATCAGGATTAATGAAACATTTCAATTATATGACAATGTGCATGTAATATATTATAAGTTGATGCATGGATATATATTTATATGCTTTCAACATTCATAATTACATTTTAATGAATTAGTTGTGTTATACATCTGATTCTTCCACTTCACTGAAAACTGACATTAAATTGTTTTTTTAAATCCCATAACTAATAACCACCTTATACCTAAACAAGCTAAATGAACTTTAAATTTATGGAGGTCACAATTCCATTTCACATTCAATTACAGTTTAATTTAAATTAATAATAAATTGACAAGCAGTTTATATTCCTGATTCAGGGTTCAAAATTAGTGGTTAGGTGTATTTCCCATCTTTAAATTTTGCTGTGATGACCGAGTTTTCAGACTTGGTCATCCTTTTTGATGACTAAGTTTTCTGAATATTTTCATTTGTTCAAAGCAAATTCTGATCAATCATTTATTCTTCTGCAACAATCTACAGCTTCTGAAATACAGTATGACTCAATACAGACAAAAAACAAAATACAAATAGTCATCAAATCCTGGTCTTAGTCATTAATTATGCTGTATTTATACAGATGCATGCAAACAAAATGTACTTTAAAATTGCACCAAGTAAGGCATTTTAACAATTATGGAAAATGTGCATTGCCATTGATGCCTGACTTTCTGCTCCTATTTCTAACCTTGACCTAATCTTTTTAACTCAATTGCTTTTGTTTTGTCTTTTAAGACAAAAAAGCAATTGAGTTAAAACCCATTATCAAGACTAATGTTTCTAAAACAATGATAATTGAAATTTTATCCAGCTTGCTACTGAAAAGTGATCTACAACTATGTTAAATTGCCCCTGATAATGTCACTAAAGTTGGAAAATATTTTCTACAATCAGTTGCTAGTACCAGATTGCTAGAACAGTAGTGAAAATGAAAAGATGCATTGATTTTGTTTAACTTAACACACATTTTACTGTTTTGTGACCTTTGAGAATCCTGTATTTTTAAAAACATCTGTTTGAGAAATTCATGTGTAACACTATCTTTTCAGAAATAAGCATTGCTGATGGCTAAATTTTCTGCTGGCATTTCAGAGGGTGAGATCAGAGAAGGTCTCTTGTGTCCTATTTGTATGTATGATTTAAAAACTGTTGACCAGTTACAAGAGCATTTTGAAGTAGCTCATTCAACTGAAGATCATGATGTGATTCAGGCTCTGAAGGGATTTTTTGGTAAATTCTACACATTTTAACACTAATGTCCTCATGTCTTATTGTTGCATGATCTTTGAAACACATTGTGATTTCTTATTAATATTTATTTAATCTGTTTTATAATCATCATTTCATTCTTAAATTTTTACCTATTGATATTTTAATCAAGAGCACTCCTGTTTACCCTTGAATAACACAAAATGCCCATTTCCCTTGGAGAAGTCTTGATACACCTTTTGAGGCATGATAATCTTGGTTGATTTCAGATAATGCTTTGTAATCAGAAACTAAGTCATGTTCCATTGGTGTTAAAATAGGTTAGATGGTGAATTACACACAGAATCTAATGGAAATCTTTGGATAAATCCAATCAGCTTAGTGCCATTTAGGTTCATGACAAATATCTTTGAAGTATAAGACATTACAAATATTGAAAAAATGGAACTGTTAACTACATTTCAATTATACTTTTCTTTAATTAGTTCTCATTTTTAAGTAGTGATAAAGTAATTAACAGCATGTTTTCTACTTCTGAATGTAAATGCTTTGAGATTCAGGCAATTGAATTAGTTATATTTTGTGTTTTCTCTATGAATAAATTATTTTTGAATTCTGTGGAACTACTGTACTAACGGTCTTGCATTCTAAAAGGTTTGTTAAGTGTATTAGTTATTATATCTATTTTTTCTAATTACCCTTGTGCATCATAAATATGATCACAAAAAAAACTAACCAACCACATTTCTATGCTTTGACTTTTCATTTATAATAATTTGTTTATATACTATTAAATATTTTACTGGTTAAATGTTCAAAAAATAACATTTGATTGTATTTTATGCATTTTTATTGATGCAATTTGTGATTAAAAAAATCTAGCTTTTATTATACACACTTTGATACTTATTTCATTGATGGATGTTATATGATAAATGTAAAAAACAATGTGTAATTATTTTATGTATTTTTGATCCCGGACCGTCACCAATAGCCCATTGTGTTGCTCCAGTGTGACGTTAATTGAAATACCCAAATACCCTTTATGTACTTTTGCTGTCCTTACCCAGATTTCATTGGTTTTGATTATAGTTGACCTGTTTTAACAGGATGTGAAAACCTTATGAATTAAAAAAATTTGAAAAGCTGATTTGTTTGATTTAAAACAGATTCTTGTTTTATTTAAATCAGATTTTTATGATTTCAACTGTTTCGTTGCCCTTATCAGTTTAAATTTGTTGGACAGGAGAGATTCAAATCACAGCGTAAATTCTAGATAGTATTGGTTTATGTTAAACAGTGTGTATGATGGTTTTGAAAATATAACGGCAAATTTTTGTAAAGTTGAAACAATTAAAATTATCCTTGGGCCTTGTTGCATTTATTCTGTCATTTGAATTCTATTCTATGATTCAAATCCATAACACTTAATATTTTAACTAGGGGAGATTATTTAATATTAAATTTTTTAATAATTTATTGTATTCATATTAATCAGAATAATTGAGAATAAATTATAATTTTCCCACTTTTTTGTTACCCAGATGGTTTTATGAACTTTGTCTTCTCCAAAAACACAAAAATATATCTAAATAGTTTCCCCATTCCAAAGGAGATTTCTGGGATGCAATATTTCTACCAGAGGAAACCAAAATATTATCTGCTTTCACTTTGAATTTTCATATTTATAGGCATGATAAGTAATGAATATTTTGCTTTTGCAAATATTAAGAAATTCTTTCTATTTAAGTTCGGTTGATGTTCTTCAGCAGGGTTTATAAAATAAACTAGGATGTGAGGAGCACCTAGTACTTGTTTGTAACACTGAAAACAAATGTTAAACAGTGCCGATTCCTTTATCACAAATTATAAACTCCCTTTCGAAGGGATATCAATTTGGTTATTCCACATTTCCAAGGGGAAGAGTAAGTCAGAATTAACGAAAGCACTTTGCACAGTGCTGCATGTATGGACTGGCCCCATATGTATAAAGCACAGCCTTTACTGATAAACGGATTTGTGAGTGATACTTGTTCTCAGAGCAAAAAGAGAAACATTTGATCAGGTATTGTCATCCCAAACACAGGTGCCAATAACTAGTGCTTCAAACCCCTTGGGTACCCACAAATAAGAAAGGAAAATATTTCCGATGAGTAACCAAATAAGTTTAAAAAACATCTGCACCAGACATGCCATGTTCTAGAGGCCTGACCCTCTTGGAATCTTTTAAAACTTATGTCCTAAGACCTCCAACATAAAGTTCATATTTTCCAAGTAATATGAGTAAACAAAAATATTCAGAATGATTCAATCACACTAAGGGTCACTTTATCAGAAGGGGCACAAAGTCCTTGGAACTAATGTTTTTATAGTTGTGAACCTGGCCCCTCTCTTCCAACATGAAACATGTTACAAGTATGCTGATAATACTGGGTAATGATATATTCAAATAAAATTGAACTCTGAAACATTTATAAATGAAGCAAGTAGTGTTTTACTAAGGTTGGGAAGAATTTCCCTGAGTCTTAATTTGGTGTCCTCAAAGTAGGGAAGCCAGTTATTTTTAGTTAAGAAAGGGTAATTCTTGGCAGTGTTCTCTGCGTGGAAGCAAATTTGTTAACTTAATTGTATAAAATAATATGTATCATGTCCTAAGTTCTTTTCCAATATTACTGTTAAACTTTAGTAAAGAAAAAATATTTAGTTAGATTTAAATCATGATTTAAAAAATAACTTAATTTAAATTATGATTTGAATTGGTATACCCTGATTTAAAGTTGATCAATTCTTGTGTGGGAATTGCTTAAAATTCATTTGCTCTGATTTACTTAAAATTCTTTAATAATAAAATTCATAAATTCTTTAGTGCCTAGGGGCACATAAGGCCTTCAATCTAGATCGCCAAAATTTCCTGTCCGATGCAGCATGTCTAGCTTCATACCAGCTCACCCATCCAGCCTCACTTCTCTCTTGTTCCACCATATGTCCTCAAGTCAAACGGGGACATCCACGCTTTCTCTTTCCATCAGGGGTCTAGGTCAATGCTATGTTAGGAATACTGTCCCTGTTCATTCTTAAAATGTGCCCTGTAAACTTCCAACGTCTAAATTTGATTTAATTTCCTATTTTATTAAATTTTGCTTTATTTAATAATTCTTCATTTGAAATGTAGCATGGCCAAAAAATCTTTAAGATAATTCTTAAACATTTATTTTGAAAAATATTTAGTTTATTGCACTGTGTTTTGGTAATTTTTCATGTTTCAGAACCGTATAAGAGAACTGAAAGTACTAGTGATTTGTACAGATAATAAAATTAATTCTTTAATATTCAAAACAGATTTTCAGTTTTTGTTCATTTCCAGATAAAGCAAAAAGAAAAATTCTAAAGCAAGATACATTGGAAAATGATTTTAGTAAACCATCCTTTGAAGTGGAAACTAGTCCTTTAAAAAACTTCAACATTAGGGCTGAGTCTTCAGATGTCTCTTGGGAGTTACAAGAAATAGGTCGGTTTTTATTTTCAACATCATATTCATTTAAATTATATTTGAAATTCTTTTAAAATAGACAAAAGTGAAACCAACTGCCTATCAAACATCATGATTCATTTATTTTGTATTTTTTGTAGTAAATTTAATTTCTCTGAAACGGAAATTACATATTCAATAAATCCACCCACTTGCATAACACAGGTCTGCAATGAAAATGTTTTTGTTTCTTTGTGTGATTTTAAAGTAATTTAGATTTTGAAAATATAAGCCATTTTTCTCCACCACATCTGGATTTTCACAATAGGGAAAATATTATTTGAAATTATACACTATTCATTTAAGGACAATATCTGACTGAATAATAAATTTCACAAATTAGAGAGTGCAAATAATTTAGTATATGAGCTTATGTAAGTAGTTATTAGTGGTATCAAAGTGCAACTATGAGTCAAGTGCAGTAAGTGCTAACTTGTCGCTCAGCAGCAATCATGTCCAAACAGAAACGTCCCCTATCAATTTTATTCTCTCTGTGACATTTCAGTATCACCCTAGCAGTTGACTTGTGTGAATAACATTCTTTTTAGTGAATATTTTTTTGTATTAGTTATTTAAAAATTCTGAACTTAATATTGAGTGTTGTGTATTTCTTTTAAGTGGTAAAAAGCAAAAATGGTTTCTAGATGTTAGGTTTACAGTTCAAATTTTTTTTATTATGTATGTGGAAAGTTTGTTATTGAGAAGCAGAGGTAGAACTTAACAGAGTTTGTTAAAAAAGTTTACCATGCCTGTTTTGGAGTGAAACTTAGTGATAAACAGTGGGCTCCATATAAATTCTTTTTAAGACTCTTTTGATATTCTAATGATTTGGAGGAAGCCAAAGAAATACAAAGGTGATGTATTTTTGCTCATGCGAAGTATACTTCTATAACAGTAAGAATATATTTTCTAATGCAATCTTCAGTCTGCTATTAGACCTGCTTTGCATGGACCTAATGTTTCAAGCCTTACAAATCTAGATTCCAGTGTTTTTTGACTTAGAAGAGATTTCTTAGTGATTATGAAGAATTCATTCCTGAGCACTCAAGTACTGAGCCACAACCCTCAATTCAAAGCAAACTAAATGATAAGAAATCTTAGACTTCCTCAAGATGTAGCAGAGCTTATGAATTCTCAATACAAAGTATCCATGTTTTCTCTGCAAGTGAAAAGGGGACATCTGAGCAAAGAATATTCATTGGGTTCAAAAAGAATGACCACTCAGGAAAGCCTTACAACCTGTTACCAAGAATGTAATACAGCAGAGCTTGGTTTTAACCCAGAGAAAGTGCTATTACCATCTTATCAAGCTTGGATTGATGAAACTTATCTGATTCTGAGTTGAAAGCAGTCATGAATGCCAGAAAGTGTGATACTTGGATTTCATTCATGGTGGTGAGCTATGAGTGAGGATCAGAACAAAAAAGTTCATCACGATATTAAGGATGTGGAAAGGAGGTACCATGGATACTGGGTTGTTAGCATGATGTCGGATTACTGTTGGGTGATTCACAGAGATGGACTGAACAAATGCCATGCCACTAAATGCTGTTTTAGATATAAAAAACCAAGCAGCAAGAAAAGAGTTGATTTTATATAAGATATTAATCAATTTGTACTGTTTTCCTTTTAGGCATGAAAAAAGCATGTGATATTGACAAAAAATAATCTAATTATAATTTGAATATTACATTTTTTCACAGAATACATTGAATATGTAACTTGAAATAGTTGTGCAAAAATATGACAGAAATATTTGCAAAACATTTTTTTATTATGTTTATGTGTAAGTAAAAATGTTCAAAATTTTTTCAAACAACTTTTCTGAAGTTACATTTTGCAGACCTGTGTAATTTCTAAATAAAATAATTTATGACACCATCATTCATAATTGTGACATCTTGTTACTTTTTCACATTCTTTACAATTACCCCAAATTAACTTTGCATCTAATTAAATTCTGTAAGTTTTTGGAAAACCAAACATAAATAATATGAATTGAAATAATAATAGTTATTTGATAAAAAACATACAATTTAATTAGTTTTTTAACTCGCATTCAACTGGCTTGTTAATACTATATTAAAATTTATTTTTACAGTAGAGTAGTATATTTATTAAAAATTATAGTATATTTAGTAGGAGGAAAGTAATGACTCAAAGCTTTTATACAATCAATTGCATTACAGTATTTATTAATATTTTTTCTACAACTTTTAAATAGGTTTGACTTCCAATCACACAGAAAATTTTAAAAGATTTCGAGAAAAGAAAATTAATAGGTACACCATAGAAACCAATATACTATTGATCCGCTTAGAGAAACTTATCTGTGATATATCCTCTGATCCTGAAAAGAGGAAAGGTATTGACAATCTTTTATTGTTTGAATTTAGTTATTTGTATGAGGTAGACTTATTTTTCTTATAAATTTGGTATGGTTCTTACAACAAATTTTTCTTTAAAATCCACTTCAGAATTTGAGAAAAGCATTGTTCCATGGGTCAAAGACAGTGATGTTCCTCTGTGTCCTGGGTGTGCAAAATCATTTGGATTATCTCGGAGATGGCACCATTGTCGTCTCTGTGGATACGTTATGTGCAATTCCTGCTCTTTTTACATAACTTATGATTTTGCTAGTAAGTTTAATATTTTTATGTCATGATACTAGATGTAAAGTCTCACATTTAAAACCTCTCTCTTTCTTCCTTATACCTCTAACTAAATAATTATTCAAGTATAAGCTATAAACTTATATTTTCATGTTGCA
Source organism: Meta bourneti (assembly GCA_933210815.1). Taxonomy (NCBI): domain Eukaryota; kingdom Metazoa; phylum Arthropoda; class Arachnida; order Araneae; family Tetragnathidae; genus Meta; species Meta bourneti. The sequence continues at coordinate 65,281,028 of OW119925.1, forward strand.
AAAATACCAAAATTGAAAATACTCAAATTCAAAAACCAAATTAAGAGTTCAAATTTCTTTGGATTGCAACTACAGCATAACTTCTAACTCCTACAAAATATGCATTGTTTCTGATGTCCAACTACAAAATAATCGAAAGTATTGTTGAAGCTTTGTTTATACATTTGTTCATACAATGCTTTTTCTGTTTCATTTTTACCTTAGGTTCAGAATAAATCAAATTGTCCTTCTCTTTATTTGTTGATGTTTGATTTTGTTTGAGAGGATAACACTAAACAAATATTGACCAGATTTTAAGAAAGAAGTGTATTGTACTTGCAGTTGAAAGTGTACAGTTTCCTTAAGAAAAATTAATGTTTCTACCAAGTGTAACATGGCAAATTACTTTTTGCTTATACATAAAGATGATAATGTTATGGAAAGCGTTATCACAATTGTTGCTCAGTATGCAAAATTATCAACAGTCTACTTTTTTAGAATTTCAGAGTTTTTCAGTTTCTAAATTTGTTACGATTTTCTGTTACTACTAAAAACGTTACAAAAATGAGATATACTATTTTTTTAGTAAACTTACTACAAACTTGCCAACTTGTATGGTTTGGCCATGTAATGTGCGGACTATGGCTTTAGTGTATGGGCATATGGTACTATTACAGTTTTTCATGAAATTTGCAAATAAATCTCAAATTTTGTTTTCAAAACAGTTACGACTCACTCATATTTATAGAGATGCCAACAACTACAGCTTCCTTAAGAAAAACACAATATATACTGTAGAAAAAAAAATTCCATATAATATACTTATATATAAACAATATATACTGTAGAAAAAAAATTTCCCTTTCAAAATTTATTTGTTCTTCTAGCTGCTTTACATAATAACAGGATTACCTTCCACCAAACAGGTTACATGTTGTCTGATAATGTATAACAAGAAGCGTCATTGGAAAGAACCCACAAACTCATTTCAGTTCCAAAGACAAAAGATTATGCAGGCATTGTATTATTCAAATCTATGCATCAACAACCCCCAGGCAGTTTGATTTCTTCTCTTAAATTTTCAAAACAAGATTGCCAATCATGTTTATGTTGTTTGAATTAACAAATGCTTATCTCTTCTGAAGTAATAGCAGCCAATATAAACTCGTAAAATAAGGAAAATGCAAAATAATCAGTCCCTTGGGGTTATATGTCAAAGGATGAGGAATCCCAGCAAATCGAACACAGCACGTAGTAGCAAAACAATGCACCAATCAGGAGATCCCTTCAGTGACCTCCAGCTGGAACGAGATTACTTAATTCAAAGAAAACGAACACTCTTCAATGTGAGAGGAAAGAGGAAGGATACACTTTTTAAAACTATCTGAACTTCATTTCGATTTTCTGTAAATACCTGTAGATAATTTTTTCTAATCTAATTAAATAATTTATAATGTACAGTTATATTTTTCATTTAGTTCTTCCCCTTCCTCTCCACCAAGACACAAGTCTATCAAGACTTAAATATATGTATCGGTGCTTTAAATTGCATGCTATACATTTCATGGGTATACACATGTCATGATCCTTTGAAAAATTGCTTTAATGGAAATGTTGGCAGGTATGTTAATATGTTTTATTCAGATATGTAAATAGAAGTTTGTATTTTTAAATGTAAATTTTTCAAAGCTGTGAGTAACCTTTTATCCTGCTATATCACGGAAATTTTTGTGTAAAACATCCCCTCATCTGTGAGTAGATAACTGCATTATGGTTTATTAAAATAATATCAACAGTTTATAGAGTAAAACCTCTAAAGCACAACAGTCTGAATATTAAAACTGTTATTTTCTCAGTTTTAAAGAGCTAATGTTTCAAACAATTGAAAATTTTTATTCTAGGAAAGTTAACACTTCCTGCTATCTCTGATGACCAATCTCTGATACAAAAACCAGACACTGTTTCTCGGAGAACTAGTAATGTGAGCCTGATGTCTGTGGTGAACATGGGCTCTGAGCACCATCAATTAAGGATTTGCAAAGAATGCAATATATTATTACGAAGGCATGATAAAATGGTTGAGCTGAAAAATCATCGCCCTGTAATCGTTCAAATATATGAGGTATGATAACACATGATAATCAGATCATTGAGGAATTGAATTTTATTATTTTTAGTTTCAAAAAGTGTGACAATTTCTTTCAATATGTAATTATAAAAGGTAGTTGTATATATAATTTCTGCAAAAAAATGTACACATGTTCAAAAAATGGTGCTGTGTCGTAATTTGTAACCAATGAAATGCTATTTTGCGTTGTGATGCTATGGTTTTCCTCTGTTTGCTTCTACGTGTTGCACCATGTGTTAGGCTCCATGAGAGCTGTGAAAAATCACTTTTTGCTTTCCTATTAAAACATTAATTAATTTTACTTTAACTTCCAGTCTATTTAAGTCAAGCTTATAATTACACCTACGTATCTTATTTTCTTGTAATGTCTTCTCTATTTATATGTATAGATTTTGCTATCTAAGTTGTTCAGGTTAAAGGTATATTTTTATTTTCTAGAGATTAAGAGAATATATGTGTGAAGTGGAAAAACTAGTACCAGTTTACATGGAGATGATTGAATCATTAAAGTAAGCACAATATTTTTCTTGTTGCTTCAGATTTATAATTTATGAAATGAAAATTAAGATAAGTTTAAGAGAAATGATGAAATTATATTCAAACCACTAAATCCTCATATAATCTTTTTTAAACTATAAAAAATTGATTTAGATGTGAAGGGAACTTTACAGTTTATATTACATTTTCTCTAAATTTTAAATCAAATGCATTCAACATTATACAGTACATGATCTAGAATTTCATGTTTATAAAGTATGCTATTAAACCTCAGAAGAAAAAGTATGTAAATACCTATTCACACACACAATCCCCTCTAAAATTCCCTTTCAAAAGTGAGCAGTGGCTCTTGCAAACTGGATTGCATAAGTGTCTTGAACAGCTATCAAAATGAGTTACTACTTAAAGTTTTTATTTTGATCATCTGTCAATCCTGGTTTTGAGTGTTGAATTTAAAGTCATAATTTATCCAATATTGACAAATACTTAATTTTGCATAGAAAATGGCCTAAAATAAAGATATGCTAATAAGTATAAAACAATTATCCCAAACTCCAGTAAATGCCATAAAAATGCTTTTAAAAGGAAAAGGCCCCAAATTTATAAAATGGCAAAATTGCATATAGGGTAAACAAGACAGTTATTGACACCCATAAGGCAATATTTATACGATAAATTCATGGAAAAAAATAGTTCAATCAAGTTGAAATTCATTGTAACTTTTCCTGAATTACTGTACTTTAAACAGAATAAAGGGTTTCGTACAAAAAAATTATCCCTGGAAGGTATTTTGCAATATATTGAGATTAAATAGTGCAAAATCGGTTATTGACACCCTATGGATGATTAATTGACATCCCTTTATTATTTGTTTATTTTTGCAGTATAAATGGGCTTATGCAAAAGAAACTATGGCTAATCTATCTTATAAAACATGCTCATGCTCTTTTCTTAGCAAAAACAGAGAAAAACGTCCTCTTAACTAGTCCCTTGATTGTATACTTGAATACGGTTATATTACCTTTCTTGATGTTTACAGTTTGAAAATCTTTTAACACAGCTGACATCTATGATTCACAAGGAATTTTCCCGCCCTTATTTAAAACTGAACATTGACATGAAAGCTTATTTTTTAAAATTAAAGATTAGGGTGTCAATAACTGTCCGAGGTGTCAATAACTCGTTTACCCTATCATGCTGTAAGTTATGGATTTAATTTTTATATTCTTGTTTTACAACAATTGATAAAATACAATGTTTAATGTAGAGCTTAATTGATAAAATATATGGCACTAGCACAAAAAATTAATCTATACAGTAATTTCTTTCATGAGGTCAAAAGCTAAATAAACATTGATAAGAAAATGTCATCACTACAAAGATTCTTTTCAGTTTTTATTAGTTTCATGATTTGTATGAAATTACTATATTACTATTCCAGAGTTAACAGAGAGTGCCCCCAATTGCAACTCATGCTCCACTCCTTTTTCTGTTTATCATTTTAATTGTTGTCCTGTCTGTAATTGTCTCAAATTGTTTAAAAGTACAATTTTGAATCTGCAAGATCTGGTTGGGGAAAATCCCCATTCAAACCCTTTCACATTTTTACGTTCAGTTGGTTTTTTTTAAATCTAAATTTTTTCAAATTCTTTTTATAATTCAATCCTTAAATTTCACTCTTTTTCAAAATTTTATGCATATGTAAATTAAATTTTTTATTAGTTATGCTGCAGATGATGATGGTCGTTTTATCATCTGAGTATTGTTTGAATATTTTTATTCTCATTTACACATTTTTCATGTTTTAAATCATCCTTTTATATTTGACTTAATTTTTAAATATTTTATACTTTTGGGGGTCATATTATGTTTTGTGCTTGGTGCAGCTTGTCCACTTTTGGGCCTTGTGCCATAAAACCCAAACATCCTATCCAGAATTAACAAATAAATTTGTCTGTCTTTTCTGATTTATATCTTACAGGAGTAGGTCAGACTAAATATTGCCTTAAAAATATTATTGTTTACAATAACTATTTTGTTTAGGAGTCGCTGTAGCTCAGTGGGTTCATGCTAGCAACCTGCATGTTGTAGGTGGCACAGGTTCGATTCCTGTTGGGTGACAAGAAGCTTGTATTGCCTTCATCCCACAGTTGCTATCACTACTGAAACCAGTAGTCAAATTGATTGAACTTAATTGACCATTGATAGCTATTCCTGGAATGGTTAATCCATTTAAATCAAGACAATGCCAAATAGTTAATTTTTTAAAATTGAATTATGGCTCAAAGGTAATTTTAGTGGAACTATAAATTAACTTATTTTTTCGCTATAGGTTTGTGAAAGTTCTTAAAAAGTACGTTTTAATTTGTTGAACATACACTGCTGCTTAAATATTGTACAACTATAAAATTTTGGATGATCAAGTTTTGTTTTTCCAATAAAGTTGTGAAATTTCACAAGTATTGCTAATTTTATTTGAAAACACTCAAATAATGTCAAATCCAAATTCGTGTTTATAACTTAACATTTGCTGACATTTTCAAATAAAGGTCTGAGTGATGAACATATTTTTGCTTGCATTCAAATAGATTAATGCACACAATTTATGCCAATGTCTTGATATGGAATAAATTGTTAAAAAATTGAATTTGATAACTTCATCATTTATTACTTGATAAATCTACTTAATGTTTAATTGTGTATTATGGCAATTTTAAGTTTCAATATATTTTTATTTTCAAAACCATGTGAATGAAAATGTTTTTTTTTTTATTTCTAAAAGTTCTGGTGAAACAGATTATCAATTACATGATGTTCAAGAGCTTAAAATGAAAATAACTAAAATGGCTGAGAGAATTGATAATCACAGGTAAATATATTTCATTTTGTATTTATAAAGCTGTAGATATTAGCTTGAAACATTTAAAATGATCATTATTAAACTATTGTGATTATGGCACCTTGAGGAAAAAAATTGAATTATTTAATTTAGAGGAAAAGGACGAGATCCCTGAATACTTAAAACTAGACTTTAAATTTGCCCAACTACCTTTATTTAAAATTTGAGTTGAAGAAAAAGAAACAACATAAAATCACAATTTATATTCTTAAATGAAAAGGAATTACTAGGAAATACCAAATATATTCTTTTAATAAGCATTTTTAACAAAAAGTATTTTGTTTTTATAAGCAGTTTTCTCTGCTTTATAATTTCTGTTTAAATTTCCACCGCAACTTTCCTAGAAGTTGCCGGGCATTTCATTATGGCCTTCATTACCTTCTCGATATTTGGCATGCTTTTAACTTGCCTTTGTATCGGCCACATGTTTTATTAGGAGAGTGCCCCTATGTGTAACACATGTGTGGTTCCTTTTACTGTTTGCCATATTAATTAATTTTGTCCAGTTTTTAATAATCATCATTGGAACTTATTTAGTAATCCAATTTTAAACTTGCAATATTTGATGGGAGAAAAACCTCATCCAAATCTATTTAAATTTTTATACTACATTGGCTTTTTAAACTTCATATAAAGGTTTCTATCTGATACCTTTTAACCACATTTCATCTCTTATATATAGTACTGTCGACATAAAACTTATTATTTTTACAATTTTAAATTAGTATTTTAATCTTAGTTGTCTTATGTAGTGTACCTACATCATCTCAAACCTAACTTTTATTGGCCTGACTATTACTCTAAGTATTTTAACTGATTATTGCATTGCATTCTGTCTTGTGTTTGGCAAAGCCTATCCTTTTTTTGGATTTTGCACCATAAAACTCAATCAATCAACCTAGAAGTTGCAGTACCCTATTGTTTTTTCTAATTTTGAGGAACATTAGACACTAAATTTTTTTGCAATGATTCTGTATTGCTTGTGATTTCTATTTAAAAATTAATTTTATTCCTTTATCTCACAGCAAACGAATATTAAAACTGGAGTCATCTGAAGAAGAAACAAGCAGTCACTCTACCCATCTCCATAGTGGGATCCGAATGGCAGCATCGCAGTTCCTGAGAAACATGGTTCTCGGAATTCCTACTGCACCAACAGAACAGGAGATAGCCAGATACCAGAGCTTGCGGCTGGACCAGGTGCATCGCAGAATACAACAGGAGAAGGAAGCTGAGATGCTTCAAAATCTAAAAGAAAGCAGTAAAAGCCCTTCACCTATAAAATCTCCAGTGAAGCAAGTGGTGGAGCCGGTATCTCCCGACACAGGCTGGTGCGTTAGTACTGATTCTGTAAATCCCGAGGACGAACCAATGGTACAGCAGATTAATATTATACATAATTACATTATTCAAGCAAGACAAGATCATAAATATGATGAAGTGAAGATGCTTGAGAATAATTTAAAAGATCTATGCTCAGAATATTCAAGACTGAAAGGGCAAAACTAGTGATTGTTAAAACTTTAGTGTACAGATTTTTGTATGTGTATTGCAAAAAATTTTTACTGCAAACATGGACTTCCTTGCATTGCATGAAGATATAGTATTCAGTGTTTGTATATGAATGTGATATTTAAGTGTTCTTTGTGTGTAAAAATCACAATTTGGAATTTAAGTTTATCTGAGTACTACAAAAAGAAAAGCTAATCACTAATACTTAGGCTGTATCTTTAAAACACCAACACAGAATGCTCTCTAAAAGAAATGTGAAAATTAGCTTGTCATTTATTCTTATAATTTTTTAATGCATTATGTCACTAAGAACAATTCTAAAAATTAATAGCTGTCAATACAAATTACATTAGATTTTCTTAAATAAGGACTTATGATTTGGATTCTTAAAACTTCTGAATTGATATACCTAATGTACCGAGACCTCCATTTAGAATTCTCAAGACTATTTGATACTTGCATATACATATTTATATATATTGAATTTTGCTGTTTAACCGAAGTGTTAACACATTGAAGCTTTTATACCAATCACTAGGTTATTTAAGTTGTTACTGCTATTATTGAATTGTCAGTTTTGTTCATATTGACTTAGTGAGATTGCTAAATGCTATCATTTTGTCGCATTAAGCAGTTGACTTTGAATATTTTCAATGACATTTTTACTGATTACATTCCTTTTTTAATTTGTATAATTTACCAAGTTTTATAAATTTTGTTCTATTTTCAAGTTTTCCTGACTTGATTTAATATACAAAGCAGCCAGCCAGTATTAACCAAGTTGTTTTATACTTTAAAGGGTCTTGTGTAATCAATTGGATATTATTTCATAAGTCAAAATCAAGAACTTTTACGTATGAAATCCTGTTTATAGTAAACATTAAATGGATTGTTTAATTGCATTTGTAATTACTTTAACATTTTATTTTTTATATAAAAAAATTCAATACTAACATTCTTAAAATATTTTTCAAAGTAGATTCGAATCTTAGCCACTTAGAGATGATCCATTTACTAAATTTGTATGTTTGTATAAAACTATAATATAAAATTTGCTATGTAAATTTGTGACTTTGTAATGGTAAAGTAACAATCAGGTACTGATAATTACTACTCAAAATCTGTATTTCTATTTTAATTGCACCATGTGCCCCTTTCAGCTTTGAAAATGTTAGTACCTGCTTGATACCTTATTTGACGATCAAATCATGTGAATTTCCTTACAGAATTTTTTCTAGAATAGAAGGAAAGACAGCACCTCTGCTATAGCATACTTCAAATGTACATACGAATTAAATTAAATAAATCCCAGAATTAAATTACTTCACTGATATCAAATTAAGTAAAGCTTAGTGATTAGAAAGCTTGCCTTTATAAAAATAAATGACTTGCAATTATTAGTAATGTATAAAATGAATTAAAAACTAAATTAAATTTGTGTGCTATATAGGTTACACCTTATTGAAAACAAAATATTTTAGAAATAATTTTTAATGCAAGATGAATGGATCAAATTAAATTCTTTTGAAACAACTAAAAAATTACTTGAATCCTTGAAAATATACAATATAATACATATTCAATATTTATATATTCAAGCCATGTATTAAAAACAATAGGACATTATTTTGCCTTGATTTTGGACATTTTTAGCAGCACCCAACAATAGGCAAGAGGAAACGAATATTATTTTATGGATAAAAACATAAGTAAAGCTTACTTTAAATATCAGTGTTTATCTTGTTCAAATGTACCTACAAATGAGCAATTACCTATTGCATTAATTCGAAACAAGGATTAATGCAGCAATGAAATTTGAAGTGTTTCCATTGTGTTATTCTGCTTTACATAGTATAAAATTAATAAAAAGGCAATATTCTAAGTTTACACATAATATAGTAAATGTTCTAAAATTGACAATTTGGTTACTTTTTACTGTTGGAATTTAAATTATTTAATTGAGATTGCAAGCATAAAACGTGTAATTGTAATTTCTTCTGTATTTAGTATTAAGTTTTGTTTTAAAAATGTATTTGGTTAGCACAAAATTGAAAATTTTTTATTGTTGGATTATTGAGAATATTGTTTATTTATCTTTTCAAGTATTATATTACTACTGAGTTATTTATTTTTTATGAACCATAAAATTTTGTGGTCTGAAGATGTTAGTTCAAAGTATCAGCATTTTGTAAAAATGTTTTAGAGATTAAAATGATAAAAATAAACTATTTTTGAGTAGTTTTTTTAATCTAAAAGTACAACTATTCTTATTAAAAATGAAACTATTACAAGAAATTTTTAATCTACTTGAAATTGTAGCAATATAGTTGATTGTATAGCAGATTTTCAAACTGCCATGGCTTTCCCATTTAGAGGCCACATGTTCAATTCCAGATGACAAACATCCATGCCTTACCCTGGATTTGAACCAAAACCAAGCCAGCACCATGACCCATTGGTCGGCAGATTTAGTCAATAAAATTGAGGAAAATTAGGTTCCTAGGAACTATATTTTCTCATTACCCTAGTTAGGAAGCTTGGTTAAACATAATTTTATCCAACAGGCAACCAAACCTACAAGTTTTGATTCCTTTTACACCTCTTGTATGAGGCAGTTTCAGCAATGGTGGTCACGTTTTTTTCAGATTGTGATTAAAACATTGAAAAAGATGTGAATCTGTTTCCACAAATGTGCCCTAATAATTCAAAAACTCAAAATTGTAATTTTGTTTAAAGGTTATTTTAAAAATGCATATTAATTTTTTTCAGTTTAAGTAAAGGGATCAGTTTGAAAAACATACTACAAAGTGGACTATTTAAGGAACATGACTAATTCATAAATATTTTTTTGCAGAATCTTGAAACCTTGAGTATTTAACATTGAATACAAAATCCTACTTTACCAAATTTTTTCCAAGCCTAGAAAATCCTTTCACTTCTCTTGGCACAATAATCACCAGGGACTGGATTTTGTTGCCCTAGGCTTTATAGGCCAAATTTTTGATTTGGCCCAGAAATTAAAAAAATCAAATTATATTTATTGTTTATTCTTTTAATTGGTAATTTGTTGATTTATTTAAAAGCTCCATCGAAATACAATTAAGAGATTAAAGTTATAATTTTTAGTCTTTGGCTTCATGCATTTTTCTTAAATTTGTTTGGCAAGAAAATAAAAATTAATTAAATGTTTAGGTCATTTTGTATAGGGGTATTTAAAAATTTTTTGAGTTGAATGCATTTTTTCTAGCAATTTTTGAGTCAAAAATCCTAGCTTATTCATACAATATGACATAATAAATATTTGGGAAGCATAAATATTCAGGTTTCCAAAATACTTCCTCTACATACTTTCTTAAAAGTCTAAATGCATTTTGTTCATTTTACAAGTTTACTTAAAACTTTATCTGCTATAAGCTGATATACATAAACTTTTCCAACTCATGGACAGCCAGCCTATAAATTGGGTTTTCGTCACTTCTGCTTTTAATTACTTGGTCTCACTGATCTATATATCCATTAAATTCACAAGTGGAACTTAAATATCAAAATAGAAAAATAAAATTTTAAATGGGGAATTGAAAGAACTGCCTTCCCCAAAAGATAAAGCATCTCTTAAGCAGTCAACTGGTACAGCCCTACCAGAAGAGCATAAGTACTCGAATTTTATACATAGATTTTCTTCCAAACAATACATTATACAAGATAGATTCTTTGTTATTCTAAATTTCGGAAAATGAATGACAGTGAGGCTCAAAAGTTTATTGCTTTTTATAAAAACCACAAATTAACAAATCACTATATATACATATTATTTACAATCAAATAACTCAAATTCTTTATAATAATATACTGATATAAATGAAGCAATTGCTTCCAAACTAAGCAAAAGACAATAAGATATTTTCAACACAAGAAATTTTTTAAATTAAATTTTATCATCAATATAATTTATTTCACAAATGCAATAATTACATGAGCATTCTTTGAATTAAGAATATAAGGTGTAATTTAAAAAGAATATTTGACGAAGTTTAATAATTGTGAAAACAAAAGATACTAAGTCAAACTTAGTTTAATTATTAATTTCTTATCTGGGAAAAGTTTGGGAACAACTTGTATAGGAAATAATGAAATGAAATTGACATGACACTTCTAATTCATTAGTCATCAACGTATTCAAATATGAATTCACCAATACAACACTCACAAGTTTGCATGCACATGAATCAGCTCAGGTAATCCAAACTTGCTCTGGCTCTTTCCATTTCATGTAAAAATGCATAAAACTCAGAGAGCTGAAGTTCTGGAAGGTAAAATGATACTTTTACATTCATTGCTTGAACAGAAACATTAATTTTAGCATTTAATGAAACAATAATATTGTCTATTTGTTACAGATTGTTTATCAATATATAACTTTAGACTTAACTTTAACTTAATGCACAATAATAATGATTTTGTACTGCTGAGTACCTGGAGTACTTACCTTAACGATATTCAAGTTAGGCATTAAGGATCAAATAATTTATAAAGGGAAATTAAAATAATACTAATTCAGTAAATGATAAGAGGTAATTTGGTACAGGTAGAACAAATAAGAAAACGATCTTACCAAAACAAACTGTTTTAGTTCTCCCATTTCCTTGATCCACTTCCAATTTTATCTGTAGGAAAACATTTCCAACGGAATTGAGCTGACTACTGGCTGATGAAACTAAAAATACATTTTAGAGTTAATGTGTATATCAATATCGATTATAAAAGGATTTAAATAATGCATGAAAAATGAGTAATGACACTGCCATCAATTAATAAAATATATAATATATAGATAGAAATATAAATTAAGAATATAAATAGAAATTTCAGTTCAGATGCTATATGAAGGGTCATCTAGTCTAAAATAATTCTCTTCATAACTAAACAGAACAAATAAATACCCTGTAGTATAAAGTAACTAACAAAATTTGATTTACAAAAAGTATCAATGATCCACATTAAAAGTAACTACAAAAATACAATACTACAATTATGCAGTCTTTGGGAAGAAAACAAACCATTACTTTTATTTCAAGCATTATTCATAGTAGAGCAAATTCAAAGATATCATTCAATAGGGAATAAAGTCATCTTCAAATGAAAAAAAATTGCATAAGGGGACGTCTTCATATCATATTTTGCATAAACAAAGTTTCCACTGAAAACATCATGTTTTGATGGCTTAATCAGATTCTGAACCGTTAAATTAGTCTAAGTATGAAATTTCATAACTTTACTATCTTTATAACCGGAGATATGCTAAAGTTGCTGTCAATTTCAGGGATCACTTCCACATTGAAAATAGCTATTCGTAGATCGAGATTAAGTTATAGCTACCCGAATTTCAAATTTAAACAGTATTTCTAATGTATTTGTCAGCACATGCAAACGATCTGAGAATTATTATATTTATTATGCAAATGAAAGCGATTCGAGAATTACATTATTATATTTATTATGCAAGTGCAAACAATCCGAAAATTATTATCCGAGGTTTGTCAGATGTTTTTTAAACTTTCAATTGTTCCCTAAAATCGGCATGAGGAAAATTTAATGTAAAGCAAAAACTAACCATTGGAATGAGCTGAAATTTGGCAAGGTCATATTAGAAGTCCTTCTGAATCGATTCCCATCAAAACATAGTAAAGTTCCAATTCATAATTTATTCAAACATTAATTTAATTATTATTGCATACTAAAAACTATTTTTAAAATAAAATATTAAGTGAATTTTGTATGGGTTGTTTAACAGTAACATGGTACAAGATATCAGCGCTATAGAAATATTATTTAGAAAGACATCTGCAAGTCTAAGAAACTGATTTAACATTAGGAACTCCAATCTTTCTGTACTCATAACTTCGAAACGGTAAGACCCAATGACATGAAATTTGGTATCTAAAGTTAAATTTTAATATAGATTTGAAATTGTGTCCCAAAATAAGTGCGGTTCGTTTTTTTCCATGACTGTACAATGAAATACTGTTGAATTAAAAAGTAATTCTTTCAGTGTTTTATCGACTTTAAATAAAAATTTAGAGAACCTTACCTCCAAATTTCCATTCCATGTCAACTAGTGGATTTATAGGTATTGAATCAGCAGCTGTAGTAAGCACCAAAGATGAATTTACTTTGTCCCACTAAAAAGATAATAATTAGTAAGTAACATTTTATTAATTTAAATTAAGTGTCAGCAGAAATTAATAAAAAAGCACATCATACCTGTTTAGAAAATACATCTATTTGGTCTTCACTCATTCCTACCAAAACATAGAAAAATTTTATTAAACAGATATTTTAAAATGAAAAACATTAAAATCATAAATACACTAGAGAAAAACAATCAAATGAATAATATTGAGATATTGATTATAAAGCTACATAAGACATCTGCTTCTATTGATAAAATATAAATCAGTTTACCAAGCATGTATTGATGGAGCATAAACACTGTTACTTTTTGCACCACATATTACTTTTTAATTTTGTGGAAATAATGTAATGAATTAATTTTGATGAATTAAACAGTGCAACACAATATTAATTTAAATAAGTTCCTGAAAATGTAATATTTTATCCATTATCCATGCCTGTAATTTATCAGTAATTAATTTTTGCAATATTTGTAATATGCAATTTACCCTAAAGAGGAAATCTGGTTAATGACAGATAGTCTCAGTACATTAGAACACTTGGAAACTTTCTTTGCAGTGGAGGATCATACCTCCATTGTGATAATAGGAGCACTCAAGACATTTTTCAGTACATTTGATGTGGGCTCCTTTTCATGGGGATACTGGGTAAAGAAATGGTGGACAGAATTGCTACGGTATCTGTAACTTAAATTTGCTAGAGAAATTCACCTTTGAAGAAATAGCCAACTTCAAGTTATGTACAGAAACAGACAGCGTTATCAAGATTTAGAACTAGTCACACCAAAGCTATGAAATATGCGGAAGGAAATAAGATTTACCGACTGTCACCAATGTCAGAGTAACAGCATGGCTAGTTCTGACCATGTTCTGCTGCATTTGGTGGTGTCATGGATGGGCATTCATGATACAAGACTTCTTTTGAACATTTTTCATTGAACTTATCTAATTTTGATCCCAGGATAAAAATAAACATCTCAATATTCTTAAACCTTAATTTTAATGCAAAAACCATCCATATTCTACAAATGATATGCTCATGACATCAAATTTTAGAATGAAATTGTTGTTTCATAATTGTTAAATGGAAAATTTAGACGAAGAAACAATTCATAAACTTTAAAGAACAAAATGTAGCTTAAATTCTGAGGAATGAAATATTTTCTCATAGTTATTAGCACTGTGTTGAAATGTTGTGACAGATCGCATTGTGACATATTACTCAGAAAGTTGGATAAAATTTTGTCAACAAAGCAGTAATAGAACAGGAAATATGCAAGTACGAAGACTTAGTTTATGTCACATCTTGTGTGTTAATATTCTCATTGACATCTTGTCTTACTTTTCTGTTATATCACTATAGTTAAGATTAAGGTCATATAAATAATCTGAAAGTAAAATTTCTGATAAAACACTGCCTAATATCAGGATATGCTTGTTTGTTTTATACAATTTTACAAATGTGTAATTATGTTTCATTAAATTTCACAACATTTATTTAATGAATAATTGAGTTTAGGACAATATATTCATATTAACAGAAACTAATTTAAAGACAACAAAAATGGTTAATCTCAAGTGTGAATGTTGAAACTGAAAGCAATCTCTTTAAAAGCTCCATTTGACTTTCAGGACAGCCAAAATGTTTATGATGCTTAAAGTTAAATTATTTTATCTAGGCGATTAAAATTGAGTATTTTATTGTACTTTAAAAAGAATTAGCAAGTAAAGAAGTACTTTAAAAAGGATTAGCAAGTAAAGAAATATTTTAATATTAAATTAACAAAAGTTATATTTAGAAGATAAAATTCTCGTATACCAAGTGATTACAAGGAGTATGAAATGCTAGTTTCTATTGATAGGAAAGGAAATTCTGTAAAATATAACTTTATAGTACTAAGTATATGTTAACATATATACAAATAACTGGTAACATAAGTGCTGTAAAGGAAATGCAGTTAAGCAGACAAGGAACAAATAACTGTTAAAAAATTCCATCTCACTCAAAGACAATAAAAATAAAACAAAGCTAACCTAAATTTAAAAGCTCATCATGTACTTGAGGCATAGGCTTCTGTTTTCTCCCAGCATCTGAAGAAATACACATTTTAATACAAGTTGTTTTCATAAGTTAATTTTTGTAAGACTTCTCCAGATAAAAAATAATACTGTAAATATTAACAATTTTAATCTTAAAAGGCAAACATTATGTAGGAAAAGGCTACCAAAAAGTATTACATTATAAAAAAGTATTACCTAATGTATTTAAATATAGCATATTTAAATACATTAGGCATACTTAAATGATTTAGACAATATAGGAGAAATTCGATAATTGCTCCAATATAACTTTAAAAACAAAACTTATAGTGTCTTTTAAGTTCAATTTAATTATTTTGTAACTAAATTCATAGCAAAATTGTGGTTCTTTTATCTTAACACTAATTAAACAAATTTTAACAAAACCTGGTATTAACGACTTTTAGTTTATGATAAAGTTTATAACATTAATATAAATGTAAAGAAACAGACAAGATACATTTGCACATGGGCAAGATGCACATGAGTTATTTTGTGATCTTTCAATTGAACAATTATTTTATATTTTTATTAGTGTTACAAGTTTATTCATATTCATTTCTTTCAACGTAATTTTTTCACTAAATTACAAGCAATTTTCATTTGAAGACTACAGCCTCTTGAACAACATTTGTTTTACTAAATAATTATACATATCATTCTGTATTTGCCAAATTATTTGAAAACATCTGGAGTGAGGCAGATAGAGCATCAGCATATTTTAAAAACCTTAAATATTTGAGAACTTTCATAAGATCAAGTCAAATGCAAATTTCTTAAAAATTCTTTGTTATTTTTATCATTATTTATATATGCAATTTCAGTTGCAGATATGTGGGGTTTGAGTCGGTGCCTAGGCAATTATTACACATTCATGGACAAACAAACATTTAATTAAGACAAATAGGACAGACAATACAATCCAGGAGAATGGGACAGATAAAAGAATTCAGGAGAATGAGTCAAAATCCTCGTGCTCTCCAAACACCCATTACACACTTCTTGTACTCACAACTCTACTGATGTCAGTACAAGAGTTTTTTTAATGGCTCATAGCGCCCTCTAGTGGCCACTCTTGGATTTCCACATATATACAACAGAAATTGTACAAAAGTTATTGCTAAGTGATGTAATTAGCAAAGAAAATCACCTTGTACAGCAAAAATATTCAATAACACAGTCGTTATAGGAGCAAATATATTAGACATTTCATTTTTATTTTTCCAATTAGCTAGGAGTTTTACTAACACATTGTGACGTTCTCCGTCCAACACGTGGAGGAACGTTGACCGGAAGGAACCATTGGGTCCCCGAGGGATGAGAGTGGTGTGCCCTTGAACGATCATCCGGGCCAGAGGAGAAGAAAAGGGAGAACTGGGAGGGGAAAAGAGAGACTGACCGGCAGATGCAGAAGCGTACAAATGTGCGAGGGTCCTTTCGCTGTAAATGTGTGAGATTTGCTGTAATATCTATTTTAATAAAATGTAAATAAATTACTTAACCAAGAACCCCATGCAGAAACGTCACTCGTTGGTAATCTATACATGTATATGGATATGAAAATCCATTGAAGTTCTCCAGCATATTGGAAAGCCAGCAAAGTCTCAACACACATCAAGTATAATTTAAATTTTAAAAATCCAAAATATTCATATTTTCTATTCTGCAGTTGAGATTGAATAATATCAATCATGAGTCAAAACCTACGTTTAAAAATTTGGGAATCATGCATATTTTATTATTAAAAACAATTCCAATAAATTTTTAAAGTATCCAATTTGGATCTTTCACATGATAAGAAACTTATGATTTATTTGAACATTCTTGTACTATGTGTTTAATCAGTTCATAGAACTTAAAAAGGAATTATCAAACAATGCATTATACGAGGGAGGACTTAAAAAAGAAACCTGGCAGAATTTATAAAAATCATTTATTTTTACAAGTTCATACTTTAGTCACCCTCAAAGTACTCTCCATTTGTCTCAATACAATGGTCAATACGTTTCTTCCACTTCTAGAAGCAGTTCGTAAACTCCGTCAAAGAGTTGCTTCTCAAAGCTTGTGTCGTCTTTCGTTTAACCTTATCCCAATCCACAAAACCTTTTCCTTAAGGTCCTTTTTCATCATTGGGAACAAAAATAGTAGCACTGAGTGAGATCGGGTGAATAGGGGAGTGTGGGGAAGTGGGGTCATGGCGTTTTTGGCCAAAAACTGCTTGACGAGCAAAGAGGTGCGTGCAGGTGCGTTGCCATGGTGGAACCACCACACCTCACATTTCGGGTCATTTTCGTCAAATAGCATCTTGCAAACACTTTAAAACTTCTAAGTAAAACACCTGGTTAACAGTCTGACCCAGTGGAATGAACTCTGAGTGGCCGCCGCCTCTGCTGTAACGTAGTAGGCCGAGTGAAGTGCCAATAAACACAACAAAACAGCCCAAATTACAAAACAAACTTACATTTATTTTACGATATCGATATGTACACTATTTTACAATAGGGATGTGTCCCTAGGTCATGGGCGCTGCAAAACAGGCACAAATGGATCTCCTCAATGGCCATGGCCCCCAAACCGAGAACCACAAAAAATAAGATCGAGCTTTCCAACAGTTCTCTTTTTGTCGCCAGATTTTTCAGGAAAAACAGTCGAATCACCTACACCTCTAAAAACTATCTGGATGGCTGTGACAGATGCTTCGGGAATTTTCAACTGGAGTCTTTTTACACAATCTGATACTGCACTGCTAGGGACGTTACAGTTCCTCCCTCCTTGGGAAAAACGTTTCTCGCAGATGAAAAGTTTCTTTCATCAAAACAACAGACTGTCAGTTTTCACACTTGAGAACATGATGATAATGTCATATTTAAGGTTAGATATATCAAATCCATATCCTGGAGTTGTGACTTTTGGCAAAAAGTTAACCATTTCACACAAATTTCTACTAAAAATTAACCTAAGTAAAGAACATTAAAGGCAGTAAATTTTATATCCAAATTTAATTAAATTATAATTTAGACTATAGTGCAGTTACTTGTAAGGGATATACATACATAATCAGTTGTTGAATCATTTATATTTTAAAACTCATATTTTTCATCACTAAAACATAGCATATTTCAACACATTGAAATCAAATTTTTTCTAGCAATCAGCAATCTACAATTGATATAGCAGATTTAAAAATGAACATTTAGTATAACCCTTGAATCAACACAATACAGACAATTACTTCTATAATTCAAATGAATTACTAAAACACAATAACCATTTCATATAGTACAATCAATTAGAAAAATAGTCATAATTCACAATTAGAACCATCTCATATAGCATAATCATATTTCATAAGCAATCACATTTGCCATATAGCATAATTATAACTCATACTCATTTATTCACTATCAAAACCATGTCATATAGTATACTTTCCGAAACAACTAAATCACAGCACATGAAGCATGGTAAAATTGATTTCCATTATCCATATATCAGACATTTTAAACGATGACAATCCTACTGTACACAAATATCATGTGCATATCACTAAAAAACTGATATATTTGTTTTGGGTTCAACTGACCTTTTAATTGACCTTGCTTGAAATCATGTTTATACAAATTCAAGTCTGTAAGAAAATTCTACATATAACTACCACAATCCAATATAATTAACCTATAATTATGGTAACCATTTGAAGCTGTTTTTCGTTCAAATTACTGCATTTTCAAAGCACGAGTCTTATATTTGAGTTTCCTCAATTTCATCAACCCTAATTATTGATAACTTTTCGATTAAATCAATCAAAAATAGTTTTTTATTAATGAACAAGCCTGGTCCTTTTCTTAAAGTAGGGTTTCAGGATATCTTGTTTTCCGTGCAGAAGTTCTGTGGGTGAAAAACCTAAACGATTAAATATTTTTAACAGGGTTCCGGTAACAGAAACTGAACTTATGCCACTCATACGAATAACCTCCAGATTCCTCCCTGTTTTATTCATGATCGTTATTAAAAAGAGTAATGTTTTTCACATTCACTTTTATGAAATGGAACAATTGCATCGGTGTTCAATTCTGAAACTGTTTCGTTCATCACAGGAATATTTTTCATGGGAACGCTCTTTTGCTCATTAAGTTTTACTGATTTCGGATGTTGGTTACACTCCTTAATGCAATTTTCCATCCCATTATCCCACTCTGGACAGATAAAATATCTTGATATATCTTCAAACCTAGTAACCCCCAAGTGTGAGGAAGTTTCCTCATGACCCAGTACATTTATTTTTGACCCATTATCTTCAGGCACAACGAACATTTCACTTTCATTCTTCAAATCGTCTCTCTGGCATTGAATTAGCAACTCGTTTTTTATGCTATAATTATCTTTGGGAGCGAATCCTCGAGAATGTCCCCTGACCCATTCAAAACAGGGTCATAAATTTCTCGCAAAGTCTCACTGCTTTTCTGAAATTTAACAAGGTCTACCGGCTCTAGCTTCGGTAAACTCTAGCTCCTCCGTTATCAGTTCCCCCTTCAGTAATTTGATATTTCCGATTTCTTTATATGATCATATCTCTAAAATGTCCCCACCTGTGATTCCTTGGACACCGTCCATTCCTACACTCGACCCCTTCTGAAGTTCTGCAATTCCTTTTTCATCTTTACTCCCCTCGGTTTCCCTCACTTTGGGTGGGCTGCTAGTGTCATCTGCTATCTTTTGGGAACTCATCTGGTCAGCTTTGGCTAAGTGGGGAAGTGGAAATTCCATATTACGTTTACCCATAACTTTAATTCCTAATATTTCCAATTCATACTCTTTCCCTTTTCAATGATTTCCGTTTTCTTTCCCATTCCATTTTTCTCCTCTTCAATTCTACTGGTAATTATATTCTCCAGTTTTCTTTCCCATTCCATTTTTTCCTTTTCTTTTTTCTCCTCTTCCCAATTCTACTGGTAATTATATTCTCCAGTAATCCCTCTATTGATTCTTCCTCATATTCTGGACTACTCAATATTAGATATTCTAAGGCCTTCCTACTTAGGCAACATTCTTTCCCATTTCATATGCTACTATGTACAAATCAACTTTCTTCCCTTTTCTTAAAAATGGAGTGGGTGGAAATTCTCCATGGCAATTACGCATAATTTTAATTCTTAACCTTTCCAATTCCAATTATTTTCATTTTCTTTCCCATTCCATTTCTTTTTTTCCCCTCCTCTTCAACTCTACTGGTAATTAGTCTCCAGTAAGTCTAAGTTGGCTAATATCGATATTGAATGTTTTTAATCAATACAAATATTTAGCCTCTTTTGTTCATTTCGTTTTGGCAACATGCTAAAAAAGAATTAATGCTTGTAAAAGGCTCAAAAGGTTTGTTTACTTGCTGCGAGATATGGAATAAAGAAGATCCAGAATAACTTGTGCATTTTTTTAATTTACTTTATAAAGAGTAAAACATTTTTGTTTTCTCCTCAAGAATACAATAGCAAACCGACATTTTGGTGACCCGGACGTGATCTGAACATGCAACCTTCTGATCTGGAGTCATTTTGGCAACATGCTAAAGCCCTCTATGAATTTTCTTGTATTCTGGACTATTCAATATTAGATTTTCTAAGTCTGTATAACTTAGGTCCTTTGTAAATTTCTCTTCCATTTCATACGCTACCATGTACTATCAACTTTCTCCCCCTTAAAAATGCCATTTCGAAAATAAGAGAATATTCCCTATTCTATATTTTAAGTAATACTAACGCAATACAAATACACTCAAAATGCTACGCATCAAAACATATAATTATGTGATGACAAGAGAAGTAAACATTTAAATCCCTTCACAAGCAAATACACTATATTTAAAACCAAACAGTCACAACTCAAAGTTATAGGAAAGGTACTCGCCCCTTTTGGTGATGTAAAAATCTTCAGGACTGCTATTTTCAGATCTTCGCGATCTCAGCTCTACTCTTCCACCGTAACCGCAGCTCTCAGCCCTTTTGTTGACTTGTAGAAATCTCCAAGCACACAACAAACATTGCCTCTCGTTGAAAAAACAGTGAACCAGTGTTCACTAAATGGGACACCAACGCAACTCTCCACTCGAGAGAGCACAACAGGTAAATACGTCCTGTTAACAGGGAAACGGTCTAGACCACTATTTTCCTCTTTACAAATAGTAACGATTGCGAAGAAAAAATCTGCCGTGAGTGATCCCGATTGCAGTTTAAATCCAACCGCTGGCACCAAATTAATTAGTAACTGTAACGTAGTAGGTCGAGTGGTGTGCCAATGAACACAACGAAACAGCCCAAATTACAAAATAAACTTATGTTTATTTTACAATATCGATATGTACAATATTTTACAATAGGGATTTGTATCCCTAGGCAAAACAGGCATAAATGGATATCCTCAACGGCTGTGGCCCCAAAACCAGGAACCACAAAAACAAACCTCTGCTCAGCTTGAGCTTTCCAACAGTTATCTTTTTGTCGTCAGATTTTTCAGGGAAAACAGTTGAATCACCTGCACCTCTAAAAACCAACTGGATTGTAGCGAGATGTTTTGGGAATTTTCGGCAGGAGGTCAGTGGTGTTGATCTCTCATACTGCGCTGTTAGGGACGTTACACTGCAATTAAAAACATAAATCAGCATTGTCTTGATGTTTGATTTCACCTGTCATGCTTTTTGGGGCAAGGTGAACCAGGAGAATTTCACTGATTGGATTGTTGTTTCGTTTCGGGGTCATACCCGTAGCACCAGCTTTCATCGCCTGTAAAAATTCAGACTTTGGAAAAAGTCTGAGTTAATTTCCAATTGTTTTTTCAGTTCACGGCACACATTGAGTCGGGTCTGTTTTTGATCAGCTGCAAGAACACGAGGCACGGATTTGGCTGCAACTCCTCATTTTCTATTCCTTACTTAAAATGCGCTGGCAAGAGGCTGTTTTTGAGGTTGAAGGACGACCTGACCAAGGTTGATCTTCAATTGACATTTCACCCATTTTAAAATGGGCAAACCACTCAAAAATGCATTCTCTTCATAGCACTATCTTTATAAGCTGTCTGTATCATTTCAACCATTTCAGTACTTGATCTTCCCAACATAAAACAAATTTAACTGCAGAACACTGTTCCTGTGTGTCCGCCATCAGCAAAATCAACGAACGCCCAAAACTTGTTTTAGAAAAAAATTCACTCACTTGCTGAAGGTCAACACCTGATGACGCTGCTTGGCAAACCACCAGTTGAGATCCACCAAGCGGCAAAACCCCGTACTACATAAGCCCTACCCACCACAGTATCTGTCCGGTTTCTTTTGGGTCCCCCTCATCGATAGTAGTCGATTTAATTTAAATATGCTCCCTTTTATTAAAGCAGTGTCACATTTTGATCGATTTCTCTAAAAAATGTGACTTGGTCATGCACAATAATGTTAACAACAAACTATTAAAAATATACATCACCTCTAATAAGTTGGAGAAATGACTGCAATGTTGGTTCCAGCTCTGAAAATTCAATACCAGAACTACTACATATTTTTTTGTAATGAGATAAGGATTCTGCAGGCTGCAAATAATAAAGTAAATCTATCAATAAAGATTGGAAAGACTTACGAATGTGTGAAAATAGATTTACACAATAGTGCATAAATGTTATATTGAAATCTTTACAAAAAAACATGAACCGAGACCTTTGGTCTTAGATCGTCCATTATATATTGTGATTTTTCTCTCGCACTGCAATTTAAATTTCAATCAGAAGCTATAGCTTAAGTTTTTTTAAATGTAAAATATTTTTTAAAATTTCAATAAAACATCAAGTTTAATGTACATCTAAAGTTAGGGATGTTTACAAAAGCAATAAAAAAAACAAAGAATCTTTGTATAGTTAACTGCTTAAGACAAAAAGAAATATTTCATTCATCCACAATGCAAGCAATGGTGAATATTAGAAAGTAATTATGAGCTGAATAATGCATTTATTTTAATGAAGAATTAATTAAAATCAATTACCTGTAATTTTTGGGATAGAGATTTAAAACTCGTATCTAGAAGCTCTAAGTAAGCCTGTAAAAGAAAAGTAGACTAAAAATGTTATCAAATATACATACAAATTGACTATCACTAATATTTTTTCATGCATAAAGGGATGTTTTGTGACAAATATAGTGATTGCATTAAACTTAGATCATTGTAAACAGCTTTTCACTCATCAGAAAGGAACAAATATTCTCCAAAAAACAGCGTGGTAAAGGCTAGCTTTAGATCCGACTGCCTAGGAAAAATATTTAGTTTTACTTCAAAATCATTTTCTAAGACTTACCTCTCTACTAAGCTTTTGGAACAATTGGAAATCAGGCATGTTTATTCCAATTCAACTTGTCTAAAATAAAAGCATGCATGTAATAAAATATAACAAAACTACATATTATCAATAGCAGTTAACCATAATAAATGTGCAAGCAAAAATAATTTTATTTTGGTAAACAAGTCAACAAAGTGTTCTTGCATCAAATTTTCTTTTATAAAAGTGCAGAATAAGTCAAATACAATATGTCATTGCTTATTCCCCTGGTCTAGAAAATGCTAGACCAGGTAGAGAAGATGTCACCTGAGCAGGAGAGAAGCTGCCTCCTCACGGTCCTCCATCAATCCTTGGTCCTGTCACTGATGCAGTCAAGGACATGAGAGGGAGTTGCAAGCAAGGCAGTACAAGAACAAGATGGAAAACCTGTCTCTGCAAGAAAAACATACTTTTGGTGTGCCCTCTTCTGAGTCTCGCCAAAGCAGTTCTTAATGAGCTGGGACCACCAAACTGAAGGGAAAGTTCAGTGCACTGAGCTGAGTACCAATGATGAGTAGGGGGAATACGAGGACCTTTAGATTCACCAAGGATGGGACCTCTGATGCAGCAAGTGCTACGTCCAACAGAGAACTCTGTTCACTTCCCTCATTAGCAAGGAAGTCAATGATTTTATTTCCAAACATGCTAACATGGAAAGGAATCCACTTCAAAGTTATAAATTTCGAAGTCACCAAATGGGACAAGACAAAAGTAGCTTCAGGC
This sequence comes from Meta bourneti, assembly GCA_933210815.1. Taxonomy (NCBI): domain Eukaryota; kingdom Metazoa; phylum Arthropoda; class Arachnida; order Araneae; family Tetragnathidae; genus Meta; species Meta bourneti. Next base: position 65,305,383 of record OW119925.1, read on the forward strand.
TTGGTGCCTTGTTCATTCACGTAAATACAGGGACATATTAAATTGAAGTACCCATGGTGCAGAAGCTCTGCTGGGTGTTTGAATGAGACAAGACGAAAAATAACTACAAGCTTGGTGTCTCATTCATTCACTTATAAACAGGGACATATTCAAGGGAAGTACCAATAGGGGATCAAGCCCTACTTAAAATATATTTTATGTGTAAAAACAATTGAAATACATACTGAAACCAGTTTAATCATAATAAATCGGGTAATCATTCAAGTAAAAAGATGTTAAGTGCAGGCATGTAATCAAAGTAATTTTGGAGGAGCCTACTGTTTAAAATGATAATAAATTAAACTTAGGTTAATATTTTGACTTTTGAGACAAATTTACATGCATTTCACCAATGATGCAGGGTATGAATTTTTTTAATAAAAAAATTGGATTGATTTAAACTTATTTTTTAAAATTCAAATTAGATTTTAATTCATTTGTTGCCCTACAAAATATTTTTATGTTTGAGGTCTGACTCCCCTCCAGCATAAGGGATAAATACTACAAATATACCAATAATATCAGCAATTATTTATATAAACAAATAAAAAGTTTTAAAAGAGGCGTAAAAGGAATCTATAGTATAGAAATAATATAGATGATGAAAATTGTTTTCCGAGTAATACTGATAAAACAATTTTATTGGAAAAGTTGTTTTCCATCAATACTGGTAAAACAAACCGAGTTGCGTATCGCAATCGTTTTACTCAGTTATTCCTATGGGGATTTCGAATTGTTTTTAGCCCCCCTCCCTCTGCACACCTTGGAGAAATAGAACAGATTCGTCAGTGCTCCGGGAAATTTTCTTTTGATACCTCACTTGTTAAGATTCATCACGTGTAAGAGGCGCAAAAGGGATCTATACTATGGAAATAATATAAATGATTTACACTTATTTAATTTAGCTTCAGTGTTTTTGAACATTTAGAATATTTTGGGGAGGGCTTTCTTTGAATACATCTTCGTCACTCACGTCTAGGAAAATAGACAAGAAAATTATCTTTTTGTCCAATCCCTTCCCATTCAATCACCTAACACATAGATAATGCTTAATATTTGAAATCACTATAAGAACGTTTTCAACATGCCGGCAAAACTAATACTGCCACCTGCTCATTTTCATTGGCATTTTTCACACACTGGCATTGCCAGTAACTAGTTTGTTTTAGGTTGTGATGAAAACTCCTTAGGCTATTGTACCAAATCAGCAAAAATGAAAGACAATATTGGTCACATCCTACTTTGACTATGAGATACTTGGAAAGAAGTTTAACCATACTATTTGAAAACCTCCCAAGAATGCATACAATTCTTTTGCTCTTTGTTTTACAATCGTGACTGTGAAGCTATCTGATGCCGTCTCACACATAAGATTTATTTTCAACAAATTCAACTTAGGTGGCAACATTGTACTTAAACAATTTATTCATTTTTGGAATAAATACGAAAATTGATGAAATTGAAACACTCAGATCGTTATGAGAACAATGACAGAACCAAAGTGAGAAAGTTATAAGTAAAAAAGCAAAAAATAGGAAGCAGAGAAAGCAAAGTATGCCAAATCATCAACGAAAACATTCCAGCATTCAATTTGCTGAGTTCAATGCCGGCAAATTTGCCAGAACAAGCTACATGTGAAATGTCCCAATTGGTCACATTGCATGAGGGGCCGGCGACAGCACCAATTTTCTCAGTGTGAAAACGTCATAACACTGAGTATATAGTTTGCAGATATTTTTTAATATTTTCAGATCTGTCCAACTTTTGGGAAGAACAAATTTCAATTTACATGAATTAGGCTAACATCAGTACTTATGTTTGCAAAATCAACATTTCAGAGGAAATGCCACCCCCCTGGAATATGGCCCTGGTTGCTTGCACATAAACAGATGTAAAATCTGGGCCATCCCCAAAATTATATTCTGAACATTTGCCTGAAGCCCACATAACCATTTTCGTACTCTGAAACACTAAATTCATAAATAGTTTACAACCATTTACAAAAATTTTACTCTTTTATCTCACTAGAAATCCCTATACAAATTGAAAACTAAGCATGCAAAAATCATAAGTTGATTTGAAATGTAGAAGCATTTGTGAATTACATGAAAATTGGCAGGAAATTGTTTCAATAGATTTTTAAAATAGTTGCAAGAAATTAGGTGTTTGCTGAAGTAAAAACGCATTAAAAATTCGGAAAATGCGCCTGAGACCGGCTGCATAGGTTATTTGTATTCTGAATTAAAATAGCAACGTAACACAATAATCGATGAGATATACTTTAAATACGCAAAATCAAGGAATCTAACAGCGAGTCGATTTAATGTGTGGATTTGAAAATATAAATTTAAAAATCACCTCTACTTAGGAGTATAAAAAATCAACTCTAAACTTCAATGCCAATGGATAAATATTTTTGCTTCTCTATATTTTTGTGGTTAATTTATATCCAACATAAAAAGGGAGGTGTTAACAGAAAGTCCAGACATCAAGACCGCATATTCCTTTTGGTTTAGAAAATAAAAATAAGAGCATCAAAATCACGCAGCTTTATGACAAAGGTCACAAGTTTTTTCTTCAAAATATAGACGATCTCCTTGTCTTTTTCTAATAAATTATTGAAATAAACAAAATAAAAGCAATCATAATTTTGAGTTGTCTATTTTGTAAAAGGTATTGGTATTTTCAATTAACGTCACACTGGAGCAACACAACGGGCTATTGGTGACGGTCCGGGATCAATCCCAAAGGGAAAGGTCCGAGGACAACACCACGTAATTTTGAACCACGGTCAGATGACGACTATTTCGTAAAAGATAAATAACACTTTCAAAATTGGAAACACCACGCTATTTACGAAACACCACGAAATTTTTTTATTTCGATTTAAGTGAAGTGAAGTCACTCCAAGTTGTTTACTAACGCAACTATTCGTATTTTTTATTTCGTACCCTACTTCATCAGTTAGCATGCTTTGTTGAAAAATTTTTTGTTATTGTGTGTTTTTCTTTATATTTATAAGTTCCACTTTTTACTTTTCCATTGGAAACTCATCATTCATTATGAAAATAGCTGTGGAAGGTTGTGCTCATGGAGAGCTTGACAAAATCTACGAATCAATCGCGTTGTTGGAGACAGAGAATGACATAAAAGTTGACTTACTAATCATCTGTGGCGATTTTCAATCGGTCAGAAATCCGGTTGATTTAGAATGTATGGCTGTACCTCCAAAATACCGACAAATGAATACGTTTTACAAGTACTACTCTGGTGAGAAAAAAGCGCCCACACTAACAGTTTTTATCGGCGGAAACCATGAAGCCTCGAACTATTTATCTGAATTATCTTATGGAGGATGGGTTTGCCCTAACATTTATTATATGGGGTATGCCAATGTGATCACTTTTGGAGGAATCAGAATTGCTGGATTGTCTGGTATCTTCAAAGGACGTGACTACTTGAAAGGTCATTTTGAATGCCCACCTTACAACGAATCTTCTAAAAAAAGTGTATACCATGTGAGAAATGTCGATGTCTTCAGACTAAAACAAATTCAGGATCCTGTTGATATTTGCATCTCTCATGATTGGCCAAGGGGTGTTTACCACCATGGAAACAAGAAAGACCTCTTAAGATGGAAACCGTTTTTCAAAGAGGAAATGGAATCCAATACACTTGGAAGTCAGGCTGCTGAGGAACTTCTAGAAAAATTGAAGCCATCCTATTGGTTTGCAGCACATTTACATTGCAAGTTCACAGCCATTGTCCGCCATAAAGACTCAGAGAGACCTGCAACAAAATTTCTTGCACTGGACAAGTGTTTGCCTCGACGGAACTTCTTACAGATACTCGACATCGCTGCAAGAAACGACACCCTGGAGCTCAGCTATGATCCCGAATGGTTATGTATTCTACGTAATACTAATCACCTGCTCAACACTGCAAAGAGAAATTCCTACATGCCAGGTGTTGGAAGTGATGAACGGTGGGATTTCAGTTCAACTCCTGAGGAAATGCAAAATGTTCAGTTGTTGTTTAAAAATGATCTGAGGGTACCTGATAATTTTTCAGTCACAGCTCCAACTTTTAATCCATCTCAGCCAAGCATAGGAGATTCCTCATTAAAAACATACATCAACCCACAAACACAAGTATTCTGCAGAACTCTGGATATAACTGACCCTTTCATGGCAGTCACAAGCAATTCCACGGACAGTGTAAGCATTAGTGATTTCTCTTGTGTAGACACAGATTTGAGTTTCTCATCTATGGTGTCACTGAATCTTGATGTTACCCAATGTAGTGATGATGACAGCAATAGTGGAAGTACTTCTAAGGATGAATCTGCCACAAACACAAAAGATTTCATTGGTGAAAAAACGCCTGAGTTTTCTGTCTTGTCTGGCAAGATTGTCTTACCAGATATAAAAGGTTCTGATATATTCTTCATTGACAAAATTGGAAGTAATGAGATTACAGAAAAAAATGACAATTTTCAACATGATTTAGATTCAAATGATTTCTGCATTGATAAATCTGGGTCCCATCCAAATAGTTTAGATTCAAATGATTTTATCATTGACAGAACTGGTTCTCAAAAGGGAGTGTTAGATTCAAGTGATTTCTGCCTAGAGAAATCTGATTCGCAGCTAGATACTTCTAGTTCAAGTGATTTTACGATTAATCATATTTCTAAACAAAGTCTTGCAAATAAGCAAGATTCACAAAAGAGAAAATCTTCTGATTTTTTACCAAAGAGCAACACTTTTCTACAAAATCAGCTTTGTAGTACTCCAATAACAGAGAAAACACGAGAAAGTTTCCCTGAGATCAATGTGGAAAACGTCACATTAGATGATCCTGTAAGTGAACAGAAGCCCCAAATTAAAAAGTTTAAGAGGAGGAATTTATCCTTATATCAGTCAGAATGTGACATATCAATGTAATTGGTAAATATTAATATTGCCATTACCTGTTTCTTAAAACTTCATAAAATAACATTTGAATTGGAAAAAGTGGCAAATTTGAGCATGTGTAATATAGCATTATCTAACAAATATACAACTTATGCAATGGGTAATGCCTTTCTAATCAAGATTTTAAAGTACAAAAAATTCTGGTGAAAGTCCACAGATGAAAAATGCATTTTAAGCTCAGTTCCATAACACATTGGAGGTGTTTTGCATGTAAAGGTTTAAGTTTTGCATGGTTTGTTGAATTGAGTGTATGCAAATTGATTTAACTTAGCATGTTTTAATTTATGTATATTGTAAATAAATGATGGGGTTAAATTGATTTTATTTTTACATTTCAGTTTTCTTATTCGCCCTTTGATAAAATAACCAGTGGAAAACAAAGAAAATTACAAAATATTTGAAGTTAAAAATTTGTCAGTAGTTTATATCTAGAGAGAATATATTCTAGAGAGGGCAGTTGAGACACATGGTTTTGGATGAGCCTATTCTTTAAATAAGGTGATAGGTAGGAATGTAAACAAAGTGCTTCCACAACTGGCGTCTTTAGCTAAGGTACAAACTCTAAGCTTATCATTGGTGTATGCAATAGTAGTGATGAGTTGGTAAAAACCACCCACTGTGATCACCATTCAGAATTCTTCCTAACGACCTTTCGCATCTATTCAAAAATCAACTGCCTTCTCGTCAGTTACCATATTTAAATCACATTACTTAACTAAGCATTACTTAGAAAGAATACTTTTTATCAGTAGCTCTCAAACTTTTCAGTCCACGAACCCCCTTGAAAATTAAACATTGCAGATCTTGAGATTATAAAATTAAATAGGGAATAGTGATCCTTATTTTCACCTTTATGTAGGGCAAAATACATGTTAAATAATATCAAATTGAGGATTAGTGATGACAATTTCTGAAACAAAACAGTAAATACTATATAAACTCATTTATTAAAATGTATAAAAATCAAAAGCTTTTAACTTACAAAATTATGACATTAAAATCTATACTTTATTAATGTTTTTTACTTATTTCATTTTTTCCACAGTAAGTCGTAGGAAACACTTAAAAGTTTTTCTAGCAAATTCAGGGTAATCAGTTGAACTCATGAATAAACTATCAGTTGAAAGATCTGCTAAAGAATCTTGTAGCATGAGAGGTTCATCATTCACATGTCGCACACCGACTGCAATACCTCCATAACTTAAAAATGAATTTCTAGTTTTATGCATAAAATTGCCACAATTGTTGACTCCAATTGAGGGTAGTTTTGCAGAACATGTATTTAGTCTGCACAAAACTAGAAATTCATATTTTTAAGTTATGGGGTATTGCAGCTGAATGCAATATCAGTCACTGGGAAACTCTTAGCTGCAAGTTCAGTTGCTCATTTTTAGAATATAATAGAAATTTTAAAAAATATTTTTTTGTTTTTTTAAAACAAAATAATTAGAAAACATTGGTATGTTTTATTTTAGGAAAGTCCTTTAGTCAAATACTGAATGCTTTCTTCTGACTCAACTTTGCGAACCCAACAGGATAATGACTTCCAACCGTATCAGGACTTTCTGATACAGTTGGAAGTTGTGAAATGTAAACATCTGCAAAGATAATGTAGATGCCATTTGTAGACTAGAATATCAAAATGTCTTTGCATTAAAAAGTGAAAATACTTCAAGTGTAGAACATGCTACATTTTTATTATAAAAGTAAACAATCCCCTGGGCTGCTTAAATAAAACATCAAGTCTAAACCAACATAATATGCTCAGAGCTACCTGTTAACTTATTTAGATGTGAACGAAGCTCAATCTTTCAAATGAACTTCTTACAAAAGGAATCCTGTTGGGTTGGACCATCAGTGGTCCCCAAAACACCTAGCATATTCATTATTCTTACTCCTAAATGGTTTCTTTTATGTATAAAACAAGTATATTGTTTGAAAGAAAAGTACTAATCTTTAGAGGTGGCTCAAGGCCCCCAGTTTGGCATTGCATATAACAATTAGCAATAAAATGTTTCAACGAAATTTATTAAAATGAGATCTGAACCATTGAAATATAATAAAAGGCAAAAATAAATATTAACAGTAGGAAGGGATGTCAATGTCAAAATTTGTTTTATTGCAATCTGGATAATTTTTTTGTGGTGTCCCAATCATTTCAGGAATCATAATTGGGCTCATTTTGTGTTAATCCATTGAAATCTTGAATAAAGGTTATGCTCTTTCAGCATGATCATTAACTGTTTTCATAACGCTTGGAGTTTAATTTACAATACTTCATAGTACAGGGTTATTAGAAATGATTCATCGGATTTCAAAACACAATTTTGAAAAATATTACACATAAGATGAGTGCTACATGAAAAGAACTAGAAATTGTCCAAGCTTTAGTCAACACTACAAATGTAAAATGTGTACTTCTGTTACACGTCCATGCAGTAAAATTCAACCCACATGCATTATGCGATTTCTCCATTGATCATTCAAGTAGTGGTAATGCAGTCCAGGAAGCTCATCCAATGTTGCTGAGGCACAAATAATTTTCATACCCCAAAGGAAAAAATCCGGTGTAAAGTCGGGAGACCTGAGGGTGGCCATCTGAACAGGGTTAAGTCATCCCCACCACATTGCTCAATCCAGCAGGGGGAGTTCATCCATTAGGTAGTGAAGCACTTCAGTTTAACAATGAGGTGGAATCCCATTTGCTGGAATATGAAATTTCCAGAATCAACTTCTGCAGTCACCATTTTGTAAACATTCATTCTGCCACCTGGTGTCAAAGTATGCATGAACAAATTTTAAAATTTGAGATTTTCTTTCGTTGTGATTGGTGCGAACAAGTGCAATCCATAGCTCAGAAATTGTAGGACTTCAAAACCCCATGAATAATTTGTAATAATCACCCTATGAATGATTTGTACGATCTTCTCAATCATTCCGTATTTTTGAGTAGTCAAAACACCATATGAGAAGCTCAGTTCTTCCAATAAGCATTAGATTTAGTTTCGGTCGTTTTCTTAAAAGGATTACGATCAAAATATGATAATACATTTTAAACAATCATCACAAGCTTATTTTCCTGCGATAAAAAGCTGTCGTACAAGCATATATCAAACATTTATATGTGCTTTACCATTCCATTTTAGTGATTTTGAATTCAAACTAAAACAATATTTTAAAGGATTTTTGACATCCAATAAACATTTTGCATAGCACCAAATGCCATAATAGACCCTTGAGGAATAAGATGAATCTGAATTCCTCAAGTAGGAATACTCCTAAGAAATATTTGTTTTACAAGTTAGTTCCAGGAACTCGGTTAGATAACTGATAATCTGCTCGTGGCTGGTTGTTCAGCTAATTCAAGAAAAATGTCATTGATAACTTGTATAAGAAACAAAATGTTCTCATCATTGATACCCATCTTATACTTTCCTTTATCAATAAAGTTCCAGTAACCTTAAAATCATTGAGTGTGTGCCCTTTGAAGCCAAAAAAATTCTTTAACTGTTAAAAGTATCAACTGTGAGTATTCATATTATGACATGAGAAAAATTTGAGTACTCGCTATCTGGTACATTAACTATCTGCCTGTGCTTTACCCATTCCAGAAAATTTTGAAACTAAGTAATTGAGAAATGTTTGCATATACCAAGATGTTGGTCAACATAACTTTAGTATGTCCTATAATTTTTTAATGTATTTTAGTATGTTATCTTTGCAGTAGTTGTTTTTGTTAAACAAAATATCTAAGATTGCTCCAGGATGTCGTAAACTTGTGTCCATTTGTGCAAGAAATACTGCCTTGTGATATTTTTTATCTGATTTAAAGCTGGTGTATTTAATTAAAGCTAAACAATTGGTAAGGTAATTCTAGGTGCTTTGGTAAAAAAAACAATTACATGTATTGAGCCTAACATTTGGAGAATTCAAGATAGTGATAACTGCAAAATAAGGATCACCCTAGAGAGCATAAAGTTAATAGTTAAATTTCATTGAGATGTGTGGATACTGATAGAATGGAAAATTCATCAAATGATTTCTTTGTATTCATAATACATTGAGACAAATTTGTTCGAGAAAAATAATTACTAAAGGATTCTCTTGTATGGTAGATGTAGTTAATAAAATGAGGGTTTGTTGCTTTTTTGATGCAATTCAGTTATCACTACCTTTAGAATCCAATCTAAAACAATTATAGTATCATGATAAAGGGAACGTAGGTAGGAGTGATCATTTTGACGTGAATACGTCTTTAAAATCGGTCCGAGTCTAAGGAGCATGCATGGGTGTCATTAGCAGAAACTATGCTGCTAATGACTAAATGCTAAAGTGTTGATATCTCAAAACCCCATAACTCCAGGGGAATCAGCCTATGGGGATAAATGACCAACCATCGTGTGGAGGAAAGTAGACCGCATTGACCAGGTTGGCCACTAATCCACTCCCCCTGACCTTTATACCGCGTGGTGGGGAAATGAGTCACATTTCGGGCATACTATGGCCCTGTTTAACTGTAACTTCAATTCTAATCGACAGGTCGTGGTGAGTGTGCTTAAATTGAACGAGTTCTACAATTCCATTTTGAGTTTTTTAAAGATTTTCCTTGTGTCACCCAAAACTACATAAGATGAGTGAAAGGATAATTTCCCTGCATTTGTAATGAATTTTATGTATTATGTTGGAAAAAATATACATTAAGATAATTGTAACTATTTTAACACTAAATCTTAGAAAGGAAGATTTAAACAAAAAAAGTTTTAAGACATTTCAAATAAGTTCCCAAAGGAAAAGTTGTTGGTTTTGTTCTAACTAGATCGAAAACGACTTGGTGAATAATTAATAACAATAGTATAACTAGTTTCTCAAAGTTATTTATTAATCCAATAATAAAAAAATTAATTAATGTGTAATAGTGTATATTTAACCACTCTAGCAAAGTATACAAACTTTTACCAGTGCAGTAAAAGTAAAATAAATTCTTCCTAAAGATGTTGTATTCGTGGTTCCAAAATTTACATTCATAAAGTCACAAGACATGCTATTTTAAAATGCTAACTTTATGATGCAAGATTACACTAAATTAACCATTTTACCAGCAAGTTTTCATAAAATGAATACACAGGATTTTTCATAAAATTCCACTACCTAGAATTTTAAAAACTAGTTTTTTGGAAAGTGCAGAAAACTTCTAGTTAAAACTTGACAGGAGCCAAGAGACAGACCTCATGGGCTACCTTGGAATCTCTTTTTGTTCTTTCCACTTGAAATTAATCCTCTTTATTTGTCATATACTTTCTTCCCACATTTGACAGCATGCTTCTCTAAAAAAGTGACATTGACTTTCATACCTGCCAAACCTCCCAAGAAAACAATACTGAAGATTTTTGCGAAATTAAAAATGCTGACAAATTATTAAAATAAAGAATCAAATTAATGAATGACAATTGTGCCAAATTGGGCTTTAAGAAGGAATTCAAAACAGAAAAAGTAACCCACTTACTATATGTTTTATGCTTGGCAGCAGTTTGAACTCAGTGAAACCAATTTGGCGATAGTTAACATAAAATAGCACCAAAAAACAGACAATAAAACTTTTTGTTGAAAATTAGCGTCAAAGGTTTTACAATCCACCAACCACTGATTCTGATGTTTTCATTTCATGGTTGCCACTGCTTGGCACCAAAACTTCATTCAAAATTGCCGTCATTAGAAAATTTTATTGGTAAAGAAAATTCCTAATACTATTTCTCTGGAAAGATTGGCATGTATGCAATATAGTTCCTTCATGGATTGTCATGACTTGGTGCCAAATTATGAAAATGGCATTATCAGAACATTTCTCACATTAAAAAGAAAAATCTGGTAGATATTTTTTCAGTCTGGAAGACTAGAAAAAGTTTTCTGGAAATTCGGAAGGTATGCACTTGTAATTAGACCTGTTTATCATATAGTTTCTTTCTACATTGACTTTCTGACAGCATACTTCTCTGAAAATAATGATATTGATTGTGCAGAAGAGATATATTGGATGAGTATAGCCCATAGTTCAAAATATTCAGAATGTTTTGACCTTTACTATGATCTGATAGAAGGTAATATTTTGTACTGAGAAATTAATTTTCATAGATTATGCATGAAAATTGAAAATCAAATGCTGACCAGCAGTGGAAAAATTTTACAGAATAGAAGCTAGCTTCGTTATAATCCCATTTTATGTTACATAGCCACAACTTCAAGGTTCTGCAAATCAGGGTATGAAAAAAAAAACCCCATCCGATTTATTTTAATATAATAGGATTTTTTTAAATTTTAATTAATTCCTTGCCTGTACAAGTTTAAATTTGTTGGACATGAGATAAGAAATTAGTGTAGTTTCTAGATAATTTTTATTGATTTAAACATTAATATCTTTTATGTAAAGCATTAATGTATTAGGATATATAGCTGGGTAAATTTTTGAAAGATTAAAACGCGACATAGGAATTAGCAAAGTAAATCACAAGATAGAGTAAATAGAACAGCACCCCAAATTCCAAGCATGAGCAATATTTTCCCATCTGGTTCTTAAGCGGATTAGATTGTGTACCCATAACCAGTGATGTGAATTTTTTGGACCCAGATAAATGAGGTTTCAGGATCCCACTGACACCATATTATGAATTTTTCAATCATACAAATTTCAGAATTTTTTTGCATTGTATATTTATGAAATATGAATAAAATGTTTTGTATTACTTCAATTATTTTGATATAAAATAATTAATTGGTTCAAGACTTGCTTTTGAGAAAAAATCATGTCACCAATAGAAAATAAAATAAAAGGAACTTGCATCTTGAGAATTTTTTTACTTATTAATTTTTAGCTTGCAAAAATAACTTATTGGTGAAAAAATTGTTTTTTTTTTAAAGTTAACAGTAAAAAATGAGACGAAATGAAAATGCATAAATTTGAAATCTAACGTCTATTTCTAAAATTCTTTGAGCATTGACAAATATTTCATAGGTATATTCGAAGCACACAAAAAGGATTTATATATAAAACAAAAAATGAAGCTTTTCTCTATGAACATAGAATAAGTGTAATAGCATCCCCCAGAACATGCGAATTCAATGGAATTCTGAGCTTGCAATAAAAAAATAACAATTCCTAAAGCTTTCTGCTTCAACCCCTAATCTTTTCTCAACATAATCACTTGATTATCAGATGAGTGAATTAACTAACATTCCAAATTTCAATTCCATAAATATAGGATAGTTGTTCTAGCAGTGTAAAGAATTCTATGGGATCAATGCATAAAATTTCCCAATAAATTGAAATAAAAATTAACCAATATATTACACAAAACAAAATGAAACTTTTAAAATTGCCAATTATAAAGAATTTATATGCAAAATGGGAATGCTTTGTGATACTGAAGAAAATCTTTTTGTTGTAAGTGTCTATTTTTTTTATGAACAAACTACAATACTAAATAAATAACTAGAGGGGGGGGGGGGAATTTCAATTAACGTCACACTGGAGCAACACAATGGGCTATTGGTGACGGTCCGGGATCAATCCCAAAGGGAAAGACCGAGGACAACACCACGTAATTTTGAACCACGGTCAGATGACGAGGCAACACCTGAGCTGGCACCCCACTCTGCAAACTTCCACACCACGCCAACGTGAGGACATTTGAGGCCACGACAGATTTAACGTGCACCAGCCCCCTTTGTACACGACGGTGTTTGGCTGGATTCGAACTCGCAACCCTTCGGTTGCAAGTCCGTTACTCTTCCAACCGGGCCACCGCGGCCCTAAATAACTAGAGCAGCATCTTATAAAAGAAAGCAAGTTACCACAATTTTAATAATTTAAGTGAATATATTTTGAGCATCTTTACTCAACACATGATGAATGGTTTAAAATTGGCCATGTGTGATTTAGTCACACAGAATGATCAAAACAAATCCAACACTGATGAGCAGGCTTGTGAGTGACACCTATTGGTCAATGGCCCAAGATGGAAATACTTGTCTGGTAATTATGATCCCAATCAGCAAATACTGTTATTTAGTGTCTTCAAAGGGAGGATGGCTTTCAATGTAATTTGGGGGTGAAAGTATGAGCGAAGTTCTTAACTTATTTGAATAAAATTACATGCATCTTGTTCAGTTATTTCATTTTCAATATATTAAACATAACAGAAAGAAAAATGAAATTTAAAATTTTGATTTAAATCAAGCTGATTTAAATTGGCATACCCTGCTGCAAATGTTTGCTAATTAAAAATAATAATTTTCTCTGTGGAGACTACATAATTAAAATACATTTCTCCAGTTATTCCCATAGAAAAGTAAGATAAACTGTAGATCTATACTCATCTCCTTTATTCTCCAAATTTGTCCTCAAACGATTAAAGGACATGTCTTTAACAAGGAAATATTTTAAACTTTATGACTTAAAAAAATATGCCAGCTTTAATCTCATTCTTTGCACCTATAAATGATGTAAAGAGAATGAGGCAACTAATATATTAGGCACAATCGACTTATAAACAAAATAAAAATCCAATACAATATAAAAACTAAGTTTCTGAAATGTAAAAAACATTTATTCCTTTTAAGATAATACAAAAGAAAGTTTTGTTTAAAATATGAAAATGATGAATTAGAATACACTAATGAGTTCCATTCAATGAAATATGAGGTTCCATACACCATAGAAATTTTGCACTCAATTTTTTATGGGTGTTCTGTGCATTAGACTAATACGATCTCTTTTGCGAATCATTTTACGAGATGAAGTAGGAGCTGCTTTAGAACAGTCAGTGTAAGGAAGTGGTAGATTTGGTATATCCTAGAATGAAAAGAGAAAATGATAATTCAAAGTACCTTAAATGAGTGGTAAGTATACAAGTTTTAAGTAAATATTAATGCTAAGAGATATTTAACTTTAATTTGTTTTAGAGAACTGAACTGTCATTTAGAAAACGTTTTTCACATGTATGGTTAAAAGCCATTGTAATATTTGAAAAACTGTTCAACAGTCACAAGAATTAAAAATAAAGCTTAAATACTGAAGAATTCATACAAATAAGGAAATTACATTAAACCTCCAAGTGGCACCGGAAAAACTCCCACAGGCAGAGACAGACCCGAAACATTCGGACATCTTGCTCCTCCAAATATTCCAGGTCTACTGCATGAAAACCCCTTCGAACTGTACTCAGGTAAACCACTTGGAGGGTTAATATTTCTACTCAGTAAATTTATAATTTGAAAAGACAAACCTGTTTCAAATAAACAGCAACAGGAAGCAGAATATTTCCTTTTATGATAGCATTAACAGGTTTCAATTCTTCAACAGATAGTGGTGTAACAATATACAATAGATGATTTGTTTCATCAGTAGCACGAACTACGCCTGTAACAGTAATTACATTGTAATCAAGCTTAATGAAAAATTCAAAGCCAATTAATATTTTGCCTATAAGATAAAGATTTACTTTTAGCATTATTGTTAATTTCTAGTTTGAGAACTGAGAAAACAGTAAGCTTTGGTAACCATCAAATGATCATAGTACAACTTTCAAGTACTGTTAGTTGCGACTGCTTTTTAGTTAAATCACATAAATGTTTTGAAGATTTTTTAAGCTGTAAGCTGATTAAATTCCCCTCAATAGCGGCACTAAGCAACTTACCAAATCCTATGCACTCATTAATAGGTTCATCAAACAGAGTTCTAGGTAATTCTGGATTATCACTTTCCAGCATCTGAAATAAACATACCACAAATATTTATATTAGAGATGTAAATTTTCTTCTAAAATTAAAAAAAATGCCATGCAATATATTTTTTAATTGATGAATGAAGAATGAATACATAAATGAAAAAATCATAAGTTTAGAAATGTATTTCTGAAGCTAAAATTAGAAATAAAGAAAAGTAAACATTTCAGTTATTTCTGTACTCTGTTCCTTACTATGATTTTGCTCGAAGTGTGAATTATTTACTTCTTATTTTTTTTCAAGTTCATTCAAAGACTTCATCTTTGCAGAAATATGGGGGAATGTGTAGCTTATATCTCTATACTCCACAGTAACCATGAAAAATATATCAAGATTTTCAATAAAAACCAAGAATTATATATAATTTCGATAAAACTATTTATATTTATAGTGAATGATGCAAAAATTAAGTTTCAGTTTCATTTTTCAATCAATAAATTGCAATTTCCTTGAAAAGATTTTAAATAGAAAATTCTCAAGTATTCTCCAAATTTTAATGTTTGGAGAATATTCTGTTAACAACTTTATACAGTATAATTTGAGTAAAAAACAATGTTCCAAGTGAAGTCATCAATTTTTAAACATGAATGGCTCTAATTAAGACAGTAAGATACTTACATACGAACGGTCAACACGGCACAGCCCAACAATGCTACAATGAATTGCCTCAATCAATCTACTAGGTGGAACATTTTTTCCCATAACATAAACTGCAAGCTTATCCCAAGAAACACTGGAATAGTTAAATGCTGTTAGTAATTCATGTAGGAAAATAAAAATAGTTCAGAATGACAAAAATTTTTAACAAAATTATTTCTGGAATCAAATATTGAGTATTCTTTCTTCTAAAAATATTCATGCCAACTTCTATTTCTACCATTAACATTAGGAAAACCTTAAAAACTAAAGTGAAGATTGTAGAATTCCTTATTTAAAATTGAAAACAATATTGCAATGGTTTCAGTATTTTTAAAAAGGGACAATCACTATCTGTGATGGCAGAGGTTCCTGCCATAATCTTCTATATATGATGTATCATATTGTATAATAATTTTAATGTCATAATAAAGTACTAGTTCAGAATGCCAAATGCTCAACCACTTGAGTATAATCTATATATAAATGTTTCACTAATATAAAAGGTAGACTTCAACATTTGTTGATAGGTAATGGATACAAACATAAAATCATCCATTATGGGATACATTCTCCAATTTTGCCGTTTAGTTTAAATATTCTTAGTTTGAGTTATGAAGCACATTAATATCGCTAAAATTACATAGAAGAGCTCACCACACTAATGAAATTCTTCAGCAGTCTGTTTACAGAAAATGAGAAATCTTAGATAGAAATCAGCGCAGAAAGGAAAATATGAGCGAAAATAAATTTAGCACCAATGGAGAATTGCCAGGAAATGGAATGAAATTGAAATAGACATTCAGAAACCAATTGTGATAACATGACAGGTGTTTTATGCCATGCATTTTATTCAAAATAAGAATTAACACCAAGTAAAAGTAAATGAAATACATATATACATTTTTGAATTTTATTTCATATAGAGGTACGAAATCCATTTATTGAATATGGATGCTATATTCATCATAAATGCATTGAAGTTAGATATAAAATGAGTAATGACTGCCATCAATATCTATAAACTATTAGAAAATTTACAATGCAGATGTTATGCGCAGATCTGCTGGATATATTAGTATTAATTGGAAGGAGCTAGGCAACATAATGCATTCACATTGAAAATAATTAACAGGAAAACTTTTATGTGAAAATTCTGAACTAAATTAATACTTACACAACAGAGCGCATTGCATTTAAATATGTAGGCTCCATGTAACTTTTCTGACATTTGCCAAAGTATGCCATCAATGCAAAATTACGCATGTCCTTAGAAGCAAAATTAAAGCTGAAAATTAAAACAAAATTAATACAGAAATTCAGGATTATACCTTAGAAACTAAAATGTTGAGATTTCTTAAAATACAATAGAAATATGCAGAAAATATGGGGATGAAAGACGACTTTACAAAACCTACTCTTTAAATTTCAGAGCTCTGCATTACACTAATTTTAAACAATTTAAAATTGTATGTATTCAATTAACAACTGCTTTTCCATTTCTATCTTCAATTTGACAAATTTCTATCATTTTCTTTTCCTTAATGCTTTGAGTTATAGTGAGTTTAAGGACCTTTTAAATTGGTGATTTCCACATCTCTTGGATACTCTGTTATTGAGTTTCTTGAACTCTCACTTCCAAAGTTTCCATTTCATAAGTGAAGACAAATTTTTCAAATATCCTACTCAATTCTGTATGCAACAGTTCTCTGACTTTATCTGTAAGCTCAGAAATTATTTTAAGAGGTTGTTTTTACATAATAGCAAAATTTCTCCCAGTTTGAAGGACTAGGAATTTTTAATCCTTTTTTACTCAAAAAATTAGATATTGTATTTACATGTCTGATACTCGATATAAATAAAAATGACATGTCTGATACTCGATATAAATAAAAATGACATGTTTGTACATTGAATATTTGTGACCCATTTCAAGTTTTCTATCCGTTTTGATGCAAAATCCGTCTCTTGCACGTTTGGTGTCTCTTAATGTGTGTGCAAGTATTATGTTCAAACGGTTGAATATATTTTCACGAAACTTTGCAAACTGTGAATATTTACCAAGTTTAGTAGTGACTAAACTTGGTTGCCTGTGAGCGAAGTCCTTAACTTATTTGAATAAAATAACAAGCATCTTGTTTAATATTTCATTTTCAATATTATTAAACATAACAGAAAGAAAAATGAAATTTAAAATTTTGATTGAAATCAATGATATTTTTAATAAAAATCACTAGACTTGCATCAAGCTGAATTAAATCGGCATACTCTGTTACGAACTGTAGCTATATTTAAGCAACTTATATAAGGAAAGTTCATGACTGAAGAAAATCTTTTTGTTGTAAGTGTATATTTTTTATGAACAAACTACAATACTAAATAAATAACTAGAGCATCTTAAAAAAGAAAACAGGCTACCACAATTTTAATAATTTGAGTGAATATATTTTGAGCATCTTTACTCATCACATGATGAATGAAGAAAATAAGAACAAAGAAAATCAACGTTTTACGTTAATTTCCTTTAGAAAAAATGCAGTCAAATCAATTTACCATTTAAAAAATGGTAATAGGTTACCTTTTCTTTGTCTGTACTGAAGACATTGAATTTTAAAACAAGTTCTTTTATTATTGCACGTGCCAAAAAATAAAATTTTCAAGGAGAAACATATTTGCTTTTCAAACTTAGTGATAAATATCTTATCAAATTAATTTGATCTTTCCCTTAATGATAGCGAAATTCGAAAAGAGTGCCACAAATAAAAAAATATTGGCAGATAAATTATGAGCATGAGAGTATTTGCCATAGAGTCATCATTTTTACAAATTGAGTTGAGCAATTTTATAGGAAAATAACTAGTACCTTAGTGTCTGTCACCTTTCATCAGTTTGTACCTTTAGCAGGGTGAGATATATGTGAAATGTATTACATGGAGAGATATGCATGTATAGGATTTGTGTCCAAAGTACGTTGTAGAAATTATAAAAATGTCGAAAAGGTGTTAAAAGATTATTTTATTCACACTTAAATGATTTGGCATTTTTCTACGAGAGAAAAGTGATTATTTTCTGGTCACTTGCAATCTATAGTTAACCAATTGAAATTCAACCCGAATGAGGTCGGGTAATTTTGCTAGCACTTAGTATTTACAAAACATATATTTAATATACATAAGTAATAGTGTTTCATATTTACATTTCCTAAATATACACTCAGGAACATTGAAAATAGTGCAACAAGAAGGAAGGAAGGTACAATCTCAAAACTTTGCAAATAAGTACAGAGAGATCCGATATGCAAATGATCCAAGTTTGGTGCCAATGCGCATGACCACACACCCTGCAGTGGCGCTGCAATCAGGAAGTGGGACCTGCGCATAGTGGAAGATTCATAAACGTGACGATCACATTCCGACTCTAGGACTTTAGTAAGCGAAGAATGCCAGGTAGACGTGTGAGAAGACATTTCTCAGTTAAGAGAGTTTGAGAGGGGCCTCATCATCGGCATGAAAACTGCAGGCTGGTCGACGTGCCGTGTTGCTCGCCAGGTTGATCGTTCGGAGTGTGCTGCCAGAACATGTTGGGAGCAGTGGACACGAGATGGTACCCACGTGCGGTGTACCGGGTCTGGAGCGACCAGGAAGATGACGAGGTGAGAGGATCGAAGGATCGTGCGGCAAGCGCTCGTGGATCCCAGTGACTCGTTTCACGATACAATCAGATGTAGGGGTGCCAGTTGTTCAACAAACCATTTCCAGACGCCTTGTGGAAGCGAATCTGCAATCCAAGCGCCCTTTTCGTGTACTGCCTTTAACACCGAAATATCGGCGACTCCGTCTACAGTGGTGCCAAGCTAGAGCGACGTGGAATGCCAGATTGGCAAAACGTGGTGTTTAGTGATGAATCCCGGTTCGTTTTGGGGACAGATTATAACCGCATATGGGTGTGGAGGCCCCCTGGTGAACGGTACAATTCCACCCATGCTGTCACACGACACACTGCCCGCACAGCAGGCATAATGGTCTGGGGGGGCCATAGCCTATGATTGCCGGTCCACTCTAATTGTGGTACGTGGAACCTTAAAGGGCCAGCATAATGTTGATGACATTCTTCGACCCCATGTGGGACCTTTCCTAAATGGTCTTCCAGGGGCAATTTTCCAGCAAGATAATACTCGTCTGCATGCAGCTCGAGTTGTTCAATACTTCCTATGACTCCTCCATGGCCGGCCCGCTCCCTGGACTTGTCCCCTATAGAGCATGTGTGCGACCAGCTGAAACGCCAGATGCCGCCGTGCCACTCTGTACATGATTTGGAGGTGGCTGTTCAAGATTTGTGGGCCCCCATCTGTCTCAGGACAACATCAAATGTCTAATCAACTCATTGCCTGACCGTGTTGCTGCATGTATTGCAGCAGGAGGCGGTCCGACGTGCTATTGAAGTTGCACTGTATTTGTCTAATTGTACACACTGTATTTGTTTAATTGTCTTGACTTTGGGATCAAGTGAATCTCTCATCTGTATCATTATGTGTATTAAATTTCATTTCAATCTGATGCTCCCTTCTTGGTGCACTATTTTTAATGTTCCTGAGTGTATAAGCAAATTAAAAATACTTCACTGAAAAAATTCTTTCCACTGACTAAATGATTCTTTTACTGATGGAACACTTATCGGGGAGTTGAAAATTTCGGGACATATAAGACATCTTGATCAAAAATTCTGAAGTTTTAATATTTTCCTATTTTTAAAAAATTGAAAAAGCATTTTCACATTTTACTTTTTAAATGCTTTCTAATTAAGAAATAAAAATTCAATTACTAAATTACACCATACTATTAGTTATAAAAAGCTCTTCATTAAGAATAAATTTTAATACTGTCTTTCCATTTGTAGATACGAGAGCAATCTGAAATTAGTAGAAAATTAGCAAAATTTCTTATTTTCATCTCTCAGATTCAGCAGTGATGGCTATTAAATTATATTCCGATTGTTTTTAGAGACCTTTTTCTCAAGAATGTAATGATATAAAACTTTTAAATCTAAAAAACTTTAAATATATAATCCAATATATAGCACCAACTTGGAAACCTTTTCTAAAAAATAAAGGTACAATGATCGCCAAATTGAAGAATTTGAGTGACTATACCATTTGTTTCACCTTGCAAGTAGGATTTTCTGTAATGCTACAATTGAAGATGAATATTCGTAATGGTGGGCATTTCTGCTAAAAGCAAGACTTCATTTCAATTCTGTCAATATTTCTCAAGTGTTACAACTCAAAAATGCTCGAGGTTACAGAAAATTAGATGATAAAAAGTATTAAAATTTTCAAATTAGTGATAATTGCACCAAACAAGTAATCCTGTTTTGTTGTTGTTGGCATGATTGGCTGCAGTATCCAAGTGATGCTAACAATTTAGCAATATTTAAATAGTAAAATGTTCATAAATTATCACCAATTGCCTTTTTTTCTCGTCCATGATATTAATTTGTACATCCTGGAAGGAATTTTTCAAGTAATGAAGGAAACTGGAGAAAACAAAACTCTTATTGTTTTGCTTATTTCAGAAACTTGGTATACAATAGAAATCCAAGTCTCAAATAATTCAAAATTAAAGAAATTGCAGGTGACACAGAAAGATAAATTCATGAATTTCAAGGATTCATGCTTTTTCTTTAAAAGAGGACACTTAATTTTCAAAAAAGAGTTGCCAAAATTCTGAAATTGGTAGCTTTCAAAACGATTTTGCTTACAATGATACCCCTCATCGCCTAGGTTGAAAATTAGTAGCAAAATGTCGCCTGTGGCAGTGGGTAGATATGTAATGTCAATGCCTACTCATCAATACTGGATATTAAAAAATAAAAAAATCATAATTGATAAAGATAGTTTTAACATTGTGAAATCACAATACAGCAGCAGACGATGATAAAGATAAAATGTAAATGGCAGACCAGGCATAGCCTCTTGCAAGGAAGAGATGAAACACATTCAAGGCAAGAGTTTCAATGTGAAGACAATACAGAATATGTTCCTTGAACTTTATAAACCATATGAAACAATAAGAAAAACTGTCTAAAACCACTTCTAAAACTTAAGACATTTCCTGCCTACACTGTTTTGGAACAATAGATAAATTTACATATGCATAAGTAAACCAAATTTATACAATACATTTAAAATTAATGTTTACAACAGAAATATTTAGAACCATTGTGAGACTAAAAATGCTCATTCAACATATTTTCCTACTTAATAATAAATTATTCATTAAAAAAACTTAGTGGATATAATTAGTTTCCATTATGTTACATTTATGCTTTATCAAATGAAATTACGACAGGTAGAAATCACTGAAGAATATTTTCTTACTCTGAATGTTCTACAGCAGGAATTTTAAAGCTAGTGGTTCCATTTGTATGAATCTCCTTTTTCATTTCAGGTAGCTCATCAGGGGCAACAAATTCAATCAATATGTTTGGATTGAGAGCTTTCATAACACTTTGGAAACAAATACCACCAATACCTGTAAAGACAATCAAAATCATGACAAGAACCTCAAGAATTTTTATAAATACAGTAATTATTGAATTGTAGAAATACACAGTACTTCAAGTTGAGTTATTTTATTTGAACTTGAATATCACATTTTACATTGGCACCACAGGATGCTTATTTACTTGAAACTTCCATCAATTTTTAAAACTCACGTTCCATCAATGTTACGTAACATTAAGATATGTTTAAGCCATTATAGAAAATTCATATGGAAATTAGGAAGGAATTAAGAAAATTCATTAAGGAAATTGAAAGAAAATTTAAGGATTGAGGAGGAAAAAATTTAATTAGGAGACAATAATTGTTTAAATATAAATTTCTTGGTAAAAATCTTTTGGAGAATATTCTCCAAACAAACAAGAATTTTCTTCTAAAGGCATAAAAAATGACATGCAATATATTTTTTAATTCATGAGAATGAACACATAAATGCAATTTTTTTTTAAGTTCGCTTGAAGTGTGAATTATTTACATCTTTTGACAATATATGTAATTATTTTCGAGTTCTCAAGATTTCGTTTTTAATATATTCCCAACCAATGAGTTTAACGTGCATGCTGCACAACTATATGAAGAAATATGGGGATATGCGTTGCTTTAGATTTCCCTGTGGCAGCATGAATTGCATTATCAGAAAAAAAGATGAAATGTTTTATGGTTTTCAATAAAAACTAAGAACTTGGAATAATTTTTATATAACAGAGCTAGGTACAGATGCACTTCAGACTTTTTGTGGCAATGCTTTTGGTGCATTTTTTATGGCTTAAAATGTTGAAATAATAAAAAAGAAGATATCCAAAAATAACATGCTTATTCTGACGTAAATGAAAACAGAACAAACGAATAGCAACTCCCTCCATTTCCAAAAGATGTCCTACTACAAGAAAAATTAAACTTAAAATTTCACGAAAGAACACTTTAAAACTTGTTAATACTAGCAATAAAAGGAATGGTTAAATAAAAAGATTAAGATTTACAAAAAGGATTAAAAGATATTAAAATAAAATCAAGAAATGGGACAACTTGATGTGATTGCATTGTGCTGTGTTCAAAATACAAATTGAAAAGTTACACTCGAACAAAATTACACAAGTTCACAGGATACAGAATTCAAAAGGAAATGAAAAGAACATTCCAAAAATTTCTAGAAATAAAAGAGGTGGAAAATTTAAGTTTAAAGCTAACCATAATGTTAAAATATGGGGTTGGCACAACTCGCAACAAAAACATGCCAAAAGCAATGCCACAAAAAGTTTTTTAGTGCAGCTGTACCCAGGGACTATATATGTTGTGAATGATAAAATAAGCTTCAGATTCATTTCTGCAATCAATAAATTACAATTTCCTAAATATGAGGTTAAAATTCTTGAATATTTTCCAAATTTTAATGTTTGGAGAATATTCTCCATTAACTCTAATTACAAATGTTTGCTTTATGCAGTCACAATTAACTGTGTTTAATGTAGCATACAATTGAGGCATGTCACCGCAAAAGGGCCTATTTCCACTCCCAGTAATTTTCCAGTATTTGCGAAAAACTGTTGAAAATAAATTATAAGTGGTAATAGCTACAAAACACATTTGAATTATTTTAAACAACTCATAATATCAAAAGGAACAAAGAAAATAAATGTAAAATATAATGGATAAAGGAACTTTTGGGCCAACAACATGAGGATATAGGCTGTTTTGACACAATAACATACTCAGATACAATGAACTAACCTTTATTTTCATTATTCGAAATCATTCTACAAAAACTCTCAAAATCAACAACGTACATCTTAAAAAACAAGTTCTGAAAACACTACACTCGTTCAGCAAGTCTCTTATCTGCATGCCCTTCACAAAACTCATCTTCTGCTCCGAGGTCTTCCGTGTCGTCGGCTGACACCTCGGCCGTGTTTCCCAAGACAACATTTTTTATTGAATTCTGCCATTGTGTCCCAGGTTTCGCCAAAGTGCTTCTTCAAAAGGTTTTTAACATTATCAATCTTGGCTGCTTTCAACGCGACTCCCAATGGTATTTCACCTGGCAATGGATCGATCTTATTTTAACACCCTTTTTAACAATTCATAGGCATTCTACTAGTAGTCAGAAATTTCTAGCCAAAGACTGAACTCTCTTGTGTGATATTTGGAGGACATTGACTAAGGTTTGCTGACACACAAGCAGACAAAATTTGACGGTATAGGAAACTCGAATGTAGAAGTTCGTACTAACTTTTTCGTAGTTACTACGACCTCCAGGCGTCCGTCTAGCTTTTCCCGGTTCCGATGGGTCACTAAACCAAAGAAATGTTAACACAATCCAACACTTTGCAAGACTAAATCGAAAGACACCCGTTGCTAAATGTAAACTATTATTACACATAATTACACAATAAAACCAGACCAAATGAGTCAACACTGATGAAGCTTACCCTTCTGCGCGGAATTTCGAGAGATCTGATTGGTTCGTTGGATATAGGCCTGTTTGCTTGTAAATATGGAACCTTCTGCCGTGACACCCAATGTTCGATTGTATTTTTCCACGGGATAAAACCCTCTGACACCAACAATTTACCAGTATATGTGTCGAGCTGCACAGCTGTTAAAACAGCGTTGAACTCATTTTCAATCGAAAATGGATATAGGCCCTTTTGTAGTGACACGTCTCAATTAGTCTGATTTTATTAATTTAGGCACTTAAGGTCTTAGTCTGCTTTAACATTTTAAACTGAAAGAATTAAGGGGAAAAAATCCATTAAAAAAATATTTGTAATTCAAAAAATACCTTAAGATACCAACATAATGTGACAATAATTTAACACTGCTTGAGCGTAAATCATCTATTTAGAATTAAAAAACTAAAACTTATATACCTTGAATCCAACCCATTGTATTGATAAATAACATCTCCTGTGGGAATTTGGCAGTAAAAGTTTCAATTAAACTAAGTACACTCTTTATATACATTGGTGGAGAAGTTTCAGCTGAAATAGAACCAGTGAAAATCATCCTGAAAGCAAAGAATTACAAGTTTATCATAACAGAAAGATTTCAAAAAAGGGATATGCATGTTTATGGCAATAGTTATTCAAAACATAGAA
Source organism: Meta bourneti (assembly GCA_933210815.1). NCBI lineage: Eukaryota > Metazoa > Arthropoda > Arachnida > Araneae > Tetragnathidae > Meta > Meta bourneti. Next base: position 65,330,465 of record OW119925.1, read on the forward strand.
AAATAAATGTATTGATTACCACGATTGAAGATTCTACAGGAAAAAGCCGGCAAATATCAGATAAAAATGGGGAAAGAAACTCTTGGACCCTTCTATGTATTGTTTATTTTAACCCTTTGCACTTGAACTTTGAAATATTAGCAGCATTCAATAGTTAATTTAAGTGAGCAAAGAACAAAGAATTGATATACTTCCTTATATAGCTTTTATACAGTATTTTCTCTAATAATGAAAGAGATTAAAAGTACACTTAAAAACATTTTGAGCTTTATAAAGATATTGCCTTATTTTTCAATTAGTTTTATCTAATGTAAGTTGTAAAACAATAGTAATCAATATGAGTGAAAAATCTACGACTATTTATCAATGTTATACAGTTAAATACATGCTAATTACACATCGCTGTTATACAGTGTTTAATTAAGCTTATTTTCCATTCAAAATAACCTGGAGTTTTCAGCCTGATTAAAACCTTTAAAAATGCAATTATTGTATACATTTTTAGTAACCATTTAGTATACATTTAGTAACCATCTTTTGCTTACAAATTATACCTAAATTTAATGTATTGTAACTATTTGATTTGCATGCAGTTAATTAAAAACTGAATTTAAGTAATTATGTTGTTCCAATGTCTAAACCAATTAATGTTGTAACCAACTATCTAAAATATTGAAAATATCTTCTTTAAAAAACTGATTACAGTGTGACTAAATAATTTTCAACTGCTGCTCACATTCAAGGATATTTCTGCCAGCAATATAGAAATGTATATGTAATGGTGTTAAAATCAAATAACATAAAAATACTTTGGCAGTTAAAATAATCACTAAAAAAATAACCTCTTCCAATGTAAAAAACATAGTAAATCTATTTCTGGCATTATGGCAGAACACATTTTATCCTCCAACCAAAGGGTTACAATTTTTTCACTGTCAGCAACTTACCCAGACATTCCAAAACAAAAACGTACAAAGGAAAATGTAAAGGTTAACTTGTGTGTGAAATATGGTATGAATTGGTTTCATACAATGTGGACATATATTAATATTTTGATGACAACCAATAATTTAGATAGTCATTATTAGAAAGAGCTGCATTCTTTTTAACCTCTGCATAAATATTCTAAATACACTATAATTTTATTTAAGTCTTCAATTACTTTCTCCCTTCAGTTAGATATAGATATATGTACTGTCTGCTTATTAAGAGAACTGCTCCAGATACCAAGTATGAGTAATGGCAGTCACTATAGAAACAGGGCTGGTTCATTTTGAGTAGTGATGACTCTCAGGAATGACTTAATTTTATTTTTGGCAAATGGCGGTGGAAAGAGTTTCCGATTATAGATCATTTTAATGACAAGTAAAAATAACAAAATATAATTCCAATTTGCCATCAAGTGTGCCAATATGACAAACTTGAATGCATTTGAAACACCTCTATGGAAAAGAGGATAAGGTCTACAACAGACAGGGGTAGGAATTGTGTCAGGAAGTTCTCGTGGTAGACAAATAGTGTTAATTCTGCAAGTTAAAGGACTGCTTTCACTTTTCCCATGAATAATCCACATTTTTTATATGATTTATATCTACATAATTCTTAATATAAGTGACAATAAATAATTTTAAATTTAAGAAAAGGTTCATGAGAAACATACTTAAGTGGATTTCTTTGATGGGAATATGGAGGACCTGTTTAAAAACAAGTTTTAAAAATATTAGTAAATTTTCTGTAATATAATAAAAATGACAACTTTCGCTACTCTGAAGCAGCTTTAAAACAGAAAAATTGAATAGTTTGATGGCAAATATTGATAGATCGATTGTAAAAAAGAATTTATACAAAAAATCATTTAAAATAGGGCAGAATAACAAAATACATTAGACAAGTATTGATAGTTTAAAACAGGAATGAAAAATTGTGACAGCATAAAAAATGAACAATTTTATGTCCTGCCTTATCTTAAATCAATAACATAAGTTTTTGGTGTACACTCAAGTTTAAGTTTACATAATTCTCCTAAACATAAATATATCAGTTAAGATCAACGAACCTAATCTATGTATTCCTAGCAGAATCCTAGACTCTACTTATGAACAAGAAAGCACTGTGATTGAAAACTAGCACTAGAAAGTAGTTGACTAAATATCAGAAAACGACAAAATGATTTAAAAAAAATCAGTATTTGATTTAAATAAGATGTTTTAATTAAATCTGATAGAAATAAATTTGTTCCCTCCATGTTTAAACAAGTCAGATATGAGATATGCAAATCACAGTATCTATGATTCCAGAATTTGAATAAACACCAGCTTTCCCCTGAACATCCTCAATTATGCAATCAACAGAGGTTGTTCTGTTTAATTTTGAGGTTCTAATCTTTAAAAAACAATGATGCTCCTTAAGTTTAACATGTAGTGTACTTGTGACACTACATGTGAATCATCGACACTAGAGGGCTAAAGGGTTTTTCCTTGTCTTGACAGTAAAAAGCAAAATACTGCATTATATTTGTGGGGTTTCGAATTATTAATCAAAACTTTAAAAATGCTATAATTTGAACTATATCATGCACCGTTTCTGGTTCCCAGGACAAAAATAATCCTACCATTAGAAAAATTTTGAAAACGGTACTAAAATGTCTTGCAAAAATTTATAACCAAGACTGATGGCAAGCAGAATGCATTGTATACTATATCCTACGAAGGATTTACCTGTTTAGATGGTGAATGTTTACATTGTTTTAGATCATTTTAGGCACTTTATTGATCCTTTTTATACATTTCTACGTCAATCATATCCATGCCTGGTGAGAACAGAAAAATCAATTTTAGCTTTCTCGTTTGGAAAAGAAAGATTTTTATCCTATTTTAATGTATGTAAAACAGTCGATGAGGAGGCAACAAAATATCCTTAAAATGACATTCTTTTTAAAAACGAAGTAACACTATCTTTTATGCTTACCAAAAAGAATATCTTTGCAAAATAGATTAGTTACAACAACAGAAAATGTTTTTTAAAAAGAAAAGTCATGTTTTGGTATCGATTTGAAGTAAAATTTTAGGAAGATTTGAAATCTGTTGAACTTTTCACTATCTTTAACAATCAAAAATAGAAATTTGGACTAGGGGAAAAAACACAATTTAATGCTTCATGTGTACACCAGAGGGCTGTACACATGAAGCGCTCGAAAATCCCTTATTAAATGAGCATTGGAACGCACCACATAAACAGGGCCTAATACGAAATGAAGTAAACAAATTACCTAATAATGGCTCAGTCACTTTTATCAAGCTTACAACTCCAGCTGGAGTGAATTCAGTCTGACCTGGATCAATATCCAAATAATACACTGCTGGAAATCTTTAAAAAAAAGAGAAACATTTTAGATTGTATACACTTATAGATACAAGAACAAATCTCGAATCAACATTGTGTCCATGCCATAAATAGATGGATAATTAAGAGAAAATCGCAAGAGGTCAACAGTTTAAGAGACATCAGCTTTCAAAGGTAAATTTCAGCTATTTTAATTTTGAATATTGGTAATTAATCATCATTTTATTTATCAAAATCAGAACCAAAATATACCTGACAAAAGAAAAGCCAGAAAACAATATTTGAGGAAATAGGTTATGTAAAAACATTGACATCAGAATAAAATGTCAAACTTTGAAAAAATAAAATGGCATGGACTTGTTTTTAGACATAATTGAATCAAACATTAATATCTGGAGATTAAAACCTTTTTTGATATAATGCAGATTAAAATCTGAAGGCAAGTTTTTACTCTAAACAGGAAAAGAAACAGTCTGAACTTCTCCGATGCTGACAACATTTTGGGTGCACATGTTCAAAATTAATAACAATAAATTTACCATTTTTAAAGATATAAGCAGGTCCTGCTTAAATTATATTTTAGGCTTTTACAGGTTTTAACGAAAATACTTTAGATTATTAGACAGGTTTATTAAAAATACTGAATGCATTTTGGAGAATTATCTACCACTGCAATACCCAACTTGAAAATAGTGTTTTAAACAGCACCATGGTTTCATAAAGGTTACCATACAAACCATGCTTACACACACACATAAAGCATTCTATTCCAACAAAAAATACAACCTTTAAATTAACAATTTGTTAATTTGCCATGAAGAATAAGTGGTTTATATAACTTCCCTGACAACTCTAGAAAAATTTTATTAGGAACTTTGCAACAGATCCAAAATGTCAAAAAATTAAGTTAGAATAATGATTGCAAAGTATTTTAAAAATATTATTTATTTAGAAAGGAGCTGTTTAGTAATACTCACTCATTTAATGCCCTATTTATTAAATAGCGCAACAAAGATGATTTGCCAGAGCGTTTAGAACCATATGCTATAATACGAGGTCCAAAATCAGTTTCTGAAATTAATTACTTAAGTCAGTAAAATGTTCTCAAAATAAAAGCATTTACATTTCTTAAAATTACACCCTGACATAAAAATATGCAATTCACCTAACATTTGGGGAAATTTAAAGAAACTAAACACAAATGGTCTTATCCCTTAAAAATACCGAAATTATCAATAGTATTCAAAATCTCCAGCAAAATATATGCTGGTAAATGTATATGAATGAATATGATTATGTAAGTAGAAACTTCACACCCAATTCATACACTAATAATGGGATAAATATTAGATCCGAGATCAACCAAAGATGTGAATAAAAATATGTCTAGTGTTACTCTAGGATGTTTCATATTTTAATTAAAATAAGAAATTCTAGCTATGCATAATACTTATACAACAAATACCAGTCAAAGAACAAAGTATACATCTAACAGTGCACAGGGATTTATTATAAAATGAAAAGGTTTAAAGGAAAATACCAGTTACCACTAATTGCCGTATAAATTATGAGCTATGGATATCATTGTAATAAAATTCTAGTATTGCACAACAGTACAAAGATAACTAGACACAGAAGATCTTGAAGGCATTTTACACAATGAAGTGATTAGGGCTTTTTTTAATAAGTACAGTAAAGTTCCTTATTCTTTTATATTCCTAACATTTATAGACTTAAATGATCAAAAGCAAAATTGATGTGAAGTTCATACTTGATAAAAATGCTTTTTTGATAGCTTCTGATATTGTTTCATAGTCTGAACTAATGGTAAAAGCATTATCTTCTTGAGCACTGCATAGGCGTTCATTTTCATCACTTGGTTTTATCTTCTTAACCTTATGTGTTTGTACTGCATTTGGAAAGTAATTTTCTAAAAATTGGAGTGAAGGAGAAAGGATGAGCTTCTGAAGAACAATAACAACAGTCCCATGTCCGACCTGTCCCAGAAAATCATCCAAGTCCGCAGTTTGGTCTTTTGGTACCACTCTATTCAGTTTCTTCTGTACACTTTTAATGCTAGATAAATATGTAGATTTGAGTGTAGAAGCTTTCAGAAGTGTAGCGTTTTCAGTACTAAACACTCGAGTCTCTTTCCCCTCATTGATGGTGTAACCTAGAATTGAGATACGACCTATCAGCACAGACATTTTCAGATATCCATGCAATGTTAGTGAAGCTGGATGTTGTAGTGAAACAATCTCAAGGTTTTTGGAAGGGACTATAATAATCCTGAAACAAAAGTGAATGAGAAACAAATTAGAAAATAAAGCAGAAAAATAATATAAGAATTTCATTTGGAAGACTAAAATTTCTTACCTTGTGCCTAATATTGATGTTTCTATCAGAGACTGGCATGATTCATAGTCCCTTTTTTGCTGAAATCACAATCTATATTTTATACATAATAACATGAAACATTAAAAATATTTTGCTTGGTAAAAATAAAGAGACTAGATAAAACTTTTGTATGGTAGGCAGAGACTCACACAAGTGAATGCAATAAAACCAGTTTTTAAATTTAGTTTAACACTAAGCTTGATTTATATTGAGTTAATAAAATATGGGATTACTGTTAGACCCTATACTTGAACGTTGTTGCAAGAAAAGCCTTCATGATTGAAGAAAATGCTGAAAAATTTGCTGTGGCAGAAATGTGTCATTCAATGAAAACATATTTAGGGACAATAAGTTAACTCACATCTAATATTTCTGAATGACCATGTGATGCATCCAATGGTTCTCCAATGCTTTAGGTGATGAACCTAAAGCTCACTTTTGTCAGAAAAAATAATTTGTAAACTCTTAAATAATTAGTCATCACACAAAAGCTGTCCCAAGACAAGGCTGATGGAAAAGATTATATATAAACAGAAATTCCAGAGAAAGATATTGAAGAGAGGACAAAAGTATCTTCTCTGAAGAGGAAAGAATGTACCTACGGTTCTGAAGAGGATTAAAAGGAAAAATGAACTAAGAAAAAGGTCAGTGATCTCAGTGCATTCAGTCAAAACATTTTACACTAGAAAATAATCATCACTGCTAGCAGTTAAACAAAATAACATAATTTTGTTATCTCTACGTCACTGTAAATGATATTTACACTTATGACCTATAAATTAAAATTAAAATGCAGCTTTAACAAAAGTATCTGTTTCATAAGAGAAATTGCTAACTGTTACCGCATAACCTTAAGAAAAAACAACAATGAACATTTCAAACTTTTTATTATTTGAAAATTTGCATGTATGGGACTGCTTCTGTAACAAAAGACAAGCTTAAGTGGATTTCAAGTTTGTTAAATTTCAATAAAAATGGAAAATATTTCAATAAACTATATTAAATTTGTTTGATTTTTCTAGTAAAGGAACCTAAAAACTTGAATTATATTTCATTAAAACAAATATCTAGATTTTTCGTTTAATAAAACAATTTTAATCAAGAGCATCAATCAACAGGTTGACTCACAAATGATAGCTAAAAAATAATTATTTAAGGTGCACATCTATTAAGTCCAAGGTTTGTACCTTAGATAATCATTACCTCGCAAAGATATTTTTTTTATGTGTATACCAATTTACTGCCATTAAAAAATTATATTAATAAGAAAAAGAATGTATTACTGATTACATTTCTAAGTTACCGAGAAAATATATATTGCATAAAAATTACAAAGTGAAAATTAGTTCATGATACAACACTAACCGTATAAGAAAGACACTAAACATATATCCTAGCTTATACACCAAGACCATTTTAGTTTAAATTCCAATTTATAAAACATGAAATTCACATATAATATGCAATTTCATTAGATTTTGATGACAATACACAACATGACAATTGTTATTTTATGAAAATGCATATAAATTCATGTCATTATAAAGAATGAAGTAAGCAAACAGTGTATCACATCAAATGATTTGTGATAATTTCAGTTGATCCACAAGGAGTTGAAAATAAATGAGGGCAAAATCAATTCCTCCAATGAAAATCACATTAAGAAATTTAACTACAGGTTTTTAAAAGGGGCCATTTCATGTGAATTCAACATAGTGAAATCTTTAAATTTAACAAAAATTGATGAGAAGGTTCTCTTTAGGTAGTAATGATATAAATTTTTGAAATAATAATTTGATTTGTTTAAAAATTAACACAAATTGAAAATTTTAAGTCACGTCTATTGTGGTATCAATTGAAAGTTTATTGAACAGGGCTAAACATGCAACTTGGCAGAATATTTTGCTCTGAAATTTATGTACCTTTTAAAAATTCTATACATATATAGTGACAACCTATCTCTTAATGGTCAGGGGACTAACTTCTGGATCAAAAAAGTTCAGGGTTCAAATGCAGGGTAAGGCATACATGTTTCTTCATCTGGAATTAATGTATAGCCCTTCTATAAATAGGTTGTACCTAAAATGTAAGGTATATACACGTGAACCCCCTGGTGCACCAGGGGAGTTGATCACAAAACCATACTAGTAGTGCCATTATGAACAATGTTCAATTGGCCATGGCATTGGAAAAAATACCAGTCCAACACTAAAAGTTCCAAGTTGGAACACAAAAAATCTACAAGTGTTTTTTATTTGTTTTGTTTTTGACTGGAAAAATTATACAAGGTTTACAGGGCAATATGCAAATGTTTCATTTTTAGCTCAGAGGGCAGCCTGAAGTTTATTGTTAGCCAAATTTTGTCTAGTCAGATGAACCATAAAATATTAATTTGTTCTAAATCTAGTCAGTTCTATCACCAAACTTATAGCATGTTTGCCATGTTAAGCACTCATAGCTCTAGTTCTTTTAAAATTTAAGGTAAAAAAGTAATGGCTTGACCTTGAACATTTTTCTATAAAATCATGGTTGTAACATATAAATTAGAAGTTTGTTTCATGGGCTTTTAAAATAAGGCTAAATTCATATTTCTAGAATGAGTGGATCTCGATATTTCACAAAATTTGTTACTTTATGTGATCCAAATTTTGCCTTTTTTTAAGTTTAATGATCTGCAACTCGAAAAATTATTTAGATATGTATCTCATAATTTGTACAATTTTTCACTTTTTATAAGACTACATAACACTCAATTTCATTGAAATTGGAAATGGTCAGGTTGAAAATGATACTTTGGTGTGCTGATTTGACAAATAATAAAACTCAAAGAAACAATTTCACAAGTCTAATCAATTTGAGAAAAATATTTTAGGGATAATAAAAAACACAAAAGTACTACTTCAAAAACTTAAAAAGCACTCATGTTCCATTTCTTGGCCATTTTTCTTATGAGCTTCTATTGAGCATAAAGATTAACCAAGAACAGTATTATTTCAAAATAAACTTTTTTAAATTGCAGATGTGATTAGACATGAAATAAGAAATTAAAAACAAGTTATTAGCAATTTGGTTAATTACCTTTAAGTAAAGTTTCCTTGAGTATTTAGTTTCACTTAGTGATGGGCTTTGATTTCCTGATGTACTTTTTGTCTGTCTCAAAGAGGATTGCTTTTCTGCTTCATCTTCACTACCCGAGGCCAAAGAAAATGATTTCAAGAAACTTGTGAAATCTTCATAATTACTGTCATTGGTTGCTGAATGGGAAGATTCTAAGGATTCATCTCCACTACTAGTTAGCACAGCAGTCGGTCCAATAAATGAGCTCAAAAACTCTTCACAAGGAGTACTGCAAAAAGATCTAGAGGGTTGATTTGTTTTCAACATTTTAGGAGAAGGCTCAGGATCACTGTCACTTCCAGAAATTGTGTGGCTTTGGGGGGAGTGCTTGGCAGCTTTGCTTAATTTTCTCTTAACCATGATCAAATACTGTCTTCAACACTCAGAATTGAAGGAATTCGACTCTAAAATATCAATACAATCAATACAACTGAAAATGTGAAGGTAAAATTTTCACACATAAATATTTTAGAATATAAATAATTAAATAACCACTTTACACTACACATTTTAATATTAACAAGTTTTTACATTTCAGCAAGTGGTGGAAACAGTACTGTTTAATAGCAGAAACATCAGTACGATACATCTTCAACGAATCCCTTCATATATTGGTCTGCAAGGAAATAAAATTGCCGACTTTTTGGCTAAGGAGGCTAGACTAGATGCATTACAATCTAATGGCAGACTAATCTATGATGAAATCGTTTTGAAAACTAAAGTGCACATAAACAGAATTTGGAAGACTCCTGACTGGTACTCCTGCACTCAGCCCAGTACCTCCCTGGGAAAAATGGGCAGCAAAGACCAGACTGCTCTCTCTAGGCTTTGCAGTGGATACTTGAAATCACTGAAGATTGAATTGGGTAGCAAGCATTTCCCTGTGCTCTAAATGCAACTCGGATCAGGCTTTGCCTCAGCACATTGTCTACTGTTATAATTGTCCCTCAGACCATCCTGAGCTGGTTCTTGAGGGCCTCAAATATCATGAACAGATATGGTGTAACTTATTTATGCCAAGTGAGATAAAGACATAACACCATGAGCAATTGGAAAAGTAATTTGGTTGAGGAATGAAAAAAGTTATAGCAGAAAATTCTAAAATACCACTTGCTTTACAAGTTCAATGCCACCCATATTGACAGTTTATATTCACCAAAATTAATTGCCAATAATCCTTAACATGCACTATAACAAACTTGCTAATTTATTATTTGTACGGTTTAAGCAAAGCTTTGATGCTTCTAGACTTAATTTGCTAATGGACCTTCTTACCCTAAGGGCCATAAACTGTAGTAACTAAAAGTTTCAGTTGGTCAATATAATTTTAGTTAGGTTTAATTGAAATTAACTATAGTGGGATTTGTTTTCTCATGGAAACTTATTTTATGTCATTTCAAATTTATTCAATTTAAATACAAATTGCTTATTTTATGACAATGCCTTATTTCTGTGATCCTATTAATTACAATTCAGTATCAGAGAACAGTTCATCACTTTGCTAAGAGAATAAAAATTTAAACAGTAATCAAGTGATTTTTATTTAAAAAAATCATTGATTTAAATCACTATTTTTTCTTTTCTTAAGTTTAATAATATTGAAAATGAAATAACCTAGGACACAATGGGATGATACAAATCATTTTAAAAGTTTGCTTCTACTCAGTAACCCCTCGATTGATCCTTTATAAAACTGATAATTACTGGCCTTTTCCTACTTTGAGAACACTAAAGATGATTTTGATGCACTTGGTTCCAACTTGGAGATGTTTTGCTTAATTATAAATATTTTAGAAATCTTTATTTTGTTTAAATAAAACACTACAAATATTACCAGTATACTTTAAATATTATCTTATGTTGAAGAGAGACTTGGCTCCAACTATAAAAATATTAGGACCCAAGAGTTCCAGGTCTCTAGAACTTTGCAACCCTTCTGATAAGCAACCTAAGACAGATAAAACCACTCTGCATATTTGGTTACTCTTTATTTGCACATTTACCCTTTATATTTGGGGCCCAGGGCCCTACCATAAAAAATTTAAAGGGTTTCAAGGGGTTGGACATGCTTGGAGTAGGTGGATTTTTTTAACAAGTTTAGTTTCTCATTACCTCTCCTGTAGGGGGACAAAAGGAATTTGGAGTCATGTTGGGATCACAATGACAACTGAACAAATATTTCTTTGTTAACTTAAAATAAGTGTCACTTCCAAATCTGTTTTTCAGCAGATGCCGAGTTTTATAGAGATGAGACCAGTCCATACATTGTACAAAATGTTTTCAGATAATTTTGGCATACTCTTTCCACAGAAAGGTTAGTTAGACCCTTTAAAGGAATTTATTATTTCTGGTAACTAGAATTTTCCTAACTCTCAGACAGGTTTAACATAAATTAATATTATCTAGTAACTACACTGATTTGCATGTCTCATGTCTAACAAGTTTAAACACATAGGGGAAAAATCATAGAAATCTAAATGTCTAATTTTAATAATAAAATCCAATCTTTTAAAAAAGAATCACGATTTTTTCAGTCTCAGATCTTTGGAATTGGGGAAACTCATTTGGATTTTAATATTTGTGTAGAAGACTGGAAAGCCTATATAACATAAGACAAACTAGATCTTACACTAAGATTGGCATCTCATGTCTGAAACATTTAAACATATAGGAACAAATTAATAAAAATCATGAAAATCTGATTTTAATTAATTTTTTTAATCGTGACTTTTTCACACGCCGACATAAATAAATGCTATCTAGGATCTATACTGTGATTTGCATGTCTCATCTAACAAGTTTAAGAGAAAGCAGATAAGTTTCTTGGTTTTCTCTTTGCGAAAGCATTGCATTCCATAATATGGAATTTCCTTTTGAATGGGAAACAATTTTGTTCCTGCGAATTTAAATTTAGATTTTCGTGTCTGTAGCAGACAAGAAATGTGTTCATAAGAAACAAATTGGGTAACATGCCAGAAAATTCAAATTTGTAAACTTCTATTATGATTTATAAAAATATATTAAATTTAAAATTTCCTCCCTTTATTTAAATGATTATTTTTTAATTTAGAATTTTAAGAATAACGGATTTGTATCATGAAATGCAATTCAAATGAAAGAATAAAAGTAACATGACCCAATGATAACTTTTATTCTTTCAATCTCAAAAATTTGCCCTGATAAATTTTATATATATATAAGGTTTAACATAAATCAATACTATCTAGAATCTATACTGTGATTTGCATGTCTCATATCTAACAAGATTAAACATGTAGAGGCAACGAATGAATAAAAATAATTTAAATCCGATTTAAATGAAAAATCTGATTTAAATCAAATAAATCCGATTTTTATGATTTTTTTCATACCTTAATCTAAAACTCAATTCAAAAATCTAAATCAGAGGTGCACATCCTCATTCAAGCTATACCTTTGGTAGTGCTTTTGTATTGTGAAAACAAATACATGCACTTCATTTTAGTATTATATATAAGTACAAGAGACATTAATGTCCACTTGCAGAAAGTTAGTTCCGCTCAACCTTTCAGTCGTGACTAGTCTCATGCTTGTGGGGAAAGCACTCTTTTCACATATACTAACAAACATTTCCTTTACACTTCTTTAAATAAATGAGATGAACATCTTGTATCTTTGCTACATTTGTGCAAAATTTCAGATTTCTAGGCTGAGTAGTTTCTTTTTACCATAAAGGAGAAACACACATCCTTTTATTATTAAACATAATAAAAGTGAAATTATTGTTCAAGATCTCACTTGAAGATAAAACAGTACAGATGCCAATATGGCACTTTATAACAATCCACAAACTTTTAATCTCTTATCTGCATCACAATGCCTATGTCGTGTTCTCTTTTTGACCCATTATCATTTGGCAACAAAGAATGATACAGCTACACTTTAGTCTTTTTCTTGGTACCGCTTTTAGTGCAGTGGCAAGCATTGAAAGCCTTAGCTTTTTTTTTAGCATAATAGGCAACATAAAATTTGCAGTTAGTGGATTCTTTTTTCCGTTTCCTAGTTACCAGTTCATACATTGCACATTGTGTTTTTGGATCTCATTTTGTGCGTGTGACTCTTGCATATCGAAAGGTTAGATATACTTGAACTGACATCCTTTCAAAAGACATTTTGCTACTTCTGATTGTTGGAGCACGTGATTAGTTTAATTTTGATTTAATTTATTTAGACAAAATTGTTTGCACATACTTTTAAGATTGCGCTCAGCTAATTAGCTTGAATCAGAACATCAGTTCTGCTTTCGTTTGTACACAGCGAACGAGCTTGTTAAAAAAACAGCGTTGATTTTGGCATCGGGAATAAAATTCATTCGATCTCTGCTCCTAGAATAATGCTCACGCCACTCGCCTTGGATGCAGAAAAAGGATTTCTGTTTTGATAATCGTGCATGACACATGTATGCCTTTTAAGTAACTTTATTAAATTCGTTGTTATTGTTGACTTGAGTTTACCTTTCTCCACCTGCCAACATGGTGCCAAAACCTGGGAACTGAAGCAAATCTAGTAGCAGTAAAACAACTGGAACGAATTGAGAAGCGCTTCGAATATCAGTCTCAAGGGGAATTGTACAAACAATTCATGTAAGAATATTTGTCATTGGGTCATATGGAGAAAATACTACCCAAGGATGTTCCATGACTGCGAAAGAAACATTTGATATACCACACCACGCTGTCTCAAAGGAATTGAACTCAGCCACAAAATTCTGAGCGGTCTTTGATGCTTCTATGAAATCTACATCAGGAATTTCCTTCAATGACAGGCTCATGGTTAGAGAAATAATGCAAGATCATATTGCCCTTATTTTGATTTCACCAAATTGCTTTAGTGGCTGACATAACAAAAATGTATCGCCAATTCAAGATACATCTAAGCAATGCTGATTTCCAAAGAACGTTTGGAGATATTTTCCTCAGGATCTAATTCAAGAATTCTGATTATTTAACGGTTACATATGGGATAGCATCCGCACCCTTTTCGGTGACACGATGTCTACAGCAGCTTGCTGAAGATGAAAATTCTACATTTGTTAATGCTTCAGATTCTCAAAAGGGATTTCTATGTCGATGACTTACAATCAGGAGAGAACACTGTGGAAAGGGCTCTAAAGTTACAAAAAGATCTAATCAAGCTACTTAAACGTGGTGGATTCAAGCTTCGAAAACGGGCATCTAACAAAGGCGAGTTATTGGACGCAATACCACCAGAAGATAAGGAATCAAATCTATCTGCAACCATCAACTGAAGAATCTGTAAAGGCACTGGGCATGCAGTGGCATCCAGTAGATATCTTTTCATTTAAAGTATCAACAGCATCTGATCAGAAGATCAGTAAAAGAGGACTGTTGTCAGAAATTTCGAAGTTATTTGATCCCCTAGGACTACTGTCTCCAATCACTATCAAGTCGAAAATATTAATACAATGATTGTGGAAGGATAATTTGGAGTGGGATGACATAATTTCATCTCAATTACAAGGTGAGTGGTCTGCCTACTACAAGGATTTATTGAGGTTAATCTTTATGTATTCCAAGATGTGTAGTGATTTCACCTGAATTTGAAATCCATGGATTTTGTGACTCATCAGAAAGGGCATACACAGCAGCGGTATATGTACGTGTGAAGGATTCTACCGGTGTCAAAGTGCAATTATTGCTGGCAGACTAGAGTAACTCCCTTGAAGACCCATATCCTTACCTCGTCTTGAATTGTGTGGTGCCTTTCTATTGGCAAAGGTCATAACTGTATGTAAAGCTTGTTTTTAAAATTACTGGTATACATTGTTGTGGACCAGTAGGTAGGTATTTTTAATTAATGTCACACTGGAGCAACACAACGGGCTATTGGTGACAGTCCGAGATCAGTCCCAAAGGGAAAGATCCGAAGACAACATCACACATTGTTGGACTGATTCTACTATTGACTTGGCTTGGTTGTCCTCTCACCCATCTAAGAGGAAGACATTTATAGCTAATAGTTAGCAAAATACAAACTATGTTACCTTCAGCAATGTGGCATCACTATGAGGGTAACCAGAACCAGCTGATTGCGCTTCGCGTGTGGTTGGAACTGAATTCCTATTGAATCATTCGGCTTGGTGGTTTGATCCAAATTTTCTTGCTCATGATTGTACTGACTTCAAGTCTGTTGAGGCTCTTGAATTAAATTCGGGAATTGAAGATGAGATGAAAACTTCAGCTTTACATACAGTAAAGGTTCAAAAATGTTAATCTAGCAAATTAAAGTCACAATTATTTGAGTAAGTTCTCTAATTTAAATAAGTTAACCAGAATAACTGCTTATTGCTTAAGATTTTGTTACAATGCTAGTGTCAAATTCTAATCGAAGAACAGGGAGTGGGAGTATTTCAATTAACGTCACACTGGAGCAACACAACGGGCTATTGGTGACGGTCCGGGATCAATCCCAAAGGGAAAGATCCGAGGACAACACCACGTAATTTTGAACCACGGTCAGATGACGAGGCAACACCTGAGCTGGCACCCCACTCTCCAAACTTCCACACCACGCCAACGTGGCGAAGAACAGGAAACTTGTCCACTTTTGAACTGGGTGAGGCTTTGGTTTGCATTCGAATTGTTCAAAGGGATGCATTTCCCGACAAACTATCGTGCCTCAGCTGCAAGATACCTCAAGGGTAAAAGTCGGATCTTAAATTAGAATAATTTTCTTGATAAGGATGGTGTTAGAGTGGAAGGTAGGTTAAAAAATGCTGAAGTTTCTTATGATAAAAAATATTCTACACTTCTCAAATCTGGTAACCTCACCAAGTTAATAATTACAAATGTGCATTTGTCTCATTTTCATGCAGGACTGCAGTTAATGCTAACTGATTCAAAGAAAATTGTGGAATCTATCAGCATATGAAGCTGTTCGCCAAATTGTAGAAAACTGCCCAGTCTGCACGACATCGTGCAACTACTGCACAACAATTAATGAGAGATTTGCCACCAACTCAAGTGCGAGTATCTAGGGATTTTAAGAACTGTGGTGTAGATTATTATGGTCTTTTTAATTTGCGATCTGCAAAAGGTAGAAGTCGCATGGTATTTAAAGGTTAAGTTGCTCCTTCTATTTGTTTTGCCACAAAGGCTATTCATATTGAGTTAGTGAATGATCTAAGCACGGAAGCGTTCATTGCAGCTCTAAACATTTTGCTGCACGAAGGGGTAAATATTCTATTTCCAGTGACTAGTACGAATTTTGTTGTTGTTAAAACATTGAATAATATTGCTCAACAAAAAGTGGTTTCGAATTATTTGAATGATCAAGAAATTAATTGACATTTTAACCCATCTATTGCATCCTACATAGGTGGCCTGTGGGAAACTGGTATCAAATCTGTTAAATTTCATTTAAAGATAATTTTGGGTAATGTTACACTTACTTTTGAGGAAATGTGTGCTGTGCCAAATGAAGCCACCTTAAATTCACGACCTTTAACACCTCTTTCTGGGGACCCAAATGATTTGTCTCATTTAACACCTGGTCATTTTTTGATTGATGCTCTCACTTCCATTCCTGAATCAGACTTTTTAAATGGGCCAACAAATAGGTTATCACATTGGCAATTGTTTCAAAAACTTTATTTTTAGAAGCGTTGGAGCTGCGAATACCTCTAGGCTACAAAATGCTCCCAAATGGTCTTCAAACAGCAATTTATTTTTAAATTGGTGACTTAGTAAATATTCCCGATAACAATTTACTCCCAGCAAAGTGGAGGTTAGAATGTGTTATTAAGTTATTTCCTGGATCTGACAGTTGCGTTAGAGTAGATGTTTATTGCCTAATGGAACGTTGCATTCTGATTTTGAAACTGTTTATCATTAATTAAAAATGGCTTCTGTACCCGGTGGAGATGTCGAATCCGGGGCACTGGCGATTTATCGCCAAACATGGTAACCTTGGGCTTTTGATCTAGATTTATGGCAACCCCTCTTTTAACAAAATTGAGATTTTTGCGTTGAATGATTTGTGGTTTGAAGTGTTAAATTTGAGCCGGTGCTCTTGAAGAGGCTTAGCTTTGTGGGGTTGGTTTTCGTGTTTGCAGTTGGATTTCCAAAATTTTTATTACCATCTTTTCAAGTAAGTGGCGCATTTCTATTGATTAATTTTTAAAATTAGAAATTAAATTAATTAATTACCGTTTGTGATATTATAGATTTATTAGCAGCTAACTTACCCTTGATTTGGTATGGCAGTGGATGGTTTGACTGGGCGTATAAATGCGTATTTTTTTGGGAAACTGCATGATGAATCTGTAGCGAATCCGGAGAACTTGAAAGTGATTGAATGGTGTCAGAAAGTTGGTTTAATTGCGAATAGTGTGAAATGTCCAGAATGTGGGAGTGAAATGGCTTTAAAATATAGAAAGGATGCGGGCGATAGGTACGAATGGTTGTGTAGAAAGGATGGACATAAGCGAAAGCAGTCGATGCGAAAGGGAACTTGGTTTGAAAATAGTAAATTGCATGTGTGTGATACTTTTGATTACGTGGTACTGGGTAAATGAAACGCCAATTAAATGTGTTACGAATGAGATGGATGTAGCGACCCATACTACGAGTGATTGGTATAATTATTGTAGAGAAGTGTGTGTGGATGCTTGCTTGGAATTTAATGGAAAGATTGGAGGAGTAGGAAAGACTGGAAATTGATGAGAGTAAGTTTGGTAAAAGAAAATATAATAGGGGTAAGCAAGTGGAGGGTAAATGGGTGTTTGGTGGAATTGAAAGGGGAACGGATAAATGTTTTATGGTTGTAGTGAAAGACAGGAGTAAGAATGTGTTGAGTAAAATTATTCGTGAAAGGATTTTGCCGGGAACTACCATAGTGTCTGACTGTTGGAAGTCTTATGCTGGTATTGATAACCCGAAGCATAAACAATTCAAAGGTTATCGATTCGAGCATGAGACGGTCAACCATAGTGAACACTTTAAGGACCCGGCTACAGGAGCCCATACCAACACAATTGAGGGGACGTGGGGTAACATCAAACGATCTCTTAAGGGAAAAAAAAAGAACTGTGAATGATCAATTTGACGGTTACCTTGCCGAATATACACTGCTGGCCACCGTAAATGCAACACCCTGAAGGAAGCATGCAAATATGAAATTTACAACATGCATTAGCGGAGGTGAGATATGCAAATGATTAGAATTCCAGCGCAGACGCACATCACGCGCGCCTGTGGCGCCACTTCAAAGCGCTATTTAAGGCTTGGAGATTTCGACGATTTCAAGTACGGCAATTGTGGTTTTTTCAAAGAAACGATCAATTATGCCTCGTAGAAAACAGCGATCATCTTTTGATCAAGTATCCCAGTTCGACAGAGGAAGGATAGTGGCCTACCGAGATTGCGGATTATCTTTCAGGGAAATCGGTAGTCGTGTTGGACGAAACCAAACAACTGTAATGCGGATATGTGATCGTTGGATGCAGGAGGGTACGACGGACCGACGTGTTCGATCGTATCCACCTCAGTGCACCACTTCACGTGATGACAGGCATATTGTGCGTATGGCAGTGACGGATCGCTCAGCCACATCACGAACCATAGCACAGCACATTCAGTCTGTACCGCATCATCCAGTGTCTGCGCGTACCATTCGACGCCGTTTACAGCAGAATGGTCTGTCCGCAAGACGTCCATTGCTTCGTCTACCCTTGACGCAGAACCACAGACGTTTCCGCCGCCAATGGTGCGATGAAAGAAGGATGTGGACGGCAGAATGGAATGAAATTGTCTTTACTGACGAGTCACGCTTCTGTCTGCAACACCACGATGGTCGGATTCGAGTCTGGAGACACCGTGGAGAGAGGATGCTGAACAGCTGCGTTATGCACCACCACACTGGTCCTGCACCGGGTATTATGGTATGGGGCGGTATTGGATATCACTCTCGCACTCCTCTAGTACGCATTGCCGGTACTTTAAACAGCCAGCGCTACATCTCCGAGGTGTTGGAGCCAGTTGTCCTTCCTTACCTTCAGGGCTTGCCCACAGCCATATTTCAACAGGATAATGCGCGACCACACGTGGCACGCATTGTCCAAGGGTTCTTCGTCAATCGCCAGATTGAATTGCTTCCCTGGCCAGCTCGCTCTCCGGATCTTTCGCCGATAGAAAACATGTGGTCCATGGTTGCTCAACGATTGACCCAGAATACATCCCCAGCTGCCACACCAGATCAACTTTGGCAACGTGTGGAAGCTGCTTGGTCTGCTGTACCCGAAGAACACATCCAAAGTCTCTTTGAATCAATGCTGAGGCGTGTGGCAGCGGTGATCTCCAACAATGGCGACTACTGATTTTGGCAGGAACCACACTTCACAGAAGTCTATAAATTTAATCATTTGATACTTGGTCAACATGTTAACTACAAAATAAATTTTGTTGTGATATCTCGTCTTTCTTGGTGTTGCAATTTGGGTGGCCAGCAGTGTATTTGGCGGAGGCAACATAATGGGACGGAAATCCAACGCATGTTCCTCGCATTCATTGAGGATATTAAAAAATTTTTGGAACAGCTGCAGTATAGACCCCCCCCCCCAATCCATTTGGCGACTTTTTTTTGTCGCCAACCTTCAATTGCGATTTGTTGTTTCTGGTAACCCCCACTTTTTTCCACTCCATTCTAGCAACCCTACAGCGTCCCTCCACTATGTATATATAGACATATTTAACCCAGACTTATATATTGACTGTGATAACTGTATTTTTATAAATAATCAAGATTAACATTATTTCTTATGGCGAATGTGCAATTTCTTTGCACATAAAAAAACGCCAGGGTTTCTATAATGATTGCTTTGAAATTTCGTTTTCCATTTTACGAAAAAATCGAATGGGGTGCGACTGAGGGTTCAGTTCACAACTGGAAGCCCAGTTTAAACAGGAAACCCTCATTTACAGTGAAATCTGTTAAAAGATTAGAATAACTTATATTCAACTTATGTACATTTTTATGTAATACGTCTGTTAAAAAATGTCGCCGAGTAACGTCAGGGTTGGCGACAAAAAAAGTCGCCAAATGGATTGGGGGGGGGGGGTCTATACTGCAGCTGTTCCAAAATTTTCAACCTTGATGAATCATCTTAAAGTAGAATGTAAGTTTTATTTTTCTTTACTTTTCATTGCTTATTTGTGAATTTCTTATTTTACTTCCTGATGTAAGAAATCGAATAGGCAAGTTGACCGCCATACTAGTGTTGTACGCCATCTTGATTTGGCGACAACATGCCCCGGATTCAACATATTTACCCTGTACCCTTTGAAGAATGTAAATAAAAACAAGGATGTTCTATATTTTCCTTATTTAAGTGTACAATATATTTTTGTCAAGTATATTTTAAATGTGTATTTTTGGTACTGAACGTAAAATTAATGTTGAAACTTATACTTCAAGGCAGGCAGCATGTTGGAGTGTGCGATTAGTTTCATTTTGATTTAATTTATTTCGTTAAAATAGTTTGCACATACTTTTATGATCAGGATCAGCTAATGAGCTTGAATCAGAATATGAGTTCCGCTTCATGTCGGAACGATAGCTTTCCCTGTTCGGGTTAAAGCAAAAGGTTGTTAAAAAGAAAAACAGCATTGATTTTGACGACGGGGATAAAATTCATTTGATCTCGGCTCCTAGAATAATGCTCAAGCCACTCGCCTTGGATGCAACTTAAAGGACTTCTGTTTTGACATTTGTGCACAGCACATGTATGCCTTTCTAGTTGATTAAATTCATTGTTATTGGTGACTTGAGTTTACCTTTCTCCCACCCGCCAACACTGATAAAGAAATATATTTTAATTCTTTAGTTGAAAATTTTCTATCATGTCCATGTGAACAAAAATTGTACTACAATCTCCAGATTTTCAATACATACTATTTTAAATCATTCTTCGAGATTTTTTATTGTTCTTAGCTATCCCATTCACAGTTTCATTTGTTCTGCACAACGGAGACAGAAAAGAAGGCATGCTGGAAGATTGTTTTTTGCTGTGGATAGTCAGAACTCTTGGAAAATTATGTTTTCTTATGTATTCCAATATATTAGGATGTTTAGATAGTTTTTTAACAAATTTATTTAAAGGGAAATTAGTTAGACAAAGGAAATACTATGAACCAACAAAAAAACAGCGAGTGCCTAAATTTGGGTGAGCTGATCTTTTGGCAGTACTTCAGAAACAATGTCTGTAGACAAAATTTCCAATCTTGTTTCTTATATTGTAATCTTTTAAAGTCGCTTTCGTATTTTTGATTATGTTGTCAATTTTGAGACTTTCGGAGTATTTTTTAAATTTTAGGAAATTGCTTGGTTTAGTAAGAATAAAAACAAATCATTCGTTTTCTTTAAACTGTCACGAAAATGTGAACATATATAGCTTATCTGAAAAAATTTGCGATTTTTTCATAAATAGTATGTGATCGAAAATAAGTTCCGTAAGATTGAGTTAATAAACAATGAGGTTCCAATGCCTTGGTTCTGTTCATGAGATTAAGTACATTTTAACGAAAAAGCTATGAACTTCGCTTTCGATTGACATTTTCAAGAAAAATATAGAAAATCCCTGGCCTAAATTAATGGAAAAAAGTCGTCGCTACAGCATAAACAGAAAATGAAATCATTCTAATTAGTTTTATGGAAGAAAATTGGAAAATAAACAATATTCAGAAAAGAAATTATTGCATCCAAAACTGAGCCAATTTGTACCTTATGATTGTCGATACGCAGGTCTTGCACAAGCTTCTATTTTATCAACATGTATTAATAGTACACATTACAAGAATATGAAAAGAAACGAAATACGAATTGTCATGAACAATTGAATATGAGAATGAGACCAACGGTTGGCTGGTTTTCTTGCGACTTTTAGCTGCAGAATTAGAGACCAAGGAAGAAACGGTGTAGGTAAGAACGTGTTGTTGCCACTCCCATATTATAATGTATTTTTGCATTGGTAGGTATTTTAATTAACGTCCCACTGACACAATTCTATGGGTCATTGGTGATGGTCCGGGACCAATCCCAAAGGGAAAAATCGAGGACAACACCACGTAATTTCGAACCACGGTCAGATGACGAGGCAACACCGGAGCTAGAACCCCACTCTGCAAACTTCCACACCGCGCCAACGTGAGGACATTTGAGGATACGACGGATTTAACCTGTACCAGCCCCATTGTCCACGACGGTCTCTGGCTGGATTTGAACTTGCAACCCTCCTGTTGCCAATCCGTTACTCTGCCAACCGGGCTACTGCGGCCCTTTTGTATTGGAATTTCATTAATAAGTTATTCCCGAAAACCTATTTTCTCAAATGTACATTTTTTAAACTTCAATGCGAAGAGTAACAAGTATTTCCACACACATCAAATTTCCTGAATTAAGTCTTTTAAATAAAAATAATGCCATGTCCAGTGCTCAGTATAAAGTGGATATTTAAAAACAAATATGGCATCATAACATTGCTTTCCAATATACTTTGTAAACAAAGAGACATGCTGATCTCTAATTTTCTTAATACAAAACTTCATTGAAAGATGGTTCGTCTGAATGCTCTTTTATTGGTTAGTACACATTTTTTATATATTATCTCGCTAGTATATCGTTTTAGATGATTTTTTTGCATGTTATTTGTTTGTTCAATCAGCAAGTGTTTGAGGAATATTATCTGTTGTATTTTCTAACTATAAGAATAATATAGTGCGGACTATATAAACGCTTTTTTACACTGTGTAAGTATCTCTTTTCCAACAAAATCTTTCCCTATTTCAATAACAGTTTTTAATTGGTATAAACAGTGAAAACAAACACTTAGTGCTAGTCTATGTTGATACATATAGATTTTAATCAATTGATTTTTAAAATTATTGATTTAAATCAACAATTTTATTTGTTTGATTTTCCTTAATTGAAGTTTAATTGAAATTAGAATAAAATGGGATGCATGTTGCATCCAAATAAGTTTATGAATTTGCTTTTCTCCTCAAGAATGATCCTTCAACTGAAAGTCATCTGACCCTACTTTGAAAACACTCACCAGAGAAATAAGGGAGATAACACACACACAAGGACAGCTTACAAACAATTTCTTTTTTATGTCGAATGACAAATGAGTTTACCTGAGTTTCAATCACCAAACATGTTCATCAATTGCTACTTTGCATGTGGAAAAATAATTTCAAATTAGTTTTGTTCACATTCAAATCTTTAGGTTTCAATAAGAGCAGGATAATTAGGTTTTCTATATAGAACCCGAAGTGCTGTGATTGTTAAATTAATTTTTTTATACTTTAAAATATTTTTGTGAATTTTTTACCCTGAGTTTCAAGTAGTATGGATTTGTATAACGCAGGGAATAAAAATACAAATAAAGAGATAGAACAGCAGCAAGCCACAAAATTATATTGAATTCTAATTTTTAAAAAAATTCTATATCACATGTTTATAAATGTATGCTATTTTCTATAAATTTTGTTTTGATAAATATTTTCTTTTATTTGATATGAATGTATTAAGTAATCTGCAACTAACCCATTAGTGTTTAAATGGATTTTATGATCATTGGATGATTGGAAAGATATCCAAACTTAGATTTAACACAAGAAAGACAGGAAATTGCCTTATAACTAGAAAGACGATAGGGGCCAGTGAGGCCCCACATTCTTATAGATCACTGGATCATATTAGACAGATTTCACAGATCTGCAATAAAAATAAGTTTATGTGATTTTAATGTAATTTTGAATGCAGAATTCGAAACTAAGCCATTTTTCTCCACATGATTTTTACAATAGGGAAAATATTATTTGAAATTATACACCATTCATCCAAAGTCAAATATATTCATAGATTATGAAGACAATATTTGAGGAACATCTCCAATCAATTTTATTCCCTGAGTAAGCCAAGAAGAATTTTCAGTAGGTATCACCCTAGCAATTGACTTGTGTGAATAATGTTCTTAGTGAAGATTTTTTGTTAGTTATTAAAAAAATTGGAACTTAATATCAAATTTGAATAAGAGATTTTATGCTGTAGAAAGTAAAAATGATAATTTGAATAGCATTTCATTTTCCACTAAATACATTGAATTTGTAACCTGTTTGTGCAAAAATGTGATGTGATAGAAATATTTTTTGTTATTTTTTAAAGTTAAATTTTGCAGAACTGTTACATTAAGTAATGGATGTGATTACGCATTCAATTTCAAAATGTATCACATTCGCCTGTTTTCTTTTTTATTTAATTTTGGTTTTTCCATTTGTTGATGTATGTTGATCATTACATCTTATTTTTCTTAAGGTGCATTTTGTACATACTCCTTTTTTCCAATCTGGGTACCTATTTTGTGTGAGGTTTCTTTTCCAAGATCTTTGCACTATGTATTTTGATTGTTTCTGATGATCTGTTTCATACAGGCTGTGTTGAAACCTTTGTGTTAGGTGCATTATTATTTATAGGTGCCAGATATTGAATGTGATGTTCTGCACAAAGTAGGGGATGAAATTTCTTCGGCTAAGTATCTCCTTCGCTTAGCCGGAGCTCCTTCCTGTCACTTATATAAAATCCAAGCATATACTGCAGCTTTATCTAAAATATAGTAAAAGTACATGCATAAGCCAACAAGTTCTTTTTCTCAATTTGACAGCATATAGGTGTACAATGTCGATGTTATACTTTGTCTAGTTATCTTCAGATCTCTAGCCATCTCTAAGGGGGTAATTTTTTTATACAATTTGAGAAGTCCAGAATGACCAACCCTCGTAAAATTCATTCTTGGTACCATGAAGGGTTGTTATAAATATTTTTTTAAAATTTTGTTTTACAGTTTAAGGTAGAAATACAAAATGAAATGAAATATTATATTTTGTTAATAATGTGATTAAAATTTATTTACCTTGAATGCAGTTTTTAATTATTATTTCTTACTTTTTATAGCAACAACGTAGAACTTTTATTGATAGCGTTAGACTAAGTGTTCGTGGTGGCAGAGGTGGTAATGGACTACCTAAATATGGTGGAATTGGAGGTAAAGGAGGAGATGTATATGCAGAAGCAACTAATAAGTATACTTTAGCGCGATTGAAAAAGGACTTTCCTAAACAGCGATTTGTAGGTGGTCCTGGAGGAACTAGTAGGTTGGTTTCAATCTGAATTTTTCAACTTCATTCAGTATTCTATAAATGGTTCATCAACTACCCATCTGCAACTTTAGATGATTTTGTAATTCTGATGTTTTAACACTCTAAGTGGCATGCACAAACACAGCTAATAAAATTCATTTTGAATACAGCCTGGAAAAATTCCAGCATGGCAAGTGGTATACCCGAAATATTCAGATATCTCCTCCTGACCCTAGGCATCTTGCTCCTTGAAATATTTTGGGTCTACCACCCACAGTACAGAAACACTCCGAACTGTACTCATATGTGCCTCTTAGAGGGTAAATAAATACAAAGTAGGAGTATTGTTTTTGGATTAGTTTTCTCAATAACTTAAAAATTTTGTCTAAAATAAATTTTATTTTTATCTATTAGTATAAATTTTTCCGTGAAAGTATACTGGCATACACTTTAGAAAAATAATTTTGTAAGGTAATGATAATTGGTCCAAGGTGCAGCATATTATTGTGCCTTTGACCATCATGTTGTACCTTGGACTATTAGAGGTACACCTTAGATAACACAATTTTTGACCCATTCTTTACTTATATATACCATTCTTACTTATATAATGTTGATTGAATCCAGATATTTGTCGTAATAAAACATTTTTTAAAGTTTTAAGCAGTGCTTTTTTGTAAGAAAAAAGATGCAGGAACTCACATTTTGTTAATCTTTTATTTAAAAAATTATGTATTCAGTTCTTAACATAAATTTAATTTATTGTATTTAAGGCAAATATTCATAGTAAATTCCGAAGTTTTGTCCAATTCTCGTCCGACAAATCTTGACTCCTTTACTTGCTGTTATTAATGGCCAAATGTTGTCCTCTGAGTAACCACAGATCAACTTACTTTGAAGGATCGAAAAGTCTCAGAGGTTTCACCAAGTTTGATGAACAAAAGTACTGAAATTACCTTAGTCTTCAATGAAACTCTTGTTGGAGTGGCAATTAGATTTATCTGCAAAAACCTGTGTTCATATTCACTTGAAGAAATGGGAATGGTATTCAGAGTCTATCAAATGCAACAGTTTTTCTGGATATGTCTTTTTGAGAATGTATTCACAGAATCCACAAATCATTTCTCTTTCATTTAGTTGCAGTCTGATTGACAAGTTTTTAATTTCCACTTCTCCAAATGTCAGTTCAGTATTAACATCTTCAGGCCAATGTTTTTGATTAAGTGCTCGAGACCAATATGCCAACTCATTGTCTTGGCTATCCAGCAATCTTTTTTCATTTGACCCTTTCAATTTTGTATAAAATGTACTTGGGTCAATGGGAGGATCCTTTCTTGAATCTTTTTCATAAAGTAAAATTCCATGAAAGTGAAGATCACGTACAGTAGCAACAGCGCATTTATAATAGGACCCAACTTTCTGTCTTCTTTCTTCAAAAACTTGTACCAGTATTGTTATTTTCTTATTTACCTTTTACAGGTCCATGTTGCAATCCTGTAGTCCAAATTTAATTCTGATAATTCTTGGAGAGCATCACACATCAATCCTAGGTCCAATAAAAATTCTGTAGACATGATTTTTCTTTTCAAGCCATCATAAGTACATTTATTATTTTTTTTTCTCTTGTAGGATCATGCATTGCTTCTTCAAAATGATACACAAGGGATTCAAAATTATTCCACACAGACAAAACTGTATGCAAACTAGATGACACCCATCGGGTACTTAAAAATTTTCCAATTTCAGCATAGTATATGACATAATGTTTGAACCTATTTATTCCTGTAGTCCTTGACAGCATCACCTACTGATAATTCTAGTCTGATTAGCACAATGCCAAACTATAATAGAAGGAAAATGTTCTGATAGCAATTTTTTCACCATCGCATGTGAAAGAAATCAAATATTTTAAAAATAATCTTCTGTCATCCCATAAGAGTGAAGACATTGGAGTAAGGAATCAAATACTCCTGCTGTTACTTTTTCAAGTTCTACCAAGTCCAAAAAAAAAATTTATTGGTGAATTCATTCCAATACCTCCAATACTGCATCGAACATATACTATGAGGGCAGTATTTTTGCTTATTGTGGTTGATTCATCAATTATCAATAAAATTTTATTGGATTGAACAATTTCTTTAACCATAGTTTTCCTCATTTCTTCACTTGTATGATTAACAATGTTAATACACGCATTTGTAGAATGAAGAATACTACCCATTTCAACTCCGTTCAGTTCTTGCAGATCAATTTCAGTTTCAAAATGATGGAATGATTGATTTTCCTTTGCTACTTTATATGCAGTTTGAAAAAATTTTGCGCTTATTTTTTCTTGAGATAATGACGTTAAAAACATTCTCAATAATCATTTTTTCGCTTTCAGCAATAACTTTTAATGCTGCTTTATGTGCAGCAGATTCTTTGTGATCAAAATTTTTTTTTTCGAAGTGAACTCAACTGTTGCTTCCTATCTTTGCCAGAATAGATTATCTCGTTGGTCCATTCTTTGGAAAGTTTCATTCCCATTTTCGTTTCAACTCCAAGAGTTCCAACTTTTCTACAAGGCTTACAGCCAAGTTTCATTTTACAAACACAGCCATTTATTTTTCAAGCAAAAATCATTTTTTTACCAGCAGTCCGGCCAGTCGTTTGTAGTTTGGCTTTTCAGATTCAGAAATATCACCAGGCATCGTTATTTTCGTATGTTCTGTCATCGTGTCTGTTAATATTCTGGCCTTTTTATTAGCGAGACTGGTGGCTGAGAAGTAATTATTAATTTATTTCATTTTTAAATTTGGGGTCCCACTTTTACACTAAAAATCAAAAAAAGATTTTCAATGAAGCGTAACGGTCCCCGCCCGCGGCAAGCATTCAGCACGCAACCAATCACAACCAGAGCAGACAAAGTATGCATGCATCGGATTCAACACACAAGCAGCCAGCATGCACTGTTTTAATGATTTCGCCACCGACCTGCTGCTATGTTCGACAGGGCAGTTCAAGTCCACGTAGAGCAAATATAAAATTTTAAAAGGTTATTTTTAAAACTTGGAAAATCCGTCGAAAAAAAGGTGCCGGAATGCCTGTCTGGTGTGTTCTATGACAAAAAAAGCACTGGCTTTAAGGCATGAACTAAGATAAATCATACACAAACAAAGCTTAAAATTTAATTAAAATGAATATATTTTATTTAAATACATTTGGAAAATTTATACTATGAGCATGTGTTAATTGAAGTAAATTGTCCACTGTAAAACATATTTGCTTACTGGCACTCATAAGCATCTGTTATATATATGCTAGGTAGTTTCTTAACAATCTCACTTTCAAAAATCCAAGAAATGTATTCATCTTCACTTAAACAACTTGATATCCATTGCTAACAATATTTAAAATTTCCGCAACAGATTTTTGTTTTTGTTTTCCTTTACTGATAATACTACAAGATAAATTTTCCTATTGACACCTCTGTAGCTAGTTTCCTTTTGTCATCACTTCTGTGTGATTCTGAAGAGATTTAAGAAAATTGACTTTCATCACTTACATCTTGTAAAATCCATTCTTTATTTAAGTACTTTTTAGAATTAATTATACTTGCACTCTTTTCTCTTTAGAGAAAATACATTTTTGTTTTTCTTTTCAGTATCTTATTGTTCTGGAGTTTGTTAATATTTTTATCCTTCCATTTTGTCTTTTTGACTATTCTTTGAAACAGCTTTTTGATGATTATTATTTCAGGGGATACTGCTACTATTGTGTTAAACCAAATAACAAATATTTTTCCAGATCAAAACTAGCTGATGCTTTAGATTCATCACTTATGTTTGATGGGTAAATCAGTGGAACGTGAAGGCCTATTATTTGTTTTAAGATTTTGATCTCTGTTGGATGCATCATATAGTCAATCAGAAACATAAGATGTTAGGAACTCATCACTAAATATATTTTCATTTAAAGGGCATATCACTGTCACCTTAAATTCTTTAATAATTTTTTCAATTGTGAAAACTTTAGCTTAGGCTTTTCCCAAATCAACAACATTGTTCATTGGTAGATCAAGCACAGTGATGTAACTTATAAATTCCATGTGTAAAATAAATATTTCTCACAATATGAATTAAACTTAGTGTAATTAAATTTTACAATCTGGTTTTGTTTCATTAACCTATGTGAGCCTAGGCCTACTATACAAGTTTTATGTGATTTAAATATTAGAATATCAATTTTATAACATATAAATATTAGAACATATTAGAATGTATATATTAGAATATCAATTATGTAATAAGAATAATCTAGGCGTATGCAATTAATCAGAAATTAAATGAAACCTGAATACAAGTTTAAAAATTATTTCTTATAAACATAATATTTGATCTTATCCACTATGCAATTATGATTCTTGTTTACTTTAGTACTACTTACAAATGGATTCTTTTTCAAGTGAAATTTATCTTAGAAAATTACTCATAAGTAGAAAAACAAAAATAATCATTAGCACAAGATTTGAAACTCTGAAATGGTCACCAACACAATATATGATACCTGGTGTCATGCAATTACATATACCTAATACCAAGTTATTCCACTAGATAGCAGATATCTAGTTCAAGGTGGATATGGTCCAAATGGCTGATAAAATAAAGCTATAAATCTTGCATGCTTTAGATGAAAATATGTTTTTATAAAATCCTAAATTTAGCATTTAAGTATTGCTAAACTAATGAAAGTGACTATCAAATTAAAATTTTGGTGTATTAATAGCTCTTTTTATACAACTTTTAAAGTAGTTTCTTTTAATTTGATTGATACATGAAATTTTTTGTAGGAGGTTTCAAGTTTTAGGTAGTCCTGGAAGTGATCTTGTTATAAAGTGCCCTCCTGGTGTCACTGTCGGAAACGAAAACTGTATTATTGGTAAGTTTCAAAAAATTGTTTTACTGTTTTATGACAATTATTTTTAAATTGACTGTTTTATGGTTTAATTTCGACAATTTCATATGGTAGCAGTTTATTTGCATACCCCACAGTAGCTTTTGAAACTATTTTAACTAAGATGTTTATTATCATATTTAACATAAAGATTATAGTGTCATAATTACATTTCGTAATCAGGTAATTATATTAAAACCTATTTTTTTTTGTCTTAGGTGAGCTTAATAAAATTGGAGACAAACTTCTTCTTTCTCGAGGTGGATGTGGTGGTGGGCCTCAGAATGGTTTTATTGGTCAAAAAGGACAACACATTGCTCTGACATTAGATTTAAAACTACTTGCTGATATAGGCTTTGTGGGGTAAGATGAACTAGCTTTTTAGATTTTAAAATATTGTAATTGTTAATTTATGTTATGTAATGCAGTCTAAGAAATTGAGTGTGAAATCTCCAGTGGATGTATTGCAACAAACATTTCAACAAATCTTCTGTAATGATTGTAAGTTACCTATAAAATCTCCGTAATGCATGCATTCTCTTTGATAGTATAATTTACTAATGACATGATGCATAACACTATGTCAGGGTTTAAACTTAGCTGGTGTTAGTTTTATTTTGTACCTTTAAATTTTGTTTTGATATCAGTTTTTGGTTTCATTTTTCCTTACTTTCCTGAATTTCTTCCTTTGTTTAATGCAAATTCTGTGACTGATCAAATGTTTGTTCTTCCTTCTAACAATCTGCACTACAATAAGTAGAGGCACTAGTCATTGCACTGTGTTTATACACATACAACGAAAACAAAAGAAATTTAAAACTGCCCTAGTGGAATATTTTGGCAATTGAGGGGAAATGTTTTGGTACCAGAGACATCTGATTTTCAGCTCCTAATTTCTTTCTCTGCACTATGCAATATAATTAATTGTATATGAAATAGTAGTACTTATACGCACAATAATTATAACAATTTTTTTGAATAATTTTTTAAAATTTAAAACAAAATATCAATTTTTATTAAATATTGATTATTTTAAAAAATTTCTCATCAGTTGCCCTCTTTCCTTCATTGACTATTATCTCCTTAGAAAAACACAGGGTGTAAAAAATAACATAATTTTATACTAATACTTAAATTTATCGCAATCGTAAATAACTAATTTAAAGTGTCAACATGACACTTGATAGTTATGCTGTTATATTTCATTGCACTAAGTAAAGCAAGTTCTTCCATTTAAAGAATATTGTAAGTCAATGGTAAGGACTTTAGCAATAAATTGCTTTCTATGTTAATCTGAATTGAATATTTCTTTACAAAGTACTAAAATACCTTTTTATATGACTTTCTGCGGCCCTTGTTCAGACCCTTGTTCCAAAGAAGTGTTATATTATGAGAAGGTAAGAAGAAGAAAAATGTACATGATTTAAAGTGATCTTAAACTTTCTTCATTCTCCCAGTTTGACTTAAATAATTTTAGAAATGCTTTGAAAATACAAAAAATTTACATAGATTGATTATTTTATGTTAATTTCTATGCATTGATGTGTTATTCATATATCATTGGTAAACAATAACATCATTATGTTATTCATTTATTTTATATAGATATCCAAATGCTGGTAAATCTACATTATTGACATCTTTATCAAATGCGAAACCAAAAATTGCAAGTTATCCATGTAAGTTTTCTAAGACATTTTATTGAGAATGGAAGTATGTTTAACAGAATGAATGGAATTAAACGCATGATAGGGTAAATTTTTTACTTGGAAAAGTATTACTACCTGTATAGTTTCAAACAGAAGTATGTTTAAAGTAGTTTCTCAAGCATGAAAAGTGAGGTCAACTATATTGAAACTGCATGTTTATACATATCACAACAAAATTCACATATTTTCTTTTTATTACTGTTGTGGTACTCATCAATTTTTCTGTTCCTAAATCAGTAGCTTCAAAGAATGCAAACCTGAGGCTACAAACCTGTTTTTCTCAGCTTACATGTTTTACTGTACAAATTAATTAATTTATATGTGCACTTTTTAATTCTGCACTATCAAGAACACTGAGTTTACAAATTTCTACCTGAACTTACACATATTGTTTTTGAAATCCTATGATGTTCATATATCTTCTAATCACCTTGTTCTGACCCTTGGGCCATAAAACCCAACCAACCATCTTATGACTATGATACTTCACAATGGGATTTCCATTCAATACTTGGCTTTTGACTGTATTGTGTTAATAAATTGCAAGCTTTTTAAAAATTGTCTGTTAACATGAACATTAAACATGACATTCATGAAGTGGGACAGTATAACAATAAAAATCTAAAACTTCAAAATATGACTTGAAGATAAAGTGAAAAATCATCAATAACCATTTTGATGGTGCAAAATATCCATCATTGCAACCAGAATTTCAAATCTCATTTGGTTTGACCAACATAACCTGCAGGACATATGATATATTCCCCACATGCAAGAACTCATGTGTTGAGTCAAAAATAAGGAAATCAACAAATTCGTCATCACTCAACACTGTTTTGAATTTTCACAGCAGTCTGATTTCAAACAAGGAAAAGTGGTCCAATCTCAAAAATCTGTTCTCAATTTAAACAAAAGAAAAACTATCTATTTTGATGCTATCTAACACACTAGTGAATGACACTAATGCTTCCCCACATTTACATGTAGCCTGGAAGAATTAATTAAAAAAGCAAGCTGTGACAACACTATTCTAATATAACATACTTAAAATCTTGTTGTCCTTTGGTTGCTTTCTTCTGTTCTGATGATATTGGACATATTGCTCCACCGAAATGGCTAGTGAAGATTTTTTCACTTGTTTTTAATCTTTATTAGTCATATTTTAAAGTTTTTATATTTTTATTACCAATTTGACTAAGGTTTCATCTGTTGATCTACAATATACTAGTCAGATTGATGTAATTAGAATACTCGAGAGTTTGAGAAATTTTCCATTGAGCTCTTATCTCTATCAATGTACCCCCTCCTTTCATATACTGTTCTAGGAGAGTTTCCACTGGTTGAAATGGCATTTGAAATTACTACTGAATGTGAGATGAAATGTAATACAGTTTATCATTACATTCATCTTAAGGTTTTTTTTCTATTTTCCCACTACTATGAAATCAAAGCTAGTTCCCTTCAGCAAAATGATGTGCTCTTCAACCAGTTTCTCTTTATTTTTCATGCTTCTCTTGTAATATTGGTTAATGTCTTTTTATGTATTCAGCCAATTTCAATCAAGCTGCATTGCTTTGAATTTTGATTTGCATTATTTAGTCCTACTGTGTTTCAGTGCATTGATTTATTTTATTATCAGCTGTTGGATCATGCTGGAAAATGTTTTTCATTACCTGTAATGTCTTTCACAAAAACTAAATCTTCCTAAATTTGTTTTTTTTTCTGTTAAAAGTAGTATGAAGTCTTAGATCTTTGTGCATGTTTTTGTTACGTTACAGTGAGTAGAATTTTCCAACAGATGTATCAATATTCTATTCAACTGAATGTCTATATTCACTATTCCACCTTTCCATTCAAACACTCAATCTTCGAACTTTTCTGACAATTTCATGCTTTTATTCATAATCTCAGGATTTGCTTGAACATCCCTGTCAATTATAATCTTTCACTGCTCCAGTGCCTTCATTATACCTTTTATTCCATTCAAATGCCCAAGTGTGCAGTGAACTTTCCCCTTAAGCTTCTATTTACATTTAAAGATTTTGTAGGAAAATTTTCCATTTACACCATAAATTTCAAAATACATATGTTCAATTTTAGAATGCAACTTTTTTTAAATTTCACTTGAAGCACTTTGTCCAATTACTATTTTAGCTAGATAACTCAAACCTGAATGTTATCTTAATCCTCTGGATACGGAACCAGCTGAAAGTTTCTCATTCCCTCATTACGAAATAGCTCAGATTCTTTTAGACCCAAAACTCCTGATGAATATGCCGGAGCAAATTACGATTTCATCTCTCCAAGAGACCTGTACATGAATAGCCTTATCTCTGTTGACAGGGATGTTGGGGTTCTTGAAGGGGAGCCTCGCAAATCGTTTCTCAAGGATTTAGAGTCTGAGAGGTTGAGTAAATGAAAAGAGATTGAAAGAAGATACACATAAAAAATCAAGTGAAGTTTTAGTTTAGAACACTCAAAAAAGCATTTCTCTCCGTCAGTGAACTTGTGAAATCTGTAGATTATTTCATAATAAACTTAAGACACAGAGAAAGGAATCTTATAAAAAAAACTGTAAGGAAATTCTGTAAGAAAATTAGTAGAATATCCAGAAATCAGATATCTATAGAAAAAAATAATCAACATATTGCAAATATAAAATTGGAAATTTAAAAATCCTACAATTTGAAAATTAAAATTAGCAATTTATTGACTAAAAGGGTTCTAATTCTAGGGGCATAAAGATATAGAAAGGTAATTATAGTTGTTATATTATCAATTTCACTTCTTGATAGATGGAAATTAAAAAGTATCTATATGTACATATTACTTTTTCCAATTGAAAATAAAAACATAGAAAGATTTTACCGGTTTTGTTAAAATTAAGTTTGCAACCTCAAAATTTATGAGCACTTTATCAAACGTAATCATATAGATTTGAAATTTGTAAGAATTTAATGGTCTTTTCCTGTAATTGGCGAACCTTTTATACTATATACAGAGCCTTTTATACTGTATGTGTACTGTAGACTTCGATTTTACAGATGAGGTTTATATCAGGAAAAGTTTCAACCTATTACCTACTGCTGTATTTTATGAGTGAAATTTATTTAGTTAATATTTTTCTCTTATTCTTTCCACTTTGGAAGAATAATCGAAGAAATAGTTTTTTTATCTTTATCATGTTTAATTCAGTTTATCATTTTCTTCATTTCTGAGATTAATTTCAAAATGGAGAATGTATTTTTTACTTTAAAAAATAATGAATATTTTATACATTAGGCTACATTTGTATATGTGAATAAAGCCATAAGAAATTAGTTTCTAATGCCTTATTAAAAAAATAGAACTTGGATCCCTTTAACCTGGAGTTTAGAAAGTTAATGGCTATAATATAATTATTCGTGTAATATCATCTAAAATTTATGAGAATTTCATAGATGCATCAGTAGAATGACGCATCAGTAATATAGCATTTGTATCAAATCAATTTCCACGTCACAATGGAGGTATGGTTTATTGATGCATTACTCCTTTTACAATCAGCAAGGCGGGTTCCCAGGAACAGGATTTTTATACAGTAAACCAAAGAAAATAGTCTTGAAAAAGACTTATTTGAAATCAATAGAAAATTAGATATGTATTGAAACCAGACCTGAAAGTAGGGACTGCTGGCAAAGCTTGTCTGATCAGTATGAACTAAGTAAAGAGTGAGTGCTGAATACATCTGTGAGGAAGCAGGTTTTTCATGTTGTGATGCGAAGAACTAATGTTTCAAGGCACAAGAGAGGTCTGTTAGCGTAAAAAGAATGATTATGAGAAACCTTTTTTTTCTCACGATCTGTCCTTGCAAAAACGGCGCAGAAGACAACTTGCGGGTCCTTCTAGTGTTAATGACCATACATATTGAAGTCACCGCCACCCTTTCAGTTTACCCATCTGTACCTTCTAGGCATACCCACGATAGAAAACGCAACGTCTGGTGATAATGGGACGATACACTTTCGCTCTCCTCCTTGAGGAAAGCATTGTGAAGTCTGATTTCAGCCGGTTCAATTAATTGTCTGTAAGGCCATTCGGCGGGCTCCAGTAACCAAATGGGTTACAGGGTTAAACAGATCAAGGTTAGTAACCCATGCCTTAGATAGTCTTTCATTCACTGCAATTGCACTCCCATTATCCTCTTATCGCATCTTATGTTATGTCTGACTGTAATACAATTTGTTCCATATTTATATTTTAGTTACAACTATTGCTCCAAACATTGGTATTTTGCAATATAAGGATTACAGAAATGTAAGTATGCACTCAGTAGTTTTATTTTTAATCTATATTTTGAAAGGTTAACTGTCCTATAGCTTTCATTTTTATACATTCTTTTTATTATTTTGCGATAGTTTTACTTATTTTCAATGTACTAGTCCTTTTCTTGATACTCTTTTATTCTACAATTATGAATTGTTTATTTGTATGTGTACAACTTATTGTTTCCCTTTGTGTGTTCGTGAGTTTATAAATTTTATAAAACTAAAATCAATCAATTTAAAAAATGTAAAACAATTTTGGAGAAAGTACTTTTTTTATCTTTCTAGATAAGTGCTGCAGATCTTCCTGGTTTGATAGAAGGAGCTCATATGAACTATGGGATGGGCCATAGGTTCTTGAAGCATTGCATTCGAACTAAAGTTCTTCTTTTTGTTGTGGATATAGATGGTTTCAGACTCAACCCTAACACACCTCATAGAACTGCATTTGAAAACGTTATGTACCTGAATAAGGTTTGTACTGTTCTTATGTATTCATTTTATTATTCTGTTTGAAAGTTAAATATCCATTACTTTTAGAACATATTTTCAAAATAATGATATTAATACAGCTTTGAATTTTTTATTTAATCATTAGTTGATTCAATTTATTTTTGTACCAGGAATTGGAACTTTATGATGAAGAACTTTTACTAAAGCCTGCTCTTTTGGCTGTTAACAAAATAGATGTGGATGCTGATGAGGTTAAATTTAAAAAGTTGAAGGAAGACCTTAAATTATATGAAAGTAAGTTTTGATAGTTTTGTTTTCCTTTGTAGAACACTGTCCTGTGATAATTTTAAAACCCCAAATCATAAAAGTTTCATTCCAATCCTTTTAAATAAAATCCTAATATTGCAGCAGATTATTCAAATATGCATAATCTAATAGATTATGCGAACCTTTCTGTTTCTATGAATAATTTTTATACAATTATGAATTAGAAAACTTGATGATTCTGTTTATGAATTAATGCCAACTGATTAAATTCCCCATTTAACAAAATATTTTAAAATTTTTTTATTTTCTAGTGACAGCTGAAATTCATGTGGGAGGGAAAAATAAAAATAAAATTTTTATTGGAATAAAAGGCTTAAGCTTGTTTCCAAAATACATATTTCAAGAGATGATTATTTGCTTCTATAAAACTTACATCAAGAAAAATATCATTATTTTACAATTTTATTCACTTTTAACGTTTTAAAGCAATTATTTATATTGAGAAATTCATCAGTTTCTGATATGCTTTTTCACTGGGTTAAAATTCTTTTACACTGGTGGTCAATTTATATGAAAAGCAATTAATATTTGTATGGAAAAAAGTTTAATTTTGTGATTGAATCCACCAATGTACTTTTATTGTATTTGTACTTTTAAAATTATAGCTGTTGCAACTCACTCTAAGTCAGAAATTGTTCATTAAACAAATATTTTTATTTATTATTTTTCCAATCAATACATTTGTTACTAATGGTATTCTTGGTATTTTACTTTTAATTTCAAAATCTTAAGCTTTAAAGAAAATAAGTAAGACAGTAGAAAAATATTGTTAGAATTGTTTGTCAGTGAATTTTTTTTGAAAATGCAGTATTATAATTACAGCATTATAGAATACCTAAAAAACAAGAAATATTGTTCAAATATATTTAAATTCTTATTCATTTGAATTTGCAAATCTATAATTCTACAGAAATTCTTTTAAATATATCTTTTAAATACTATTTTAAATACTTCCTTTTATTTGAAATTCAACTATAAAACATAACAAAATATGAAATTTGAATTACTTTAAATAAAATATGAAAATGAATATTAAATAATTGTTTCACTTTGAGTAGAAAAGTACCTCTTTTGCAAAAGAAGTATTGAAAAGTTTTACATTAATTGATAAAAAACTTAGTATGCTTGTCTTGTAAATATTGTTCTTCAAACCTACTGATAATATAAGGTTCATTTTTTATAGAGAACATGAATCATCTTCCAAATGAAATGAAGCCCAAGTCTTTAATAAAATTTGATGCCATCGTTCCCATATCTGCAAAAGATGGTACGAATATTACACTTTTGAAAGATAAAATAAGAACTATTATTGACATATATCAGGAGAAGGGACTAGTCAAGTATTTTGATGGAAACTCTGAAGAGGAAAACTTGGGTGTTATTTATGCTTGATATAAATTTTATCTAAATATGCTGTCTATTGCATCAATAAAATTCAAACGTGTTTTATATTTGATCGATGGGTAAAATATTTCACTTTTGCAGTTTCGCTATTAATAATTTATCTATAAACATCAGCATATGTACATGATGCTATACTAAAATTAAAACCTTAAAATATAATCTTCACTGATAAGTTTTAACATTCCAGAATAACTCTTTTTCACCTACTTGTCTTTGTTTCATTGCTACAGCCATATGATCCCAATACATTGTTTCAACTTTTGACCTTTTCCACTTCACTAACCATGGTTTCAAAGAGTCCTGCTCATTCTAGCTTATTTCTTCCTTTTCTGATTGCTGATGTATTCCACCAAAACACTTAAAGATGCATATGCGACAATACAAACCCTGCCTTTTCTGAATAGGTCCCCTAACCCAATAGTCTTCTAAATCCTTAAACCCCTAGTAGATTAATTTTTAACCATTCGTTCTTTCATCAGCCCCTAGAAGGAAGAGATCAAAGCTGTTCCCCCACATAAAACCTCCATAATCTAATGTATCACATTATGCTCACCTTGCATTTAATAAAATGTGAAGGAGCACACTATGGGTGAGCCGCCACTATTCCTAACATCCATGCACCTACAAACCGGGATTCGAGCCCGGGATCTGCTGGTTATCAAAGGCTATGACCCCTATACCAGTTAGGCAGCGTTTATTACGTGTTTTATTACAGCGATTCAATATCATAATTTCCTTACGTGAAACTTCTTTTGCATTGGTGTATCGATCTTGTATAGACTATCACTGCCTGTGGTTCAGACAATTCAACAACTACGTTTCTTTTCGCAAAATGTTTTTACATTTCTTATTTGTTTGTATGTGTTATTGTCATCTTAGTTCATTTGCTACAAGACGCAAGCTATGTATCTAAATTGCACTTTCTGTTCATGTTGCTGCAAGATGCATGTACACTGTATTGCTACATTATTTCTTTTTGGCTTATTGGATTTATTTTTAAATAATAAATGCTGTATAGGTATGCACAGGCAGTGACTGAAATTTTCTGTCTCAAATTTAAACGTGCGCTTATAACACATTTAACTCTACATCAGCCCTGATGGACACCTCAATCAACTGCCTACACCACTACTTTGTTTTCAGGTAGCTTCAGTAAACTTTCGAAAAACACAATTATGAAAATATGTAACCAAACAACCCTGATCAAAGCAAAATAAATGTTTTTCATAGTGGGTTTCTTGGTACAATGAAAGTATGTTGTGGACATGTGGTTCTTTTCACATTGATAAAGTAATTTGATGGCTTCTGAATTAAAACCGAGTTTATTGTTTGGATTCTTATTGTTACAAAATAATAATTTGCAAATTTATAGTATTTTTTAATATAAATTTTCAAATTAGTAAAATTACAGGGCAGTTTAGATAGATTATTGAATTCGGTAAAGAAAAGTTTTGTGGGATGAATCATGCTACAACTTTACTAAAGCAAGTAAAATCTGAAGCTTTAATCCTCTTAGCATTGTGAGATTTCCAAGCATTTTTACCCTTCAATACATTTATAGTCACTTATATTAGTTGAAAGAAAATATCTGGCTCAGTGGATTTGCCCACTACATTAGCTGCACTCACTGCAAGTTCTTCGCTTCCCCGGGTTCATTGTGGCTGCAAGTTGTTGGTGCAGGTTTCATTCCTGTCAGGTTCCATTCCTCCCTGGGTGTATTTCTATCTTTCTGTGTCAGTAAAACTTTCTTTGTGTGTGCTTTGTCCATTACTTGATGCGTTTGGTGCAGCTGGCCAAATATGGCCTTTGCGCCATTAAACCCCAAAACCAACCAATCCTGGGTGTATTTCTCTTAATTTTATTTCCAATGGCAGAGTCAGTAAAACTTTCCTTGTATAAGTATGTCCATATTGTGTTTGATGGTAGCTTGGCCGAATATGGTCCTTGTGCCATAAAAACCCAACCACACAACCTAGTAAAGATTCTTTAGGTCTAGATAGGTTCCATAGGATAAAGTGTCTAAAATTGATTGAAACCATGCCCTGAAAAGTGGAAGTTGCAAAATGGAATAATGTATACATGACTCGCAGAGAGCTAAGTATTTTAAAAGTACCTTTGAATTATGTATTTTTAACATGAAGCAGGAACAAACTTAAACATTTAGATCCTTTCATACCCATAGTAAAAATTAAAATATAAATTTGATTTATAGCGCAAAAATGTGTTTTCACACACATGGGCAAAATGGTGTTTTCATATTTATAAGCTAAAAAAAATAAAATAAGCAATATCCGTCCTTGTAAAGTTGGCGCGTGGTGTGGAAGTTTGGAGAGTGGGGTGCCAGCTCAGGTATTGCCTTGTCATCTGACCGTGGTTCAAAATTACGTGCTGTTCTCGAATCTTTCCCTTTGGAATTGACCCTGGACCGTCACCAATAACCCATTGTGTTCCAGTGTGACGTTAATTGAAATACCTACCCATCCTTGTAAACTTACATTCAATCGATAATTTCTACTTTGTATGGAATATCGATGGGAATGCTTTGTATCACAATACATTAGCAATAAGTATAAGTGATACATTTTGTATTACCTCTCTAGAGAGAATTTACTTGCATTTTTTATGCATGTAAATTTTCGAAAAATCAATATTTGAAGAAATTAATCTTATAAAGAAAATTCATAATTCTACTCACCACATGAAGTCTTCAGTATTGAGACCTAAATATTCTAAAGCGTTTTTCCCCAGAGTTTTCTCCTGTTATAGAGAAAAATTTAAAAATGCATTAGTGCAAAATATTGACATATAAAATAATATCTTAAATAATTAATCTTTTCATTATATATTTTAATGTTTGCCCACCCCCACACAGTATTTCTATTACTGACATTTTTAGGCAACTTGTATTCTCAAGTGACATTACTAGTGATGAAAAATTAACTAAGATCTTCTATAATTGAAATTTTACTGAGCATATGTGAAATATATTTTTCAATTCAGCAGGACTGACTCCTATCCTTAATTTGACAATCTCTAAAGCATAAATTTCTCAACTGATTTCTTAATGGTATGGTTTTTAATAGCATTCTAGTCTTAATATTTCAATTCAGTAACACGATACTGAAAAATTAGCGGTCTAGAACTTATACAGTTTCGACTTAAGTTAAATTATTAGGTCATTAGTATGAAATGTCCAATTTCGAACTGAAAGTTTGGTTTATTATATCTCAAGCAAGAAGCAGTATAATTAATCAAAGAATGCGCCTAAACTATCGATACAGTTTTGCCCTCTTAACGGTAGCTTGTTAATGCCGGCAGCGCAGAAGACGAGAGCGAGTGGTGATAAAATCGCGAAAGGCGTTTTCTTCAGCTTGTTGGGAATTAAATATTTTTCCTTGCAAGATGTGGTCCAATGCCTGGAAGAAATGGTAGTCGGTGCAAGCGTCTGGGGAATACGGTGGGTGACAGTTTCCAAGTCCAGCTCCTGTAGTTTGAGCAACGTTATTCGGGCGACATGTGGTCGAGCATTGTTCTGCAAGAGGATTGACCTGTCTATTCACCAATCTCTGCTGCTTAATCCCAAGCTCTCATCATTTCGTCTAATTGGTTACAGTCGACATACGCCGTAATCGATTGACCAGGTCTCATGAAGCTGGAGTGGAAAACACCAGCACTGGACCGCCAAACAGACACCATTAGCTTTTTTTGGTGAATATTCGGTTTTCGGAGTGTGTTTTGACGCTTCATCTTTATCCAACCATTGTGCCGAACGCTTGCGATTGTCGAAAAGAATCCAGTTTTCATCACACGTAACAATAGGGTGTAAAAATGGTTCGCCTTTATGTTGCAACAGCAAAGAAAAGCAAGCTTCGAAACGATTTCTCTTCTGACGCTCGTTTAATTCATGCGGAACCCATCTATCCAGCTTCTTAACCTTTCTGATTTGTTTCAAATGGTTTAATATCGTTGGAATAGTAACATCAAACCGTGCTGCTAATTCACGCGTAGTTTGAGATGTATCAGCTTCCACTGCAGCTTTCAGCTCATCCACCTTGCTCTCAAGTCGCCCACGTGGTTCATTTTCAAGATCAAAATCGCCAGATCGGAACTTCTCATACCATCGACGTACTGTGCGTTCATTATCCACTTCCTTGCCAAACACTTCGAGTTGTCTTCGCTGCATTAGTTCCACGACGGAACTCATTCGAAAATAACGCGAATTTTTGACTTATCCATGGTTTACAAAATTTAATCTGCAAAAGGCAATTCAACAGATAATCACAAACCAAAACTTGCGTCTGAAAGGCTGATGATACCTTCACAATAAAAAAAACAGAACTGCCAAACTTTAAATATCAGAGATATCGGGTATCAAACTTGGTACTTGAGGTAATCGGACATTTCATACTTAATGACCTAATATTTAAAACTGCCAAACTCTCGGAGCTCGACTATACTTACCTTAATACTGCTACTTAGATCCACTGAGCTTTGAATCAATTTTCCAGGATGATGTTCCCCTAATACAAAAGGGTAATCTGATCCTAACAAGACTTTATCCTAGAAATAAAAAAAACATTCTTGTAATAGAATAAATTTATAATCTAGCAAAATAACAAATTGGGGCTGTGTTTGAATGAAAGTTGTACGATTATCTTATATAGAGAAAGGCTAAAACTAATAATTTAAATAATTAATAATTGTAGCTAATGTGCAGGCACTAGAATTGTTACTTGCAAAATAAGTGAAGTACCCCATAGTCAAGTGAAAGTTGCTCTATTTTAAATACAGCACTAGATTCTTATCTTTAGCAGAATGATCTGCTAATGTTTTCAATTGATAGAACTATATGAGAATTATAAAGTTGTACTATATTAATATTAATGTGTCCTAATGGAACTTTAAAATAACGAAAGTGTATTAGTTTAAAAATCTAGTTAATGTGGAAACATTTTCTAAGAGTCAAGTTCTCCATCAGTTATAAGACTGTATGTTTAAAGCCTCAATTAATTTTCGCATGCCAAATCCTATGGGCTGTTAGAAAGATAGCCCTTCCAATTGGGAAAACGTTCTCTGAACATCTAATTGTGGAGGATATACGTAGTATGCCAATAGTATACTGGTATCAGAAGAAATTCGTGTCAATTGGCTGTTTGAAATGGGTGGGTTATGAATGTGTGATGCTAGAGTACCTCATAATAAGTTGCTAGGTATACACCAAATTTACAAGGAAGTTGGGGAAATATCTACTTTTATTTGTCATAGGAAAGAGAAGTCAACAATTTTTGGGATAAAAGAATTTATTCATTTTGAAGAAAAGCATTTTCATACTTCACCCAGCACTTTCAGAAGAAGATTCAAAGCTTCTTCGCTGTGAACAAGACCATCTGAATATATTTTTGATGCGTATTCGTGGGGTGGTTTGTCATTATCAACTGCACATAAATCAGGTCGTACCTGTAAGCATTATAACATATTTATCAAATCCTCAAATGTAAAATTCACAATGAAAACTTGAATAAACCTGTAATTCTAACCAAAAGAATTTTTTTTCTGCAAAGTGATTGTGGCTAAAAGTTGCTTAAAGTAGTATCATAATTTACTTTTTTACCTAAAGATGTCTGATTTTTCACTGAACTGTTTGATATTATACTTTTAAAACTCAACATCCGTTGCATTTTAAATATTCTTGTTTTTAGAATGAACTCTTAAC
This sequence comes from Meta bourneti, assembly GCA_933210815.1. Lineage (NCBI taxonomy): Eukaryota > Metazoa > Arthropoda > Arachnida > Araneae > Tetragnathidae > Meta > Meta bourneti. The sequence continues at coordinate 65,374,356 of OW119925.1, forward strand.
TATTCTCATTTTCAATGTCACTAGATTGTTTTTCTCTTCATTTATTCTGTCCTTTGCATACTATTCATTTTTCATAATTATTCCTTGATTTAATAATTGTTAATACAAATAGTTTTTTCCTTAATAACTCAAAAGTATTAATATACAAAGTTCGCAAATTTAAAGGTTCTCTGGGATCTATTTGTGTTTTTAAGGATATCAAAAAAGAAATGGTTTGTTTCTAAATTCCATTTTTAACTCTACTTTTGTGTTTTATAATTATACTACTTATTACACATGACATAGTGCTATTTCATTGCACATAGTAGAAACGGTGCTACCTTAATTATGCTACTTATTAAGATAGGTATAATTCCCAACGTGCATCGGTCAATAAAATTGAAATTATGTAAGAACTAATAGAAAATCTAAGTATAAGATTAAAATGTTCACTTTTCCCACTCAGAAAAACCAAATATTTTAAGTATTTCATTAATACTTTAAATTGTATCATTAAATCCGATGTTGATATTTTATATTCTTACCATGAATCCATGTTCAATTCTTCCGAAGGTGTAAGGAAAGGCCCCAGCCCCATGTGCAAAACATAATTTCAAATTTGGAAATCTTTCCAAAACTCCTCCGAATATTACACTGCATATTGCAGTTGTTGTCTCAGCTGGCATACCTTGATACAAAATAGCATTAATTTGTATAATACTTTAATATACTCACATTAATATTTTATTGTTGCTTAACAGTCTTATACATTTAAATTTGTAAAATCGATAGTATTTATATTTCCTTGCTAAGCAAACCTGATATGTTTACTTAACCACAAAATTTAGGTAATGGTAAAAGTGCGAATGGTTTTATATACATTCTCTTACATTTATCAAACAGCTTTAGTTCTTTAAAATGTAACATCTATTGAATTTTAAATGTGTGCAAATAATAGAAACCTGTAAATAGTCAATATTTTGCAATATTCACACAATTGTGTATTGAATATCTTATGTCCAAGAGTCATCAACTCTGAAAACCTGTCAATAAAGTGGTTAAAGTGAAGTCCATAAAATCTCAAATTCTTAGATCGAAACATTTTCAATAATCAAAAACAAGTGAGAAACAACATTCGTATAAGCTGATTTGTGACTTTAACTGAGCAAAACTGCCCATATCAGAAACCACTTTCAATGATAGTAAAGCCATGTGTATAAAAGGCTTGAATGCTTATGAAACGTTATAGTTTCTCTTTTTCTTATTACCATTATAAACTTAAAATGAGGTGCGTTTGGTCATACAATTGCATGTTTTGTCTTATAGTTTTTTTTATCATTTTTATAAAAGGTCATATTGCCATATTTTAAACGTTATTTAAAAAATTAAATCTCAAAAGAGATTTTCTAAAAATTTCGCTGTGTAAGTCAGCCCATGTGTTGTCATAAATATCTGCTCAGAGCAGCCCAATACCCAAGGAATTCTTGGTGGGATGACGAGCTCACGGTCATGAGGAAAAAGACGAGATCTCTACGCAGGCGATATCAAAATTAAAAATCAGACGAAGATAGAATTAAAAGGGGCAGTATCTATCGCAAAGAAGCTGCAACCTACCGTCGTGCAATTCTCAGCAAAAAGCGAGATTCATGGGAAGCCTTCTGTGCTGGAACTCCCCATGGTGACCCTTGGACACTACCCTATAAACTGGCTACCGATAAAATTCGCAGGCACCAACCAATAGGCAGTGTCAGGAGGGAGGACGGAACTCTGACTGAATCGCAGACCGAAACGGTAGAACTTATGCTGCGCACACTCTTCCTCTCGAATACAGATGGCGAAACGCCTTACCAGGGGAAGATTAGAAGGAAAACAGAAACCTTCCTAGGCCATTATCACGAGGATATCCCCATTGCAACCGGGGAAATTGCGGACGTGATTCGAAAAATGAAAAGAAAGGCAGCAGGCCTGGACGAAATAACTGCAGAAGTTATCCAGGAGCTGCGCCAGCAATGCCCCCAGCTGTTTCTCGAACTCTTTAATAAATGTTTGAGCCTGGGGTGAGTACCATCAAGCTGGGAAAAGGCCAAAGTTGTGCTGATAAGAAAATCGAACAGGGATGTGCATGATGTCAGGTCCTACCGACCTATCTGTCTATTAAACGCAATTGGAAAGGCATTCGATAAAATCATAACGCAGAGAATCTACCACTGGCTCCATAAAATGGCCATCTGAACCCTAAACAACATGGGTTCAGGGTAGGGAAATCCTGCGAAACTGCCCAGAATGCGATGCTCCAGAACGTCATTAACAAAAAGGCAGAAAATACACGAGTCTCATTGCCCTCGACGTAGAAGGTGCCTTCGACAATGTCTGGTGACCAGCTGTTCTCGTAAGGCTGGCTGAGGCCCGCTGTCCCGTGAACTTGTATAAAATTATTAATAACCACTTAAGTAGCAGAACAGTGGTATACTCCACACAAGGATACGCAACCAAGCGTAAGACAGAAAGAGGATGCCCCCAGGGGTCATGTAGTGAGCCTCTGCTGTGGAACCTCGTTGCAGACACGTTCTTGGATTTGGCTCTTCCAAGCGGGTGTCAGCTCATTGCGTACGCTGACGATCTGATGCTTATGACTTCTGGGGAAAGCATTGCGGAATTGGAAACGAGGCGATTAAGACCATTACAACACATGGTCACAAATATACACTACGGTTCAATGCCCAAAAAATCAAATCGTTGACCCTTCCTTTCCGCAGCACACGAAATGCGAACAGTCCTTCCTATGAATGTGAGGGCAGGAACATACAAGCTGTGAAAGAACTCAGGTATTTGGGTGTAGTTTGGGACCAAAACCTGAGCTTCAAGACGCACTTTTTAGAAAAGCGAAACAAAACATTAGCACTGATGTTCGCTTTAAACAGGATCGCAAGGACCATGTACGTAAGACGACCCTGGCTGCTAAAAAGGATCTATCTTAACGTCATCGAACCGACAGTGCTGTTCGGTTACGGCGCATGGGGTACGCTAGTGAACTTTAAAATGTTCAGGACGTACTTCGAAACGATCCAGAGGCAACTCTTGATCCACATGACAAGTGCTTCAAGACAGTGTCCACAAGGGCCATGCAGGTAATTGCTGGTGTCATGCCCTTGGACCTGAAGGCAGTACTCGTCTATTCACGCTTTGTCCTCACAAAGATGAATCAAGAGGTGGTGATTGATGGGGAGACCCTAAAACCGAGCTCCTTCGAAAGAAGGATCGATGTGCCGAGGATTCATCCCACTGAGCGCGTGAGTGTTCCCTTCGACGCCTCGCTGCCCGACGGTGCGGAGACAGAAATTTACACGGACGGCTCCGGCATTGACGGTCGCTTCGGCGCCGGCTTTGTCGTACCACCAAAGCTTCAGCTAGCTGGTACGGAGGGGCTGCGCCCCAACTGAGGAAGAAGCCCATGTGTTGTAGGGAAGGGAAAGACACACATGTGGGCTGGGGATGATTATATGTTCCCTAAATTAGTACAACAGATTTCAAACTTACCTACTAGCCAGGGTAACCAATACTTGCTCATCCTTACCCCTGTATCCATATCCCATGGGTGAATAAATATCGGACAACGACAATCTTCGGCTGTCTGGAGGAATTGTTCTGATTAGGAGTTTAAATTATTTATCATATAACTATATACCTTGAAATAACATTGTCAGAATTAGTTTAAAAATCAATTTCATATAACTAATAAGAGGCATTTGATTCAAAATATTTTTTGATAGCTTACGAAAAGTTGCCTTAATTTCCTGTTTTATGTGCCATTCCGTGTAATTTTCCTGAAAATTGATTAATGTTAACTATTCTACTTATGCATGCTACTCTTGTTTCTCCTTACCTTTCTTATATTCTTTTTAACTTAATGTTCTCAATTGTTTTCTAACATTCTCTTACTACCATGGATTCGACTGTCCGTGTTTCAAGGCAATTGGACATACTGTCCAAATCTGAAGCTGGTTACACTAACTAGGCTTTACTTGACGCAGCTTGGCCACATATGACCCTACGAAACAAAACCAGCCATATAACGCAGAAAATAATTCCATTAGTGTCCCAGTCTTCTCCCTCCAATATTCTTATCCAATTGCTGTTTTACCAGATGAGCACTGCGTTTAATTTTTTCAGTTGTTTTCAGACATGGTTTACAGACATATTTTGCCTAATTAACCCTCCAAATGGTTGCTACGCGATATCTCGTCAATAAAGGTCTGAACAACTTTGGTTAGGACGAGATATCTCGTGATCAAGATATTGCCGACTTTTTTATCATCACGAGATCAAGATCTGGCCAGTTTTTTCTAAGGACGAGATATCTCGTCCATCATGATCTGGTCAATTTTGCTAATGATGGGAGAGCACTAAGAAGGTTAACGAAACTAATTTACTTTGATTAAACTAGCCTTTTAGCATGCATAATAATTATTTTAACATCTTTAACATTTCTGAAGAATCCTCCCGATATAGTCTTTAATAGCAACCTTCACATTACAGATTGGTTGGTCCCAGGTCCGTTCCTAACTGGTGTTCTGGGCTAGAAATGTGGTCAGAAAAAATAGTGGCGGACCTAAAGACCAGGTGCAGTATACCTCCAACTTCAAACACTTCCTCAACAATAAATTTTCCGATGTTATTAATTGTATACCTACTCAGTCTTTGTAGGCTCTTTTGCATTGTAATAGGAGATAGTACTTTTGAATCCGCATACTTTATTCTTATTTTACATTTATACAGTCAAAAAGCACTCATCAAGGGCAGGGATGTTTTGAGAGGGAGAGCCCATAGGGCTCGAATCCTTCCCGAAATGATTTTGAAAAATTCAAAAGCTATCAGAAACATTCTGAAGCTAGTTATATCAGAGAAATTCGAAGTTTCGTGCATTAAATATACGGTTGAATTCGTCAATAATATGAAGTCGAAAAAGTCACATTAAACGCTCATTTAACATTATGGCATGTAGGTAACCGGGAGAAAGAAGGCTTCGTTGGTTGTTTTGGGGTTTTATGGCGCAAGGGCCATATTTGGCCAAGCTGCGCCAAACACAAGACAGTGTTAAACAAAAAAAGTGAAAGGCGAAAATAGGGAATGGAGTAGGATGGGATGAAAACAGAAAAAAATCGCTTGTGAAACCCGGGAGCGCGACCCGTGTTTATTAAAGACAGAAAACACCATGAAAGAAAAGATCACTAGAGTACTTCGGGTCCGGGAAGACCGTGTACATATCTAAAGGAAATTTGCCCCTGAGGGCCACATGAAAGGGGAAACAAGAGGTTGTAGAGAAATAAAACTAAATCGAAAGATCGTTTGTTTGTCCCGGGAGCGCTACTCCCGTGTTTCCTTAAGACAGTAAACCCCATGGGGGGAATATCATTCGGGTTCTTGAAGCCCGTACACACCTAAAGGAGATGCTCCGGAGGACAAAATAAAGTTTGGTCATCGGAAATATTTCCAGAATACATGCTTCATGAAAGGCATTCTGTTAGAAAATAAAATGTGTTTGAGACGAGAGAGCGGCTTATTGAGATTTGCATACCTCATGAATGGCCCAGGTTGTGGATAGATGGTTCCACCAGCCTTGACAGTGGAATTCGTTTGTAAAATGTTAACGAATTCGGTTTAAGTGCAGATGTGTAAATAGGTTACATAAAACACAAATATTTTGTACCTTGTAAAAAGGATCGAGCTCTCTACTATCTAAATTCCACTCGTTGATATGGGAACCGATCATGACTGCGCGAAGTCCTAAAGCATGGACGCATCTCTTGAGCTCTTCGGCAGCTAGTTCAGGTTCCTGAAGAGGAACCGTTCCAGCCCCTACGAACCGTCGAGGGTATTTATTCACAACAGAAGCAAGGTGGTCGTTTAAGTATCGGCTGAGATCCAGAGTATCTTGACCTTTGGCCTGAAGTAAACAGAAAAACAGTTGAAGTATAAATAAAAGTATAATATGAAGTATAATAAAAGTATAATATGAAATAATATAAATGAAGTATAATATAAGAATCTTTCAAAATATATATTCTACGAAAAAATCGCATTTTTAAATAAGGTCTCAAAATTAGGACCCACGGGCCGTATTCAGCCCTCGGAATAGATTTAGCAGGTGACTAAAAGGCGATGGTTTGCTATTTTTCAACCTCGGCGACTTTTTAACCCTCCAGGTGTTTGCCTCGAAGAGGTCATTAGCAAAACTGACCAGATCTTGATCTCGTCATCATTAAAACATCGGCAATATCTTGATAACGAGGTATCTCGTCACTAGCAAAATTGGTCAGATCTTGATGGACGAAATATCTCGGTGAAACCACTTGAAGGGTTAAGCAAAATCGTCTCAAAAACTTTTGAAAATTTACCAAAAATGAAGGAAATTTAAATCCCTCTAACCCATTTTTTAACCAGTAACACGAATGTTTGTTTCAGTTACGAATTCATCATACTGCATCATTCGGGAAATTGAATTTATAACTTTGATCTACCGCCCTCCAATGGTATCAAAAGGTTTGGTAAATATAAACATTCTGATTTCTTCAACGAGTCATGCGTGTAACAGCATCAGGTATTTTTCCGTTAAAAGTGTAAACTGTTATCAAGGATGTACAGCTGGGGGCAACACCACGTAATTTTGAACCACGATCAGATGACGAGGTAAACACCTGAACTGCCACCCCACTCCAAATTTCCACACAACGCCAACGTGAGGACATTTGAGGCCACGACAGATTTAACTTGCACTAGCCCCTACGTACACTACGGTCTTTGGTTCGATCTAGTTTCGAAATCGCAACCCTCCGGTTGTCAATCCGCTACTTTTCCAACCGGGCTACCGCGGCCCTGAAAGATCCGAGGGCAACACCATATGGTTTTGAACCACGGTCAGATGATGAGGTAAACACCTGAGCTGGTACCCCACTGTCCAAACTTCCGCACCACGCAAACGTGAAAACATTTGAGGTCACGACAGATTTACCGTGCACCAGCCCCCGCGTTACACGACGATCTTTGGTTGGATCGAGTTTCGAACTCGCCACCCTCCGGTTGCTAATCCGCTACTCTTCCAACTGGGCCTAACACGGCTCTTTTTTAGTTGAGAAATGTTACCGTTTTTACTATTTTTGATGATTTTTATCGTTAAAAAAGAAGTTAGAATGAAATAAATTGTCACAGTAGGCGAAAAACTTTTCATTACAGCATTTCATATTTGTCATTATATATTTCTTATTAACTATAGGTTGTTTATGTAGGTAATCTACTACTATTATAAAAGGAAGTGTCTGTGTGTGCGGGGTGCAGACGAATCATTTACAGCCATGAAATTTTGCACCCTAAAGGTGACTGAATGTACCTCGAAGTCTGAATTTTAAAATTTAATCTAGAAAATTTTTAATTAATTTATTGGCATATTGTTGTATTATTTGGTTTCCTAAGAATGGCAACAGTGTGAGTGAGATCACACAGTGTTAAAGTAAGGTTGTATTTTTTATTTTTATTTAAATTTATATCGATTATCACAGTTTAGTATAGTTTTGTTTTTGTGAGTGGCAACAGTTTTTCTTTTCTTATGAAGAATAAAGTTCTTGTGTTTACCTAACTCGTAATTTCTTCGATAATTCTCAAAGTATTTTTAAATAATAATGTGTGGTACACGTTAAGAAGATTATTTTTAATCTATAATTAACATTTATGGCGTCCGTGACAGGACTTTGAGAATTAATTTTGATACTTCGTTTTTATTTGAATAATGGAACGTGAAGTACGAATGAGAACGGTAAGTAGAGCTGCTTTCACAAGAGCTTCTACGACTCTTCAGACATTACTGAAAGAAGAAAACTTAGATATTGAAAAGATTGAGGTTTCTATTGCAGTCTTAGAAAAAAGAAATAATGAACTTTGTGAGCTCAATGCAAAAATCGTCGACTTACTGCTGGAAGTTGAAAATTCTGATCTGGATGCGGAGCTTACGGCTGCGGAAAGATACGAAACTCAATTTATAGAGTTGCGACATCGAGTGTCTTCCATCATAAGAGGTAATGCAAAAAGTGTATCTTCCATTAATGGTGACGTGAATGCACACTCCAGAAAGTTCAAACTTCCAAAACTCGAATTTAGAAGGTTCAGTGGGGACATCAAGGAATGGCTTCCTTTTTGGGGACAATTTCAGAAGATTGATTCTGATCTTGATATTGCTGAAGAAGACAAATTTCAGTACCTTAGGCAGGCAACGTTTGAAGGTTCCAGAGCAAGGGATATAGTTGAAAGCTTTCCCCCATAGGAGAAAACTATAAGAAAGCAGTGGAAAGTCTCAAAGCTCGGTTCGGAAGGGAAGACCTTCTTGTGGAAATTTATGTTCGAGAGCTTTTGAAGCTAATTTTATCTGTGCATCAGGATAGGAATAGGCTTTCCTTTTCTGCTCTTTATGATAAACTTGAGACATACCTGAGGGCACTAGACACTTTGAAAGTGACTTCGAACAAATGTGCATCCATGCTGCTGCCTCTTGTGGAGTCCTGTTTTACAGAAGATTTTCTTAAGGCATGGCATAGAAACATGACTTTTTCCGAAAAGGATGATGCCCAAGATCGTTTGACAAAATTGATGGTTTTCCTGAAGACCGAGGTGGAGGGTGAAGAGCGCATTTCTTTAGCGATGGAAGGTTTTGGCTTGGGGAAACGGGGTGTTTCTTGTGAACAGAAGAAAAACAAACCCCATCTTGTAAAAGAGAAAATTCCAACTGCTGCTGGTTTACTTTCCTCTACCACAGTACCAGATCTTAGAACTGCTTGTGTATTTTGTCAAGGAAAACATTTGAGTTTGGATTGTTTTGTGGCTCAGAAAATGAGTTTAACTGACAAACAGAAGTGCTTAAGAGAAAAGGGTGTTTGTTTTGCTTGCCTGAGACCTGGCCATATGATTAAGGGATGCCGTGCTAGTTTAAGATGTTTAATCTGTTCTAAAAAACATGTGCCCTTAATGTGTCCTCAGTTGAAGCAAAATGGCAACTGCCCTCCAGATCCATCTGTGAATCAGTCAACTGGAAATTCCAGTGAGGTGAATATGACGTCTTTCAATTACGGCTCTAAAGTCTTTCTTCAAACTTTGAAGGCAAAGTTAATTAGTGAAGGAAAAGAGAGAGAAATACGCATTTTATTGGACACAGGATCTCAAAAAACGTATATCCTAAAGGATGTAGCTGGACAGATGGGATATGTGCCAATACGGAAAGAAACCATCGTCCATGCATTATTTGGCGGATCGACAGAAGAAGTCCAGCACAATTGCTATAAAATAAGGTTGGAAAGTTTCAATGACCAATTTAAATGTAATTTTGAAGCTCTGGATCAAAGGGTCATTTGTTGTGATGTAGCACCCGTGGAGAAGGGACCGTGGATTAAAGAGCTAAAGGAGTTGAAAATTAATTTGTCAGATGTGGCGGAGAAGGCTTCCCAAATTCACATTCTTGTTGGAGCCGACATAATGGGCAAGCTGTTGACTGGCCGGTGAGAGATTCTGCCATGTGGTCTAGTAGCAGTAGAAACATACTTGGGATGGACTTTGATGGGGAAAGTCCCTCAAGTGGGCCCAAAAGAGCCAAACATATCAATGGTGGTCACTTCGTTATTTATGAAGGAAGCTAGTGTCACCGACCTTTGGAGTCTAGATGTTATTGGAATTTTGGATCCTTTGGTCTCCAAAAGCAAAGTGGAAAAGGAAATGCAAGCTAAAAGGCTGTTTCAGGAATCAATTAAGGTAAATGAAGAAGGGCGTTACGAAGTTTCCCTGCCTTGGACAGATGAAAACATTCCTCTACCGAGTAATAAAGCACTTGCATTAAAAAGGTTGGAGACAACTACAAGAAGCTAAATTCAGAAAATATCCTTTCGTCATATGATGAAGTTTTCAAGGACTGGATGTCGTCTGGAATCATTGAAAGAGTTTCGACTGAGGCAACAGAACATGAACATTACCTACCACATAGACCTGTTGTGAAAGAACAAAGTACAACTAAAATACGACCAGTATTTGATGCTTCAGCCAGAGAGAAGGGCTCACCGTCTTTAAATCAATGTCTGGAATGTGGACCTAACTTAACTGAGCTTATTCCATCGATTCTGCTAAAATTTCGACAGTTTAAGTATGGTGTTGTGAGCGACATCGAAAAGGCTTTTCTGCAAATTAGTATCACAAAAGAAGATCGTGACTACTTGAGATTTTTTTGGTGGGATCAAGAGGGAGATAAACAATTGAAGACATTTCGTCATGCGAGAGTTGTCTTTGGTGTTAAGTGCAGCCCATTCCTTTTGTGTGCTGTCATAGAATATCACCTCCAAAAATGTATGCTGATTTCACCTGTTGATCACATAATAAAGAAACTACTGAACAGTTTCTATGTGGACAATGTTCTTGCTAGTCTTAGCTCACAAGAAGAGTTAAAGCAGTTCATTGAAGTTTCTCAGAATGTAATGGCCGAGGGAAAATTTAATCTGAGAGGTTGGCAATACACTGGTGATGAAGACTTGGATGTCCAAACAGCGGTTTTGGGTCAAGTTTGGAACAGGAAAGAAGACACATTGTGTCTAAATCTGGACTGGTTGGACGATTTAAAGATCACCACTATCACAAAGAGAATGATGTTGTCAGTTGCTCAGAAAGTTTACGACCCATTTGGTTATACTGCAGCTGTTATGCTTTTCCCAAAATTGATACTGCAGAAAACTTGGAAATTGGGATTGAGTTGGGATGATGAAGTCCCTGAAGCTTTTAGTAAAGAATTTCTAAATTGGTTTGAAGAACTTCATGTTTTAGAAGAAATAAAATTTGACAGATGGCTTCATATAACGGATGATAATTTGCAGAACTGCACTATTCATACCTTTTGCGATGCAAGCAAAGACGCCTATGCTCCTGTTGTGTTTCTGCGACTTGAATCAGAAAATGATGTCAAAATATCCTTACTTCTCGCAAAGTCCAGAGTTGCCCCCTTGAAGGGTGGGACAATTCCTAGATTAGAATTGCTATCTGCATTAATTGGAGCCAGGTTGACTCAATTTGTTGTAGAGGCACTGGATTGGTCACAAGTACCATGCTACTACTGGAGCGATTCGACGACTGTTCTCGCATGGATCAAAAGAGAAGATAATTGGTCTGCTTTTGTAAGAAACAGAGTTGCAGAGATTAGAAAACTATCTGTTTCTTCCTGGAATCATATTTCTGGTGAATTCAACCCGGCTGATCTGCCTTCTAGAGGCTGCAAATCAAGACACCTACTGGCAGCTAGATGGTGGGAGGGTCCTCTGTGGTTAAGAAGTCCTATAGAAGAATGGCCTGTGAGTTTTTCTACAAATGTAGACTGCAAGGAGGAAGAAATTGAAAAGGAAAAGATGAAGTCCACAATATTGATTACTAATAATCTAGATGTGCAAGACAGAAAATGGTACTATTCATATTTTTCGAGGTATCAGCAGATTGTGCGTCTAGTAGGTTGGGTTCTTCGCTTTAAGCACAATTGCTCCTGTGTAGATGAATACAGAATTAAAGGAGAACTTACATCAGTTGAATTTCAGCAAGCAGAGAGACGAATTGTGAAAATGATTCAAGAGGACACATTTACTGGTGAGAAAGTCAAGAAGTTGAAAACTCTGAGTGTATATAAAGATGACCAAAACATTTTTCGTTTGAAAACCAAGATTGTCAACAGAAAAGACCATGAAGACTTTAAAAGACCAATGATTCTCCCAGCACAACATGAAGTTGTAGAAAAGTTAATTGTTTATCATCATCAAAAGAATTCACATGCGGGAGTACAGATTCTTTTGAACCTTCTCCGAGAACATTACTGGATTTGAATGGACGGAAAACAGTTAAAAGAGTGCTGTCTAAATGTGTTGTATGCCGCAGGCATACATCTAAAAGGTTTGAAGCTGAGACATCTACTCTTCCCGAAGGTCGAGTAAAGGACACTGCTGTCTTTCAAGTTACGGGAATTGATTTGGCAGGTCCCTTGTATCTGAAAGATAATCAAAAGGCATGGGTGACCTTATTTACGTGTGCTACGTACAGAGCGGTCCACCTTGAACTGGTTACGTCTATTTCAACAGAATCTTTCCTTCTCGCTCTGCGCCGATTTATTTCTCGTCGTGGAAGATGTTGTGTTATTCACTGTGATAATGGCACAAACTTCACTGGTGCAAGAAATCTTCTGGCTTCCTTGGATTGGAATAGAGTGGTCAAACATGGATCAATCAATGCCATCGAGTTCAAATTTAACCCTCCAACTGCGTCCTGGTGGGGCGGTTTCTGGGAAAGGTTGATTCGTGTCCTGAAGGATTTACTGAAACGTGTATTGGGACGTGCTCAGTTGACCTACGAGGAAATGACAACAGTCCTCTGTGATTGTGAGTCTGTGATAAATTCAAGACCGTTAACGTATCTTTCAGATAGTGACGCTGACTTTCAACCTATCTGTCCATCAATGTTTCTTCAGGACATTGTTGAGTGGAAAGTCCTGATATTGATGCAGCCGATCATCAGAGCTTGAATAGACGAATCATATATCGTCGAAATCTGCAAAAGGACCTAAGAAATAGATTCCGTTCGGAGTATTTGGGTTTGCTTATACAGCGTGCAGAGAACAGGAAAAACCTCCGACAAATTTCCATTGGAGAGATTGTTCTTGTGGGCTCCGATAATAGCAAGAGAATTAACTGGCCACTTGGTCGAATCGTCGAGCTTCTCCCTGGAAAAGACGGAACTGTTCGCTTGGTTCGAGTTCAGACCTATACTTCAGTACTTCTGAGACCTGTTCAGCGAATTTACCCATTAGAAGTCGCCTCTGATGCTAAAATTTTGGAAAATGCTAAATGTAATCCAAAGAAGAGATCTGACTCTTGTTCATCATCTTTTCCTGCGGCTGTGAAACCCGAGGCTGGCTCATATTCATCTAGAGTTGGAAGAGTAGTAAAAATTCCCAACAGACTTGACTTGTGAACATATCATTTGTATTTAAATGTGAGAGAAAGTATTTAGTATTATTTACTATGTTAAAATTAAGTGATTGTGTATTGTTACAAGTGTTTGAAGTTTCAGTCGGAAATGTAAGCTATGTTGTGATGCCCACATCACAAGGTGGGAGTATGTTAAAGTAAGGTTGTATTTTTTATTTTTATTTAAATTTATATCGATTATCACAGTTTAGTATAGCTTTGTTTTTGTGAGTGGCAACAGTTTTTCTTTTCTTATGAAGAATAAAGTTCTTGTGTTTACTTAACTCGTAATTTCTTCGATAATTCTCAAAGTATTTTTAAATAATAATGTGTGGTACACGTTAAGAAGATTATTTTTAATCTATAATTAACACACAGCTTCTGCTCTTGGCAATAAGTCATGGCTCTCTATTTACTTTCTAAATGTCTGATAAGGCAGCCGTGTAAATATCTATTCAGCTGCGGACCATCTCCAACGTATTCAATGCGCTCTTGATTAACTTTGTTAATTTCTTGTATTGTTTTTATTTGGGTATTTTTCGCGAATAGTATATAGTGGTTATTTCATAACTTACTTTTGAATTCGTACCATTTCTGCAATTTTATTTATTATTGTTTATATATATAATTTGGCTTTGATTTCGCTGACATTGATTCATTTAGGTTGTTTGTCGGAATCAGTGAGGTTTAGCGTTAAGACTTTTTAAAAGTATAGCGTTATATTTAAAGATTGAATCACATTTTTATTTCTGTAGTGATTATTTCATAACTTACTTTTGAATTTGTATAATTTCTGCAATTTTAATAACTACATTATTTTGGTTTAGCGTTATATTTAAAGATGCCACAGCCTCCCAGTAAAAAGAAATGTCTTCGAACACAACAGCGAGAGAACAGAGAAAGAGAACAGAGAAGAGAAGCTGAATCCACCCCAGAAAGAGAAACAAGACTACAAGTTAGAACCGGAAGAAGTGCTGCTCGAATGCGCATCTGTAGAAATTTAGAGAATGCAGCTTTTATCATCCATCAGCAAATTATGTATATATCATCCTTCGTGCGTCATTGGATCAATGTCTGTAACATGTCAACACTGTGAAGCAAAGAAATGGAAAGGTGAAGTACCAGGTATGTGCTACAACGGAGGAAAGGTTCAACTGCCACGGTTAATGGATCCAGCCGATCCCCTTTGTACTTTACTGATTGGAGATTCAGCGGAAGCTAAATCTCCAAGATTTCCTGGAAAATATTAGAAGGTACAATTCCTGTTTCCAGATGACCTCTTTTGGCACGACAAAAGAAATTAGAGTCCGGATACATGCCGACATTTAAGGTTCAGGGTCAAGTTTATCACTGCATCGGGAGTCTGTACCCTCTACCAAACGAAGAGCCTAAATTTCTGCAAATATATTTCGTTGGAGATGGTACACAACAAGCAGAGCAGCGTTGCAAACACGTACCGCAGATGAGACAAGACATAGTACTTCAGTTACAATATATGCTGCATCATCACAACTCTTACATCCACAGCTTCAAATCGGCCATGGATAAGATCAGCCATGAATTCAAAGTGGTAATCTTAGCGGACAAAACCCCACATGTGGTGAACATAAGAGGTGGTTCAATGCACCGACAACAGGAGAAGTGGCTTTAATCATAGTGGGAGAACAACATGGAGCAAGAGACATAGTTTTAGAAAAAATGGCACCATCAAGAGAATTCCCGATGCGCATAGGACCTACGACGCGCTACAGTAACCACTCATGTTTTGGCAGGGGAGGATGGATATAATTTTCAACAGTGACAAACAAACCCAACTACAGGAATGCCGTAAACTAAGATTTCTGCTATGCAGTTCTACGCTCACAGGATGATGATACTCTCTTCAAATTTCAACATTTTACTGAGAAGTAACGACCTGTTCCATCAATTTATCGTTGACATGTATGCCAAGATTGAATCGGAAAGGCTGTTGTACATGCGACTAAATCAGAGGACGTTGAGAGTGGAACACTATGCACATTTGAGGGATGCGGTCATAAACGATGGAAATGTTGCAGACATTGGCCCGTTGATCATCTTGCCTTCCAGTTTTACTGGAGGTCCCAGGTACATGCACGAGTGTACTCAAGATGCCATGACCTAACGTGAGAAACTATGGTAGACCGGACCTCTTCATCACCTGTACATGCAATCCAAACTGGACAGATACAGAAAAACTATTTGTTAGGCAAAAACCACAGGATCGTCATGATTTGTTGGCAAGAGTCTTTCATCAAAAGCAAAAAACACTCATGTGTTTCAGGCAAAGATTTTTGGAGGAGTTAAGTGTCATATGTACATGATAGAGTGGCAGAAGCGGGGACTCTTCATGCCCACATTCTAATTTGGCTCAGACTCATTACACGTTCACAGAGTGGATGACTTTATCAGTGCAGAAATCCCTAATCCACAAGAAGACCCAGAACTTTTTTGCATTGTAACGAAGCACATGGTGCACAGCCCCTGCGGATGCATAAATCCACTCTCTCCATGCATGAAGGATGGAATTTGCACAAAGCTATTCCCACGCCGTTTTTTTTAAAGAGACACAAACAGGGCAAGACGGATATCCACTTTATAGTCGTAGATCATCACAAGACAGGATATTTACTGCAAACATCAATTTCCGAGGATCAGAAGTGTCTGTGGACAATACGTGGATTGTTCCGTATTGCCCTCTAGTAACAAAAATTTTCAATGCGCATATCAACGTAGAGTATTGCAATTCTGTAAAGTCTATAAAGTACGTCTGTAAGTATGTTAACAAAGGATCCGACATGGCTGTGTTTGAATTGACCAGTGGTGAGAATGACCTTAAAGAAATTCGTCAGTATCAAATGGGAAGATATATCATCAGCAACAAAGCAGTATGGAGATTATTCAACTTCCCAATTCACGAGCGCCACCCCACAGTCATTCATCTAAGCGTCCACTTTGAGAAGGGCCAGAGAGTCTACTTCACGACAGAAAATGCTGCTCAAATTGTCCAAGCACCTCAGGAAACAACACTGTCGTCTTTCTTCAGACTTTGCACTCAAGACGAGTTTACACACACCCTATTGTACAACCAAGTACTACACTTGGAACAACGGAAACAAGCAATGGAAAAGCAATTTCGAAAACAAGGACAAGTTGTACCAGAATAAGAAGGAATAAGGTCCAGCGATGCACTAGGCTTGCGTACACCGTCCATCCGACCAACTCGGAATGCTTTCACCTGCGACTCTTTCTGCATGAAGTACGAGGCCCGATGTCGTTTATAGATTTGAGAACATTTGAAGGAAGGGTCTGCGGAACTTACAAAGAGGCTTGCCAGCTTAGAGGACTTCTGGAGAACGATGAACACTGGAACAAAGCATTGGAAGAAGCAGCTGCATCTCGATCGCCAAAGATTTTACGTAATCTTTTTGCTGTTATGCTACAAACATGCTCGATGTCTTCTCCCGATCAGTTATGTATGAACCACAAGGAGAACCTGTCTGAAGACATGCAGCACCAAGCACGCGTACAGCAGCAGAATATGGATCTGGACTACAGTGATGACATCTTCAACATAGCTCTAATCTACATTGAGGATAAGATTATATTGTTGGGTGGATCGGACCTAAAAAGCTTTGGATTACCGCAACCCAATCGAAACTGCGATTTAGTCCTATCGAGTGAAGAATTTAGAGCTAATTACAGCGCATTCATTTTTCCTGAATGTCAGACCCGGCACATATTCAGAAAATAATTTCGGTCCTTTATTTTCTACAATTCCGATTAAATTCCCGTAATGTTAAGTGCGTTTTATGATTTTTCAACTGTTTTCAGGTAGGTAGTTTTGTCCTCGACACAACCTACCAATTATTTTATTTGTTGGAATAAGAAACCGTTGTAATCTCTCCCGGGAAACTCGTGGGAGAGATTGGGACCCGTCCGATATTATTTTCTGAATACGTTCCAGGGCTCTCGATACCACCTAAATGTCAGATACTTACCCAGTAGCTGAACATAACTGGAACCGTTGATAAGAGTTGAACATCCACATCTATTAAAATACGAATGTGTTACTACACACATATAATACATACAATGCGTATTTATGATACATCTGTTATCTACTTTTCAGGGTCTTTCCTGGGTGGTGTGCTGGACATGCATTTGCATGTAGACAGGAAAAAGAGAACGCCATTTTAAAACAAAACCGGCCAGTAAATTATAAAATTGGTCCAAGTATGCGGCCAATAGATGTAATAGAAAAGATTTATAATGGTATGGGATCATGTTTTTATACTTACTATTTTAATTAGTGCCGCACTGGAGCAACATAAACTTACTATAGGGCAATTATCAGTTTTTTATGCCTACTAGTCAAAATCTGAGTTGTTTTTATTGGGATTGTAATAGAAATGATGCTTTAAGTTTTCACTTAAATTATCAAAAAGAAATAACAATCATAAGTTAGTATATCCGGATTTTTGCTTCAAATGACGATCTTTCATTCAAAATAATTGCAGTCTATGCAATCACAATTTCTTTTCATCTGCTTTTGATTGGAACTACCTTTTTATGAATGCTTCTGATGAGCTGATTTGATTGAATTCATGTTTAACACCAGACACGCGTGCTTTCTTCATAGATGGAGTAGATATTTATACATTTTTAGAAAGTGGATTGTCTGATTTTAATGGAAAGTTTTCAAATATCGTGTCATTCATATCAGGGTCTTATTTGTTGAGAAACGGTATGCAAATATATACGCGTACCGGTTCTATCCATGTCTTGTATTCTGTCTTCGGGAGACCAGCAATTGCTTTCGACTGCACGAAAGAATCTGCCATCATCTTTGTACAAAGACGCTCTCTTTCCATCTTCAGAGGCGTGTTCCATTCGTAACCATCCTCCGTAACCGTAACGCTAGAGAAAAGTGGTAATGACTTTATCATTGAGAACATGTACTGCACTTTGAACAAGGATACGACTTTTAGGACGGTCATTTACATTATCGGTCCACAAACTACGACCCATGGCATTCCTCTAGGCTCTACAACCAATTTGGATAACGGGTTCCAGTACTATAGGGCCTCTCAAGAAAAAAATTTAGCTCAAGTACTCAGGAAAAAATGTTTTTTCTTGCAAAAAATATTTAAAAAAAAAATGTTTTTTTTTGTTCTTTTCTGATTTCACGGAATGGTTTGAATTAGTGATAGTTTTGTGGGGATTCATTAGGCCCTTTTCATTATAGGTATAAATTAATGTAGTAAGATAGACATGAATGATTATGCATTCGGAGAAGAGCAGAGATATATCCCGCTGTAAAGGAGAATTCGATATAAAAATATAGAGATGACTTATCTGCAATTATAAATAGTAGAAAGTTCATTTATTTTTGCAATAATTATTTACATTTATGAATAATGATTGCGTAATGAAAATTTATATGGTACTAATTAGGATAATTTATCCTTATTATTGTAATATATTTACTCTTTTTACATTTTTAAATGCATAAATTTTCCCCGACCCAAACAATAGCTTCACCACTGTTTCAGATATTTTGACAGGGGCAAATTCAGCATTTGCTCTGGGTGCTATTTTTCCTAAATACACTGCTGGGTTTTTAAATTTATTTTGCACGAATGTTTGATTTAAATAAATTGCACAGTGAATAAGGAAATTTCCATTACCATTTTTACATGAACGTGGTTTGCAATATTTTTTGTTAGTTATGGGTATTGTATATG
Organism: Meta bourneti; assembly: GCA_933210815.1. Classification (NCBI taxonomy): domain Eukaryota; kingdom Metazoa; phylum Arthropoda; class Arachnida; order Araneae; family Tetragnathidae; genus Meta; species Meta bourneti. The sequence goes on from OW119925.1 coordinate 65,393,119, forward strand.
CATGAAATATTATAGAATAATGCCTCTTTTTTTTATCCGAACCACGTTGATCGAGTTACACTATGAATATTTTAATGTGGCCCAGGCGTCAAATTTTCGAAACAAGCGACGTTCAGTGCATTTTTGAAACATTTTTTTTGGTATTGAGTTTTAAAATATGAACGCAATCCTTTGGGGGAAGAGGACTTGGGCCTCCTGAACCCTCTTAATATCAACTCTAACTGATATTCTTGGCTTATCCATACCTTTCGTCACCTTCAACCATGAGAATTTAAATTAATAAACAAAGAAATAAAAATGTATGTAATTTATAAACGTGTAAAATAAATTACCAGGAGAAATTTTCAGTGTAAAAAAAAACAACTAGACGGTCTGCGATTTTACTTCTGTTGTCCAAATGCTCTCGTGTGACACATGTCGAGGTTACCTTTTAAAATACCGATTATCGCCGTTTTGGCTACGTTTGGAATTTAATCTTGTTTGCGATGACCAATCCACTATCATATTTCAATTCGGAATTTCTGTTGGCGAAGTGATGAAATCGAAAAACGAGCCAACTGATGTCATGTTCAGAATACGTGCAGGAAACACGTATAACCGTAGAAACACTAGAACCACCTAGCTTGACAGAAAATGCCTCTCACAGGCACTCTTACAAAATTAAATTATTCTACGGTCTGCTGGCTCTTTCATTTGAGGTGTAACCGAATTAAATCATCATTTAAACTTTATATTATGAGGAAAATTATTTGAAAGCATTTATCTTGTGTATGCTATCAGCACATACAAGATATATACATAAGAAGCATATCATAATTTCCCCTGATGTGATCCAGGTTCATTAGTAGTAGCATATACACATTTTTGTTATTCCCAAATCCTTACAATACTGCAATACTTTAGTTTCATTTGATTGCAATAATTAAGTCACTTTCACAACATGGGAGGATAAACTGACTGTTTTAGGGTATGTATTAAATGAAAATTTTGGTGATTTAAATTTATAAATTCTAGAGCAGTAGTTCCCAAATCGTAGTCGCTGACCACCAGGATCCGTGACAAGATTTCAGGGAGTTCGTGGAAATCATTCAATATTTTACTGGCCAAAATAGAGAACTCAAGAAAAAATAAAATATTCCATTATTTTCTCCGATTTAACACTCTGAGGGGGTTCACACATATATATCCGTTCTGCAACCTGCAGTCTTCCCTTTATTACTTCTAACCAGTTTTGATCTTCTTGACCAATAGAATCTTTCTTAGGATTCTTTAAGCCAATCGATGTAGTTATTTAGCCAGAGTGTGAAGTCTTGTTACGCTCAAGAGTTAAGGTGAAAAATAAGGATCACTATGGTCCTATGCAGGCCTACATATGCCAAATTTAATTTTAAAATTTCAAGGGATCCGCGAAAATTTAAAATTTTTAAAGGAGTCCTTAAACTGAAAAGAGTTTGGGAACACTACTAGAGAATACGTATACATTATAGTGAGGAGTTAAAGTAGAGATCTCAAACTCAGATCCATAGCACGGCCACTTTCCAGTTTTGAAGGAACCTATACGGGTGTGGCCGCATGGAGAGAAAACTTACGAATCAACTTCACAAAACTTATACTAATGGATTGGCACGAGTGGGATATCATATCTAATTACCGGAAAATAGTAAAAAACAAATATGTGCTTAATTTTACAATCAATTTTATTTCTCTCATCAATCACTAAAAACCGATCGCTTTCATATAACAAGGTATTTTCTCTTCAATCTTAAAACAATCTTATTTTATCAATTGTACCCAGGAAAGAAAGTATTACATTTTCTGATCAGAAATTTGTGCTCGCTTTCTTGTCGATATTTGAAAAAAATATTCTTTAAATATGCTAATCGTAAAAGGGAGCATAAGTGAATGTCACTAAGCCTATTTTCTAGTGTTCTTGTTCCATTCTTAAAAACGATCATTCATGAGTTTGCTGTTCCGAACATAGAATTTGTGCTTAGAATGAGATACCAACGAACCTTTCTTATTCCTATTGACTTAATGGGCATGCTAATGCAATTTCATTCTTCGCGAGAGGGTGGCTTTGCTCTTTGCTAATCACACTGTTTTCTTAAAAAATATGGAAATCCATAAGTCATTGAAGGGTGGATTGTAATCTTTACTTTGAAACATTTCGATGTTACATACAAGAGACAACTGCTTATAAGATTGCACTTCCCGAACACAGTTAATTGCTTAGCACAGAAGACCGATTCTGAATTATAAACAACTTTTCTCATTGAGCGTTTTAAGAACAATCAAATGGAGAACACGAATCGGAACACCAAAACTGACTGGGTGGGCCGCACAAAAAGGGGTGAATTCCAACATTTTTGATAGACATAGTTACTTGAAAGAAAGCTGATTTTTGAATTGCTCATGCGAACGCGAAACATTTGGCGTTTGACGGCAAGTGGCTCGTGGGTTTGAGAGTACTGGGTTAAAAAGATCATAATATACTTCAATGGGATCTTTCGCCTTACAAATAAGCGTTTCCAAACAGGAAGGAATGTTTCCAGATTACATAAAAACTTACGAACTACAAAGTAAAATAATAAGAAGACATACCTGTTTCAAATCCGGCCACGCAGGTGGTAGAATATGAGTATGCATATCTAATTTGAAGGCCATCTTTCTAAATTAGCCAACGGATCATTGAGTTTGAAAACTTCCCTCGATTTTACTTGGCAGTTGATCAAAAATAACTAAAAGCTGTTTCTAACCTTGATGTAATTCAACGGAGAATATTAAGCAAGAGTTACTGACGAAGTGTACCGTTGTAAATCATAAACATACTCCACTGCAGATGTGATAGACGAGATTAGATTTATATCTGGGAAAAAAAATACCAATTTGATACTTCATGCAACCCTTTTGACTTCTCGCACGTAATCAAGCAGTGGCTTAGATAAACATTTTTGAGGCCGGGGCGAATGATGCTGATGCCGCCCTTCGTTCGAAACAAAATTTATGTATTAAAAATGCAAGAGATAAATTATCCTATTATCATGTCAATATTCGTCAACTAATCTTTATTCGTGTTATTAATTACGTGTACTTGTACTTTAGTTACGTTTGATAAAATTTCTATTTCCGCTGCATTACGTTAGCTGAAACGAATTTACATTAGCATGGCTTTAAAATAGCTGAACACTAAGCAATTTTGACTTAAAATGCTTGCATGGTTTCCTAAATTGAAAAAAGGAAATTCAGTATAGTAAGTGTTTGACATGCAATCGGCAGATCTGAAAATCAATTGTACTCCGCAGGTCATTTTTATAAAAATCAAATGATTTCTTGTAGAGCCTATTGTAAAACATTTGTGAGCTTATGATTTTCCTTTTTCCAAAATATTTTATTTTTGTAATTCCTGTCATAAGAAACATCTAGTGCAATTATTTAGTTAGCATTGCGGCATTGGCACAATTTACCTGATGTTCAGGCATGCAACACATCACGAACAAGAAGGTGAAAAAAATAAATTTTTACCACATTTCTGCGATAAAAAACATTTAATTTTAATTACTTATTTTTATTACGTTTATATCATTTATAAAAAAAATTATATAAGACAGTTTTCTCAATAATTCAGAAAAAATCGGATGATCAAACACTAATTATGGTAGAACGTCTTTTTGAGAAAAAACATATAAATAAAACTACAACAGTAAATATCACTAATACCTAATAAAAAAAATTTCTTTCTGTAATTCACAATAGAATGCTTCGCATAATTCTAACTTTGTGATAGAATGTCTCAATGAGAAAACTTATGTGCAAATAATAGTATCCAAATCTTTTACATTGCTAAAATTGGTTTGAAAACTTTCTGTACAATTTATAAAATGTAATAGATTAACTCGATTATTTGTAAGTTACATTTAAACATTCGAGTTATCAGGGAAAAAAATGCCTTAAGTTCCTTAAAAAAATTACAAGTTGTACCTAGCAAATTTTCAGATCACAGACATGTTTATATTCAAAATTTTATCTAATTGGAATACAATTTATTTTTGACTTTTAAAGTGATTCATAGCATTGACTTTTTAGATTCCCTCATTACAACGAAGTTTCCAAAAATATCACAGCGCATATTACACATTGCATATATTTTTCGCAATCGCTTTGGGAATAGGGTAAAAAATGTTGCCTCATACCTTTAAATAAATGTCCGTATCCAAACATTTTTTTATTTAACGTCTAAAGCCCCTACTGAGGGTTAAATAACAAAATATGCTAAATATGGGGAAATGCATTTTCTCAATGTGATTTATTAATTGAAATATTGCGATTTCTTATTATTGATTTGTAGTACCTAATAGTGAAAGAAAAAAAATTCGGTATTTTAGTCACTGAAAATTATTTATTCTATGTTCTTGCTGTTGTGTTTGTTTTATGGTAGCTTGTTAAAATAAATAAGGTAAGTTAAAATAATGCTGTAGATATCTACTTTTCTCTAAAAAATATGTCGCAAAAATTAAAATTACTTTTGCAAGTAAATTCCATTTTTGTTTGAGAATATGTGATAAATAAATTAGAACTTTTTTAAAAGAAAAATCAAAGTAGTTTTTAATTATTACGTTAATCAAAAACTTGAGAACTTCTCTTATGCAGGGTAGACTTTTCTTTATAATTATCAATTTTTTTGCACAAATCAGTTTCCAAAGCTACTCCCCTATGAACTTAAGAATTTTTTTCCTGCAGCAAAACAGCATATTAAGGAAAACCATAATAATCGTTTTATTTAGACTTTTAACACATTTTTAACCTCTAATGATGCGAAATATCAAGCACCAAAACATCTGATTGAAGAACTTGGAGCAACATGACAAGTATTTTTCATTAATAAAGCTAAGTACTATATCTATGTATTATTGATGGGAAAATACACACATTAAAAGTCTACTTCCACTAACATTCATCAACGATTATAGAATTTTAGAAAACTTAAAAGTTCTTTACTGAACAATTTAGATTTTATCTGTCATGTTGCCCCAAGCTCTTCACTTAGGAAACATTTAACAGAAGCGAATAAAAACTCTTTACAATTAAAACCCAACATAAAAGAGAGCTTGTATTTATTATGTATTTTAATGTAAGATGTTGAGCTAACTGTATTTCCAATAAATTCAAAGTTGTAAATTAAGAAATTTTGGGAAAAATTAACATTTCTGAGAGAAGTTCGGCATGTTTAGCTATGATAAGAAAAAAACAAAAATTTGGTTTGAAAGATAACAATAAGAATGACACTGGCAGGGGTTTGGAATTTTTGAACAAGAAAACCTTTCTCATTTTACATATTAGAAAAAAAGCTGTTTTGGTGCATTATATTTTAATGTGTGCCCTTTACTACTCAAAAATATATTCAGGGTATTAGCACTAGCTTTATCAGCAGTATTTCATTTTTAATGTTATAAAATAAATTCTACATAACTTGCAATCACTGCAAGATATAAACCTTTCAATTAGACATGTTTTGTAATCAATGACCAAAATAAGATCTGCTCACAGAAAAAGGATTTTTTACATTTATTTAAAAAGTATTTAATTAAGTAAAGACAAAGTCTTGTAATAGACATGACTTTATTATGAAGCCACAGGACATTTTGCACACAAGTTCTCACAAAGCAATCACTGCTATTATCATTAAATATTTCGAAATAGACTTCTTTGTTACAGAACATAGTGCAAATACAGAACTTAAATTAGCTTATAACTTAAATTTAGAAATTACTTTTGCAGTCAGAGAAACTTTTAAGACAATTACAAAAATTATGGGATGATACATTTGCAATAAGCATATTTACATGATATTGACTTCTACAAGCCAGCTGGTATATTATTAAGTTAGTAAGTGTGAGACTGGGTACATTTAGTAAATATTATACATTTTGCTTACCCATATTTATTCATTAGTTTTGGAATGCAAATTGAAATAATTTGGCATAAAAATAAATTATTGAAATGAATTATTGTTGAATCTGCACCCTCAATGTAAACAAGATAAACTATTCATATTATCAGCAAGCTGTGGTCCCAACATTAATGCACAGAATTGTAAGCATCAATTTACAAAGTATAAATATCTTTGGATTTCTATCACTAAGAAAAAGAATTGTTTACATTTTTTATAGATAAGATTTTTGTCAAATTTAAGTGTTATAAACATAACAAAGATTGCTTTTATGTGTATTGAAACACAAAATATTTTGCCAATTCTACTGGTGTGGTTCTTTTGAATCAAGTATTATATAAATTGAAAGTTATTCAGTTCACATGGAACCTAAATGAGCAAGCTAAAAACACAGAAACACAAACTATCGTAAAAATAAATTATGCAAAGTAACCGCTTTTCTTAAAAGTAGCAGCTTTAAAATAATTTATGCAAAAGCATTTTCCACAGTAAAAATTAATTTCTTTAACAAAGACAAGTTCTTTAAAAAAAGGATGTCTGCAAGCATATTGCAAAATTCAGCATTAACTTTATTCAGAAAATTATCATGTTCCAATGAAATGCAAGGATTAACACATTCCATCATGCTTAAAACACCAAACACAAGTCAGAAAATAATTTCATCCTGTCAAAGGAAAAAAAATGAAATTCATTTTATAAAACAATGCAATTTAATACACATGACTAGAAATATCCGTATGGTCGAAAAATTAGAAATATACAACAGCTTTCTTTCAACATAAAATAAATAGATTTATATATAAATAAATATCTTCAAAGATAGGAACAAATACACATATTTACATAATTACATAAGCAGCAGATCACAGGAAAATAGACAATTCATTTAATTCCAAAGCACCAGACCAATGAGATTTTAAAATACATGCCACTTATTAATAAACTAAAATTTCAAAAACATTGTTGGTGTTGCTTGGTTTACAGGTTTTCAAATGGAAAATATAGCTGTGAAATGCACCAGCTATACTTACTTTATACCGAAAGCCAGTTCTCACATATTGGACACAATCTGCCACAAACAGATATTTTTAATCTCAATAGTGTCTGGCTGCATCAGAGAAATAAGAGGAACAAAATCAACAGAAATATATGTATCATAATCATCAAATCTTGCTTTAGCAGTTAGAATTAATGAGAAATTGTTTTAAAATTAATCTCACATATTTTTGCTTAAATATAGTAAATAGAAATAAAGTATATTTCAAGACTGTAACTGTTTTAAAAATCACCACATTTCTTGACTTTATTCAAAATAATCTTCTCTGCTATAGAGAGTTTCACTACTGCATTTAAAAACATTCATATTGCTAAATGCACAAAATTCCCACAAATGAGCCAAAACAGCTGAAGAATAAAAGGTTTCAGGAACTTAATTATCAGTCTAAACTGTCAAAAACTTATATCTTGAAGCAAATGCTAAAAATACAAAATTGTTATTGCATAACTAAAGAACGACTTATATCTCAATGTAATTAACTTACAACAGCTTTAAAATAATTACAATAATGGTGAATTTCCAATCATCTTTTTATACAGAAAATCAAAAGATTACACTTAAAAATATATGTTTTTGCTAGGAAAAGAAAGAAAATTTTGGAAACTGAAATTTCTATAAATGAATGCCTAATTTCCATTCGAGATATTTTCTCATTGATAAGTAATATGTACTCTATATTCAGACAATGATTGGATTTACTTTTGAAAAGAAAATATCATTGGGGAAAAGTGCCAAAGTCTAAGGTTCTTCAGCATGTGGACTGATTTGCAGGAATATATTAAAACTTAAAGCTTCATATCAGTCTGAAGATCTAACATAAAATATGCTAAGACATTAAAATGTAACGTTTACTTACAAGGAAAACCAAAATACTTTGAATCCAGCTATCAATGTAAAAATATCTGAATTATTTTTACAACTTAACGTTCTGTACATCAATTCTACCCAATACAAGCTGTGAGTTTGCTCTGAGATAGAAATAGACAAGGAATTAAGAACATAACGATTCTTTCTTAGCTTTCTATCAAATACAAATAAGTTTATAGCAATTAAATTTTCTTATGTAAGCTGAACCAAACAATCCAGTGCAAATTTAGCTCTAGGGCAAGTGAAAAGTTGAAAAACAACTCTGCAGGATATTCAGTTTCTAAAAGTGTCCGTCTAACAGATATACATGCATGAAATGAAACATAGAGGTTAAACAGTTCTTTCAATAGCAGATATCACATAGCTCTTCCCATTAGCTTACATTGATTTCTTCAGCTAGAAAAAAGGATAGAAACATTAGTCACATCTTTAAACTAATCAGATAATATTTTACCAAGTATCTTAAAAAATTATTGCAAACCTTTCCTTAACTATCCTATACAATAATCATCTGAATATTAATCCTTTAGTGATGAATAAGTTAATGTAAAAAGCAATATTGCATGACAAGGTACACACTCAATTTCAAAGGTATGGTTGCTAAGATTCTAAATTTTATTTTTACGTCTTAAATATTTTATTATTTTTATATTGCAAAATAATACTTACGTTTTTCAACAAAATTCCTCTCATTAGAAACCTTCTCAAAAGTTTTAATTGGAGTAATTTCAATATCATTTATTATTTTCTCTGAAAATATAAAAAAACATTTTGATAAGTAAAAAAAGGTCAACATTTAAATAGAATTAAAAAAATTAATGCACATAATAAGTGTTTGGCACAACTCCTTATGTATTCGCTAATAACTTAGTGAGTAAACATACCTGAAATAACCCTTCTATTATCATTTCTTCCTAAGTTTGCCCTAAAAGATCAATATAAATATTACAAAATATATATTGTGGCTTAACTTATAAAATAAAATTAATTAAATACAAATATTTTGGAACACTTTCTTACATATTTAGCATAGGAATGATTCCAGTTCTAAAACCAGCACCCACAAGATGAGGCTGACCAGCACGGATAGGCTTAGCTGTGGGGAAATAACATTGTAACATATCAGTATATAAGAGATAAAACACAAAAATATTTATAAAAACTAAAAAAAACAAATATTGAGGCTTCTAAAGATTTATAAATTGAATGTGTGTATCAGTTAAACCACTATTTCAATAAGTAAAAAACAATAGTTTACACTAAACATTTTGACTAGGAAGCATATAAACCAGACATACCGATTTGAGCCATGTGGCCCCTTCTAGCTAAATTCTTTTGGCGCACAGCTTCCTTTATACGATCCACTTCATACTGATACCTACAATGTGAATTACTCGAGGTAAATCATAGTCCTCTACAATGTAAACCACTAATTTAAACACACTTTTATACAGAAAAATTTGGATACACCATTCTAACAGTTACAAGTAATCAATGCAATTGCAAGCAGCAAATATAAAATGAACTTAGTCAAACTTATCTTGAAACTTATCTCTTTTATCAAACTTATCTTGACTGCAAAGGTAGTATTTTAAAACTTAGATTTTAGAGGAAATATTAGAAATTTTACAAAGCAAATGGATTCAATGATCAAAAGTTTCAATGTTAATAAGTATGTGTATAGAAATCAAGTGGTTGAAAAGTAAATCAAGGTCAAAAATTTCAAATTATAGAATTTGAAACCTTATATTACAATTTAAAATCCAGTATTAAAAATTTGTAACTGCCTCGAAAGAGAATAGAATATAAGGTAATGGCTCCTTCACATTTTTCTTGAAGATTTTGTGCAAAGATAGATTAGGAACCAATGAACCAGAGGATTCTCCCTGGATAGTAAAACTTACTAGATAATCAAAATAATTTTCCAAACTGATAAAATAGCATAGTGGAAAGGATCTTTTATATCACAACTGTGATAAAAATTCTGTGAGCTAAATAAAATGATACCTTAAGCAAAAAGATTAATTAAAAAGAATATAAAAAGGTATAAATAAATATGGAAAAGTAATATTCTGTAAAATAAATTAGAGCCATTGAAGCAGGGGTTGAGTGTATAGAACTTTTGAAATGGTCTTCAGTTATGATAAACATTACTCAAAAACGAAATGAAACTTTAATATATTACTAATATTACTTATACTTATTATATATTACTTATATTACTAATCACACAAAATATAATTTAAGCTGCATTATATAAATTTAGTTTCAACCTCTTTCGGTCTCTCATAGCACTTTCTTTTGCTTCTTTGAGTGCTGTCTCCAGTGACTTCACTCGATCCATAGTAGCACGCAATCTTTTCTCTAACTTTGGCAACTCACAACGTAGATCCGCATTGTCCCGCACAAGCTGAGAATAACAGAGGATCTGTATATTAATTTTCATTTCATTAACCATTTTAGTTCAAGTTATAGAAAAAAAGTTTCAATAAATGCCACTGAAGCATAAGCAGTTGAACATGTCTTTTAAATGCTGCTGCTTGCACAAGTGCAGTCAATGTTTAAAGTTGAGCAGAAATCCAAACATGTAAATTGTACATATACTTGAAAACTACTTTATTTTAACTAAATGCAAAAACAGCTTTTATCTCAACATTTTACAGTATTACTTTATATAAATAAAATTTATAAACTAATATTAAGAGGAAAAGCAAGTAATTTTTAAAATAAGAAATGTTACACAAAGTTATAAAAGTGCCTTCTCTCTTAGATGAGCATGGATAAAATTTAAACACTTGAGGATAAAATGTTAAATTTTGAGTGATATTTTTTTAATGAGTTTCGGTCTGTACTTTAAATTCATAGTAAATGTATTATTTTGAAACTTAATACTTCTTTCTATAGTAAAAAAGTTCTGGGACAAGTTAACATGGCTAACTAAAGTTATCTATCATGCTCATCACGAAATTTGTTTCTGCAATCAACAGTAAAATACAAAAGGTCGAATTTTAAATATTTCATAAGATATAATTAAAACTGTTTTACACTCATATTCAATTAAAATCACATTATACGATCAATATCACTGAAATTAGTAAATAACGAAGTACAAAATAATGTTATTAATAAAGTATTGACTTCCTGTGCTGAACATAAGGGTTGGTTGGGTTTGATGGTGCAAAGGCCATATTTGGCCAAGCTGCGCCAAACAATGTCAAGTAAATGGACATACACAAAGAAGAAAAGTTTTACTGATGCAGAAGAGAGAAATACATCTATGGAGGAATCGAACCTGTGCCACCTACAACTTGTAGGTTGCTGCTGAATATAAGGAAATAAGATACATTTTTGATACAACCTTATTGGAAAGCAGTGTCTTAAAAAGTAATAACTCATCAAATTTTTGTAATAGAGTTGATAGGACAATTGAATTAAAAGAAACATGGGCATCAAACTCACTTGCTTGTGAACTTTAGTGAGTTGATCAAGGTTATTTTCAAGAAATGCAATTTTTTGCTTTTGAGCCGGAGTTCCATTGCCTTCTTCACTCTCCTCTCCCATAGCAGATTTCTTCACTCGGCTTTGCAGATCTTGAACAAACAATTTTCGCAAATTGTGTAAAGTCTGCAATTCTTTCAGCTGAAATTGACAGAAAAATTTAATATTTTTATGGATTAGATATTTTAATAATTCAGGTATTTTATACTTTTAAGTATTTTCACTGTTTTGGAGACAAATGAACAAAGGATGTATACTTACAACAGTTTCTTCAAGGCCTTTCAGGTCCTGACGAGCCTGTTCTCTTTTTTCATTCAAAAACCTATAAATAATGCAATGTAGTAAATTAATAACCATGACAGCTATCAGCACAATTTGATAATAAATGTCCTTTCACCCACTGAGCATCACCAGATTTCTTAGCACTATTGCTTTTATCCAATAATGATTAAATAGCCACATCTATTGGTTGAAAGAATCATAGAAAACATAATATTGATTAAGAAGGTAAAAACTGGTATACAGAATTGCTGGAAAAACTATAGGTTGCATGGTGAAATAATGGGTGTGCTAAGGTATTAAACCTCTAACAGCTTATTCCACACTTTATATGACCAATGCAAATGTAGCACAAATTGTTCATTCAGCGGTACTTGCTTTATTTGCACATCTTATTCACCTTGTTTGGACATTGTTCAAGTGTCATATGCATTATTAATGCTCTTTAACCTTCTTTTAGCAGTTAGTTTTAATTGTAGGAAGTGTGTTCTTTTCAAAACAAATATTTAACACGATTTTTCTCAGTATATACACATAATGAGTGAAAAAAGGGGTATGTTTTAGAGCAGCAGTGATTTCACACCCTTGGCCATCAAAGGGTTGTCCACTGCATGCATTGTCAGTAAAATATAAAATTGCAGAAATCAGTTTAACCATTATTTAGATCACATGTAACTCAGAGTAAGGAAACTTTAAAAACTAATCCTGAACATAGCTAATAATTTTAAATAGCATTTTTTAGATGTGTATTGTTCAGATGATTGTCCAAGAGGCTAAAATCCTTTACAATTTGTGTGATTGAAGCTTATGAATTGAATGAGAAACCCATAGTGAAAACTCACATCAGTTCTTGCAACTTCATACTTTTTTCATTTTCTTCGCTTTTAAGCTTGTCATGTTCTAGCTGTAGGCGCTCCTGAGCAAGTGAGAGTTTTTGGTTTATACTGAAATACAAAAAGGAAACCACACGTGACAATAATGAAATATAGTGATAAGAATAGAGAAATATACTGAACATAAAAGTTCTTATATCAAAAATGACCTTTCTTCAATGAATATATCAACGGCTTACAAGTGAAGTCAAAAACATTTCTGAGAAAACAAAGGATAAAATGCTCTACTCACTATACTAAGCGTGTTTTTCAAGAAATCTAATCTTAATGCTAAGAAAAATGGACACACACACGCTTCACTAGCCTAAAGATCATCACATTCTGGTCAAGAACAATTAAAAAACTCATATTTGAAAATTTTGACTTAAGTGTTTCACTTGTAAACCAACAATATATACAAGAAATACCAAAATACAGCATACAAACCCACATCAATCAGCATTTACAACACAAGTAATGCTATTGCACATACATTTTCACTTATGCATTCAATAGCAATGTATTCTGATGAATAAAGTGTAAATTTGAAGCACAGAATTATCCTTTCTTCTTAAATTTGTTATTATTATTTACTTAATTAGGCTTGTCTAATTAAGAAATGACTGAAAAGATATATACTAAAAATTCAATCAATTCAAATTATGGAAGCTCATAAAGTAAAGTTCCTTATTACTATTCATAAAGGTTTACAGAAATATTTCAGTTTCAATTTCAACACTGGGTATCAACTTTAAAGAAACAACAAACTGTATAACAGCATTCTAAGCAATTTTACTATGCTGTTTTTTACTGTTTAGTATGTTATGTTTATTTTGGAAATTAACTATAACACACTGTTTTATTTAAAGAATAGTTAACTTAAACCTTTGCATTTTGAATCCTTGAAAGTAATGATTAGGCATTGTCCAAGTATGATTTTATTAAAGATTTATTCAATTCTAACATTACGGAATTTGGAATTTATGGCGCAAGGTCCAAAAACGGACAAGCTCTAACATTACTGATAACAAAACTAAAGATATACTTATCAGAATGAGTAAATAGGAGTGTAAAAGTATAACCTAGAAAATTTCATTGTATGAAACCTTTAAAGCAATATACTTTCATTCAGTTGCAATTTGGCATTTAAATTTTAGGATTATACAAAGATTCATTTTTAAGTTATATGAGCAGAGGAAATTGCACATGAGTACACACTCTTTCAGTTTGTTGATTTGGCCTTCTTTTTCAGCTATCTCATCCCGAAGTGTGGATAATTGCTTCTGATGTGTATCTCTGTGTTTTTCGATTTGCTGTTCCAAAGCTTCCTTCATCTTCTCTGCAGAATCTTTCAATTTTTCCTTTTCTTTAGAGGTCATTATATGCATCTCCTCTGTAGAGAACAATTGTTTATGAAAAACTCACATCAAACTTGATTTTAAACAAAAATTTCACTAAATGTATACTTTTGTTTAAATTTACATGAAAACACAGTAATTACCAGCAGCTTTCAATTTAGCACACTCTTCATTCAAGGCATCAACAGCTTCTTCAAGAGTTCGTTTTTTAGTATCCACATCACGCATCGTTTCTTGCAATGATTTCATCTTTGCTTCATACTGTTATTTAAAAAATTAAATAATACAAATTAGAAATATTTACAACCTTTCTTAAAAATATCAATTAAGTAAGTGGAACACAATGATTTTAATCGAAAAAAGCAGCAATCGATTTCAGGAGAATAACAATATATCAAATGACTGCTCTTGGATAGAATGTCTTTTGATATTGTACACAAAAACATAAAAATTAGTGGATGGTACATATACTTTTTGATAGACATTAATTCTAATTACTGTACTATCTCAAGTACACAAAGAATGGCTTCTGAAAAGGAATAACTACTATCACGTCAAGAGATCAGACACTGACAAATTGGCAATGTTCTTGGTACTTGCCAAGAACAGGAAACATGCTAATTAAAGAGTGGTGCAAACATCTGTCATAGAAATTCACATAGAGTGAACATAAAAAGAAATGTTATTTAAACATGCTAAACTCTTGTTCTCCATAAATTGCTGAATTTATAAAAAATAAGTTAAAGTATTTTTTCACTATAAATCATAAAAATCAGGAAAAGTTCTTCACGCCTGTTTAATGAAAACATCTGAAATTTGTGTTTTGCATACCAAATTAGTTCATGTCATAAAGCATATAAATAGATTAATGAAAGTGGAATAGGTAATTGTAAAATGAAAATAGATTTTGATGTTTGTCCTAATGTGTGGGAGAATTTTAAAAATTGTAAGACAATTAGATTAAAGTGATTTTAGAGAAAAATATCTTAGAAAGAGACAGTTGTAAAGTTAATAAAAGTACATACTATTATTCTTGAAATGCAAAATTTTCTGAAAAATAAAGACAATTAACTGCTGAATTAACTTTAGATTGAGTAATTTTACCTGGCTAATTAGCAATCGCCCTTCTGCAAGTTCTTTTTCATTTGCTTCAATTTTTTTATTACAATCAGTTTGGAAAGCTTCCAGTTGATGACACCGCTAAAAGAACACAAGAAAATAAACACAAATAAGAAAATAATATACAATTTTAAAACTATTCACAGTTCTACCACATCATAGATTGAAGAACATGTAGGATGAATGTAACATGGAAAATAATTAAACTAAATTTTGTCATCGAAGCTTCAGTAATAACAAGAAAACTGAAATGGTACACAATTTGCAAATTAGTTCAAAATATAGTTATATACAGAAAACCAAACACAAAATTATGATTCTACAGCCTACACAGAAAACTTGTATGGAAAACATTTCATAACCATTATAAATTTTAATCAATAAGGGAAAAACTTACAGCAGAAAGTGCTTTGACTTCTGACTTCATCTTGCTAATAAAAAGTCTTGCGACTGTAAATTCTTCTTCAATCTTGCCAGAAACTTCAGCAGAAAACTAATAAAAAATTAAGTTTCTAAGCACAGGATGAAACAGCTAGATGCAAAAATTGATCTAATAAAAATTATTTCCTATCCATCCAAATATTTTAGAGGCATTTTCTGGTACAGAATACACCAAAAGAAAAAATTTTGTAGGTAATTTGAAGCATGAATTATACATAGAAGAATAATTAAAAAAATTACAATTAAGCAAAGGTGACAGATTCTTAGTAATTGGTGATATAGAATAACGTTTTTAAACATAACAAATATTTTCATTTCAAGGTTAAAGTATGGGGAAGAGAAATTAGAACATATAAAATAATCTTAGTAAGACTGTATATCTTTCCCTTTACTAATTGAAATTCTGAATGCATTAGGTATTATGACATTCAGTACTGTGACAATTTTCATATCAATAAAATGGTTTAGTTATAATATATATAAGTTCAAATGTGTTTAGCAAAGGAATCGGGCGATCTCCTAGACATCTTTCTACGAAAAACATTACATCAAATAAAAACATTCAGCACATATAATCAGTTAAAATTAAAGAGCAGAGAAAAACAATGAAATAAAATGAGAAAATAAAAAGAAAATTTCAATTTTATTTTCTCATTTATGTACATGCATTAAGTCGTATTAAATGATACATAATTCAAATCAGCATTACACTTCTTTAATTGATCAAAAATTATACCAATTATATAAATACTTCAATTATAAATAAAATATCTTACAGTTCAACTTAAGTTGGTTGGAAATCACATAGCAAACAAATTTAAATATAAAATTTGGTAATACATTTTTGTAATTTTTATTTTAGATATATTTTCTAAAACCTTCAGAATTAACCTAATACTTTCACTAAACAACTTTTCAAAAATATAACAGATTTGGTTTAACAACAATGTACGACCACAGGACTGGAAATGGGAAGACAAGCTTACAACAACATTTATTCATTAAAATCTTATTTCTGACTTAAAAACCTCAGACACAAAATAAAAATATTGCTCTGCATTGAACTTTACCAAGATATTAAAAATGATGCGTTACAGAAATCAGATTTATCAAGTTTTCTAGAAATCAACTTACCTTAGTCTCCACTGAGTTATTGCCCAGTACATGACCAATTTCTCCAAGGTCTTTTAATAAACTTGTAAGCATTTCAGTAACCCTTTTGCGTTGATGAAGTGTATGATCTTTCATCTGCTGTAATTCATTCTGGGTGGTGTTCAGCTGTGACTGTAAATAGAATAAAATTTTTAATGAAATTTCTTGAAAAACAAATTAAAAAAGGTTTAAGGATATAAGGCAATTTCATGTTTCTCTCTATGCAATTGTATATAAAGTTGTAAAGCATATTATCAACTGAAAATAATTTTATTCATGTACAACAATGGGTTGGTTGGATTAGGTTTCTATGGTACAAAGGTCATATTTGTATTTGGTCAAGCTATGCCAATAGAAAATGGGACTAACCAGATTTGCACTTTCTTCAGTGAAGGCCTGGTTCATTTGAATAAAAATGTCGTCACAATACTTGAATATGGGATACAGAGAAATCAGCATGAGATCAACTTTTCAAAACTATAGATGAATCTGCGATTATCTAGGCAGGAAACTGCTATGCCAACCTATTTTATAATTGCCTCTTCAGCTATATATGCAAATATCATCCATTAATTCATAACAGTGCTTGTCGAATAAATATTATTGTTCGTTTCAACAAGACTGTATAGTATGCCTCAAGTAAGCGGAAATAATAGAGATTCTTATTAAATTCTTCTATTCGTGATTTATCTTCATAAATTGCTTGTTGATAACACTGGAGCTCTTTAGCTGTAGGCTGAGATAGATGGAATGTATAATAGCACTGCAAGACAAGAAAAATTGCTGAACTATAGCAGAACTATGTGAGGGACATCCCAGGCAATTGGGTCATCATTGAGTTGTGTTTACCAGAAACTTTAGGCTGATTCCAGCACATGTAAAAGTATTTTAAATACTGTGAATAAGTTGTGCAACAGAATATTCAGGGAATAAATTTTGTTAATCAAAATTTAAAGACCGCTGAATCAGATTCTAGTAGCACAAACTAATTTTAAGAAAGCATATCATTAAATCATATTCTCAGAGGATGCTGTAATACATTTCATTCTAATTGTTATTATCATTCATGTATTCTAATTATACTTTTCTTGAAAATTAATTTGTTATTCTCCTTTCTGAAAAACTTCAACAACTTTCAGATGAAATATCATTTTCTGACACATTAAACATATTTTTTTCTGAGTTTCTTGAATAAAATAAAACCTACAGTACCAGAAGATAATATAAATGTGATATTACTCTAAAATATCGAAAGACTTTTCAAATCTAAAATAAACTATAAATGTCTTGGTTTTTAAGGAATGAAAATTGTCAAATGAAACATTTATAAAACTTACCAATTTCTGACTCAATTCTTCATTTAAGCTTTCATATTCTCTATTCTTATTCTCAACCTCTTGAGATTTCTGATCATAATTAACAGCTAATTCTTCCAAAGCTTGCAACACTTCCTTGACTTCTTCTTTAGCAGATTCATTTTCCTGCTGGATGCGGTTCATTTCTTGCTGAAGGACCTCATAATCTTTGCGAGTGGATGTTATCAACTAAAAATAATCAGGAACATAAATAAGTTATGGGTACTTAATTGTGTTCGCACAATGGAATACTCTTTTTCTACAGAAGCTGCAGAGTAAGTTAAAACAACTGAAATTCAAACTTTTATTTAAGCACTTTATTTCACAGCAAATTGAATTTACCCATATATGAATGTAATATATAGTAATTACAGAGCAATTATAGAAATATATATTACATACAACTGGAATTCCATCCAGATATGTTTAAAATTAAGAAAGCAGAAAATGCTATCATAAAATCATGTCCAATAATTTAAATAGAATTTATATGCATAGTAAACTTTGTCTAAGGTAGTCATAGATAATACAAAGAAACATTCACAAATTTTTGTTCAACAATAGCTTCAAAATATAATAAAATAAATTAAGCACCTCTTCTTGTTCAAGCATCTGTTCTTTTAGTTTCTCAATCAACTGACTCTGTCTGTCAATTTCATCATCTTTCTCATCCAGCTGTGCATAAAGTCGACTCCTCTCTTCCTCAAATTTGACACGTTCAGCATTACTCAAAGGTTCAGAAGAAACTTGTATAATATTCACAGGAAGATTAGAAACAGGAATGTTGTCAGTAAGGCTAGTTGTGCTGTTTTCCATGATGTCTTTCATCATGAGTTGCTCATCGTGAGGTACATTTTCTCCTGTGAAAAAATACATTTTGATAATCATTTTTATATTATAATTGAAATACATTTGCACAACTTAACTTACATTTGCTTAACATAACTTACATTTGCACAACTAAGCAATGGATCACGAAAATGTTATTACCATTTAATGTAAGCATAATTTACATACTAAATTGAAAAGGTTTAACACCAATGTAAATCTCATTAATTAAGATGCATTATTTTTTTTTATCAGAATTCAAAGAAAAGCAAAAGTATTGCACTTACATAATCTACCGAAATAAACAATGGAATATTAAGCCAAAGTATAAGAGCATAAATTGCATATATTTATCAAGTAGTATTTTTAATCTACAGAATGAAGAATACTGCAATCAAAAATTTATATTAAAATGTACTTAGATTAACAAGTACTATATAACCTACTAAAATTTTAATATCAAGAAAAAATATTTAAAATAGATTAAATATTTAAAGGAATAGTATTAGCTTATGATATAAAATCGATGTTTATACACTTTTGAACTGAATTTTCATGAATGTTGGTAAATGAATTAATTTATATATTAATCTGTTTCTAAAAAATGATTTAGTTTTCAAATTCAGTTCAACAGATGTTGAAAATTATGAAATAGCGATCAACACTTTCCATAATTATATAAGAGCTCAATTTTTAATATCACAGTAATTCAAAAACATATGTCAAGATGTTTTCATCATTCCATATTCATAAATATTCTATCAGTGTTAGAATAAAAGAGCTTGCTAAGTCAAATCTAATTGAACCATGCTTACCATTTCTCCATCTGCTAAGTTCAAATTCTGCTCTTGTTAACTGAGCCTTTGTTCTCAAGCCTTTCTCTCTTTCCTTCTCATACCTTCGTTTCCATTCCTCTGCAGTTAGTTCTTCATTGACCACAACAGTGTTCTTAATAGTCTTTGCCCTGTAAAAAACATTATTGTGATGAAATAAATTTGTTAAACTTTAAGTAGAAAGGGACAAAGAGATAGTATAATTAGGCTGTCAGGAGTTGGCGAGTCATGTAGTTTTGAATGAGTCTATGAGTTAAATTAAGGGACTGGTGTTAACGTAAACAAATCATTTCCACAATTTATGCAGATTATGGTTTTAAGTTTAACATTCAGTGCTGAAAGCAAACAGCAGTGGTAATGCATTGTTAGGGAGAAAATCAGCAACTCAGATCGCCATTCATGTTTCTGCATTTGGCAGCCTTCTAACAAGGTTTCACACCTTTTCAAAAATCGACTGAAACAAGGTTGACTGCCTTCTCTCTCATCAAAGCCACACTATAGTATCTCTTTTGAGGGATTGTTTGTGATGAAGTAGTTTTAGATAAATAGATGGTTGGTTAGGGTTTTATGGTGCAAGGGTTTATATAGACTGAAGAGCAATTGAATTAGGGATAGCTGGCATGCAAATTTGGAGCTATGTGCAGGCCTGGAAGCGGCTTGCAAATGACATAAACAGCTGTTTGACAAGATAAGGAGTGCTGCTCACGGTATTAGTAATAGTCAAAAGCAGTATGGGTAAGAGTGTGGATCTAAGCGCATTTGATTGTGGGCAAATAGTCGGGGCCCGAAGAATGGGTCACTCCATCTCGGAAATAGTGCAGACACTCGGATTTTCATGCACCACTGTGTCAAGGGTGTACCGTGAGTACGTTGATTCTGGTAAAACCATCCCTGCCAGGGTCAATTGCCATGGACAACAGCGTGTGGATGAACGAGGTCGGCAGTGGCTAGCCCACATTGTAACAGTGGATAGAGAGGTCACAGTACAACAGATCACCTGTCGTCACCATAATGCTGGTGCACAACAATGTGTAAGCTGCCACACCATCAAAAACCATCTCTTTATGGGGTACAGAAGCCATTGTCCCACGAGTCTCTATGTTGCTAATCGTTGCACCTTGTGTTGTGCAACACAAGGTGCAACGCCAAAGGCACGAATCTGCATTTTGGAGATTTTCACCTAACTAAATTTTTGAGTCACCATTTTATGCTTTATACCATGATAAAGCCATGAATCATCTCGATTCTTAGTGGATGCCGATTTTCATGAGAAAACAACTTTTGAATCGTAACTCGATTTTTCTTGAAGCATAAAATATTTGAGTGCGTTTTTGTAGAAATGTCAATTTTGCAGATTGGTGCTTTTGGCATGGTGGTAACAATATCATGAGTAAACATTGACCAATTTGCGGTATGCTATCAGATTTTTAGCAATAGAAAAGGAAGTTGCATTTGATTACCTTCGGCCAAAATCAAGTGTTGATTTTGTTTCACATTCATTGTAAGAAGCTGGTGAACAACAAATGATGATAGTAGTGCGTGAATTACCACCCAAACTTTCTTGCAAGATCCTGGTTAATTTACTGTCTCGATAAGGTATATGAGATTTCTGAAATGATATTTGTGTTGTGAGTGAGTAAATTCAAACAAACAGAAACTACTCACAAATTTTTAATTACATTTTATAATACCAGCTTTCATAGTAAAAAATGAAAGTGCAATGTATTTAATAAGTTAAGGATTGAAAAATAAAAATAAATTGATGAAAATATTTACATTTCCATCAGCTAGAGATGATATCACATTACCCAAAGCTGAGAGTGATTTGTTGATATTTTTGGCTTCATCTAAAACCATACCTTCAGCTCCTGTTTTGCTAACCTGTGGAATAAATGGCATTGTATAAATGCATTAGGTAAATTTTGTCTAAGAAATATCAAATGATGTAGCTTATGAAGAAATCTGTCTTAACGAATCTTATACTTCTAACACTAAAATAATCTAATATCAATTCCTAAACATTAGAAAACTACATCAAATAATGAATCACATTTTGAAGCATGTTTGTTTGGATAATAATTTCTCTATAATTAACAGCAATCACATAGAACATATAGTTATTTGAAAGAACTCTTAAATCATGCACAACTAGTTTTATGCAATCCTTAAAACACTAAGCAAGTTGTTCTATTAATTTTCTAATTGCTAAGTAAGTTTTTAGTTTAGAAGTTTTCATGTTGCTTTTTAAAAAGTTCATAACAGAAAAGGATTTCATAATTTAAAACTATCTCTAAAGCTATGTAGATAAATAAAACTGAAGATTGTTATGTATAAAAATATAGGTTGATGCTTGAAGGGCTTTAACAAATTACTTTTTTAATGTTATTTTACAAAGATAAAATATATCTTAGTATATTTAAGGTATTTTTAGAATATAAAGAAACCTATATTAGGTCTATAGAAATGTAATGGAAAGAATTATTGTTTTCTTGAAACATTTTTCTGCCATAATTTCATGAAGTAAAACTATATATTTTCAAACTATAAAAGTTTGTCCAAAAATTAAAACTAATCTAGAAATAAATTTTAAACACCCAGAAAAAATTTAAATTACTGAACTGGAGATTGGCATGTGCCTGTATTCATTGTTTGAAACTCAGTTTTAATCAACAATCAAATCACAGCTTGTAACAAATGGGAAACAAATTTTTAATATAGACACTACACTAGTTTAAGATGCTATTTTTATTCCAAAAACTTGACAGGAAATAATTACCTTTTCACTACCTGCTAAATCTACTAAATAGAGCTTTCCACTAAGTTTCTTCTGATTTTCTAAATTTTCTTGCTTTACATTTATTAGAAATACACTGTGACTTCTAGAACTGTGCTCATTCATATCTGAAATAAAAATTTATAGTTAAAATAATGCTTTAAAAATTAACTTTGGGTTATTAAAAAAGTAGTATTAAAATTTCAAACTAAACATTTAGAAAATATAGTAGCTGAAAATATAAAGTATACTGACATTGAAAGATTTTAATTCTTGTATTTAAATTTCAATAAGTTTATAACTGTTTCAGAATTAATTATAACAAAAAAGGAATCAGAAAATCTCAAGTATGCAAATAAAAAATTCCAAAGCATTATTTAAGAAAATATAATCTTATGTGTACTGATATTTTTAAATTAAACTATAATGCCATTGAATCACTTAAAGAGAGGTCGAAATAGCTTAATTGTATCACACCTTGATATTATTGCTAGAAATAAAAGAAATTAACTATAGAGTGCATAACGTCAGTACATTTAATTATAGTAAAATGTGTTTTCCTACCATCGTATTTTCCTTCAAATATGCATTTATCAAGAAATTCATGAAGGCCGAATAAATAAACAATTCTGATTATTACGATAAAGAGGCCATGATACTATAAAAATATTCGAAGCCAACAAATCAGTTTTAGAAAATGAAGCAGAACCAGATTTTTTTTCGTTTCTGATTCTGAATGCGGAAATTTGAATCTTTGAATGGATCAATCCTGTTGCTGAACAAAAATAACCATAGCAGAGAGTCATCGAATAAATTAAAAACTGATTGTTTACAAGGCCCCATTAAGCAAGCATTGGAAAAGAAGTTGGTGAGGAAAAAATGCACTCGAAATTGCTCATTAGTTGTCTGATGTTCTGACATGACAAAAATAATTGTAAAAATTTAAAGTTTCAAATAGCGGCAAGCAAAATAATTATAGTGGAATAATTCTTATTTACAAACAAACAACCGTTGCAGTCAAAGTTAAGTTATGGGATACCGAAACTAACGTCACTCAGTGGAATTGTACAGGTTAGGTATTTTTAATTTGCATCACACTTGAGCCATACAACGGGCTACTGGCGACGGTCTGGGATCAAATCCGAAGGGAAAGACCAAGGCACCACGAAATTTTGAACCGCGGTCAGATGATGAGGTCACACCTGAGCTGGCACCATACTCTCCAAACTTCCACTCCACGCCAATATGAGGACATTTGAGGTCAAGACAGATTTAACGTAGACCAGCCCCTTTGACACGAAGGTCTTTGGTTGGATTCGAACTCGCAGCCCTCCGGTTGCTAATCCGTTACTCTTCCAACCGGGCTACCCCGACCCGGAATTGTACAGGTTGCAAGGAACCTAGTGTATTGAAAGTTAAGGCAATATTCCCACAGGAGGGATTTTCAATTAAAAAATCAGACGGAATGCGAAGATTTTACTCTCACTACCCAAAGGCTTTAACATGATACATATAGGGTTTACCTTTAAATGTAGTTTGTTACCGTTTTGGTGACGTTTGGCGTTTAATCTTATTGCCGTTGACCAATGAATTATCATCTGGAATTCATTCTTTGGAATTTTTACTAGCATAATGCTTAAATCGTATTCTAAAAACAAGCCAAGTGACTTCACGTTCGGAATACGAACAGAAAACTCGCTCAATCGCAGAAACACTTTCGCCATCTAAATTTAGCTTCACAAAAAAGGCTTCTAATTGCCCTGGGCCGCGGCAGCTCAGTTGAAAGGGCAACGGATTAGCAACTGGAGGGTTGAAAGTTCGAAGCTCGGTCCAGCCAAACACAGTCGTGTACACGTTAAATCTGTCGTGGCCTGAAATGCCCTCACGATGTCGTGATGTGGAAGTTTGGAGAGTGGGGTTATTATCCACGGGGGGATGTTATTCTCATCATCTGACCGTGGTTCGAAATTACGAGGCGTTGTCCTTGGATCTTTCCCTTCGGGATTGCTCCCTCACCCTCACCAATAGCTCCTTGTGTTGCTCCAGTGTGACGTTAATTAACTACCTACCTAATTTCCCTGAGCATACTTTCGCTGCCAAAATATTTCTCTTGTGTCTTAAGAAAAACTTTTGTTTTGTAGGATTACAAGTTCATTTGATGACGATTTAATATCAGATCCTGAGATCAAGTACACAAATCAGACTACTTTTTAATACCCGATACTGGATCGAGTGAGTCGTTAAAGATACGAGTACCGGATGATACAAACTATCGAAAGTAGAAAAATGCTTCCGGTTGAGACGTCTTTGTCCAGTTTAAAGCTGTTAGGTTTATAGTTCAGTTCTCCTATGATTCTCTCTGTTTATAAAAATATAAGTATCCATAATTGTGTTTATAAATGGAGAAAAGTGTAGCATTCCTTCTTTTCATTGGAATATTTGAATTAAAGTTAAATATTAAATGTGAATTATTATATAACGTTTAATATAATATTTTATAGATTCTTGCAGATAACAGAAATTAAATTAAATTTAAAGTTGGAGGGTTTATTTGCCAAATGTACTTAAACAGTTACTTATCACAGCTATTCTGCAGTTCTTTTTAAATGAAGTACGTTATTAAACTTTTTCAAGACTTACTTGTTACTGCAATATGTCTATTTGCTTTGCCTTCATCTATAACTTCCATAACTTCTTCTGGACTAGTGACAAACCTCTCAGTGGCACCCTGGTAAAAAAATTTGTAAATTGTTGATCATAAGATGAAAAAGAGTTACAAAATTATTCATAATTTAAACAAATGTCCCCGCCACGTGTTCTATTTAAAAAGATGATCTAAATAATTTACACGAAATCGAATATTTTACAAATAGAAATCATTGAGTGTGTAGTTGAAAATAATATAATCAATGATATGATATTAGAAATACTTACCTTTACGAAAGGAACTCTGTTTTTATCTTCATGTACAGAAAGGTTCGTCTTTGACACTTTTAAATGAAAAAAGAAACAAAGTTTAGAGAAAGCGAATGATTTTGCGTCAATTTTAAAAAATGCGTTTTTATTATTTCACTCACCATCAAGCAAGTCCCTGATTTTGTCTAAGTAAATTTCGAAATAGGAAATCTGTGAATGTGAAAGAACATATTTAAATAAATATTGATAGAACATGTATGCATGTCATATAATAATCATGAGGATTATTGTTTTTTATCTAAACACAAATACTAATAAATATCGAAAAAAGACTATTAAGTAAAGAATAGAACATTTAATAATTACAGTTATACATTAAAAAAAGAAGTATTACGTCTAGCATTCACACCATTTGTATGGAATAAACTTCTTTCGAAGGAAACTTTAGTAAACTTTTATTAAAACTCGTATAATATCTAATGCTTAAAAACACAATGTTCAATTTTATTCGACTTCAATCCTGATTTGCTGTTTAAGTTACTCTACACTCTAAAAGTACGACATTGTTTTTTAAATACCTCAGATAGATTATATAAATTTATATAGTATTAGTAAGTATAAAATCATTTAATTTCATGTAGTTACCTTTATGTGAAATTCAATATTTTCATCCATGGAATAAATATGATTAAATATGTCGTTTACAATACGAGGAATAATTCCTTGATGCACGTGATCTCCTAAAAGTCCCTGAAAAATAATTAATAATATAGAGAAAATCAGTATATGCCAAGGCAGTGTTCATTACACATGAATTTAAGAATGAAACCTGTACCATCAATATGATTTTATACAGAGCCATTAAAGATCATATAATATTTTCTCGTTTTAACGTACAAGGAGAAGGGCCTATTTCAAGTTGTACTCTACATTCGTTTTATTAATTAAAATATTAAAAGTGCATCATGTGCAAGTAAAAAAAACTATAAAAACTATGTTAAAATGATATAAGCATTTTGCAATTTCGGTTTGTCGATATTTGTATTATAAATAGATTTATCACACACAAAAGTTTGACAAAGTGAAACTACAAGAATTTCGAAGCGTGTCTCGTCTTAAAGAAATTTCGGTTTTACACTAGTTTAAAATATTCTGTTGAAAATTTTTAGCGGCCTATATCTCAAAATTTACATAAATTTTCAATTAAATTACTTCTTTTATTATTAATTTAATTTATTATTATTTATATTATGTGTACTACTTGTGATGATTATAATGCATTCAAAGTTTCAAATCATATTTATTAGTTTTTAATTTTCAGTGGATAGAAATACTTGATTGGCCCGATAGAACCAATAGCAGAACCAAACCATTTTTTGATATTTTTTTCTTGTAATTGAAAAATATATCAAACTTTGTGAGTTTTGAAACAATCTATCTCCTCTCACGATAGATGTTACTTTCCTAAGTTAATGCATAGTTATTTGTTACTTATGAAGGAAGCCAGACAGAACTAATGGAAGGGCTGTATCGGAAAATTTTTAAGGGTTGAAAAATAACATATTTTATATTTATCTGTCTGCAGTTGGGGATAGGTTTTTAAATTAATGTATAATTATTTTTAATATGATGTAGGAAGGTAGGTGAATGGAAATAGGGCAATGGATTAGAAGAGCATGTCGTCAGGATGTTTTTATTGATTGGAAAATTATAAATTTTGTAAATCTGACAGTCCTCAAGTATGACGACCTAATCACTCCCCAAATATACTCGTACACGAGAAAATTTTCACAGCTTCCACATAATCAATCCGTCCCTGTACACTGGTGTTACTCAACAAAAGCAAACCTTGGATTGTTACGTGTTGATCTATGCAATCGATAAATAATTGAAAGAGAACAAAAGGAACTCCAAGTTCTACTTAATTTAATTACTTATTTACTCAATTAACGTCGCACTGGAGCAACGCAACGGGCTATTGGCGACGGTTCAAGATCAGTCCCCAAAGGAAAGATCCGAGGACAACACCACGTAATTTTGAACCACGGTCAGATGACGAGGTCACACCTGAGCTGTCACCTCACTCTCCAAACTTCCACACCACGCTAATGTGAGGACATTTGAGGCTACAACAGATTTAACGTGCACCAACCCCCTTTGTACACGAAGGTCTTTGGTTGGATTCGAACTCGCAATCCTCAGGTTGCTAATCCGTTACTTTTCCAACCGGAATACCAAAAATGCCATTCGACTTTGATGGCAGACGATATTTTCCCGTAACTATTTTTCATTAGAATTCATACATTTTAGTTTTATTTTTGGTAATGCCAACTTTGAGATTAATAGAAGCATCTTAGAGTAAACTCATAGAACATTCAACGATGGTATTGTCCTATATGACGTTGACTTTTTCACCTATATTTATTCCACTACTATTATGCTTTGCTGTATTTCACTTTTCCAAATACACCTCTAAATTTCCTTCCTTCCCTTTCTCTCGAAGTTTTAATTATTTCTACTCGACAATATCTTATCAAGGGTGAAGTTTCTGATTAACAACATTCCACTTCCGGCGTTTATTTTTAAGTCAGGTTCTCTTTAAATTCTTTATAGTAACGATTTTAATATCCGAAAAGGTAAATCTGAAGATAAAAGTGGAATTAGAAATAACTTTCAGCAGTAGTTATGATTGTCTGCGTAGAAAGAGGTATGTAAAAGTGGCAAAGATACAAGTTAACAGTTTTCTTTTTTTCCGTGATAGAGAACATGATTCTAAATCTTTGACTGTCTAGTTGCTTACTTTTTCAAAGTTAGTTACATTTCTTATTTATCACGAAAAGAGTGAAAACGAAGATTATGGAAAAGAAAAACGAATTACTTTACTAAGATTATTGAGTGCTAAGCTCTTACTTGATTTCCGATGATAAATGTTGAGTGGTGTTTGAAACTGTTTTACCGAATAATGGTGGTTTGTCCATCAAAGTCGTATTTTATGACACAGAAGACTAAAAATACTAAACTGTCTTCTCTATTTATGAATATTAACAGCCAATATGTGTTGACTCTATTTGATAACTTGTTAAGGAGCGGAAATGTATACATATTCAATTGTTTACTATTCTTTTGAAATTTCTGAATTTCTTCAAACCTTTAATGAGCGGAATATTAAAACATCTCCATCTTAAAAGAGGAATATCAGTTGCCTGAATTAGAATGATTTTGGAAACAAAATGAAAATTTTAAGCACAGAGTAATCCAAAATTTTCAAGGGTATTCTTCCAACTCATATCGGTGTTGATGCAGGAAACTCATTTGAAAGGCTTATGATTGTGTTGCGAGGTGTTATTAGTGAATTAACTAGTTTGGATTAAATAATGTTAATTTAAAATCCTACAAGTCACAGTTCTTCATCTCATGTCTTTTCAGAGCCCTTTCTACTAAGAAAACGATAAGGAAAAACATTTAGTAAAATATTAACTAGGATTAATATCTTTTACTAAATGATTTTCCTTACTACGTAGTTGGCGTGGTGTGGAAGTTTGGAGAGTGGGGTGCCAGCTCAGGTGTTGCCTCGTCATCTGACCGTGGTTCAAAATTACGTGTTGTCCTCGATCTTTCCCTTTGGGATTGATCCCGGACCGTCACCAATAGCCCGTTGTGTTGCTCCAGTGTGACGTTAATTGAAATACCCCCCCCCCCTTACTACGTAATTAAATATAGTCAGAACTAGCTTTCATACTGTAATTAATTTGTTCCATTTCAACTAAATCTATTTATTCGACAATAAAGTTACATTCAAACTCAAAATTTTAACTGAATATAACGCATCATATCATCGACTTATAAGTGAAACACACCGAGTCAAAAATTTTCAAATGTGAGTTTTTTAGTTTATATGGCGTTTAATGTGTTTCACTTGTAAGCTGACGATATGTTAAATGTCATGAAAGACAACTCACTTCCATCGTATGTGTTTTACCACTAGAAGTCTGCCCATATGCAAAGATCGTTCCATTGTAACCCATGAGAACATCTATAAAATCAATTAATACAGAATAAGAGTATGAACATTTCAAAAGTAATACTAATAGCTAATAATTAAGATATAGGCATATATTTCAACTCCTAATTCTAACTTGTTCGTAATAAGTAAAATAGATATATTTTAAAATAAACTTAAGCCTCACACCATTTTGATATATATATATATATATATATATATATATATATATATATATATCTGATGTGCATTTTGTTCATTCAAACAGCACTAGTTCATAGTTTCAACTATCCATACATTTAGAACAAGCTCATTGATGCGTGTGAACTTTATAGTACTTAGGCTGATAGGTATAACCATAATTTTCAGATGATACCATTAAAAAAATTAAAATGTGTGGAAAAACAGTGTGAAATCTTGTCTTGTTTGTTAGACTCCATGAATTTTCATAGTTTTTCTGATCATGTAAGTGTAATGACTAGTCACATTAATAACTTTCAAAAGAAATCAACATAACGAAAATTATCACATCATATGCAAAAAAAGAGTTTTTAAAATATCGAAAGAAGTAATTTTGATACATTACAATTCTTTGATTTTAATGCGAGTCTATGGACAAATAAGGATAGCTGATTATATATACATATTATTAGACTAGTAAGAACACAGGAGCATATATTTTAGATATGTAGTGCGATTTTAGCCAAACTGTACATTTGGCCAACATACGACACACAAAGTGCTTATGTACTTATGCACGCAGCTTTATTTTCTGTAAGAAACGTAATGCGCATCTGCACTGCGTTTGCCGGATATTTGTCTCGCATGCCCACCCAATGTAAGACTCGACACACCTTTCAATCTAGTCCTTTGAGGGGTTCACACGGATATATTCGTTCTACAGCTTGCAGTCTTTCCTGCATGACGTAACTAGTTTTGACCTTGGCCAATAGAATTTTTCCAAAAGAAAACATTTTGAACTTTATTGTAACACTTAAAAGGTACCTAAACTTGTTTAAAAGAAATAATTGAGTATCCCTACAAGCTCATTTTAAAGGAATACTATAGTGCGTGCATTCATTTCACTGTTAAAAGCAATTCTCCCATTTTATTGTTTGGAGATCAATGATAAAAATCAGGAAGGTCTTAATTTTATCTTCAAACTGGGTTTCCAATTATATAAAAGCCTTGGAATAATTTATTTCGATTTCTAAAAACCTTTAACGCTCGTTATTTTTAAACAAAATGGAAAGTTATCCATATTCAAAACACTATTGCCTAAAAGTGTTTCGCCACTGATAATAGGTACAGGTTTGCTACAGTGGGTGGGGAACAGTTTCGATAAACTCAGATTCGCAAAATTTCGATTTCCACTTGGGTAACCGTCTGTCAGAGTGAATGCACAAAAAATCGGTCAGCCTTAGTTTCGAAATTGATTTCCGTTTATACAAGTTTGGAAACACTGAAAGTGTTCATTATGCATTCACGCTGTGGAAGAAAATAACTATAAAATTAAATACTAAGTTGAGTGTTTTAAAAAGAAGGTAAAGCACCGTGTTAGAAGTGCTTGCATAGTATTCAAGCTAAAGTGATTTCCTCAGTTAGTTTAAGTTTATAGATATGTTTAGAGATATGCAATTTTATATGCTCTCTATGATAAAATTTTCAGAAATTAAAATAGAAAAATCGTATTTGCAGCAAACTCCATAAATATTTTGTTCCAATTTTAAAATGAATTTTTCGATAAACTGATCTATCATTCTAAATAGGTACGTGGTTTCCATATAGAAACTGAGTCTCTCAATTGAAAAAGTACTTTAAGGATTCGATTTAAAACTAAATTTTTCTGTTGGAGGAAAGCGAATTTTAAATAAGACTGCTGATCTTGGAATAATATCATAGTAAGGAAGTATGTAAACTAGGACTTGAAAAATAGAAATTTTTTGTCTTAAGGGGCAGAAGTCGAGGTTGCTTAATTGAAGTTGAAACTCTTCGTATACAACTTAGGTACCTGTGAAACATTCATTGAAAGCAGTGATTTTGTAAAAAGTGTAATCTATTGAATTTGCTTTATA
This sequence comes from Meta bourneti, assembly GCA_933210815.1. NCBI lineage: Eukaryota > Metazoa > Arthropoda > Arachnida > Araneae > Tetragnathidae > Meta > Meta bourneti. Next base: position 65,424,489 of record OW119925.1, read on the forward strand.
TACACTGATGACATTTGTTTTAAACAATCTCCGTTATTCCACGTGCGGCTGAATAGAATTTCTAAGAAAAAATGTGTGCTTCAAAATAAATTAACCACGAATGCCGTAACAGTTTAATTTGCCATCCTCTCACAATGATAACGTAATTCGAAAACGTCGAATCCATGATGCAAGGGTGCCACAAATAATAAATATTGATTGGAAAACTGAGTGCAAGACTATACGCTGATAGTTCCTCATTTTTACTGAAAATGAACTTTATTAGCATTCGTAATCATTCCAAAACTCAAAATCGACTTCTGAAGTCATCTCAGACAAAAAGCTTTTGTATTTTGTCTTACAGTAAGAATGTGATGAATATGAAATGGATTACATGGATGGATATATTATGTATACATATTTGCGTTCGAAGTAAATTGTAAAAGCTATAAAAAAGTTAAAACGACGTTAAATATTTTCTGTACACTTGCATTTTTCTATGAAATAGAATCAACATTTAACCAATCCAACCCGAGTATCGCCAGGTAATTCTACTAGTATAGACATAAAATTGATTTGTGAAATTAGAATTGTTGTAGTTTATTGTGTATGATTTGCACGTAACACAAAATAAAATCTGTCCAAAATAGGACATGAAATGCTACTTTTGAAAGCCGTGACAAGATTGTAATTTAGAAATTTTGTTATAACAATGCCCAAAGTTGATTTTCTGCTGAGAAGATAAGCAGTATAAAACAGCTTTAAAAACAATATAATCCAACACCGTAGTACTAAAGATTTTTATTGTCGAATCTCCGATATGCCATTACTTGGAGAAGTGAAGTTTCTTTCGCATTTTTCCACGACGTGACTGAGAAATCAGAAAAAGTAGCACCTGCGATATGAAATCAGAAGGAAGAACTCAGTATGTCGTTCGAAAATCATATGCTTTCTAGTATATCAGATTCGAAAAAGAAAAGCAGTTTTATGTAGTATAATATTGAAAACGGAATATACACTGCTGGCCACCCAAATTGCAACACCAAGAAAGACAAGAGATATCACAACAAAATTTATTTTGTAGATAACATGTTGACCGAGTATCAAATGATTAAATTTATAGACTTCTGTGAAGTGTGGTTCCTGCCAAAATCAGTAGCCAGAGTAGCCGCCATTGTTGGAGATCACCGCTGCCACACGCCTCGGCATTGATTCAAAGAGACTTTGGATGTGTTCTTGGGGTACAGCAGACCAAGCAGCTTCCACACCTTGCCAAAGTTGATCTGGTGTGGCAGCTGGGGATGTATTCTGGGTCAATCGTTGAGCAACCATGGACCACATGTTTTCTATCGGCGAAAGATCCGGAGAGCGAGCTGGCCAGGGAAGCAATTCAATCTGGCGATTGACGAAGTACCCTTGGACAATGCGTGCCACGTGTGGTCGCGCATTATCCTGTTGATATATGGCTGTGGGCAAGCCCTGAAGGTAAGGAAGGACAACTGGCTCCAACACCTCGGAGATGTAGCGCTGGCTGTTTAAAGTACCGGCAATGCGTACTAGAGGAGTGCGAGAGTGATACCCAATACCGCCCCATACCATAATACCCGGTGCAGGACCAGTGTGGCGGTGCATAACGCAGCTGTTCAGCATCCTCTCTCCACGGTGTCTCCAGACTCGAATCCGAACATCGTGGTGTTGCAGACAGAAGCGTGACTCGTCAGTAAAGACAATTTCATTCCATTCTGCCGTCCACATCCTTCTTTCATCGCACCATTGGCGGCGGAAACGTCTGTGGTTCTGCGTCAAGGGTAGACGAAGCAATGGACGTCTTGCGGACAGACCACTCTGCTGTAAATGGCGTCGAATGGTACGCGCAGACACTGAATGATGCGGTACAGACTGAATGTGCTGTGCTATGGTTCGTGATGTGGCTGAGCGATCCGTCACTGCCATACGCACAATATGCCTGTCATCACGTGAAGTGGTGCACTGAGGTGGATTGCGATCGAACACGTCGGTCCGTCGTACCCTCCTGCATCCAACGATCACATATCCGCATTACAGTTGTTTGGTTTCGTCCAACACGACTACCGATTTCCCTGAAAGATAATCCACAATCTCGGTAGGCCACTATCCTTCCTCTGTCGAACTCGGATACTTGATCAAAAGATGATCGCTGTTTTCTACGAGGCATAATTGATCGTTTTTTTGAAAAAACCACAAGAAAAACACAATTGCCGTACTTGAAATCGTCGAAATCTCCAAGCCTTAAATAGCGCTTTGAAGTGGCGCCACAGGCGCGCGTGATGTGCGTCTGCGCTGAAATTCTAATCATTTACATATCTCACCTCCGCTAATGCATGTTGTAAATTTCATATTATTTGCATGCTTCCTTCAGGGTGTTGCATTTACGGTGGCCAGCAGTATATATGTTGAAGACGAAATACATCCAGAAAAGGAAGATCCGTGATCGCAATTTAATTCCAAAAGTGATAGTGGGTTTATGGTACAAAAATATTTATATTTAAAATTATTCATAAAATTGTGTTAAAAATTTAATCATAAGAAACTATTTAGTACTGTCGCGAATTAAACACTAGGAATTGAAATTTCAAGAAAAATATTTTGTGCCTAATTTGATATTAGCTTCCAAAACTTTACGAATATACGCCGCATGATTTACGCAATGAGTATCATAAATAAAATATTTTTGTCTTATTCTCAAAGAATAGGTGACATATTTCCCCCAATTTTTTCAGATGAATGTGTTTACTGTCATTTTTCAATACAATCGTAAATTTGAAATTTGAATTTAAACATTTATACAGTCAAAATCTAAAAACTGATGTGAGGTAATAGCGTAATGAGTTAATAAGATTTTGTGAAAAAAGTTACGCTTTTCAAGAATAACACATTTTGAAACAGATCGACTTCATTATAATTTTTCTTTCTGTGGGTTTGGGTAAATTTTTAATTATCTACTACGAGGTCAACTTGAAAAATAATTATAAAAAACATTTTACAAGTGGTGTGAATAAGGATATTTTAAATTCTATCTCAAAAATATCATCTATAATATTGATAACTTAGTAACAGAATTCCACATTTGTTGTTAAATGTCATGTACTCTACTTATCATTATCAACTATCATTCAGTGTATTATTCGGATTAATTATACGTAGTCATTTGTAAATTAATAATTTTATTGAAAGAATAAAAATAAGGCATAAGAAGGGTGAGTTAAAGACTTCTGCACATGTATCCAGGTAACGTACATCTTCACACCTGGCCCCAGCACTCAAATTAGATACGAGAATGGTACTAGATTAAATGAAGGACCCTTATTTCTAACATGTCGTCGGCTTACAAGTAAAACACTCAAAATTTTTAAGATACGAGGTTTTTAGTCTGTCTAGATCAGAATGTGGTGATCTTTGCACTGATGAAGTGTGTGTCCACTTTGTCATTTTTTCTTTGCATTGTTAGATTTCTTTTTTAGAAATACATTTAGTGAGTAGCTTAGTAAGTAAAATTTTTCTTCTTTCGTTTTCTCAGAAATACGAGTATGTGTTTCTCCTGTAAGCCAAAGATGTATTCCAAGTACTTAATGCTTAATTTGCACAATTGTACAATTTGTTGGCTTTATTTCCCTTTACATTGTTATTGAATACATTGTTATTCTAAACAATTGAAATATTTATAGCTTTGAAACTACGGAAACAGTCTGCTATCAACGGGTCCAAGAACTTTCCACACCTTTCCCGTGACCTCAGTACTATGGTATAGGATACCCTCTATATGTAGGAGCCCAGGATGTGTTACTAGAACGTGGAAAACACTGCTCCAGTAAAACGAATTCAACGGGATTAGAAAAAATAACACGTGACTTCTCTGGAAAAAGTGGGATTTAAGTCAGTTTTTTAAATGGGGTTTCAGATTCAACTTAGTGTGTTAATAAACAAGGTTTAAAACACGACTTTAAAGACATGACTCGAACTGACTTTGCGAGAAAAAGTGTGATTTAAGTTAGATTTAAAGGAGTTCAAGATTCAACTAGGTATGTTAACGAACAAAGTTCAAAATTCGACTTTAAGGGCCGTGACTTCGTTGGATAAAGTGTAACTTGAGTCTGTTTTTAAAAAGGATTTCGGATTTAATTTGGTGTGTTTCAGAAAAAAATTTAATCTGGTTTTAAAAATGTAAAAGAGAAAATGTCTTTCGTGTGCAATGGTAGGTAGGTAGTTGAACTAATGTCTCACTGGAGCAACACAACGGGCTATTAGCGATGGTCCGAGATCGATACCTCGTAATTTTGAGCCACGGTCAGATGACGAGGTCACACCCGAGCTTGTACCCCCCTCTCCAAACTTTCACACCAGGCCAACGTGAGGATATTTAAGGCCACGACAGATTTAACGTGCATCAGCCCCCGTTGTACACGACGGTGTTTGGCTAGATCGAGTTTCAAACTCGGAAAACATTTGTTGTTAATCCGCTACTTCTCCAATCGGGCTACCGAGGCCCTTATTCAATAGATGGGGCTTGAACTCTCCCTTTCCTATACCCCTATGGGAGTTAAGCGCATTACGCATTATTAAATTCCCTACCAGACGATTAAGTTCTTATATGAGACGGTCAAAAGAGGGGAATCCCTCATTCGTTGTTATAGGACGAGATGAGCAACTTATCGGGCGTCCCACTGTCCGAGTCGCTGTGGCCACGTGATCAGCTGATATCGATCGGGGCGGTGGCCGCAGAGGAGTCCGATCCGACTCATATAAGTCCTTTTTCTTTCGACCGGAAAATCGACATCATCCAAGTATATTTCCTCCTTCACACACTACGCGATGAAATCAGGAAGAGACTGCGCAGACATTATTTTAGATAATTGTTTTCCAGCCTTTTATAGACTTGAATTGTATCTTTAATGTCAATAGAAATTTTGCAATTATTGAGGTGGTGTTATTTAAATTTTGAAGGGTACATGTCCCAGAGTGAATTTTATTAGAAAATATCGTAAATAAAAAGTGAACAAAAATGCATTAAAAATCGGAAGTTAAATAAACATTTAACGCATAAAATTTTTACTTTTGATAGAAAGTGCAACAGTATTTTGAAAAACTTCCTTGTGATTAAACAAAAAATACAAAAGAATAACTTCGCTCTCTTTTTATCTGTCCATAGTCGGTATGAGTGCCCTGGTAGAGAATGTTACATAGTTATGTTTCCTGCCCTACTGTATATTATGCCCTCATACACTTGTCTGATATCCAATCAAGTTTTGTATTACCTACTTGCCCATTGATGTCTTAAAAAATGTAAAAGTAATTCGAAACACTTCCAGGAACCCTTAAACGAAAACGGGGCTAGATGAGCTCCCTACAAAGTCATTTTTTAGTTTGAAATAAACTATTTATAAAATGCGCTTCAAACGAGCTACACGATTCTTGATATCATTTTCAGGAACATACTTTTTAAATGAGATTCTAAATGATTATGAAAATTAAACTTCAAAATGTAAAGCTATTCTAGATAGTTAGACATAGCATCATATCTGGGCATGCAGTCATCATTATACTTAAAGGTTCCACGGCTCAGTATTCATGCATAGAAACAGAAACTTGGCAGCGTATACTATTCATTAAACCACGATTGTGAGCACCCAATTTAATTTCAGATCTATATTAAATCAGGCGGTTGTTCTAATTTCCACATACGATTTATTGAAATCAAAACATTAGAAGGAATTATTTTCACAGAATATGTCTAATTTCGTAATTAATTTGAAGAATATTGCTATATGCAACATGTTTTTTCATCTGATATTTTTCTTGAAGACTAAAGTAAGTTTCAAGTAAAAAATTCAAACATCTAGTGGCGATATATCTAAGAATTTGCTTTTATTGCACTTCGGTAGGTAGTGTGCTTTATTTATTATATTTATCTTTGAATATCTATCTTTATCTTAAGTCTCAAATTTCCTGTATGATTAAAAGTGTGTAACATATATATAGTTTAGTAAATTTGAATTATTTAATAATCTAAGAAATAGCTATAGTGAATGATGCTAAAAACTATGATATCCGTCTAAGGGTGCGATATATCTCTAATAGTATGCCACCCCTCGACTATAAGGATTAATTGATTCCGAGTTAAATTCAGATATATTATTTCTTATCTTTATTTTGATATTAATTTAGTATATTTTCATAGTCATCTTAATGTTTTGACGTATAGAGATTTTACTATTTAAACTGATCAAATGATAAGCATATAAAGATTAAAATGATAAAATAATGATTCATCTCATGTAACATTGCATATTTGGTGTAATTCGATAACAAATAGCCACAAATGAGATATTTGTATAAATGGATATTGTTTTACCTTTGACAATAGCCTGTGCAGCTTCATTGTAAACCTTTTCTTGTGTAGCATTTGGCTTGAAAACTTTGTCATATATGTACACTTTACCCTAAAAAGTTTAAAATAAAATTAGCATATCACCAATGTCACAAATGAAATTCATAGCAATAGTTAATACATAATACATAAATTCAACTGCAAGCAAAACTTTAATTTAAATATTTTATTACATTTTAAAACTTTATAAACACATAACTGGCCACTGAAATACACCACAGAAATTACTTATACAAATAATTTTAATTATTCATATAATTTATTTATGTATGTTTACATTTTTAAACCTATTACTTTCAGTTTTTTAACTTTTACTTTTTTAAGAACTTTTAACTTTTTTTTAAACTTTACATTTTTAAACCTATTATTCGTTTTGCAACGAATAAACATAGCAAGAAGACAGCTTATAAGCAAAGTTGAAACGATTATGAAAGAGCACAAAGAAACTAAAAAAATTATGTTCTGAACCTGTCCCGTATATTCAACTGGATTTCAGAAATATTTTAGAGTTAGCTTGTTATAATTTTAAAAGCGATTTTCTTGAGTTTCATTGCACTTAAAACTAATCTTTATTTGCATATGATATATCTTTCTGCACTTATAAAGTGCAGAAAGATTTATTTATTTATAAGTGCACTAAAAAATACGTTAGTACACGCGACAGTGTGTTAAAACTAAACTTAAACATTGGCACTAAAAAATTTATAAATTACCGATGCTTAGTTTTTACAATAGGTACTGCAAATTATTTTTGTGTAAAATTAAATTAGAATTGCTTTCTAAGCACACATGGAATGGCACTCAATTCCTTTAAAAACATTAATTTACTCCAAGAAGCGTTTCATACAGGAGTACGGAACAACAAAATGTGTATATTTCAAAGAAACCTTCAACGAAAAATCCTCCTGACTGAAATACTTTATAACTGTTTGGAAAAAGAAATAAGATTTATGTTCTTCCGTTATTATTTAATTTTTATCTTTTACTACCGTAGGTAACGTTAATACCTCCTAAAAACAAATAGGCCGCAGCAGCCCAGTTTGAAGAGCATCGGATTAGCAACCGGAGGATTGCGAAATGTCCTCACGTTGGTGTGGTGTGGGTTTGGAGAGAGGGGTGCCAGCTCAAATTTTGCTCTCGTCGTCTGACCATGGTTCAAAATTACGAGGCGTTGTCCTCGGATCTTTCCCTTTGGGATTGATCCCGGACCGTCTCCAAAAGCCCGTTATGTTGCTCCAGTGCGGCGTTAATTAAATACTTACTCACCTAAAAACACATTTCTCAATGCTGCTTTCTTCAAACCTTAAGTGTTTTTTCCTTGCTGAAAATTTTTTCGCGTAAGAAAGCAGGTTATACAGAGTTTCGTGATTCTACAATATATTCAAGACAACTGCTTCAGAATTCACATAGACTCGGATTTCATTTGTTCGTGGTTTTTAATATAACATAAAACACACGCATAACATAACAACATAAACATATAAAATAAAGAGAACAATCTTTCTTTTTATGCAATACTTGATAGTATATGTTTGTTTAGAAAGCAGATTTCGTACAGAGGATCTTCAATACCTAACACAAACGTGCAAGTCGATTTTGTATTCTTTTCTTACAGGAAGAGCTTAACACAGTAAAGCAAGTTTTACAGAAGATACATACAAAATACATCAAATTTTTATTTAGAATTTATAGTATGATACAAGCATACATCGCATGCGTGAGTAAGTCCCCTTTCACTTGCATTCACGTAACGCATACATATCGTTTCACAAGACCCCTGAAATCCAAAGCTCCTTTAGAATGCTTTTGTTGTGGGAGAGGGATTGTGTAGACTTATGGCAGATATGGAAGGCTTGTAGATATGTGTGTGTGAGGTTGTACAAAATAATATCAACTTCATATTCAACTGTCACACATCCTATAAATCTGGAGTTTTTTTTTCGTTTCAATTAATTTATCTCAGGTGGTATAAGAAATTAGGGTTTACAAAACATCTTAATTGGGTTTAACGGTTTGGGTTTTCAGATACGAGGTTTTCAATTCGTTTTTGAAATAAAGATGGGGTATACACAAATTCCGTGCTATGGATTATGTGCCTTTTTATAGTTACTTGTGATAAAATAAATTGATATCACTATTTTAACCGCAGGAATAACCTTTAAATTTTTTTGGTTTTATATTTCCTGAGCTTTTTATACCTTATTAATTACTTTTTACGTTTTCAAAAGTATAAATTGCTCTTTCAACGAATGCACAGAAAATTACATATGATGCAAATAAAATACGTCATATGTAATGTTTCAGAATAAATATTATCCTAAGCCATTTAGTTTGAATTTATTTTAATCATTTATTGAATAAATTGTCCTTGTTGTCTACAAAACTTGAAGTAGCAGATTTATGGTTGCTACGGTAATGTTAAGGTTAACAGAAAATGATAAAATAGAGTTTCCATCATGACTCAAACCGTTTAAGCACTTAGTAAAAGATAATGGGAATTCTTTTTATAGAATTAGCTTAAGCATTCATCCAGATCGATATGAGATGGTTGCAATATGAAACTAAGATTACTGCAAGTTAAAATAATTGAAATAAAGAAGCTTAGGACAACTTCAATCATGGTACTGTTCTTCATGCGTGTATTTAAATAGTACATAATAATATTATGGGTTTAAGGTTTTATACAGCATATATGGTATGATTTGAAACTAAGCATAGTATCCTTATCTTTGAATTCTGTGATTTAGAAATTTTAGAAATTTAGAAAGGGTGGCTTAAAAGTGATGAGGTGTCTGGCGATGAAAAGATTGCCAGTCTACCACAGATAATAACTAACGCCCGAAGAGCTTTGAACATTCTCATAACACTTTAACATAGGAGACAGAAAGGGAAATACACTATTGGAAGATTAGTTACTGTGATTAAAACTAATCGCAACTGAACAATAGTTTTAAAAAAGTCTGAATCATAAAAAGGAAATTTTTGGTATAATTAATGTATTCAAAACAATCTGTAATGCAATTATATAATTGTATAAATAGTGAAGAATACTTATCTAATTTAAGATTAGATACTTTTAATCATTTTGAGTTTCTTAGGATATCAATTTTACTTAGTATGTCATTGAAAGTAGTACTTGATTTCATATCAAGTCCCTTCCAAGTGGTTTCGATGAGATATCTCGTCCATCAAGATCTGATCAATTTCTCTAATGACGATATATCTCGTCATCAATATATTGCCGATTTTTCGATGAAGACGAGATCAAGATCGTCATGACTTATAACCAGTTTTAACTTCCTTTACTAATAGAACCTTTCCTGGGATTTTTTTCAACCAATATATATGGTTAGCAATTATGTGTGTGTTGTGGGGTGAAAGCAATGCAATACTCAGAAATCTCGTGACGCTCAGAGAGTTAATATTTTCTTATAGTTTTTACTATAAAGTTATTATAATGTAACAATCTATAGAAACAACACAACATTCTAGCATATAAGCTAGGAGAAAATAGAGTATTGGTAGACTCATTTTCCATAAATTTTAATTCTTCTTAACCTGCAATTCTAAGTTTCGCTATAAAACGAAATACTCACAGCCTCCTTATAATAAAAGAAATACATAATTTTTAAAACTAGTCACGAAAGAAAATTTGTTTTTAAGCAAAACTAACATCTAAATACATAATTTTTTTATTGAAACATCAGTTTACTCATGTTTCTGCGTGATAATTTTTATCATTATTTTTTGTTCCTTAAAAACATTTATGGTCCACTCCCAGAACATTTATATGTAAGTTTCACACAAATCTGTTTTTGAAACATTTATTTGCTTATAATAGTACTTCAATTTCATGAATTATTTACTTCATTAAGCAAACAAATTTTTTAAATTGCAGGGTTATTAGTTTTATAAACTGACGAATTATAATCAAGCCATTTAGTTCGTTAAAAATACTGTATTAGAACTAAGCAATTTCCCAAAGGCAGCTTTACCGTCTCTCTGTGGGTAATGAAGAAATCTTGAGGTTGGGGGAACAATGCTGATGCTCAGAGTGGTAACACAATAAAATTTGTTCAAACAGAAGTGGTTTTATTGAGAAGCGGGTTCTGTACTAAAACAATCCTGAACATAATCCATCCTTCACAATCAGCCGAACTCATTTCAGCTTCCATCAGTGTCAAAACAAGACTCCTCCCCACCCATTTCTTTCAACACGCCCTCGTCTATCTTACACCCGCAGAGGTGAATCCATCTCCAAAATGGATTAATCCACACGAAGCGCCTCCGTCTCAATCCACTTAGCAGTGCGCGTAAACAACAGACGGAGGCCGTAAACCTCCGGGGAAACGTCAATCGCAAATAGATCGTTTAAGACGGAAGTGTGCGTGCTCGTGCGAATATCGACGCTTGTCTGTCCGTCGGTTCGGGGGCACATGGTTTTCTGGGAAGAGACACAAAGAGCGGGGAGGCCCCTAAAAATCGATAGAACCCTCCTACCCTTCCACCGCCACTCGACTCTAGGACTGGATATTGGTCGATATCCCCCTGCAGTCGACACGCGGAGTCGAGAACACAACAGTTCTTTTCAAGGGCAAAGAGAGACTCGGGTTGGGTTGATAAGTGGAATTCGGAAGATGGAGTTGAACCTTGTGGTGGGGGTCAGGTGAAAATCGATTTCATTTTAAAGTGCCTTTTTGATTTTGCGGATGCGACGGAAAAGAATGACAGAAAAAGTTTCCACTCCATTGGATAGATTCCTTAACTATTTACTGTGGTACACAGTGGCTCACCTTCTGACTTCAAATTTAGATACTCATCTTGTTAATTTTAAAAATTTTAAATTTGATCTTTAGCCCTCTGAGGGCATGTATCCGTTTCTCATACGCATGTATCTATTCTGCAACCCGCAGTCTACCCTGCATGACTTCTAACCAGTTTGACCTTCTTGGCCAATAGAATCTTTCTTAGGATTCCTTCAGCCAACAGATGTAATTATTTAGTCATTATGTGGTTTATGGGGGAAAAGAAATACTACACTACTAGAAATACTACAAATCTCCTGACACTCAGAGGGAAAGGCTAAATTTTAAAGTAAAAGTGTAAATAGTAAGGACAAATCGCTGTAAACATAAGGAAGGTGTCTCAGTTGATAGGAGTACAGATACCACAATGACATGGTTGTGTTCGACCAATATTTGTAATGACTCAAAAAGTATCAAGTAAATATTTGAAAAACTTAATAAAATTTCAAAATATGACCAATAATGATTGAGTAGGTGAAAATATAGTCAGTAACTATTTCGGTGGAGCGAAACGTCTATCATCATCAGGACAGAAATAAACAACGAGAAGAAAACGGTGTTTTAAATGTTATTTTGTTATCCTAGAATATAATGTTGCCGAAACAAGCTTTTTTTATTTAAGTTCTTCCAGCTTTGAAGTTTTTAATTTTTACTACCAGTTTTTAACTAAGGTTTCATCTGAGTATACATCTATTCGAAACGTGTTCACGAAATTTACTTTTAACCCTTTTTTCACTTTTGTAGACTTGATGCAGTAAATAAATGTTCGAATGTGTGAGATGGTGATGTCATTCAAAACAGCAAATTTATAATTTCATGCTTTACTTTTTCGTAATAAATTATTTGTTTGACAAATTGTTAATTAATTTAATAACTGTCACTTTAAAAAGAATGTTACAAAAGTATTCTATGCATTTATACTATTTTAATTTTAGAAGTGTTCTAAAAATAGGAAATCAATACATTTTGGTGGCCAGGCCCCAAAAAGGGCTCCCCTCTGTGCTTGCGTAATTGACAGTTTAAAGCATCTTAGTTATAAGATGTATTCTGCCATGCTAGTAAAAAACGGTACCTCCCAGTTTAATTATTTTGTTGTGGTTGTTGCGTGCTGCGTACACAAGTACTAGATTCTTACTGCATACACTAGATAAATTCACTTATTAAATTATTGTTTAAGTTCCTACTGTTTTCTAGCGTTAAAAGCCATGCACGTATAATGTAAAACCGTTAACTTTAAGTGACTAAACTTCGAAGTAATATACTATATACTATTTAAGAAGCACAGCAGTATTTCTTTCGATTTTCAATAAATCAGCTTAAATCTATTATGTCGAAAATAATAATAGATCAAGAATTAATTAATTGAGCTCAATGTAGAGGTAAATTCCATAAAAATTTCTCTGAGGAACAGTTCAAGGGTGTTTGCCCTAATATTGAAAATACATATTTTCATTTTCCGAAACCATATTTTTTATGTAGCAACAGTAATTACTAACAGATCTAAAGGTAAATTAATCAGTTTCTTGTGCATTTTAAACGCTTTTGTGTACATAAATAATTGAAGAAGCCATAGAATTCTTAAGTAATTTATAGGTAGGTAGGTAGTTAATTAACGTTGCACTGAAGCAACACAACGAATAATTTATGGGAAAAAATAATTGTTTTACATCCTTTTCAAATACTTTTTGGCTAGTACAGTTTTCATTGATTTGTAAATAAATTTCGTAAGTAATAAATTACCCATGTTATATGGGGACCGAATGAAAGCATTAGCATAGTTCGTTCAATCGTTAGTTTCAATTTAAAGTAAAAAGAAGAGTTAAGGATTGTATAAACAAATGGCCAGCAGTTAAATCATAGTCTTAAACACAGACATTTAAAACAAATAAAATGTGTAAATTTAGTTTTGCTGAGTAATATCTATTTTTTTGCTAGTAAATTTTACAGCCTTTTACGAACTGTAAAAAATTTATATGATTTCATAAGTCGATAAAACTTACTAAATTAAAAGTAATTATATTCTAATTTAAAATAATCAAACAGTGAGGTAATAGAATATGCTACTAATATATGAAAATGTATAATTAAATTAATTCATAAAAATATATTTAAAGAATTGTTCTCAGGATTGTTCCAAAACTGTTACGCTGTTTTAATTTTTTTCATTTTAATCCACTGTAAAGATTCTTAAATTTGAAAGAAACCATCCTAATAGTATGTTATACATTTTTACAGCGCGCGATAAGTGATAATCATTACAATTATTTTTATATTTTTAAATCTCTCACTACTTCTATTCATATATTTTCGTACTACAATACCACTTTTCATATTTAATATTTATACTTCCCACGAGTGTAAAAGCACAATAGAACTGGACACTGTTTTACTGAAAATGGTGTTGTAACACAAAACACTAGAATGGTTTTCAATTATTAGGTATAAACTTACCGATTTCTAAATAATAATGATTTCGTTTAAAATAAAACAATAAGTTCAAATAATTTTTTATTCATGTTAGCGCAGCAGGGTATTGAAATTAATCACATTACAGTAAATCTTTTGAATTCATCGGCCTTGTAAGATGAATAGTGACGTGAAAATGATAAAGCATCTAATTAGACTAGAAATTTTCTAGAACGAATAAGAGAAGGTAATAAGAGAAACTACTGAGACCAAAAAGCGGAAATAATTTCTTACGAACAAATGCAATTCTGAAATGTTACCGTTACAAAAATAAAAGGTCTTTTCATATTATTTTTTGGTTTTATACAAAAAGAAAATTATAAGGGCTATTATTTTTCTACCATCAACTACGAATTCTCTACAAATGTTCGAATTGAAGGCATATTATTGAAATTAACTTGTAAACTTTAAGGGGGGATTCTTTTTTAATGGTTATTTAAAAAAACATTTGCCATTGTTTGATGGATTTGTCTTAAATAAGTGTTAATTTGGTATACTGTTTTGTATCACCTAATACCAATTCTGTATTAACTTCTCAGTCCCGCGAAAAATTTTCTCCTCATAAGATATTTTATCGGTTATTCAAGGTACTCCGAGTCTCAGAAATGATAAAAATCAATAACTAAAATCTACCGAAATGGGTACATTACCATTTGGGGAAATTATCCCATGAATCAGAACACTAGGATGTAATTGAATGGACACAGAAGGTAGTAATGAATGAACTTTAACGTTTTAGACGTAAATAAGGTATTCTTTTAATGTATCCAAACGGATACTCCAGGATTAAATCGCGATTATCTCAATGTTTACTATTACAATAACTTTCCCCCAAGTAACAATTTTAACCTTTTTAGGGTTTCTTTTAGAAAGTAACTCATTCCGTTATTCGTTGATTGAATGCATTTATCATCTTGATATAAAAAATAATTATTAAAAAGATGCATAAATCAGTTTTGCAGCATGCAGTCTTCCCTGCATGACTTCTAACCAGTTTTGACCTTCTTGATCAAAAGAATATTTCTAAGATTCTTTTATACAGTAGATAGGTTATTTAATCATGTGTATTGAGGGCTAAAAGCAATACTACAATACTCGTAAATCTCGTAACACTCAGAGGACTTTTAGTTGCGAAGTAAATCTTAGAGCTTTTTACCACACTGTTATAATGCGCTAGTAAAAAGAAACTACATAGCGTTCTAGTGTAAGAGTTAGAAAAATATGTATTATGGTAGACTCCTTTTTCATAAATTTTAGTTTTTTCTCTTCTTCAATTCGACATCTTCAATTTTAAGTTTTGCTGTAAAATGGAACACATACAGCCTATGTCCTTACAATAAAATAAATAAATAATGTTTAAAACAAGCCACGAAAGACATTTTGTTCTTAAGCAAGCCTATTATCAAAGTGCAAGAATCATTTTATAGAAACATTAATTTCTTCATACATCATCGTGATATATTTTTTATTTAGTTTCCATTTGTTCCTAAAGGCATTTATAGTCAATCCCAGAACATTTGTATTCACGTTTCACCTAGAAATAGTACTTTAATAATACTTTAATTTCACGAATTATATACTAATGCAAACATAATTTGTTGACTTACAAAGTTATTAGTTTTATAAATCGATAAATTATGAAGCACTTTGTCGGTGTATTGATTTGATTTTAGCCTTTAGCTCGTTAAAAAGTGCTTCACGACTGTTCCAAAACCTACAGAAACATAAAGGCTACTACTTTTTACTTTAGTAAAAAATTAGTAAAGTTAATTTAATAAAATTATTACTTATAACTTTTTATGTTGTGATAATAGTACAGTTGGTAAAAGTATCCGTAAACCTCATGTTATTCTCGTCTCTGCCAATAATTTACCTCGTAAGTCAGTGTTCAATATATTTGAAATAATGTCTCCAATAAATAGATGTGCATTTCATTTGCACAAGGAATTTTGTCATTTTGAATTTATTTGGAAGAAATTTTTTTCTAATTTAATTTTATGATCCAAAATATTGCACTTCTAGATATTTTTTAAGGTCACATGTTCTATGAAACTACAGTGCTTATCTTCGCATCAATGAGGCAATGTGCTATGAAATCAAATTGCTATGACTAAAAGTTAAATTACTATTTTTAAAGATTATAAAAATCTGACCATAGCTTCAGACCAATAATTCGTATACTCTCTCTCTACTCCAACAGTACCTTTGTTGGTGTAGAGAGAGTATATACAAATACAAAAAAATAGAGCAAAATGTATGCGAATATGCATTTTTATATTTGATTTCGATAGTTGAGAGTGTTTTATTTCTACCACTAAAAGCATCTAAATACAAAGAATCTTGGACGTCAACACTGTAGTAATCATACAAGAACTAGCTTTAAAGCCCGTTGAGATGAGAATACCAGGGGTTCTAGAAAATTCCTTTTTGTTGCCAATATCAAAAGAATATCGATAAAGATAAATATATAAATCTAATTCTTAAACTATATTAAAACATTGATAAAAATCGTTTGGAAAACATGCATCAAAATCGTACTTTTAAATGAAACTATCGTCTGATAAAATATAAATCAGAATTTTTACTTTTGAATGAATATCGCTTGGCAAAATATATTCATGGTAACACTATTCCCATACCAGTACACCAGACTTATGAACTTAGCTCGTAAATTTAAATACTCGAGCAGACTAATTTTCACTATTGTTACTACGCCATTATTTAATATTTATTTATTGTGAGCGAACGATTTCTATTGAAATTATTGAAATATAATTTTGACCAATGATATAGAGCGAGGATAAGAACTGATCCACGAATGACCTCACAAGTTTGCCTTTTATACATTCAAATGAAAATGAACAACCAAGATGTGCGTAGGGTGGTAGTGATGCCTGCAGTGAATTCCACATGTAGCCTAGAAATTCAGCAGACTGAAACCCAATCGAAAGTTTTTGAGTAATAATAAAATCCCATATTGATTTGACCTAACTAAGAGTGTCTGAAACTGATCACTACTTCATGTGATCAGCTTTCGACAAATTACACTTGTACTACACCGCAATTAATAAGACGTCTTCGAGACCTTGTGCGCAGTGTGATTCTATGCCACGATGGATTCAAAATGTGACAAAAATAAAGGTAACTTTAGTTCATTAATTTGTGAAATATCAAAAAATGTAAAATATTACATGAAATTTATTATATAATATTTATGTAATATTACGTAATATGATGTAAACTGTATTTAATATATCTACCTATTGAGACGCGCCCTGAATAAAAAAATTAGGATATAAGGAATCTTTTAATAACATTTTAAGATTGCGTTGCTATTTGAAATTTTGAAAATAATGTCTAAATAAATACATAGCCGAACCCTTATACAAATAAAATGCACATTTATTTTGTATTAGGCATTATTCCAAGTCAAATGACTGCTTTGATTTGACCGATTCGAGGTTTTTGATGCAAAATTTTGTAATAAGCGTAATTGTTAAATACCAATTTACATATATTTAGCCTTATGAACTAGATTCTGATAAAGAAAAACCACCTCAAAGATGAAAAAATATTTGAATAATTTTCATACAATAGATTGAGTCAAAGTGTGTATGCTTGAGGAAACAGAGTCTTAATTTATAAGATTTTTTGTTTAAATAATTGAATCAGTATGTGTATCTAGATATTTTCAGTTTCTGCATATTAAAAATAGGTCCACTATATTTATTACTGTAGGAAAAACTATTCTGGAATACGTAGTGCACTGACAATTTTTTTAATTTTGTGCATTCTCTTTTGCAGAAATTATGACAACTATTACTTAAATTTTGATTTTCAGTTATAAACATTTTCGAAGTTCATTCACTTACTAAATACGCAGTTATATACATTTTTCGAATTCGTTTAATTATTTTATATTAAAGAATTAGTTTACCGGAACCTTAATATTATATTACAATTCTAAATAGGAACTCTAACGTTTATTCGTGTTATTAACACTTTACTTAATGACCGCTTTAGATAATCAATTAAATGATACACCTACACACATTTCATCATCACCTTTAAATTTTTAATTAGGAATTAAAGTACTTAAGAAAGAAACTAGTACCTTACACAACTAATATAATTGATAAATTAATACGGAAATTAAATATTCATATTTATTACCAGAAAATAAGATGGCGGAACTTAAATCCAAAGAAACTGAAATTGTCGTTTCTATTTATTCTATTTGCCCGTTATCGATCCCAGCTATCTAACAGATTCTTAACAAATTGAAAAGTAATTTATATAAAATAATAACAAGCACCTCAAAATAAGAGCTTTTCAATATGTTTTATGCATTCTTCAATATTCAAATGCATAATATATATGACCCGTGATAATCAAATATTCACATGTTTGCTAACATAAAATAAGGTGACAGAATATAAGTCCAACGTTATCATCCTTGCTATTTTTGTTGTTTCTATTAAAATAATTTGAAAAAAAAACTAATACCAAACATTTTTAACGATTCAACTCTGAAATAAATTTGATGCAATCTTAAGCATCGAAGTTTATGACCTGAAACGTGTCTAATAATAGTTAAATACTTACATATTTGCTAACACAAAATGAAATGTTCGAATTTAAATTCGACGTAACTAACATCGCCGTTTTTGTTGTCCCTATTTGTCCGTTATCGATCCAAACAGTTACCTTTAGTTGGATTGTAAAAATAACTCCAAAAAATAACAACTACAGCTCTTCAATAAGTTTGACACAATATTAGAGTGTAATATGAAAAGGGAGAAAGGATTACGATTGCATAAACAAATACACTTACCCCTACTGACACACAATCCTCGCTTCCCGAAGGAAACTTTGCCATAAACTTGCTCCCCGCTTTTTCTTCCGCTGAATTCAGCGGTCGAAACCGACACACCACTTTGATGCTGCATTCTGAAGGGATCTCGTTCATCGTTTCTTTTCAGAAATGTATCCCTTCCTTTATACCAAAAAGTTTCCCTCTGTTAAGAACGAAGGGGGAACAGATATCCACTACGCCCTGCTACACAGACGCATTTTGTCGGGAATGGGTTCTGTTACTCTGCAGTTGCTACGCTTCGGTTTCCAGCCGCTGCAGAGAAAATATCAAACCAGGAGTTTTCCCGTTTTTGTGGAGTCCTGAAAAGATGATGCTAGTGCTGAAAAGTGTAGATAGACTCTGGGCTTGTGTGTGGAGAGATGATGAGAGGGAAAGGAGAAAGGTATATTTCTCGAGGGTAACTCCTTTTTCTCCGTTAATTCCAAATGTACGTCCCCTCGAGTGCGAATCTCTCGGAGTGAGGGGTTGCTCAAAACTCACACCATCGCCAAGCCGCCAAATACTCGCCATTGTTAGTAGACTTCTCTCGATGCAGTTTTGATTATTATTTAATTCCAATGATTTCATGTTACTATAGATTACTATTGCAATAATTGTAGGATCTCAAAACTTATAGAGCGTAGAGTCATAAAATGTTCAAAGAGAGAGAGTCATAAATGTACTACAGGGACCAACCGGAAGATATACTTAAATGTATAATATTATAAATACAATGTATATGCCATTATAAATACAAAACCCATGATTAGTGCACTGTAAGGAATATTGTAAGTGCTATGATGAAAATTACTTAATCTACTGTGCAATTATTTCCGTGAAAAGGGGTCCATGATAAATAAGGTTCCAGAATTCTATTTTCTTTTTTAACGATGAAATCATCAAAAAGAATAACGCTCCTAAGCAAAAAGAGAAAACAGATAAGCCGTTTCCTGCCCTGAATTAGTCAGATAGAGATTTCAAAGAGAGACGTTGCGTTTTCAAGCAAATGCAATATTTGCTTTTTATTTAACGTATTTAAAAAATAGTTATTATTTATTTATTATTTTTGTCCTCATGTCTTAGGGGCAGATCCGGTCCTCTGACATATGGACATTATTCTTTATCTTCTATGTACCACTTATTTTTAGAATCCCTCAAACAAGGATAGTCTGAGGACAATCTTAGTAATATTTTCTACGATGCACTGATTTTAGATCAGTACACTGATCCTTATCCATAAATAATTTCTTAATGCAATTTACAATTATGAATTTACTTATACGTCATATTTTGAATTTATATTTACATACTTTTCAAACGTATTCAGATATTTCAATTAATCATTTCTGAAATCATCTGAAATTATCGTTCACAAATTAACAATCAAATACACAAATAAAGTTCATACTTGAATTTTAAATTGCTTTTTGTGTTCTGTGTAATTTAAGCTGTTTTGTTTATTTCATCATTAATTGTGTATGGTAAAATATTGAATGTGTTTTTTACAGATGCAATAATTACATTCATACTTTTCATTCAAGAGAGTCATTCTTCTAGCAATGAGTAATTGACATGCTTTGTGGCATCATCATTTACAACTAGTTAAATGAATTTTGTTGTAAATTACAGATTCAGAGCTCCTGCACTTAAAAATATTTAAAAAGTCACTCTGAAGTTGAAGTTTGAATCTATCAAAAACTGATTAAAAAAAGGAAACATGTCAATAGACCGAAAATAATGTGATATAAAAAATACAAGCTATCTATTGTCATCAAGTGAAAAGATTTAACTTATAAAATCCTAAAATGAGAAAATTTAAACTTTAACACTTTTATACCATACGACTTCAGTCTATTTCAACACCAAACAAAATATAAAAAATGAATTAATAAACTAATTTTATTAGATGAAATAGGGCTTTGATTTAAAAGCAAACACGTTGTCTTTGAATAAAGAAACAGAAGGAAATAAAGTCTTCTCGATGCTTGGATTAAAAGGAGGGCCATTCCACAGAAACATCAACATACCACTTGATTTTTCATATGTGTATCAATTTGGGAATCTTTTGAAACAAAAATAACAAAACTTAATTAAATTTATAAAAGCTGACTACTCTTTATGCAGTTTGTAGCATAGCACTTAAAACCAAATAGCAACATATTCTGTTGGGATGGTATGAGAGCAGTGATTTTAACTTCTTCTCACACAAAGTATTCAGGTTATACGATAGTGAAAATTGTTTTAAACTGTGAAGTAATATCTATTTTATAAACGTGCTTAATTCCATTAATTTAAATAAGAATTCTTTTGTAAAGAGTTGATTTGTAAAGGTATTAGTCACAACACATGAACTTTTCATTTTACTGCATAAATATATAAAATTCAGAGACCAAATTTTTTCCTCTTTTAAATTACAAAGTTACGTTTATAGCGGCAGTAAAATTTTTATTGATAAAAGTTTAGTTATTTATTAATTTTAGAAATAATGTTTAGTTCTCTCATAGGCCAATTTTAGATCTGTAATCTTTTGCGTTTCACATTTTTGTTTCAGTTTCAAAGCAAAAATAATTAAAGGGAGGAAAATGGTTATAGAAAGGTATAGAATAAGAAGAAAGAGTTTAGAGAAAATAAAAAGGAATATAAGACAAAAAGGAAAAATAAACTGTAGAGTTAGGAAATCAAATAAAGTTCAAAAAGACCGCAGTAAAGAAAAGCTAAAAGTTTAGAATAACCGATAGAAATCGCAAATGACCTAAAACCAACAGGTTTATAAAGTTCAACTGTATTGTATTCTACACCTACAAAAACATGATACAAGCCTCAAAGTTAAGGCAAGACTATTATTTAAAACATTGAGAAAAACTTACAAAATGAAAGACAAAAAAGTTTTCGTACGCACGATGAAAATTGATTAGAAAGTACAATCCAACTACCTCGCATTCAATTATCAGAACTATCGAATGAAAACGAACTTCAGTTCAGTAAGTAATCATTTCAAATGATTTTTATACCAGTGGATCGCCTACATTGGGAGTACCGAAAGCTATTCGAGTGTTGGTGATAAAGTTGAGAAATGACGGTTTATCAATGAGGAAAATATTGACGAAATCGCAAACAAATCTAAATCTACGGTAAAAATCACTGAAAGATACAATTAGGTAGAAACTTGAAAATAGGAACCCATCCGGAAGACCTCAGAAATTGAGTCATACACCAGGAATATTCTGAGAAAAGTTCGTGATAATCCACAAATTAATGCACCACAACTTGCATCCTTGTTGAAAACTGATTACAATCTTGAAATATAACCTCAGACTGTAAGAAAAGTAATCAAGAAAGGTAGCTACAACGGGCATGTTGTACGTAAGAGGCCATTCATTAGCAAACTTAACAGATAAAAGCGTCTTGAGTTTACAAAAGAGTATGTAAATAAGCCCTTCACTTTCTGGGATTCTGTACTTTTAAGGGATGAATCAAAATTTTGTCTCTACTTCAGATGAACGAGTTATGCATGGAGAAAACCAAAACATCAAATACAAGCAAAAAAACTCATGTAGAACTGTACAACAAGGCGGAGGAAATGTAAAGGTATGGGTTGCATGAGTTCTGGTGTCGATAATTTGTTTTGTTGAAGGTAACATGGATAGCTATGTGTACCTATACATTTTGAAACAAAATTTCTTTGCTAGTGCTACGAAACTGTCTCTTGGAATACCATTTATCTTCCAACAGGACAACGATTCAAAACACATTGCAACGTTCTGTAAAGAAGGATGCCTTTACCATACGTCGCAGCAACTTCACACCCCACCAGTCTCCTAATTTAAACCCCATGGAACACTTATGGGAAGAAATCGGTCGTGAACTGAAAGATTAGGATACCAGCCGCAAAGATAACCCGAAAAGTGCCATTCTGGAGGTCTGGAACAAAATTACTCCAGAAACAACAAAATACTTCTGAGAGTCTTGCGTAAACTTCTGAGAGAAGGTCATTAAAGCAAAAGCAGGTTCAACTGGCCATTAAATGATGAAACAGAGGGAAATAACATTTAATGAAATATTTGTCACCGTACGGAGACTTTTTTTGCTTTACATTAGCCACATTTTTGTGTTATTGTGAATTATGCGTTAAATTATATTAACATTTTTTTGTTTAAATGTAATAGAAACTTTCTATGCAATTATGTTCATCTGTTTTTCCATTTTTATTTCTTCAATATTTATATTCTTCAAATAATAAAGCCATTTATTTCAAATAGTATGTGCGTACGGAAACTTGTTTACTCACTTTACGAAATGTAGGAGATAACGATGTAAGAGAATAAAGTTCTAAATATTGGTACACTTTGTAAGTTAAATTTCTTTTCAACCAAGCAATATATAAGTTTGCTACGCATATTCTGATATAAGCACTCTTCCTTACATAAAATTATTTTATAGCCTCTTTAGACGAACAACTGTTCACATTTGATGAGAGTTGCATTTAATAATATTTTATAAATTACAATGGGATTATAGAAGAATAACTGTTTGGTCCAAATATTTAATATTTGTTTGGCGCAGCTTGGCCAAATCTGGCCTCTGTGCCATCAAAAAACAACCAACGAAACATTTGAATAATAGAAACATGGGAAAGTATAAAGTTAAATGCAGTATGTAGTCAGCCTTCATTAAATAGTCAAATGTTATTAAGGTAACAAAATTTTAAGATCTTAAAATTCAAAGACTGTTTAATGAAACAAATGTTAGAGCAGTAATTAATTTTCTACCATTATTTATATTCCATTCACTTTATATTTTACTAAAAGAATTGTGCCAGTTGAACAAAAAGGGAAAGGGCCCACTGATATTCTAAATGGTGATAAGTAGCCAAATATGGAATCCGTCATCAGCCATCTGACGTTTACTTCCACTGCATCATGGGAAGTACCGTTATATGCGGAATACTTGCGTCATACAAAGGGGTGCTTTTCCTCTTAACAACTGAACGACAAGAGTATCATTTATAAAAACAAAAGTATTTTAAAAAACTTGTAATTTCTTAACAGCCTGGTAATAAATATCTGAATTTGTTACATTTTTGATACATCATTTTCAATTTATTTTGAAGTAAATTTTGCTTTAATTTCAAGTCAATCTTTCTCTGACTCTACAGGAACTAAAAAACTAAATCTTAAGGGCAATGTCACATTTCAACTTTATTAATACTTAAATTTTTAAATAAATTAAAATTAGGCAAGCAAATCAAGGCAATAAACAATTTTGAGAAGTTTGGAAAGAATGTCTTAAGGGCAAAACACAGTTCTGAGTTTATTTAGATTTTTCAGATATATCTGGAGTAAAATTAAAATAACTTGATCATACAATTTAAAAAGTACTTTTTTTATCTTATATCTAATACATCAAGACATTTTCTAATCTAATATAATTTCAAGTAATCAGTTTAAATTTACTTCAACAACACATGTAATCCATATATAATTCAATCAATTAAAATTTATTGCAATTATTTTTATTTAAATACATTTATTTAAAAAATTATTGCCTCCTAGGAAAGTAATTTAGTACATCTTTTATCTCTTCCTCTGTTTTCGCTTACTTTTACTGTCATTAATAAAAATTATTGTTTCAATTTATCAGTTTTAGTTTTAAAAACCAAATAAAATTTTGAATTTCAAATTACATTGTTAATTGTTTTTCTTTTTAAGTTTTATAGAATTTTCACTTTTTCCAGCAAACGAAACAATATATCTCAAGTATGGGATAAATTCCAGCCTGCTCAGAAAACTTTCGTTCGTTGAGAATATTTTTATTTAAGAAAGTAAACGCGAAGTATATACATCAACAGGTAAATTAGTTTTTCTATATCATACCGATAATTTTTCATTGTGATTACGGTACCGATTAATATTGAAAACAACAAACTTGATTAACAGATATGATGCTTCCATCTGTTATCATGATTATTAACCATTGTCTTGATTACTTGATTACATGGTTTGAAAATTGCCTGTGCTGTAACTAATGTCCGAACAAAACTTTTAACCGTTTCATTACATGTTATGACTGGAATGTTAAATGCCACATGACACAATAATGGCATTACTGTGTCATGTGGTGTTTACCATATTTTCTCTGCTGATTATTCAAGGCTTTTGAGGAGTGTGAATTAAGAATGGTGTAATAACATATTATTAGTTTTCATAGTGTTAAAACCATACTTCAATGTAAAAAAATATTCATTGAAAACTCAGCAAACATTTTTGAACGCTTACCTAAGTTAAGTTTTTTTAATTGAAGCAAATTAAAAATTTTAAAATTCACCGAAAAACGCACCGCCAGCAACATAGACTAGAGCACTTCATAAAACTATTTAAAAGATTACAAAATTAATTTCATCCAGGCAAATGAAATAAAACAATTTCCTGAACGCATCAGTCTTCTATTGTTAAAAATATCTAGGTAAGCAAATACACTGCTGGCCACCCAAATTGCAACACCAAGAAAGACAAGAGATATCACAACAAAATTTATTTTGTAGATAACATGTTGACCAAGTATCAAATGATTAAATTTATAGACTTCTGTGAAGTGTGGTTCCTGCCAAAATCAGTAGCCAGAGTAGCCGCCATTGTTGATCACCGCTGCCACACGCCTCGGCATTGATTCAAAGAGACTTTGGATGTGTTCTTGGGGTACAGCAGACCAAGCAGCTTCCACACGTTGCCAAAGTTGATCTGGTGTGGCAGCTGGGGATGTATTCTGGGTCAATCGTTGAGCAACCATGGACCACATGTTTTCTATCGGCGAAAGATCCGGAGAGCGAGCTGGCCAGGGAAGCAATTCAATCTGGCGATTGACGAAGAACCCTTGGACAATGCGTGCCACGTGTGGTCGCGCATTATCCTGTTGAAATATGGCTGTGGGCAAGCCCTGAAGGTAAGGAAGGACAACTGGCTCCAACACCTCGGAGATGTAGCGCTGGCTGTTTAAAGTACCGGCAATGCGTACTAGAGGAGTGCGAGAGTGATATCCAATACTGCCCCATACCATAATACCCGGTGCAGGACCAGTGTGGCGGTGCATAACGCAGCTGTTCAGCATCCTCTCTCCACGGTGTCTCCAGACTCGAATCCGACCATCGTGGTGTTGCAGACAGAAGCGTGACTCGTCAGTAAAGACAATTTCATTCCATTCTGCCGTCCACATCCTTCTTTCATCGCACCATTGGCGGCGGAAACGTCTGTGGTTCTGCGTCAAGGGTAGACGAAGCAATGGACGTCTTGCGGACAGACCACTCTGCTGTAAACGGCGTCGAATGGTACGCGCAGACACTGGATGATGCGGTACAGACTGAATGTGCTGTGCTATGGTTCGTGATGTGGCTGAGCGATCCGTCACTGCCATACGCACAATATGCCTGTCATCACGTGAAGTGGTGCACTGAGGTGGATGCGATCGAACACGTCG
Organism: Meta bourneti; assembly: GCA_933210815.1. Lineage (NCBI taxonomy): Eukaryota > Metazoa > Arthropoda > Arachnida > Araneae > Tetragnathidae > Meta > Meta bourneti. Next base: position 65,450,488 of record OW119925.1, read on the forward strand.
GTCCGTCGTACCCTCCTGCATCCAACAATCACATATCCGCATTACAGTTGTTTGGTTTCGTCCAACACGACTACCGATTTCCCTGAAAGATAATCCACAATCTCGGTAGGCCACTATCCTTCCTCTGTCGAACTCGGATACTTGATCAAAAGATGATCGCTGTTTTCTACGAGGCATAATTGATCGTTTTTTTTGAAAAAACCACAAGAAAAACACAATTGCCGTACTTGAAATCGTCGAAATCTCCAAGCCTTAAATAGCGCTTTGAAGTGGCGCCACAGGCGCGCGTGATGTGCGTCTGCTCTGAAATTCTAATCATTTGCATATCTCACCTCCGCTAATGCATGTTGTAAATTTCATATTATTTGCATGCTTCCTTCAGGGTGTTGCATTTACGGTGGCCAGCAGTGTATAAAATGTGGTGTCATCAAATTGCGTGAAGATCAGAATAATGTAATAAGGAAAGTATTTAGTGCTATAAAATTTATATTAAAACCCTTTACATACTGAATGGGGATTTTTTAAATTTACAGATAAGCAATTTCTTCCCGTATACCAAAGGAAGGCTTAATGATACATGATACTATAATATCAATCAAACTTTACATTTTCAGAGAATAATTACGCATCGAGTATAAGAAAATGTTATTTGAGCGTGTTTGAGTTTGTGTTCTGTTAATTTGAAAAATTAAATATTTGTAGAATAGTTTTGTAATAAGAAAAAAGGGACGGTTTAAGAAATCATGATGAAAACTGTTAAAAGCAGTATGCGAGACAAAAATTGCAAGGAATTGCTGTTGCAGCCTTTTCTTCTTTTTTCAGATCCGTGGAAAAGTATAAGTAATTTTTCCAGCTTGAATTGAAAGTTGCGAGAATGATACTCTGAAATATAATAAAATTTTCCTTAGAAGTGCATTTGCCCTTTCCATTCAACGAGAAAATTTTCTGTAAATCTGTTTACGTTGCAATAACATGAATGTGGTAAGAAAACAGTGTTCCAAAAGTAAACTTTCCTTTCTTTTCATCACTAGTTCGCTTACTCTTTATTTTTCAACGCAAATTGCATGAAATATTGCATAGTCAGAATGGTTTTTTTTCAGCACATAACCTTAATATCTATCTAATTTATTTAAATCAATTTTATTTTAAAACAAGTCTAAAAACTTTAAGGTCTTAACTGTGAAATCAGGCGTTTTTCCCAATTTTTGATACACAGCATCCTTTATTAAATTACTAACAGCTTATTACCCTGCTTTATTCGGGTTGAATTAGTTAACTGAAAAGTGAGCACAATAATGCTTTTCTATTTCACAGAAAAATGCAAACATCATTTTAGTCTCCGGAAAATAATTTAGCCCCTTGTGTTGCTCCAGTGCGACGTTAATTAAAAATACCAATACCGGACAATAATTGTTCAACACTATTCGACATTTTTATAATTCCCATAATTTACTTTGGACGCAAATCATATGTGCTACACAATATCCCTATTGTAAGATAAAGCTACAAAAGGTTATACCAATAAGACTACTATAAACGCCGATTTTGAGTTTGGGAGTAATCATGAATGTTTCTTCTTAAGATCATTTCCTGTACAATTGCCGTAACTCAAATCATAGAGACAGAGGTTTGTCTTACAACAAGTGTATTGGGAGTGATAATATGCATATCGTAATCAAAAGAACTTATGATTAAGAAAGATGGTATTGCTGTAATTTTGTTTTGTTTTTTGTCGCGAAATTCATTTAAGATTCATTTCCGTAATTGAATCAAATTTTTAGAAATTATTGTTATCTGAATTTTCCATAATAGAAAAACTTATATTAAACACTCTTTATGAATGACCATAAATAGAGATACAAAACACATTTAAAGTAATATATTAAAATAATAAAGGTTTTACAATTAAATTGCATGAAATATCTTTAAAAGAAACAATCAAGAGAGAAGGGTATTTATTTATATACATAAAAAAACAAAGGCTCCTTTTGCACTTTATTTTACTTTTAAAAACAGTGCATATGCAACATAAGAGTAGATTTTGAATATCTGGAAAGCATAAATTTCAAAATTTTGAATCTGCCAGTTTGTCCATGGAGGCCTTTTTATTAGATGCAGAGGAAGACGTCATCTGCTGACTACTTGTAGTACATTGCGACGTTGAGGGCTTCTTCCGTAGATATATTCTGTCATAAAACAGTCGTAGTATTCTTTTTTTACATACAAATATTAAGAAAAGGACACAGCCATGCAGAGCTGTCATCATTCCTGCCAAAGCGTATAGACTGTATACCCTGGTCACCCAGGGTAGAAATTCTGTAGTCCACGTGATGCCCATAACAATGAACAGTTTCAGGTACAAATACAACCTGTTGAGAAAAAAAATCGAATAAGAAAATTAATATTCAAGTTTCAGCTACTAATAAAATAGTGGTACTAATAATTTTAATGTCTACACTTTTTAATGAATAATTATGTATCAGAAAATGTTGTTCGTGTGTTTGGTTTTGAATTCTGGAACTAATGTGTATTTGAGGTATGTAATGAAAATTGAAATCGTGATAAAAAAACAGTTGCTGGAAGGGGACTAACTATGAGGATGGCTTCTGCTGCAGAAGAATCTTTACCTTCTCTTTCATTTTGGCAGTAAAGCTTTCGCTGTACATCAAATTGGAATCGAATGCCGCAAAAGTAATACAAACACTATCTTTTGAAATACAATAAAAATTTACCTTACTAAAAAAAAGTATGTTCCATGCAGCTATAATGAAAAGGAGCTATTTTCTGTAAATCCGTTTGGCTGCTAAGGAAATAAGATGTGCTAACGCTGTTAATTGTAAGGACTGTAGTAAGAACTTAGCGTTCATGGATAATTTTTTAAGCGCTTATTTCTTTTTAGCATTTAATTATTATATAACAATTCATTACTTTGTCATTGTACCACAGTCCATGAAGTCTCATAGTTCAATCAATTAGTATAAAATTATACTCTATTACGACGAATTAGTATCCTCCTCTTGAAAATGACAAGAAAACAGAGCTTTAACATAATGAACCGAAATTATCTGTGACTCTTGAGTTAAGATAGGTCGAAATTTTTCTAAAGGAAAGTTAATTCAAAAGTATATAGCTTGCTAATCCTAGGAAAATACAGGAGATGCAAACCTATCAGATCCAGGAAGAATATGTGCAAACTGAAATACTTTGTGAAATGTTCTACATAAACAATTGTCCGACAAAAATGATAAGCCCCAAAATCACGAAATATTTTTATCTGTGTTAGCTAAATTATGAATATTGACTAAAAATTAAAAGATTTTCGAGAATTAGGCAACCCTGATTAAAAACACAACGCACAAAGAAATGGGAAGTAATAGAAAGAAGTAAGAAAAAGGAAAATAGATAACTAAAAAATTTTAATACGATATTAGTTTTCACATCTTTATTTCCTTATCAAAACTAAAATACTAGTTATATTTAGCAATCTCCACTTACAAGATAATTCTTATGCATGCGTGTTTTTCTTAACTTGCACTTTGTATAAGTTTTCTTATGAAAGTTTTTAAAAAATTAATTTCATGGGAGAAAATTATGACTGCACCTTGAAGACTTTTATGCTTATTTTTATGATTCTAATAGATTATAACAGTGTCTCAAATTTAATTTCTGCTTCTTGAATTGCTACGAAAGCAAATTAATATTTTTAATCTATTGAATGATGCACGTGCATCCACAATATTATGAGTAGTTGATATTGAAAATTATGTTTTATGAAACCTTTCATAAATCATAATAGCATATCCAGTACCACAGTAATTCAAGAGATAACGCTGCTATTTTATCGCAGAAACTGGATGCGTAATAAACTACTCAATAAACAGTGCTAAATTATCTCAAAATTGTTTAAATGTTTCAACAACAGAATAATCATTCTACAAAAAGGAAAATATATAAGCAAATCAATAAAAACAATTTCTCTAACATTCTTTAATTTATATGAATTTTACTCTGTTGTTTTATTTTAGTAAAGTGTTTTAAAATACGAATTCAAAATCAGTTTGCATTTAAAAACTAGAAAAACTGAATACTGCTATATCATATATATTGAAAGAATACAGAATAAATTTTTGAGATACATATATTTTAAGAATTATGAATCTCCATTGTACATTATTCTGAATTGAGAACGGATCTTCCCCTTTGGGATTGATACCCGACCGTCACCAATAGCCCATTGTGTTGCTCCAGTGTGACGTTAATTAAAATACCTATCTACCTCTGAATTGAGAAATAATTTCGGTTCCATTAATTTGAAGCTCAGCAGAGACATCACTATAGAACTTTTTTTTACAACAATACTTAGCACAAAATTGATTAGCTCTTTTTAGTTTCTTGTATTTATTTTAATGTCTCCAGGTATGTCACTAGAAACAGTAATTTTTTTGTCAAACCTTTGAAAAAGAATGTATGCAACAATATTGCTACAAACAGATTTTTTAAACTGTATAATACATCCTCGGAGGTTGACATATTTTCTAATGATTTCAATACAATACGTAATATACTTCAAAGGAGTGTTTTGTTTTATCAATGATCTAACTGCGTTTGTGTATGTTTTTTTCTTGAAATTTTGGGATAATACATTTTTTGTTCTCTGTAATTGGATATTTTTCTGTAAAGAAACAATTTAATAAATAAATAAATAATATAACGTTGATGCAGATATCGAGGTACACAATACTTATGCTTCAAATTTTAAGAAACATTTAAAAGGTAGAAAATAATAACTACTTATATTTTTGCAGTATCTTTTCCATAGATTTTTGGTATAAGCAGCCATTTAGAAATATAATAAATCGTTCTCACCTTTTCTGCTGTTGTTTAACATTCAGAATGGCCGTCATCTTCTTGATGATCAGAAGCTTTCTCAAAGTAAGAGTAAACATGATCAGATTGCAGAGGAGAATAAAACCCACGGGTAGATTGAAATAGTATATAAAAGCCGTGGTACCACTCAGCCAGCACCGCCTAACCCCAAACTGCGGCCGGTACTCTTTTGGCACCCAGTCCGTCAATTCCAAGAGAGCAGCCGGAAGGGCAGTCAGGATGGTCGCCAGCCACGCATATATGGAGTACTTTAAGTACTTCCTCGACCTGCTCTTGACCTCGCCTTTGGCCTTCATGTTGGTGAGGGACTGCCATATGTCGAAGGTCATGACGTTGGTCCAGAAAAAGGTCCCCAGGAACGTGATATGGATGACCATGGCTATGGCGAAACAGGCGGCGAAGGGGATGTGGTTCCGGATGACGAGGTCCAGAATCAGCATGAAGTAAGTGGTGAGCAGGCAGGCGGACATAGATATCAAGTTCTTGCCGTGCACGTTGCTGAACTCAGGCAAGACGCAGTAGACGACGAGAGAAAAAATTAATAGCAAGCAGGAGAGAACCATCTCGGCCACGATGATCGGATAGTACTTGGAGACAGTTGGGTTACTGGACATTAGACGAGTCGTGTTCGTGCTGTTATTTGTATAATAAGTTCCGTTCTCGGTCAGCTCAGTGGTGTTTAAGTTCCAAAATCCACTTTCTGTTTCTGTAGAGCCTATAATCGTTGTTACTTCCATGGTTTAAGATATTCAGCTGCTAAAAAGAAATTCCACTATATAAATATTAGAAAATATATGTACTTTTCTACATGAATGGAAATCAACCCTCTGAGGGTCAAGCACGCATTATTCTACAATGCAATCTGTAATTTTCCCTGCATGAATTATAACCAGTCTATGACTCTGACCAATAGAATCCTTCTAAGGATTTTCAACCTATAGATGTGTCTATTTAGTCATTATGTGTGTTGTAGGGTAAAAGCAATAGCTGTGAGGTAATAGCAATAATACTTGAAAATCTTGAAATGCTCAGAAGGTTAAAAAATTTGATAAAATACACCCCACTCGTCACAGTTTAGATGTAACAATTGATTTTAGTGAATGTTGAACAAAAAAGTAAGCTTTCGAAGAAATTTCTACATCGCTATTGTAAAATGGTGGTTAGAACAGTTTATATCACACTGAAGTCATTATTATAGCTATGACAGAAAATTTCATTTGAACAATGACAGTTTAATATTTGTAAATTTTCATAAAAAGTTGAATGCAAGAAAATAATTACAAAATATGTGTAACTAAAATTTTAATTAGGAATAAGATCATGATAGTGGAATTACAATCTTATACGTAGAAAAAATAACGGTATATATATATATATATTATCGAATTGAAGTGTTAAGATTTATAAAACTTAAAACACAGTGAATATCAATTCGCCCATCTGCTTAAACTATAAAAATGTTGAAAACATCATTATAAAACTAAACTGCAATGATCACACAAAAATGTATTTCAAAATAATGAAATCTCAGAATGTTTCTAAATTTCTGGAATGCGAGGGCGAATGACAAACATTAATACAATTACAATTCATTTTAATTGATAATACAAAAAGAATTCCAATAATATTGTGATACACAATGAACGCTTGGCAAGAAGTCTTAAGCATGAAAATGAATTACACTACTATTGGAGTTCATTTTGTACAAAATGTTTGAAATTCTCTAATTCTTAAAAATGAGTCAACTTTTGTGTAAAGTATTTGTTTTTCAAACTATTTGCATATTTAAGTACTAAAAATAGAGAAAGGTATCAAATTTATAGTTATTCTGTCACTATGTGTCGATACTCTGTTTAGTTTAAAATGAAAATAACAATTCTCTACATAAAATAAATAGTATTTAAAACAAAATAAATTATATTTTTCGTTAGCAGGGCTGAATTGGTACAAAGGGAAAATATACCAGAAATAGGAGTGAATGTAAAAATCAAATAAAAACCAAGTTGACATTAAAATATATTGTGGTCTTTTACATTGGTATCTCAAAAATGCGTGGCATAAGAATACATGTATCAATATTTAAAAGCGTAATAATCTAAATAACATTTTTATAAATAGTACCACAGATTAGAAAATATATTCATAGTATATATGAATATTGAGAAATATTCTACTTCTCAATGTGCTGTACTTCAAAATTAAAGAATACGTAATAATGAAAATAATTGTAATGCATAAAGAGGACTTACCAATTTCTCTTTGAATCCAAATCTATCTTTCTGTTCCTTTTCTACTTGCACTGCCTATGATTATCCCGGTTATAAATATAGTTGTCAGTAGCAAGACTCGTCATTATGTCCAACTTTTGTCGCACGTCAATAATTTTTATTGTGGAATTTTCGATTTTCAATACTTTGAAGGAGCGTAATTACCTAGACGATTAGCTTCCTGTGACTAGTTTTAATTTCTAAGAAGGAAGCTTGATAGAAGGTTGTGATTTTCCCATTTCCGTTTCCTCATGTCAACATGTCGAGGGGAATAACGTTCGAAATCTGGACTTTAATGAATTCAGAGATTAATGACTTCAACAACAATGGAATGTGTGAATCATGCGAACTCTACGTATGCTTCTCATAGATACATACAAATTGATTAACAATCACCATCGCTACATTAAACACAAACTTTTATCTTGTGGCCATGTATGAATATTCATTCGTAAATGGGAAACGTGATTTCTCAGTTCCATCTAACATGTATGTAGGTCTATATCTAAATTTACGTTGTACTGGAGTAACCCAGTAATATGTAGGTTTATAGCTAAATTTACGTTGTACTGGAGTAACCCAGTAGTATGTAGGTCTATAGCTAAATTTACGTTGTACTGGAGTAATACAACGGGTTAGTAGGGACGGTTCGGAATCAATCCAGAAGAGAAAGATCCGAGAACGATACCTCACAATTTTGAACCACGGTTAGATGACGAGATCAACACCTGAGCTGGCACCCCACTTTCTAAACTTCCACACCACGACAATGTGAGGACATTTAAGGTCAAGAGAGGTTGGTTAAATCAAATTTCGTATTCGCAACTCTATCAATTGGGCTGCCACGATCCTCCATTTAATATGAAGCGAAAAACGCGAGTTACATATCAGTCGCTCTTAAAATTGTTTGCATATTGTCCCACCTTGATATTTCTGAAAATTTCATAGAAGTCATGGTAGCCCAGTTGGAAGTGCAACGGATCAGCAACCGAAGGGTTGCGAGTTCAAAACTCGGTCCTGTCGAAGACCGTCGTGTACACGGGGTTGGTGCGCGCTAAATCTGTCGTGGCCAAACGTCCTCACTTGGCTTGGTGTGGAAGTTTGGAGAGTGAGGTGCCAGTTGAGGTGTTGACCTCGTCATCTGACCGTGGTTCAAAATTACGAGGCGTTGTCCTTGGATCCTTCGCTTTGGAATTGGTCCATTGATCCTTCGCCAAGAGCCCGTTGTATCGCTCCAGTGTGACGAAAATGAACAACCTATCTGAAATTTTGATGACCCCGTTATAACGTGAAACAAATAGTGTCGAAAGGAAAATATAAAATTTAGAAATAAACAAACCCAAGAAATTAAATTAGCTAGAGGGTTTCACTACCTTCTCACTTATGCTTGCCAATCTCCAAAGCAATATTCTTTAGTTCGTTGTATAGCAAGATGTCCTAGTATCAAATTTTGACAAATATTTCTAATATATAGAAAGAATTAATTTAAGAAAGGAATTTAATAAGAGCAAAAAGAAATTTTTCAATTACGCATATCGGATTTCAAGAAAACGAACATATATTCAGAAAACAGCTTGGCTCGATTCATTATAACATTCTATACCTTTAATATTGCAGATAACACATTTTAATAATTATTTCCAATTCTACGATCAAATTCGTTAAACCATCAAAACAATTCAATTATTTCAGAGGCATTTCTAAATTTACTCTCGCTTCCTATTTTCACCTTTCGCAGGCCTCTGGAATTTCACAAACATCCGGCCTCTCACAGCCTTCCGGACTTTCAGTCTAATGATTCATTTACTTATCGACCATGCCCTCGTTCGATATGAATATAATATCTAACAATAGAACTTAATTTTATTTTTAAAATGCTAATTTGAAACTACTCATCACATTCGTTTTGTTTTAAATTGGCGAAAGAAGTTGCGTATTCTCCGTTGGTTGAATTGTCGGATTTTTCCCTTCGTGATTGATCCCGGACCTTTACCTATAAATAGCACGTTGTATTGTCAAAGTGCGACGTAAAATTCAACTACCAACCGTCGGTAGATTTGATTGGAGAGTGGTATAACCGATACTTGATCTAGTTGTTGCTAAAGAACAAGTATAAATTAGACCTATTTTTCGAGCCACGCAACTGAAATATATATAGTACATGATAATATATACAGCGAAAACTTGTATCACGAAGGACTTTGACTGAATTGAGTTCTGAGCTCGCTACCTTCCGGTTGCTAATCCGTGACTCTATCAACTAGGCTACCGCGGCCTTCCATTTAACATATAGCGAAAAACATGCGTTATATCAGCGGTTCTTAAACTTTTTAACAGTGTCCCACAATCTTCATCTCTTACATCGAATTATCAAATTCTAGAAACCCTCACTCAAAAGAAATCATTGCAACTAAAATATTCTACAAATCGAAGTAATTTTTTTCAAGTGAGATCATTGAATATGACATTTATTAAAATGGTTTTAATTTCAGATATCAGTTTGATTATCTAGTTCCCCTCATTTCATGTGATGTCCAATCGATTTCTCATTTTTTCTGCTATCAAACACTCACAACACTAAAATCGCATTCAACCAAATCTGAAGGAGAGAATGGTAATTGTAGTTTTTTTAAACTAGTTGAATTTGAGTACAGTAATACCCCGAATTACCCTACCCCGACTTACGCGAACTCGGAGTTACGCGGTTCTTGATTTTTCGTTTGGCATTACTGCCGCCCGCTATCTTCAGTGTTTCTCTTGCTGTGATAAGCATTGGACGCGTTTCGCCCGAACTCTACGTGCACGATTATGATTCTACGATCGACGAAAGTTAAGATTGTTTTGTTATACGTTTTCTAAACCCTTAAAAAACTATGTCGTTCAAACGAAGTAAATTTGATTCTCCAGCAATGTGAAAGTTGTGTTTTCCTCCTAACACAACCAACTTGCTTCAACCGATGAACCAGGGAGTCATCCAAACATTCAAGGCTTACTACACGAGGGGTTCGCTTGCACATCTGAATGAAGATATGAGGCAAAACAGTGAGATATATGTTAAAGACTTTTGGAAACAATTCAATGTTTTAGATGCCGTAAGAATCATTGAAAAATCTTGGGATGAAATTTCCAAAAAAAACATTGAATGGTGCCTGGACGAAACTTTGTCCATTTTTTTTCAAAAACGAGACGGAAACAACACAAGAAACTGATCATGTCGCTCATGTGATAAAATAAGTTGTTAATCTTGCCAGGCAATTAGATTTGGAAGTCAATGTTGATGATGTCTACGAGCTGTTGGATTCACATAGTCAGGAGCTGACAATTGATGAGCTCATAGAGAAGCGTGAGCAAAACGTCACTCAAGTATCAGACCCAGTTCCACCAGAAAAAGGACATGCCAATTTCAAGCTTGACAGAAGATCTCAGCTCAATTGAAAATAGCTTACAAATTTTAGAAAACAGACTCCAATGAAGTACGCGTCATAGCTACAAAGCAAGGAATAAAAAAATTATTAGCTTGCTACGAAGAAATTCTTCGTGAAAAAAGAAGGCATGTCGTCAGACGAATTTGTTAGATTTTATGAAGCCATCGACATCGAAATAACTTTTTACGTAACTCATTTATTTTTTCAATATTTTGTATCAATATGTATAAAGAACTGCAATTCTATTAAATATTTTTCTTCTAAACTAGTGTTTTTGTTAGTCCTTGGTCCCAATTGAACAAAATTTATATGTATTTATATGCAAAGTTGTACCTCGACTTATTCGATTTTCGTCGGACCCATCTATCGTGTAACTTCGGGGTATTATTGTATTGTGATTAGTAAAATCACAAGCCACATTATAATTCCTTTTACTCGGAATATTATTTTCAGATTTGTTATAGCGCAGTTTGGACAGCTCTTAGTGGTCACTCCCCTTGGCAGGGCGTTGGTCTCACATTAAAATATTTCCTTTTCAGTTCTTAAAATGGCCCAAATTTTATTCTCAAGGCTAAGAATTCATCGAATGAAGGTGGGTCCAAAAGTCGAAATTAGCTAAAACAATTTCTAATAGCGAAAACAGACTTGACAACCCACTTAGAAGAACATATATATTGTATTTTTCAAAATTAAATAATATCACGGAGAGATGATTTCACTTTTAATCTCAACCGCATGTGGAATGTGCTTAATATATGAGAGGTTTGTATTCTAATACACTCACTGCCAAAAGTTAAGCACGAAGCGGTAAAATGCGAAAAAATTGACAAGCACAGCTTTGATTGACACGAAATGCAGCAGGAAAGTAGCAAATATGTTTATACATGAAGCAAAACAAAGAATTACATACAAAGATGAAAACAATATTGAATTTTCATAAATTATAAGATGGTCATATTGGAGTCATTAACAAAATTATGTGTAAATCCAAAACAACCAAACAAAACCGACGTTAATAGGGTATGTGACCACCCCTCATCCTCATACAAAGTTTACAGCGTATGACCATGCTTTCCATGAGTAATCGCCAATCCTCCTGTAGAGCAGTTTGCAACTCTGTGAGAATGACTGGGGGTGGGAAACGTGCAGACACAGCACGACCTAGGGCATCCCAAAGATTTTCAATGGGATTAAGGTCGGACGAGTACGCCGGCCAATCCATACGCGCAATCTCCTCACTCTCCAGGTAGTTGTCGACGATGTTGGCTCGATGGACACGACACGAGCATTATCATCCATTAAAACGAGAGCAGGACCAACTGCTGCAGCGTACAATCTCACAGTGGGTTCTAGGACTTCATCCCGATACCGGGCAGTCGTCACAGAACCCCGTATATACGAGATATACAGGTCGGTGCGATATCCCAACGAAATCCCGGCCCACACCATGATGCTTCCACCTCTGAATGCGTGAGCTCGATGATCTTCTGGGGCCGATTGCGTGTGCCTTGTTCTCTCCAGACCCTTACACGCTTGTCATCTGGCTCCAGGGCAAATCTCGACTCATCCGTGAACATAACATTGGCCCAATCAGACACAGTCCAATTCACATGTTGCCGACACCACTTTAATCGTGCCCTCTGGATTGGACGGATAAAGGAACACAAACTCGTGGTACCCGGGCGTACAGTCCATTCATGTGTGGCCTTCGGCGAACAGTAGTAGCAGATATCGTCTTACCAATGGACGCTGCAACCATAGATGTCATACGTGTGGAGGTCGCTCTTCGATTCCGCTTGGCTAAAACAGCAATATATCGATCCTCCGCGGGGGTCGTAACACTTGGGCGACCGGCCACAGATCTTCGGACAACTTTTGGCTTGTTTGGTATTGTTTCCATAATCGTGAAATGATGGAATGATGAACGCCGAAAAGAGCAACATCTGTGATTGATTGTCCTGCTTCAAGGCGTCCCACAGAACGTCAGCCCTCACTATCTGCGTCTTCTGGAAGCCATAGAAACACGTCTATCTTGAAAACTAATTGCACGAAAGTTCTAAACACTTTTATCAGCACTTACATGAAACTCCTCTAACCCTTCACAATGCTGGCTTCTTATACGACTGCCTTTTTTGCATATTTCTCGACACGAAACCGTGATTGGCTGTTACAGGACATATTTGCATACTTCCATCTACCTCTGCAGCGAAATTCAGCCTCCCAAATTCAGATTGGCTTCCGGAAATTAACATTTTCCTCTACGTGCTTAACTTTTAGCAGTGAGTGTATGAAATATATTATGGGCATGACATCGTTAAGCGTCAGTGGATCTTCGTACCCAACCCGATTTCCAGGTTAAGTTCTCCACAACATTTTACGAAGCCTTGATACAATCTTTTCACATGCTAAGGAAAGACTGGAAGAGGATTTTCAAAGGTACTCACTGTTCGTGGAAGGTTATAGATGTCACAGCAGAAAACTGGCAGATACAATTGTCACCCAATATGTTCGTAGTATTTGGGAGTTCTTGGAATTTATATAATTTCTTCAGGGCCTTGAAAACCCTAACGGCCGTATTTGATTTTTATATTGCTTACAGTATTAACGAGATTAGGTTCAACCCATTGTTACCTTATTTGGAACTTTGGATGGCAGATTCAATCCTAATTTTCCGATTTCAATGGTCTCCCTCACGATTGTGAGGAGGATGTCAAAAATGAATTTATGCGGATTAGAATCAACGATAGTGTTCAAAGAAACAGGGCTACTTAGGTGCATCAATAACCACTGCTGTTCTGAGTCATAAAATTGAACGAAACTACAAATTAAGTTGTTACAATTATTACAAGATTTTAAATGATATTTCTTGGTTGCTACATACAATCACAAGACCTTATTTATTATTGTAAGCCATTTTACACATGTGATGTGTTTTTTTTATTATATTTGCCAAATAATTAAACCACCAATTGATTTCAATGGTAAAGCAAATGTGATACTGTAATGTTGATCTGTATTTATCTCTAAAGTAATTTTAAAAAGTTGAGTATCCATGTGTTTAAGTAACAGCGTGGAGGGCTTCACAATTTTGGAAGGCTTTCTTCGATAGAACCGAGTAAAGATTTGAGAATTATTCCATCAAGATACATAAACAGGAAAGGCAGTTTAGGTGCATAGGTAAGGTAAGGTAACATACATTTAGGTAAGAGACACGTGGGATGCAAGGATCATTCCACGTGTTTCTCAAGTTTAGAATTCCTTCCATTACACATCACGCTTTTATTTTAAAATTAACGATTTCGAATAGTCTTAAAAATTTTCTAATCCATATAATTTTGTCTACATGTCTATATGGTTCGATACCAAATAATAGCAACAAGTTTCTCACGATTTTTTATTGTTATTGCTAAACTCAAAGTAATGACCTCTAACATTCGCACAACGCAGCAGTAACTAAGTAGAATGCAGAATATGCATTATATTTTTAATTTTGTCCAACCAACTGTGATTTGAATCTTAAATGCTTTGGAAAAATATTTTCAATTTTCATTTATAGTGATAGATGAAAATTTTTATTGTAATTTTAAAAATTCAATCTTTTCAAAGATTTTTTTTAAATAACACTCATTTTATTTCAAACTTATCTCATAGGTACTCATACAAACTAAGAATAACATGAAATGTATTTTATTGCATGATTGACTTTTTATTAAAAAAAGATTTTTGATTGAATTAAAATTGAAATCTTACATTTATCAAGTTACTAAAATTGAAAATTACTATCTATGATGTCGATCATTTTTTTATTTTCAATTTCAACTGAACTCCAATGTCTCTGAACTTAGGGGCGTATATTTTCTGCAAATAGACTGCCGCAGACCGTCTTTCGGGCCAAAGTCCCCTGAATGTCGCTCGAAAAATCTTCAAAGACACTGGAAAACATAAAAAGCACGTTAAAAAGTGATATAGTTCTTTGACGTGATGACTTAAATTTGCGAATCAAGTTTTCACTATGTGCATTTTGTATTCGTAAACAAAAACCTTATAAGACTACGTATATATGAGGAAGCATTTACTTATGAATGTGTGGGAATTCAGCATCTGCGCAAGATTAAGTTACTTTATCCATTTTGTGTCACCCTGTGTAGTGTACGAGCCGGTTTCGTATACGAACATGTTATCTACAAGATGTTTTAAGATTCCTATATAAACTTTAAGGGAAGCAGGGAACATGAAATTAAACTGCATTCACAAAAATGAATTTTCAAGCAACTCACTTGTGCCTGTTTCCAGCATCTGTTGAAATAAAGATTCAAGTATTCTCTGGAAAAGATCTCGCACTTCAAAATGTGGGAAATGAGCCCTCAAGGTAAAACTCTCCAACGTTGTACATTTGCACAAGAGATTTGCAATTCCTGTTCGCACGTCAAACTCTTCCACTCCTTCCAACTCGAACACAATTTCCCCTAAAGACATTGAAATTTATAGTAAAATACATATTATAATATTTTATTTGAATTATGCTTAAATATTACACTGTGCCAAAAAAATAGAAATACACAGAAACGTTCTTCGATAAGTATGAAATTTGGTATGCAAAATTCTCTACCAGGCAATGAAAATGTTTAAAGTTTCGGAGCAAATGAACGTCAAGGTGCAACCTGTTACATGTAAAGTGCACATCCTGAAGCTTATTGAAGAGGTGTAAAAGCCCTGCTGTGAATATTCTGGTGAGGAGTTGCAATTGAATTGAGAATCAGTTACGACATAGAATGCTTGGACGACGCACTCTAACACTGTATACTCAACTGAAAGACATTGAAAGGTGTCGATTGTGAGTCAGCGGGAAACAGGTAGGTCTTAAAGACAAATCAACCGTCATCTGGGACGCACACCGACTGCCATGACAAGGTGCTGACTGCAGTGGGTCAGTGAACCTACATATGCACATCACAAAGACTCTAGTTGGCCCAGAAGAACAAATGCGAGAAGGGATATGCTGATAAGGAGACAAACTAACGATAAGGGATATGAGAAGGATAAGGAAACAAACTGAAACTGATCCAACATTGTCCTTATCGATGATCCAGCGATGCATATCGTCCAATATACAGCCTCCTGTAGCAATACCAACCATTCACAGGTGCATGGAGGAGGCAGAACTGCAGGATCGTTACCCGAACCCTTCTCTACGAGGTATCTCGTCATTAGCAAAACTGACCAGATCTTGATGGAAGAGATATCTCGTTGTTAGAAGAAAACTGACCAGATCTTGATGGATGAGATATCTCGTTGTTAGAAGAAAACTGACCAGATCTTGATCTCGTCACCATAAAAAATTGGCAGTATCTTGATGACGATATGTCTCGTGATTCGCAAAATTAGTCAGACATTGATGGACGAGATATCTCGTCGAAACCACTTGGAGGGTTAAGATATCTGCCTTTGACGACCAAACATCGTCGGCTGTGTCTAGAGTGGTGCCGGCCCGAGAGTTGTGGACAAGCATGGAATGGCAGCGTATTATGTTTAATGATGAATACTACTCTTGCTTCCCAGTGAACATGTCTGAGATATGCAATGCCGTCAATTGCACCACACCCCTGGAATATAAGGGATTTGGAGCAGTAGCATAAGAATGCTTGGTATAATTTGAATAAGAGTTTGGTTTTACTCCATAACACTCCGTATAAGGTCATGTATCGACGCCAGAGGGTGCTTTTCAACTTCCTAATTTGAAATGTAATTTTACAATAACAAAGAGTCCTTTAGATATGATACTGTGATAATTTCTTTATCTCCTGTTATGCCTCGCTGTAATGGACAAATATCGATCTTCATTGGCAGTCGTGGTTCTTGGACGACCTTGCTCCGGCTTTCCCTCTACGGATCCGGTATCCTTAAACTGTTTCAATAAGTTGGACACGACGCTGGGCGTTACATTCAAGTCCCTAGCAATCTGCACTTGAGATTGCCCTGCTTCCAGTCTCCCGACGGTTCGCCACCTCATTCCATCATACAAACGTTGTTGGTTACTCATTTCAACTGATTGCTTTTGAATTTCACCGAATTTTGCAAAAAAACACCACGAAATTCACCTAGGTGTGCGAGCGAACTAAGCGCGGAAATTGTCACGTGCGCATAGAAAGCCTGTTCCTCTAAATGCCCCGCCCACACGCACGTGTACGCTAGAGTATTCGACACTGCACCTTTGTTTCAAAGCATTAGTTTTACCTTTCGTTCAGTACTTTTCGAGAAATTCGACAAAATATGCAAATTATCTTAATTTTGAACACCAGTGTACATCACATATGTTAAATTTCATTCCAATCTAACACTTGACTTCGGGGTGTTTCGATTGTTTCGGCACAGAGTGTATTACCAGGGTACAGTGTTACTCACTTAGCGAGTCTGCAAATCCTTCCGCTAAATAATCAAAAATAGGATGATCATACTCTTCATTCCAAATAGTACTTAAGCGAAACTGCATTGATTGAAGCGGCATCAATATTGACAGAATATTAGAATTGATCACATAAGTCGTTCGGAGATTCTCAATTTCTGAAAATGCAAAATTGAGTTTTTGTTAATTTATGAATAAAAATTACCTTTACCCATTATATACACGTTGTACTACTTTAAAGCACCAACCGGAGCTCACACTCCTCGAGTCTGGAAGGGATTGAACCTTCTGCCCCCCTCCCACAATTTTTCTCGTCAGGGGCTACCCCACCCCCTTGGAAAACAAGTGAGCGTTAAAAATTAAGTAAATACAAATAATATGGGTGATGAAATGAAAATAGATAAAATAATTCCTACAAAATAATATACCATTAGTTTGTAAACTCCATGAAATGATGAGGACTTGATTGAATTTCGTCGAATAGTTTTCCAAGTTGGTATACTGTACATAGAATATAGTATATATAGGTCACCCCCACACATGGAAGGATCCTCAGTCCCATGGCATCAGGATCCATGGACGAAGAGGCCAAAGACACGTTTTTGAACTGCAATGTGTAGTCTATTGTATTGTTTAAAAATTATAAGTAATTTCATTTGTGGTGATATATAAAACTACAAGTCATAGTAATACATAAACAGCGCATGCAAAGCATCACACGTCATATGGAATTTAGACTATAAATCCAGGTGTACAACTTTAATGAGAAGCTTTGCTCAACGACTGCAGTTTGGAGTTGCAAGCCTCTCATATGTTATTTCAGCGTCTTAAATCAGTCGCCAGATAATTATATTTTTGATCAATAATTTTGCATAGCTCTTTTGTTAAATAGATTTGTTAAGTTTGAATTATTTCAATATCTTTAACCTTCTCAGAGCTCTGAGAGGTACTTTGTAATAAGCCAATACGCACATTCCCACCTCACATTATATTTATAATAATAAAGCTGTTCCACAAGTAGTTAAAGATATACTTATTTGTACTTTATATTAGAAGGGACCATCAAAAGGAATTGGGGCGCAAAATGTAGATGTATGGGGCTTGAGTGTATAAAGTGTACACGTAAATTCCGATAAATTACGCAGGCTAGGTAAAAAGTTACATGGAATTGATTCGGCACTTGAACTTGCCCCCTTACCCGCCATCTATAATTTCCCCAAGTTAGCTTCTCTGACACCAACATCATTGCGTCAGATTGAAAGCATCGTTATACCTAATCGGAACCGCACTCGCATCTGCGGGCATTTCTTTTTGAGACAGGTCCAGCTCTTGTCCGATATGATGTTAGACAAACTTCCGCATTGCTTGCACAGGATGGAGAACATTTCCAAGTGACCGCTCAAGTTTGTTGTAAGACACGCCATTACTTGATCCGAAAGATAGTTGTAGTTCAAGGACAGCGTACGCAGAGCGCAAAATCGACTCATGGCCGTCAAGTACCGTTCAGAGCTGAAAAGCATAGATGGAAACAAAAATTCAAGCATCATTAGTTAAAAGGGTTATCAAAGGTAATAGTAATATTCTTGTGGCAGACTTAGCTGTTGAGGTAGGTAGTTGAATTTACGTCGCACTGAAGCAACACATCGGGCTATTGCTGACGGTTTGGGATCAACCCCGAAGGGAAAGATTCGAGGACAACATCTTGTAATTTTGAACCATGGTCAGACGACAAGGTCAACATCTGAGCTGGCACCCCTCTCCAAACTCCCATACCACGACAACTAGAGTTTATTTGAGGCCACGACAAATTTAACGTGTACCCCGTACACGACGGTCCTTGGTTGGACCGAGTTTCGAACTCACGACTCTCTTGTTGCTAATCTGCGACTCTACCAACTGGGCTGTCGCGGTTGACTTTGCTGTTGAATATACAAATAGAAAACAGAACCATAATCTAATTTCTTCTCATAAAATAGTCCATAATGTTCCCTTTTATGTTGAAAGTACATTAAAGTGATTTTTCCGAGAAAAAAACAAAACAAAATCTAATGAAAATATTTTTACGAGAGAAAAATATTATCAATAGATTATAATAGAAATAAATATCTAAGTAGGGAATAATATTGTTCAACTCTATTTACCGGTTGGAGCACAATAGCAGTCACTCAATCTCGAGTGAAAGCACAAGTGATGGTCAAATAAATAAATCTAAAGTTGTAGGTCGGGACCTGAAAATTATGTTCAATAAAGAGTACATCGGATATATAAAAAAGTTTTTCAATACATTTTAAAAGACTACCAAATTGTATCTCAAATTCATATTTAATGTTGCTGATTTAAATATCTTGATAATTCTAATTGTAACCATTGATATAGATATCGTCTTAAATTTGGGCAAATTTAAGTTTGATTATTTCGCTGGGAATATGACAAAATTCATCCAAATAGGGTTATAATGCGCTTCAGCTTTATAAGCTCTATCGTGATGACGGTAGTAATGGGCCGGACTCTTGTTCTAGATGTTTTGTAATAAGAAAACAAATAATTTTGATATTCCAAATGGTCGGTTTAAGGAAAGAGCCAAGAATTTTTGATCTAGGGTTTATCGGTAGACGGTTTATTTTTCGCCACACAAGGACTAATTAGACTAGGACCTACTGCTTAAGGAGGACTCCAAACCACTACGAACATCCATGCAAAGACCTGAGCCTGTTGAACCAAGGGCGCACCATTCCACTATCAGGCCAGCATGATTAGAAGAGAATCTTCAGTATACAAACAAACCCTTCATTTATTACTAAAATGCGAAAATGTGGAAGCTATCTAGAGACACCAGAGAAGAATTTAACATCCTTTGGTGAACCTGGTAACCCTGAATGGATTTTCCCAACAAGATAAAGTTCCTTCTCATGTATCATAGGTCATGAAAATGTGGTTTCAATTGAAAAACTTCTGTTTTAGACCGGCCAACGGGCAGTCCCGATCTTAATCGCATAGAAAATAAATGTATGGGGAATTTTGGACAAAAGGTTTAAGTAAATGATGAGTAGTATTTCAGAGAGAAAGAACTGAAAACGTCCATGGAAAGAAATAATACGAAATGTCGCCAGAGATATTGAACAATTTGGTTTCTACTACTGAAAACAGTGTCTAGGAATTTAATCGTAACACCATAAAAATTTAGACATTCTTAGTTTTTATTTTTGTCAAAATTGTAAATTCATGCTTTTGAGACATGCATATTTTCAACTTTTGTTACCACTTTTATATACAAGGGAAAATCAATTTATTTATATTTTAAACTTTTCAAAGACCCTTGAAATAAAAGAATGTCAGATTAAAATGAAAGTGTATAAAAGGGCCCAGAAAATTTTTACCGTACCTTGTTATTCCTGAAAACTGAGTTTCAAAAAAGTTCTGCAGCATCAAATGATGGACATTTTCTGGCACCAAACTTTCCAGGACTTCCATGCCGGGATTCTGATAGGTTCTGCCATTGGTGAAATCCACATGAGTCAGACCTGTCTGGCATCTCAAAAACTCGACCATTCTTTCACAGGAGTATTGATGGGGACAACTTTCGGCCAATACCATAAGTCTCGGCATACGTATGCTCTTCACTTGCACTCGAGTTTCCGTCATCTCCTGTAGGAAATCCGATATCTGCTTGGATATAAATTTCAAGCTGTTGCATCTCGTGCGCTGGTACAGAATTGTCAGTTTTCTAAAAAATCGGCCATATCTAAAAAAGGGAGCCAATGTTAAGATTCTTCAATCTAGTTTTAACCCTCCTAGTGGTTTATCTTCGGTTAAACTGCCCTATAGAGGCCAGCCTCTGGTGCAAAAACCTGTTCCAAACTGTCATCACTTCTAAACAAGGGACAATTTATTTTTTCTTGTAGGATCTTTATTTCTCTTTGGAGTAATTGGACAATTTAGTCCCTAGGAAATATTTCGTTCTTAACAAAATAAACCAAATTTTACTCCAAGTATCTCGTCGAAACACTTGGAGGTTAAACAATTTTCAACCAAGAAATCTAATTGGTGATAAATTAATGATTTTCATCCTCTAAATCAGAGGTGGAAAACCTGCCACCTTCTCCGTTTTCCTCCAAATTTTGTACAAAAATTCTTTCCTAACTTGATAAAACGTTCCCATGTCTTCATGCGTGTTATATTTGGTTTGTTTGACGCACTGGCGATCGTTTTTGCTTTGCCGTACGAGGGCTAAGTAAATCGTGACTTATCACAGTTAGGACTCAACTGATATTAAGCATACTAAAAAGTAAAACTCATTCACTTATCATAAATTAAAATAAGAACGATTTCCTGGTCATTAGAATAAACAAATCTCCGGAAATCCGCACACCATTGAATGCTCTCGTTTCTCAACCTCTGGAATTCATATTAGACATTCTTAAGATCCCAAATGACATATTCTCCGGAGGATCAGCTTAGCTGAGTACCCGAGATGAAACTGGATATTCAAATTCTATCTCGGGAAAAAAATTACAAAAATCATTAAAAGAATAGATAAAGTTATTTTTTAATTAGCTTTCTTTTATAGGTTGTATAGATAGATTTGATTTTACATTTAAATCCCATTTATTATATATACTGAAAAAGCCATTTACAATATATATAATAAAAAATTCTTTAATTGGTCTTATTGGAGGGAGGTTTACTTCGATGTGACCATACATAAAAAGATTATCTACTTCTACGATTTCTAATTTGGAAGCATGGCTCAAGAACAGAATAGAATCACTTCAGTTACCTTCATCTTACTACGGAACGAACTTACTACTTCCTACGGAATGCACATTAGGCTGACTGTCTGGGTTGGGTTTTTATGGCGCAAGGACCATATTTGGCCAAACTACACCAAACAACGTCACGTAAATGGACATACACAAGAAAAACGTTACTGACACAGAAGAGAGAATTCCACCGAGAGAGGAATCGCGCGTGGAATACACTTTAGGATATGGTGATTTCTGATTCAGTCTTTTCCCTTCTAATCTTGTCATTTAATTAATAAAACGAGATGTATTTGCTTCATTAAAATACCATTATCATTCATAACATTTGTTACGATTATAACAGTTGCTTGGCAAGGCATTCCATATTGGTCACAACCTAAAGTCATAATCCGCAACGCCAAATTTTTAATGTTACAGATGATAGTTCCAGGAAAAATAGGAGAGATTGACATGTGTTGAGGTTCACGCTCTTTTCTACTTTATCTTCAATTCCTTTGTGAGTCTAATCAAGGTAAGGAACCCATCCTTCCTATCCATTTTCTGATAACCACAATTGCATGTGACTGAATTTTACATTATATTACAATTACAAAATCAAACATTTTGTTGCAAACCCACATTATAAAACACTTGGAAGTGAATGGAGGTGAAGAAAGAATCTGAAGAAATTGATAAATTTTGTGATTCGACTAATTTCGATAGCCATGCACGTACTGAAAATATAGTCCGATTTTAAAAAGTTTTATATTATATTTAGCTATAGAGGTAACTTTTCTGTCATATAGTTCTTAGTCTCGATCTGTAGTTTATTTGGTATTAAAAAAATAAGTATAATTACGTACATTTTGGAAAATTCTGCAACTTTGATCGCGATGCTCGAATGGAAAATTTTGTCTGATTTGAAAAGGCATTTATAACACTAACTTTAAGTGTGCCATGCACAAGTTTTCGTATTATAGTGATTCGATCACAAACGTTTAGATTTTTTCGGCCCACCCTAATCACTCTAGCAGTGCTAAAAATAATGTAATAATATTTGTAATGTAAAACATGGCGGTCTCCCATTTGTGGATGTTTCAACGAAAAAGATATTTCACTTCAAATTGAAACACGATTAAAAGTTCTCTGGCAAGTTTAGTGTTCGAATTCACCATTCTATTCAAGTTGGATGGTTTTCTGTGATTGCAAAACAAATTCAATTAATTTAATTATTTCTAGTAACTATGCTTATGTGTGAAAACGGATGCATATAGTTGTAAAAAATAATAGCATAGTAGCACATGACAAATGAGCAACAGATTTCTTGTTTCTAGGATAAATCAAAGAGTATATCTATACCTTGTTAGAAAAAGAGCCAATGTCCAAACTCACTGATTTTGATTTATGCTCACAAATCACTTCAATGTAATGAAAGTCAAAATTAAAAAAAAGTGATGTGGTCTTCCTGTCACCTTCCGTCCCATTATGAAATTAAAAGATTGCAAAGTATTTTTTGTACGCTGCAGTAAAAATTTTAAAAATAAAAAGAACTCAATCAGATATCAAAAACTTGCAAAATGGACATTGGAATCTTTTCTACTAAAGTATAGATATATTCACCTACAGCAGATTTACTACGATACTGCAATTGCAATGTAGAGTTCAGGTCATAACTCTGGACACAAGTCTATCTAAAAATAATTCTTAGAAAAGTATCAGAGCCAAAATTTACCTATTTACGATGTGTCTCGGATTAAATTTAGGCCTACTATAAACCTTTTTAGAAAACCTGAATACAGGACACCTCCACAGATTGGGCGATTCATATGCATCTGCCCAGGCTTTGCAAACGGTGGAAGCTCTCGACCTATCTCTATGGCTCAAGTAGGAAAATATATTTTCGAGGGTATGGGGTGGCAGACGATCCCATGCGAATTCCTTTGACGAGCTGCTTTTGACAGAGAAAGGCAAAGCTTCGGCTGCTAACTCGAAACTTCCCATCTGTGATGTGGAAAGTTAGCTGTCTGATGAGTCGAAGATTTTCCGAGCAACGCCTGAAATTTGAAACTTGGGAGATTGAGCGTGGATTTCCATGAAATAAGATCTACTTTCACGTGTTATAAATGAATTCAAATGCGCAAAAAGCTATCATTGATTCAGAAATTTGTCTGTTGTTATATTAGGTTAATTTTGGCAAATTACGTTGTATTGGTCTTCGAGGACCATAATTTCCCCCTATTTTCATGATTTAAAGTTATTGCTAAAACATTTATCATAAACTAAAGAAAGTTTTTATTCAAAACATTGATAACTTATCAATTGCAGAAATTGGAATTAAGGTGAAGTTATTTATTTATCCAGTTATGGTGTCAGATCGCAGTAACCCCGTTGGAAGCGCGACGGATTAACAACCGGAGGGTTAAGAGTTCAAAACTCAGTCCAGTCGAAGACCGTCGTGTATACGGGTACTGATGAACGTTAAATCTGTCGTAGCCCCAAATGTCCTCACGATGGTGTGGTGTGGAAGTTTGGAGAGTGTGATGCCAGCTCAGGTGTTGTTCTCGTCTTCTGACAGTGGTTCAAAATTATGAGGTATTGTTCTTGGGGTTTGATCCCGTACTGTCGCCAATAGCCCTTTGTTTGCTCCAGTGCGACGTAGATCATATTAGTCTAATTTTCACTCCTCTGATCTAGATTCGCAATAAAAATATTATTTTTCCCGTCTTAAGAAATTTTGAACAAAGAACTTGTGAATAAAAAAAAAAGAAAATTTTTAACTTTCATCATTTATCAGGTTGGCAATATAGGTGCTACAATATCCACTGCTTTTCAAATAAATTAAATTCATTTAACATTTTTATTCACGTTATTTCGAATTTTTTTACGCCATAACTATTAGGTAGTTAATTAATCTAACAGTCATTTCAATTTATTTGGGTCAGTCCTGTTCCGAATTTCATTTTGCGGTGCTATAATTTATAATTTTGTATCTGTGAATCATAAAAACATGTGAAACAGCTTATTCTTCATCTACTAGTACTTAAACAAAAGGCAAGACAATTCAGATACTTTCGCGTTATATTTCGCTAAGAAATGTAAAAGTAAAAGAATGGTAATGTTTCCATCTCTTCGATATTTTAGGATTTTTCGTCCTCACTTTATGTAAATTTATTCAAAATATTCTGTCACGATTGTTTGCGACGTCAAATATCCCAGTTGGAAGAGTACGGATTAGAAATTGGAGGGTTCCGAGTTCAAAACTAGGTCCGGTCAAAGACCATCGTGTACACGGGGGCTGGTACACGTTAAATCTTCCGTGTCCAAAGATGTCCTCACGTTGGCATGGTGTGGAAGTTTGGAGAGTGGGGTGCCAGCTCAGGTGTTGACCTCGACATCATACCGTAGTTCAAAACTACGAGGCGTCGTCTTTTCTTTCGGGATTGGTTCCCGACCGTCGCAACTAGTCCGTTGTGTATTTGTGTAGGTAGTTTCTTCAATGCGACGTCAATTAACTACCTACCTAGTACCTACCGGGACCCGAAACCCGATTATAGTGGATCAAAATTCACTTTAAGTCGTAGGTCCCATGCTAATTAGCCCATGTGTTACAAAAAGAGTGGAAGAGAAAGTGTTTAAAATTAATTGAAAAATAACGCAGCTGGAAGAACTATATCCACATAGCTGGAAGATTTCAAGACTGCAGCCAGTAGTTTCTTCTGTGGATTCCACAGGCAACGCGTATTGTCTTTTAACAATATAGATTCTACTATTCATTACTGAATTATATCATGCACTTAAGGTTACTTATTTGGCACACATGGCTGCACTTGTAAAAATAAAATCATGAGACGAATTATGTTGCAAATTGAATAACAAACTCGGTAAATGCCATCAGGTCGTAAACCTACATTGTCTGAGATTTTAGATACAAAGATGGTTGAAAGCAGCAGTGATATGGATTATTTTTTAGTTGAAGAGAGAATATTTTCGTGAGAATGGCAGCCACGTCTGGTTAGTGAACTTAAACGATAAAATTAATAAAACTATCGTTATACAAATTAACTTTAAAAAGAAAGTGAACCAATTAAAATACATAATATCAAACAAAATACCAATTGCCTTTAACTATAAAAAATGGATGCCCCATGGCTTCTATTGACATTCAAAAAACATTTGAACTTCTGTTTTCAAACTATTCAAATATGTGTTGCCATTTCACTATACATAAATACCCTGAACGAAATGTCAGTCTTAAGTTGTAACAATGGCGTATGAAAAATATTCCGAAAATTTTCCTGAGTTGTAGGCGTTTCAAGTACGATTTTTCCCTGGGTGTGTTTTTTTCTCAGAAAAACTCATTGTTCGTGTATGCCCATTGATTGACGTTATCTGTCTTGTGCTTTGATGCAGCTTGGCCAAATATGGCCCTTGCGCCCTTCAAACACAACCAACCGAAAATTTTCTTTCTACCGTAAACACCAATTATACATTTTTTTAAGTATAAAATGTTTTTTTGTGTTTGAAATTCTATAGGTGTTCCATATTAGACACCATTTTTCAAATCGACGAATTTTAGTGTCTCAAAATTTTTCAGTTTGATAAATTACTTTTCTACATATGAATCTTAGAATGAATTCTGTGGGGATTTCGCGTGTGTGGTTCATTAAAAAACGTGTATTCCCCTCTACATCTGCAAATCTTTTAAGATCAAGTATTCATATAACGTGCCTTACCCTACATTAAAAATTCACACCTACCCGCTTCAAATTTAGATTGAGAATTTCTTACTGAATGATAGAAATTTCTCTATATAAATAAAAATGGAGCGTTTGTACATTGAATATTTTTGACCCATTTCAAGTTATTTATTCGTTTTGGACCCTTCTGATGCTAAATCAGCTTCTTGCTCGTTTAGTGCCTGTCTGTCCATCTGTCTGTATGTGTGTGCCCAAACTACGTTCAAACGGCTGAATATATTTTCCACAGAGAGTAAATAGCTACGCATGCTTAGCTATTTACTCTGTGTGTGATATTTCATGAAACTTTGCATATTGTGAGTACTTGCATTCATTTAGTGACTGAACTTGGTTACTTTAGTCTGTCCGTCTTCCCGTTCTATGTCTGATTTTGTGTATGTGTGTTTGTACAAGTATCACATGAATTTTATTCAATATATTTTAATGCAATGTTCTATATTTGATAAACCATATTTTAATTTAATGAATATGTTATATAAAATTCCTTTGCCTACATATTTAGGCAAGTTTTATGCAAAAACATCTGAGTAACTATACTTAAATTAACCATAATTTTTAGTTTTGAAGAAGCAGAAATGATATTGAGCATTGCAATTACTTAAATTGTTTTACCGGTACTACTGAATAATCAATTATTTTTCCAAAAACTATTTTCACGGAATTTAAATTATAATACTTTATTTTGAGCCTTATTTATTTTCTGTGCAAAATATAAACTATCAATATTTCCGAACATTTGAGACAGGCGATATTTTGTAACGAAACGGAAACTCGTATTCATTTGCCACGAGCAGTGATATTTTATGCTTTTTTTTCTCCGAATTAAGTTCGTATTTTTAAATTTTGTGTAATTTTTAGTTGTAAGTTGTGGCAACTGTGCAAGATCAAGAGATAAAAAATAATCAGATACTAATATCTTTAGAACAACTTTTTTCCCGCCAACATTTTATTATTTCACTGTTTTCTGTATTAAATGTTTATCATCTTAATAAATTGTATTGTCTTCTCATCACACGCAACACCACCACAAATTATTCGATTTAAAGGCGGCATGTAAGTTAGAATAAAGCAAATTTTAAGTGGAATTTTGTCATTATTGAAAGAACGTTAATGTCGAAAAATCCGAACTAGGACTTTGAAAGATTGCAAATCTTTCGTCATAGCGACAGAAAGTCAAAGTGGCTTATTTTACGAATTGGAGCTATATTTAAGCAACTTATATTTAAGGAAAGTTTGTTGAAAACAATGATTTTCTTCAGAAAAAACGCTGTCAAATCAACTTAACATTTAAAAAAAAGGGTAATAGGTTACCTTTGCTTTGTACTGAAGACATTCAATTTTAAAACAAGTTCTTTATTATTGCACGTGCCACAAAACGGAATTTTCAGGAGAAACCACTCGCTTTTCAAACAAACTTAGTGATATGCTATATCTTATCAAATTAATTTGTCATATTTCCCTCAATGATTATGAAATTCGAAAATGTCGCAAGTCTGGTGCAAGAGTGCCATAAGTCAAAACATTTTGGTAGGTAAGATGAGTGCAAGAGTATTCATCGTAGATTCGTCATTTTTACAAATTGAGTAGAGCAATTTTACATGTTAAGAACTTAAAGGGAATTCCTAATCTTCCCCCAAAATCGTCTTTTGTAGTAGATACCTTAGTTTCTGTCACCTTGCTGCAATTTGTAGCTTTAGCAGGGGTGCATTACATCTATGGATATGCATGAATTACATGTATGGATATGCATGAATTACATGTATGGATATGCATGAATAGGGTTTGTCAAAAGTAGGTTGTAGAAATTATAAAAATTTTGAAAAGGGGTTAAAAGTATTTTACTCATACTTAAATGATTTAGAATTTTTCTACGAAAGTGGAAAGTGATTATTCTGGTCACTTTTTCAATCTATTGTTAACCAATTCAATCCGAGTGAGCTCAGGTAATTTTGCTAGTAAATGAATAAGAATGTAAAGTTAATTTTCAGAGATTAAAAGCCAAGTAACCTGAGCCCTCAATCTGGATTTTTTTGCCGTTGTCATTCTTTAAAAAAAAACTGATGCTTGTCCATCTCTGAACTTAATGCCATGATTCAAAAAATGCAAGGGGTATTATAAACAAGCCCGAAATTAAACTATCTCTAGTGATTAGGTGCTAAAATATAATTTAAGCATAAAATGACATCAAAACTTTTAGTCTTTCATAACTTTAAGAGGGATAAAAATAATAATTGAAGTAAAGGTGTGCACAACCAGGCAATACTTTTTCGCCTAAAGCAATCGACGTACTAAATTTAAAACAAGAAAACAACACGATGTTGAAGACTTCCTTCAAGAATAAACTCGTTCATAAACAATGTTACTTTCAAATTGTAACGCTACATTTTTTACATTGAACATCGTAACTGCTTTCAAAAATGTCTTCAGTGGCCAAACTGAATTCATTAGTCAAAAATGTTATAACTAATCATTCTGTATGTTAATTTGTTTTTGATGTAATTAGTAATTTATTTTCTACATTAGTTTTCTTAATCATTCTAGTAGATGTCAGCGTACAACTCAAACTGCTAAGACGCTCGTGCTCTGCTGTTAACCATGTTCCCTCATATACTGTGTTTAAATCAAGTAATTTTAGATTTTCTCTCTGCTAAAACATCGTTTAATGAATTATTGAAACAGGTTATGGGCCTTCAAATCACTAGAACCTGTGCTAGAAAATAGATTGATGAGTTTTTAGTGGAATAGAGTAAGATTCACTAAACTTGGAAGCAATTGCTACCGCTATTAGGATTAGCTAAGATCGCTAACGATAGACTACTGTTGCTTAAGGCGTGTTCTCACGAATCAAGTTTAATTGACCGATTATAGTTGATCAACAAAAGTTGAATGAAAGCTATAGTGAGAACCTTTGTATCAATAGAGCGGATCTATTTCTAAATAGTGTTACAAATACAAGAGATACCTCATCAAATTTAGTAAGAATACTTTTTATTCTTTAAAGTACAACAATTTTACATGTACTTGTAATTATTAATCGTCGTGTATCATATCCAGTTGCCAGGGCACAGCTCCTTGTCCGGAAAAATATTCGGCATATTCATCATGCACATTAGATGCTGATCTTGTGTAGTTACGACTTCCTAAATTAACTTGCAAATTAAGTAAACCATTCACTTGAGTATTCTGTGTTCTCCAAGAACACTGTATAATGCGCCTGGTATTCAGATCTTCAGTATAAACAGAGCCTGCTGGTGTATATCTTTCATTCGACCTCATTTTTAACCAATTATGAAATACTAAAGCTGCTTTAATAATTCTGTCCACTTTAGTAATTCCAACCGCTATAGATCGCTCAAAGACTGTATCTAGAAACCAAAATTCCAAATGCATTTTCAACTATGCGACGAGCTCTTGACAAGCGATAGTAGATTTTTTTGTTTTCTAGATAAATTAGTACTTCCAAATGATTTTAAAATGTAGGTTCTTAAGGTGATAGCATCGTCAGCTACTAATACTCCACCTTTTGGAAAATTTAATCTATTCTTAACATCTTCTAACGCTGCATTGAAAGATGATTTTGCAAAAACGGCAGCATCATTTGCTCGTCCATTTGTGCCTACGTTAAAATTGCGAAAGCAATAGTCAACGTCAACAGATGCAAGCAAAATTACTATATGTGCCTTTGTAATTAAAATACTCTGATCCACTATGAGGGGCATTTCGTATAACAATATGTTTTCCGTCTATCGCACCACAACAGTTAGGAAAATTCCATCGAAAGTAGTATTCCTTTTTTTTAATTGTCTTCCATTCTTCTTCAGTTTGTGGCACCTGTAACAAAAAAAGTTTTTCACATTATGCTACATTTTAATATAATTTTTTAATAAAATCTAGTATTTTATAAAGTTCTATTTTTTTTTAGAATTTACCACAAAATGATGGAGCTGAAAGCAAAACGATCGAAAATGAAGCAGAAAACCCATACGAAAATGAATTTCCTGCATCAACATCTGCATCTGTTACTACGGGAAAGGCTGATACTCAGGAAGAAGTGATACATGTAGAAAACACAGAAACTGACAATCCGTCTACTCCAAAACAATCTAAGACGACAAATGTCTTTCGTGCTCCTGAGTCGCAAGCGGAAAATGACAATATTTCAACTGTAAGCTCAGCAATTGATAAATTTGATAAAGTTGTGCAAAGTAATAAAAAAATGAGGCTGATGATGAATTCGATATATTTGCTAAATATGTCGCTGTCCAGCTAAAATAGATATCTCTTTACGATGCAATCATCTGTCAGGAACAAATTCAAACTGTAATAAGACAAAAGCGATTGGAACTCTTATCGAGACCAGTCCCAGTATCATACAACTCCATCACCAGCGTTTTCAAACGGCATGGAAGGAGAATATTGGTCGTCGTCAGTTTCAAATGAATCATGCAACAGAGAACAAAGCGGAGAGGATTCGTATGAGCCATCTGATATATTTGCTAAAGCTCTAATATCTTATACTGACATTTATTACTTTTGTTAATAAAATATTATACTTACTTTAATAAAATTTTGTAAAGCATATCGTACAAACTTCCATAAAAATTTGAAATGGTATTTTTAGGTACTCAGTAAGCAAGCGTTGAAAATGAATCTCCCGTAGCTAAATATCTTAAAGTTACTTGCAGCTTTAATTTTGGTGAGATTGGTTGTCGTATCACTGTATCTTATTTCTTTATGCGATCCTGAAGTTTCAACAGCAATTCGTCAAATTTTTTTTCAGACATTCATAAATGATTTCTATATCGCTCTTTATCCTCTAATGCTAGTTCCTTCAGCAAGGTTTCTGATGCTCCCAATCGATTTCTTAAAATTCATTGCCTCACCCAAAAGCGACGTTTCACGATTTTTGCTCATGTTAAATAAAATTATTTTTAATTCTTTTAATAGGAAAAAATTAATTTCCAAGTTAAACGAAGATCTTCTAAATTTCAGCATGCCAGGAAACTAGTTAAACTTGCAATAAAAAAGCAAGAACAAATAAATTTTCAGGAAGGAAGGAGTTACCTATAAAGCGGGTGCCTTCTAAAATTCGTATGGTTTTATATGTGAATTATTTTTGTTTTGGTAAGTATTGATATTTATTTTTTATTAATATTGATATTTATTTTTTTATTAATATTGATATTTATTTTTTATTAATATTGATATTTATTTTTTATTAATATTGATATTTATAACATGTTAATTCATTTCCTTTGCATCTAAAATGACTAAGATTTGTTCATATTAGTTTTATAAGATTATTTTTGTATTCAAACATATTTTCTTTACTTTTGACCATGTAAAGACAAAATATTTTAAATTTAAAAGGTACTAAAAGACACATGTGTTGTGGTAATCTGCAAAAAAAGAATGAAACTTTTTATGAATATTTTATAACTTTTTACTCGTGTAAAAACTTTAAATTGCTTTTTCTCAGTTTCAACTTTTTGCATACTATACCAAGGTAAAAATGCTAAGGCTTTTTCAAAAATTATCCAATTCACCTGAAATTTTTAGGGCATACTCTTAAAGGTATAGTTAATAGAACTAAGGATGGAATTTGTAATAAAATGAAAAGAACATTTTTTATTGCAATTTTAATTTGGAAAATCTTAAATTGTGATTTTTCTTAGATTTTTAGACTTGAATAAAAAAAATCTATTTAAGATATCAAAACTTCCATCCTTAAAAGTAAAGAGAAAGGTTTTATGAGTCTACTTAAATATTTCAAACCAAAATATCAAATTTTAAAGGAGTAGCATTTTAAAATTTAAAAAAAAAAATTGAAAGTTTTTTTAATTAAAAAAACTGTGATACAATTTTAGCATTTTTCTTAGATGAAACATTAAGTTAGACTTATTGAAATAAATTATTACTCACAATAGCATCAAATTTCATATATATGAGAAAATAGCCTTTAGGGTGCTGCGAGTCCCCTTAACAAAACTGTTACTATCTGTACAACTTCACGCACAACTGCTTTCGACGCCATTTTAAAACTGAAACTGATTCAAGTCATATTCAACTTTTGTTGATTAACTATAATCGGTCAATTAAACTTGATTCGTGAGAACGCGCCTTTAGCCAAACTAGTGTCTAGTTCGACAGTATTTGTAGTTAATTAAGAACTCTCTATTCTCCTTAAGTAAGCTATTCCAGATAGAATAATGGATATTTAACAAGACACGGTAAGCTATTAACTAGAGGATCAGACTGGCCAATTTGGAAGAGGAAAATTAGAGACTTGCTGGATTATCATGAGGAGCCGTAGAAGTGATTGATGGCAAGCTCGGCAAGCCAGAACTTTATTCAACTCCGATAACGCAGGTGGAATCAAGGATCACAAGGAACGGAGTGATTTCTACCTCAAGGCAAACAGTTATATCAAGTCCATGATAGCGAGTACTGTTACTGATACAGTGTATCAGAAAATCATGGATAAAGAGACTGCACATGAGGCCTGGGAAGATTTAAAACAGCAGTTTGAAATTTTGAACTGCATCAAAAGATCAGCTGTTTAAAATTTGCACAGATTTTTTTGCTTTTAACTGGTCACTTGGCGATGATGTTTCCACACACATTGCTAAACTCAGGAGTCTGTAGAACGAACTGAACTATGGTCTCAAAGATAGAGGTGAGTACAAATTACCCAATCTAATGCTAGTGTGCAAAGTTCTAAATATTTTCCCAAGCAGCTTTGAGACATTTAAGTCCAGTTGGATGTTGATAGCCAAAAATAAGGAAAGGACTTTTGATCAGATACGCAGCTTATGAATCAGATGTGCATGTTTGAGAGGAATTTTACTAGTCAGAAACTAGTGACAGAACTGTTTAGGAAGCTTTAGCAGCTACAAATCAAGACAAGCAGAAGCAAGATGGCAAGGGCAGATTCCTGAAACAATCAAGAAGAGACGTCTGCAACTATTGCGACAAAAGAGGACACTGGGTGAAGGACTGCCGAAAGTGGATTTCCGATGGAAGGCCGAGGAAGAAAAAACTAGTGAATAGCATACATAGAAACACGGAGACTGCCAATGTGTCCCTGATGTCGATCTGTGGGGAAGTTTGTGCTGCTGGAATGGATTTGACGTCTTTCTGGGTTGATAATGGAGCAACTCGTCACATCACGAACTGTCCAGAGTATTTTGTTGACTTTACGAGTTTCCATAGTCCTTGTGGCATTAAGGCTGCTGGAAAAGAAACCTTGACTGCACTTGGAAAAGGCACTATTCGTGCATTTGAAAATTCAAGAATGTACTTCAAAATGATTTTGAGAAAATTAGGTAAAACATGGCCAGTGAAACTCAATGTTTTTGTTAAATTTAATTTACTTTTATACTTATTTGTCAAGTTCATAAAATCTTGTAATTTTAGTTAAATTTTTCCCACTGTTTCTTTGTTAAATCATTTTACTTCTGTAAGCCCCGTGTTGTACTTCTGTGGTGCACAGGGAATTTGCTTTTGTTCAATTAAAAAAATACCAGGAAATTCAATTACGAGACGTCTGGTATCTGCCTGAGATCACCAGAAACTTGTTTTCAGTGCTGGCTGCTCAAGATAGGAATACCAACAGGGAATTCAGGTCATCCTCTGAGTGTTGGCTAAAGGTCAATGGTGTAACTGTACTATATGGAACACTCAGTGTGTATGGAACTCTATTCATGGCTGCTATCGAGCCAATTGTGCCTGAGAAAGGAAAAAGTGCACAGTTGTGGAAGACAGCTCCTTGCTCCAATTGTATTATGAAAGATGGGACCAACAAGAAAAACGCCACATCAAAGATATGCTGCAAAAAGAACTAGGAATCAGTGTTAGCCTAGATAACGAACCCTGTGAATCGTGTATTTATGGCAAAGCACATCGCTTACCATTTGAAACCAGAAAGTTTTCAATTTTGGTGAATTGGTTTCAGCTGATGTGTGTAGATTGATTGTCCTTTGATTACTCTTTTCAAAAGAAGCGATTCTTAGTTGTATTCAAAGATAATTACACTAAGTTTCGCTACAGTTTCGTAATCAAAGAAAAATCTGAAGTGAAGAATGTGTTCAAACAAATGCTCACATATGCTAAGACTTTAGGATATTCAGTAAAAGAATTTCTTAATGACAATGGTGGTGAATTTGACAACAAAGGGGTTTGTGCCATTTTAGCCAAGAAGGAATCACACAAAGACTTACTGCATCTTACACTCCAGAGCAAAATAGAGCCAGTGAACGTGAGATGCGCACCATTATAGAAATGGCAACAACTTTCAAGTACTCAAATCCTGACATCAATTATCCTGCTGCAATGTGGGTTGAACTGGTTACCTCTGCTGTACACGTTTTGAACGGAACAGGCAAGTAATCAGTGGAAGGTGCTAGCCCATACGAAATGCGGATGAAGCCTCGCCTGAAACATTTACAGGTAATCAGTTCCACTTGCTCTGCTCATGTTCATATTCAAAAAGGAAGTAAATGGACAAGAAAGCTGTCAAAGGTTATCTTGGATATGACTGTGATGAGCGTTACAGGATTTGGTTAAAAGATAACCGAGTGATATTCTCTAGAAATGTGATTTTTCAAGAAAAACCAGCAAATGTGATGACCACATTAAACTGACGTTGAAAGGACTTTCTGATGAGGGAAAGCATGGAGAGCACAAATTGGGTGAAAAAGAGCAAGAACTTACAAGTGATGCTGAAGATGACTCAGAAGAAAATGAACCAGGAATGACAAGTGATGCTGAAGATGATAGTGGTGAAGAGCTGAAACCTTCAGGTGATAGGCGATTGAGAAACTGTTCTCTGATACACAAATCTGCACTTTTTGAGGATTATATCATGGAAGCTGAATCATTTGTTTATGAAACTGACAATCCCGGAACATTTGAAGAGGCAGTTAATGGCAAAGAAAGTGCTAACTGGAAGAAAGCCATGGACAGCAAATTGACTTCCAGTAGAGAAAACCAGACATGGGAGCTGACTGATCTACCAGCAGGAAGAAAGGCTAACCATGCAGATGAGTTTACAAATCCAGATGGCAGCAACAACAAGTACAAAGATAGGCTTGTGAAAAATTATAGTCAACCCCAAGGCAGTGTAATCACTGTCTTGGCGCTGACTATCTTTAGCGAAACTTATAGTCCAGTAGCTAAGTTGGGAACAATACGTGCAATATTGAGCATTGCTACTGAGGAGAAAACGTACTTGTCGCAGTTTGACGTATCAACAGCCTTTCTGTTTGGAGAACTCGATGAAACCATCTACTTGCAACAGCCAGAAGACTATAAGGTTGGAACAGGACGAGTTTGCAAGCTCAAGCGCAACTTGTATGAATTTAAACAGGCTCCACGTTGCTGCAACAAGTGTTTTGGCCAGTTTTTGCTGAAACGGTTTTAAAGCAAGTGATGCTGACCCGTGTCTGTATATTACAGAAGAGAATGGTAGAAAACTGTTCATAGTGTTTTAGGTGGATGATGAACTGGTTGCTGCAACTAACCGAGAGGACTTGGATGCATTCCTTGAAGAACTAAAAGCTAGATTTAAGATGTGCATTGGAGAAGTTTCTTGCTTTCTGGGACTTTAAATTGAACGTCACAAAGATGGCTCTATTGAAATTAGTCAGAAAGCATATGCTAAAAAATTATCCAGCGGTTTGGATTTGAAGGGTGCAAGCCTGCACTAACTCCTATGCTGAAGGAATCTGAGATTGCAGAAACCCGAGGACACCAAAAGACCGGACTTTCCATGTCGTCAAGCAGTTAGTGCTTTGATGTATCTGATGGTAGGAACAAGACCAGATATAGCTTACAGTATGGGATTTCTATCCAAGTCACTAGAAAGTCCATCTTCAGAGGATGTTGAGAGTAGTGTTCCGCTACATAGCAGGTACAACAAATCTTGCGATTATTTACCATGCAACTGGTACAAGTAGAGTGCTGGAATGCTAGTGATGCAGATTTTGGTGGATGTACAAACACAAGATCAACATCTGGTTCAGTGATGGTATATGCCGGAGGAGCAATCTTTTGGCATAGTCAGACAAGCCATTGTAGAAACTGAAGTTGTGGCAGCAGCTGAGGCAGTTAAAGTCCTTTGGCTTACAAGACTGTATAAGGAAATAGTGAACCAGAAGGAAGTGCCCTCACTTCAAGTAGATAATCAAGCAGCCGTAAAGCTTGCCCACAATCCGGAATATCATCGACGGACCAAACATATTGAAATTAAGCATTTCTTCATTCGCAAGGAAGTGATGGAAGGCAAGCTGCATGTTGAACAAGTATCAACTGAAAGGCAACTTGCTGATATCATGACCAAGCCATTAATCAAGCCACGCTTATTGATCTTGTGTCAACAATTGGGACTGTTGAACTAATCTGTCGTCTAAATGCATCAAAAACCCAATTAACAAGGGAGTGTTGATTTCGTATGGTAATTTGTTTTTGATGTAACTAGTAATTTATTTTCTATATTAGTTTTCTTAATAATTCTAGATGTTAGTACTCAAAATGCTGAGACGCTTGTGCCTCTGCTCTTAACCATGTTCCTTCATGTGTTTAAATAAAGTAACTTTAGATTTTCTCTGCTAAAACATCGTTTAGTGATTTAAAAAACTACTTTACAAAAGCATTTTCACTTACCTGAGGATTTTCAGTGCGAACAAATCATCGAAAGACGAGGATTTTACTTCTGGTTATCCCAATGCTTTCTCGCGGTATAGAACGGTTTCCTTAAAATGTAGTCAAATGACGACATTTTCGGAAAACCATGTTCTTTCATAAAAACACCAACGTTTTCTACATTATATAGCTTAACAGTCACATTTAAACTAAATTGTAATTCCTTTACAGTAAGCATACTTTTCTGAATTAGTTGTTTTGACACCTCATTTCAGGGAAATATTGATGCAAAGATATTTAACTGTTTTCATGGATGAAATATGAATTCATATCGGTAGGAAGTTGAATTTACGTCGCACTGGAACAACAGAATGGGCTATTGGCGACGCGATCCGGATCAATCCCCAAGTGAAAGATACATTAAGTAGATCAATAGCAGTTATAATTCTGACATGTTTTTTCCAAATATGCAGCAGTATAAACTGTTTATTTTTGACATGAATATCTTCTCAAGCAGTATCTTTTTATAATTGTATCTTTCTGGTACAGATCACAGAACTCAGCTGTCAACACCTATAAATTAAAAGTATAAGCGATATTTTGACCAAGAGCTTATTTTTAAATGTGTTAACCTGTAAATAAATTAACAAGATACTTCTTTTGTATTGCACAAGACAAAATGAGACTATAGATTACATTCATTTATTTATTAATGAATCATTGAACATTCATGATCATTGGAAACTAAAATCAAGAATTAATCCAATACAAATTTCAACATTTAAAATATCATGAAGGCAAATCAACATTTCATCATAGTACAAACATTATCTACATTAACAACCTGTTATAGCTAAAAAACCCTCTCAAAAATAAATTCCATTTTCAAAGTATTTATAGAATATATAAGCAATGCTGGAAAACACATTAACTGTACAAAAAACTTCAATTTTACATATATCAGAAATGAATGCATAATGTCATTTACAAATGCGCTCATCCATCACGACACCCCAACAAAATATATATCACTCTTCACTTAGCAAACCAAGGAGTTTATTTACATGAATCTTAACAGTTTCATCAACAGCTATGGTACGGTTGATACAGTAAATGGTACGGCTCATTGTATAGCAAATAAAATGACTGGCTATGTATTAGCCAACTGTGTATAGACTAATACAAACTATGAAGTCTACATCTCGCTAAAATTGCAACATCCACACACATAAAATATTTCTATGAAGGTACTATGTACAAATTCTGTTCAAAGATCCTATAAAAATGTGTTTATGCTATATAGAATATTTTATTTTACAATTGATTGCTACCATCTTTAACATAGCATTAGAAAACAAGAGAAAGACAAATATACAAAGCAAATATTTACATCTAAACTGTACATATATTTGAAATAAAACGGTGAATACATATAATAGATTGAGAGCATGTCTTATAAGGAAAATAAAAAATATGGATGCCAACTTAGAATGTCTTAGAATAGGAGCATAATCACATTTGGTAAAACATTGTACAGCAGAAATCATTCAAGGGAAACACTTGGTTTACTATGGAACAGTTTATAAA
Organism: Meta bourneti; assembly: GCA_933210815.1. NCBI lineage: Eukaryota > Metazoa > Arthropoda > Arachnida > Araneae > Tetragnathidae > Meta > Meta bourneti. The sequence continues at coordinate 65,489,197 of OW119925.1, forward strand.
AACTTATAAATAGTTAGATGACCTGATAAATGAACACCAAAACAGGAAATCCGAAGGCAAGCACATTACATAAGAAATAAAAAGCAGGAAACAAAATTTTCTTCAAAATTTGTCTATCTGCCTAAAAAATCATATCTGCCAACATTATTTTCTCCAATAGCATCAGGCATAGTTCACGAAAGTCATAGCCAGATTCAGTCATTTTTAGTTTTCACTAAAAGTATAAATTGGGTACCCCTTTTTACAAGGTGATTTAACCTTTTAAGATTTATTGTAATCCCGATATTTAATAGTAAACAAAAATGTAAAACACCTTTCCATGTTGGAAAATTCTAAATCTAGCTTACTTCTTATAAATTTGTAGTAATAAAATGTCTGGTAAGAGGACTAATACCAGAATCGTTTAAAGCAACTTTAAAATTTGTTGTATGGCAAAGCACAAAATGTGACAATTCAATTTTATCGATACTTTCAAGTCTATCAGGAACCATTGGTTTATCGTTCTATGGTTATTTTTAGCTACACTGGGGCTAAAGTACAACTTAAATCAGATTCAGTACTTCCCTTATTATAGCAGTTTTGGCAATATAGTTGAGGGATTGAAGAACTCATTTGAGCTTTAAGCTTATGTAGTTTTTCTTTATTTCCAATTCCGTATAAAAATGGTTGAAGCTCCAATCCGAGATGAAATGTTGAACAGGTTTACCTTTTAAACTTTTAAAAATATTTCAATGAGGTTACTTGTTATTTTCACTCCCATTTGTTTTTATTACAAGTACAGTATGAGCTGGTGATCGAAAATTGAAAGTTTTAAATTTTTCAAAATGAGTGAAATTGTACATTTTACACCAAGCGTAATATTTTTATACTTGGTAAAATGCAAGGGAGTCAATGAGGGTTGGTTTGGCAACCAAACTTGGTGATTAACCACCGTTTACTTTTTATGAAACTATATAGTCAAGGCCCCTATAAGGAAGTACCAGATTCCGTATAAAAAACATCACATTCAGACCGTGGAATCCAGATACCATAGAAACAAGTTGTTTTGATAGCAGTTGGCAGGCATGTAATACAAATAAAATTTTTAAAACAAGTATTTGAAAAATGCACTGTACAATTTCAAAGGGATAACAATTTCAACAAATATCACAAAAAAAAATTCAAACCACGAAATCGTTGAGTAAAATAAACAAAATCTATATCAAGTATCTTGTCATTGGCAAAGTTAAGAAATACAAATTAAAACTGGATGTGTAAATCATACCAGTTGAAGGCATACCAAACTTGTAAACAGAGGCACGTTGCTAAAGAGTAGATAGCACTAAATAGCTAATTTCTAGTTTGGCTGTATGCAGCAAAGTATTCTAAACTAAAGTATATTATGAGCAAAAGTTTCGAAATCTAAACAGCAAAACTTAACTTTTATGAGCAAAGCTTTAAGGCTGCAAGAGCCAGTATACAGAACATTGTGCACTATTCAAGTCTCAGGATTAATATTGCACTTCAGATCAAAGTTCCAAAACATTGTATTAAAATTTAAGAGAAATTAGACAAAAAATGGAAACATTCAATCCAACCATAATTATTCCATTCATTAATTCCATCAGTCCTTTTATATGTACATAAAAGGACTATTTTATGGAAGTTAATTTGTTAAACAAAACTATTAATGAAGCTAGTGTAAAATTATTTTAAAGTCAATGAGTCAGGTCCACACTATTTCAATATTTTCAGTTATGCTCTTGCAAATTAAAATCAACACTTTCACTCAAGAAATTATAGCAACAATAATGCAATACATAATCGGCAACATCCTAATGAAGCTTCCTTGTTAAGATATTTCTGCAATGTAATTATATTTAATTCCTTTAATTAAAGTCTTCATATGTAATCTTTCAGTAATCAGATATTAGCAAATTCTCACAAAATAGAAAAAATTATTTAACGTCTACTGCAATACGTTACAAGCATTCAAGGCAACAAGCCCAGTTTTGAGGTGTAGCATTTTTAGTTCTCTTCACTGATATCTTCTCCATGGATTCAATATTTTGGGAAGTTTTATTATGAAGTATATATATATCAAGAGCTAGAACTTTATTCATTTACCTAAAGAGGAATATCAAACTTTTGTTAAACGAGACTCATTCATTTTCCGTCGCCTTTGGATGCTGTTTTACCAATTCATGATCTGCATTAAATTAGTGTATAGTACAACTACCTTTGCATAGTTCATAAACTCATAGCCAATCTTTCTTTAAACTTTAAATATCAGTAAAACACTTTATTTCAAGTTCAGTAGAGTCATTTAAAATACATTAACTATTTGAAAACAAATCAAGATTTCCCATAGGGAATTCAGTCAGAAGTTAAATTATTTCAAATAAATACTGAAATAATCCAGTTCCCCATCTCTCTTCAGCTGTCAATTTACACTAAATACGTAGTCATTCATACATATGATTTATGATACGCATCATGAATTTATACTCTAATCGTGTATAATTCATGATAAAATTTTGATCCTTCAAACATTCAATTTTAAGAATTAACCTAAATATTCCTTCCAGAATAGTTAAAAGCATTTTGATTTTTAGGTTTTGATAATTTTTTCGTATAGCAATTCATTCAAATCAACAGAATATTTCCAAGATTAGTTTAAACTGTGTTGGCAAACGAAACAGTAAAAGCTACAGTCAATACATTCAGAGTAAATTTTATTAAAAGTTTTAGAGCTCAAACCATAAAATTCTTCATATTTCAAATATAAATGAGAATATATTAGCAAGTTAGGAATCACATTTTAAAGCAGATTAAAGAAAAAAAATATCAACTCAAATATGCCAAATTCATAACAGAAGCATTTAATACTGATACTCGTTTAAAATGGATATGTCAGGTACAAACATTATATATATAAATACAGCATTTAATGCGCTAATATACATGCTTAAAAAGTCACTAGCTTATAAAATGAAAAATATATATAATGAAAATTTTTATAAATTTATACGAATTAATTACAATACATTTCATAATAGAGCAGTAGTTTCTATGACTACTGTTCTAAAACACAAGGCTCACAGATGCAAGAGCAAATTTACAAACTTTTTACAATACCTTAAGTAAATATCCATAAAGCCTGAACCTTCTTTGTACATAGACTAGAGTATCGCAAATGTCTCAGGTACATTGTAAATATCAACATTAAATGGGGTCAAGTACTATTCACTTTTTGGAAAATCTTCACTATCCAACTTTTCTTCGGGATTTTCTGGAGCTGGACTTATTTTCAAATCTGTCATGGCTTCCAGCACAGATGAATCATTTTTATCAGACTCCTCAGTTAAGTGATCTGTAGATGAATCTTGTTCTCCATAATCAAACACGCTTGTTTCTGCATCTGAACCCCCTACTGCTCCTTCAGTACCTTCTTCGATGATATCCGACGCGCCACTTATGCCAGAATCCTCCATGGCAGCTACAGACAAGGAAATTTTCCTTAAGGCAAAAGTTAAAAAACAAATAGCCTAATATATATTGGCTTACACAAGACTTTGTACCTCTAAACAGAATTAGTTCAACTTTTTTTAACTTATTGTACAAATTTAGTATGTCAATAACTAAGGTTTTACTTAAATGGCATTATAGATTAAGTGAGGATTAGCTTGAACATATAAAACCACTTCGATCCTTAAACCAATGCTTAGAACAAAAAGTTAACTTTAATAAAAATTTATATATATATGCTAGTTTTAAAATCAAACAATTTAATACATAATTTCCAAAATTTAGATTAGAAAGTGTAGCTGAATTTATGTAAGGATTGATTTGATATTCTATTTTGTTATAATTTAATGCGTTTGTATCTAATATTGCAATTAGGTAATTAGCAAAATTACTTAAGGTACTTTTGATTTACAATATTATACCCAAAACAGCTACGAAATTTTACCATTTTAAAAACTAGGTTGTCTATTAGTTTAAACCAAAGTTAATTTTTCTAGACGATATTGAAATTAAAAGCATTTGTAGAGGACTTGTTTACAGAACTATATCAACAGATTAATGTCGATATGCTGTATGATTTTTGTAATCTACTAAGTACTCTGTGGTAAAGTATTGTTATTACATTATACTACTGCATAGTTAATTGATACAGTAGCAGTTAGAAGTTCCTTACACTTCCCTTTAGAGACAAATGAGAAAACTTCAATTTCTGATTCTGTTCCGAGTGATCTCTTTATATTCAAAAATTTGTGGTTAATGGTTTCTTATTTGATACTGCAGCCATTAAGTCAAATTTTAGTTCTAATTTTACAGGTGATATATGCTTGATGTTTTCCTTGATAAATGCTAAGCTAAATTTTAACAGAATTATAAGCAGTACAATAGAAGCTATAAAAATTCACAAGCATGTATATAAAAGTAATCATCTTTATATCAAGTTTTGTAAGGCATAGTATTGCTAACCATAAAAATGAATATTTAATGTTCAAAAAAATTAAATCCAACACCAGGCGTAATTAAAAAGCATTTGGACTAGATTTTTTTCAAAAAATAGACTTTAAACTTAATCACCTTCAAAGTAATACTAAAAATCACAATTTTTTCAGCACTAATTCCACTGATGGAAACATTTTTAAGTCATCTTTTGAACTTAACAGCTGCCTTGTTTCATTTCATTGGCAACAAAGTTTTATACTGTGCCTTTCTAAAGTTATGCAATCAGTATATATATTTTTTTGTGATCACATATCTAATTTATAAAATTAAATCACTTAAGGAAATTTAATAAAAGCAATGTTACCTAACGGTTGCACAACAAGGAATTTTAAAATATCCGATAAAGATATTATTCCTATAACTGTTCGTCTTTCATCTATCACAACAATTCGATGGGCCTACAATTGTAATTTTATTGCAATTAGCAATGAAAAATCAAATTGGAATATATTTATGCAAGGTTCATATATATTTAGCATATAAATACAGTACATATAGTAAAATTTCATGCATGTAATTAAGATAATTTTTAGACAAGACTTCAGTCTCTTAATCTTAGTTAATTAATATTAACACAAGGCCTAACTTATCAAATAAAGTTAAGTAAACATTCAGCAAAGTTTGTCAAAGTAAACAGCATTCTGAAAAAATCAGTCCAAAGTAGAAGAGAAAACTTCTCTACCCAGCTGGAAACATTATGTCCTCATGATCGAACTCGATCATTTCTTTTTCATAGCCTTATGTGAAGTTTAGCGTATTATTTTGAGCTATGATGCGGTTAAAACTTTGCAACCTAGAGTAGAGTTGGAATTTAGATGAACTATAAATAGATATTTTAAACAATTTTTACATTCTTAACATATTTATGTGAGAAATTTTTTAGATTTAGATAGTTTAGAAGAAAATATACAAAATTTAAATAAACTTGAAAGTTATTGCTTCTTACTTCCCCGGGTTTTTAAAGGATCCAAAAATGACACTGCCATCACCTTTTATTTTTCTGTTACTCCACAACTTTACTGTCAAGGGATATCACCAATACTCTTACTTAGATGCAGGTTTTGAAATACTTAAACTGATAAATGTAAACTTACTAATTTCAATACCCATTTTATGAACATTGGTAAAAAATGCATTATAAAGTGAAAATCAAATCTTTTCAAAATTCCATTGGCGTTGGACAATTTTGTTCTCTACATTTTCTGTACAAATTTTAACCAAGATTAGAAAAACTAACACTTCGGTGTGTAACCACACACAACTATTTTAATATAAATTATACGATTTTAATATATGCTAGATTGCTAGCATTGGATTAAGTATAGACTTTACTGTTTCAGATAGCTAACCTACAAATATATTAGTTGAAATGAATAAGCTATGGAACCCCTAGATCTAAAAGTTGGACTAACCCAATTCTATTAGTACCCAATGGTTAGTTGATTGATTTAGGTTTTATGGCACAAGATCCAAAAGAGGATAGGCTGAGACAAACACAAGATAGTAAAATTAGGAGATGGATTTAAAAGACTTCAAACTCATAACCAGACCAAATAGAAATGCAATGAACAAAACCAAGTGATATACATAAAAATTAAATATAAATACATACTTAAAAAAACTAAGATGGGGTGTCCACCTCCTTAGTTTATAAAACTTTATGAAATTCAATTTAAAATCTTAATTATATATGTGGTAAAAATCCAGAATGATGAAGAAATCTAAAAAGTGAGGGATGGGGAGGTTACCTAACAGGTCTAATAAAATTGGTAATGAAGTTTTAAAAAATTATTGATAAAAAATGTCTAAGATATGTACAAGTTAAAATATGATGAATCAGTACCCAGTGCAATATGCCATCTTATCAATTCCTGAAACATGCATCTTCAGTGACTGAAAAAATTGTGTTTACACAATGTGGATTAGAATACTGCTGAGGTCTTTATTTGAAAAATTAGAAATTCCTTTAGTTTCTCAGTTTATAAATACTTCAAATGTGATAGTAAATTATACTCTGTATACTTATTCTTTTAAAGATTTCAAAGTTGCCATAGCAGGACAGCATGTTTAAGTGACCAACTTTTAGATTGATTTGGGTTTTATGGTACAAGGTCCGAAAACAGACAAGCCAAATTTTTAAGTTGGTTGGTTTGGGATTTTGTGGCATAAGGGCCATATTTGACCATGCTGCACCAAACACAAGACAACATCGTGAAATGGACATACAGACAAGGAAAGTTTTACTGACACAGAAGAGAAATACACCCAGAGGAATCTAACCTGTGCCGCTTACAACTCGTAGGTGCTAAGGCTGTGGGCAGACAGACATAGGCAACTCCAATTTTTATAAGTCTTCCGGATATTAACAAACCAAATTTAAAATCATGTTTTATGGAAAATTACTTAAAAATAAGCACACAAATTGTAAAATATTTCAGACTGTTTATAACTTGTGTGCATGATAAGATACTAAAAGCAATGCAGAATTTTTAACACGATCAAAAATGTTACATTGCAAACACAAAATTACTCACCTTATTATTTACAAATCTATTTATCACAGTTCCCAAACTTTCATCAAGAGTACAAATAATTGCACCTTCACGAACCTGAAAGATATAATGAAAAATTCATGAATCCAAAACTACAGGCACTGTTCGCTTAACGACCTACCTACTTAACGACTACTGACTTACTATCAGCTTTCTAGCTCTGGGAGACCCCTTTCTTAGACCATTTTCATACAAACACCAGAAAAACTAGACAACATTGTATCCAAGGCTGGCATTGTTAATCAAATTCAAAATTTCACAAGAACAGGTCCAGCAATTTGCCTGTCTAGGCACCGACACCAGCAAATTCAGCTGGTGTTGAACTCAACAAACTGGATGCCTGAATTGCATGTTCTGTTAGTTATCTGTGCCTTACTTACCCTGAACCTTTCATTTCCTGAGATTACTCAAAAAAGTTCTGGATAGTCCCCTAAAATAAACTAGCTTTTATCTGTTAATGCTGATGTTTGAAAACCTTTCCTTTATTAAGGATAAATAAAAACAATTAAATCTTTGCAAAAATGACCTAGTTTTGAATGGAACTCTGTTAAGCGAGGAGTGTCTGTACATGATTAAGCTAACTTACAATTGCAAAACAAAGATTGTAAAGTATGATTACACAAAAGAACTTACTCCTGCTTTTGTAATGGCCTCTAAAACTGTCATCTCAAGATTATGGTATGTCTGTTCTTTAGCTAGTGCCTAAAAATAGAAAAATTGTTTAGTTAATAGAAATTTTTTTATTCAAGTTTGAATTGATAAGATGGTGTTAAAGCATGAAAATATTAGTTTATATAAATAGTACATTGTTACACTCTAATAGTCTTGGCATACTATCTATGCATGCTTATTTACCAGTGTTTAGAGCATTTTACCTACATATTTCATGTTTAAATGTAATAAATTCTGTTTGAGTTGCAGTTAGCAAGTATAAAATTTCATATTCTTTATTGCATCAAGTTAACTTCAATCTAATATTTTAAACACTAATGCCTTCAATACATGCTTTTATTAATGGGTAGGTAGTTGAATTTATGTTGCACTGGAGTAACAATAGCCTATTGGTGATGGTATAGGATCAATCCAAAGTGAAAGACCCGACACCTCATAATTTTGAACCATGGTCAAACGATGAGGTCAATGCCTGAGCAGGTACAGCACTTTCCAAACTTCCACACCATGCCAACATGAGGACATGACAGATTTAATGCTCAGATTAAATTAGGTTAAATTTTTACAATATTTCGATACAACACACATTGGAGTAACTATATGTATCTACTCCCCTTACCCATTTTTAATCTAGAATATTTCTATTAATTAATATTTTTTAAGACATCAAGAAATTACCTTGATCGTTAATCAAGATAATTATAATTGATCTTTGATAAGTTGTAGAAATTTAACCAATGCACTTATACAGCTTTAGTGCTTTCTAAAAGGATGTAAACAATACTATTAACGTTACATCACAAATGCATTTCTAACCAGACCCATTTTAAGTCGATTCATTTCCAATACGAGTACAGAAAGAAACGTTAGAGACAAGTGTAAATGATTTTCAATACATATATTCAGAAAATAACTTGTATTTGTCTCCAAAAAATTACTAAGGCTAATTTAGATGATTATATTTGAACCCAAGAATTACTCTCAAATAGGATGCATGTTAAGAATGTTTTACATCAAAATGGTTGCCGATTACAATCCCCCCCAATTCATTCTTATAATCAACAATTTCAATAATTTCGATTTTGCATACTCGAGTCTTAGTAAAGGAATTCTAGTAGAGAGCAGGAGATAATAAAAACCAGCAGTATCAAAACTTACAAAAACATCAAACTTCTCAAAAATATCTTTCAATACACCATTGTCATCAACAACTGGAAGAGAAGATACTTTTCGAATCACAAAGAGATCCAGAGCATCAATAACCCTTGCACCAACTTTAGTCTGAAAAATAGTTTTATTGTAAAAAAATTGATGAAACATGCTTATAATCTAAAAATTCTTAAAGTGTATTGTGCTTGTATCCTGCAAACTACTTTAACAAGTTTCATAAAAATTCAGCTTAGTTTTAAACCAAGATTCCACTCAAAAAATAACTTGAGGCTACTTTTAATTTCTATCTGTACTATAGTACCTGTAAATGTCTAGTGAAGTATTTATTATATTGGAATTTATACAATTGTTTTGTAAGATGCAGTTTTGTATAGAATGTGTGATATGGATGTATAGTTTAAAAGCTTTATTAAAACTAATACAATTCTATATATACATATGTATTTCATTAACTAGTCCTTTATATTCTTTTCAAATAATGCTCTCAGAGCAATTACAATTTGCATGTCTAGTAAGTTATTTAGTTTTAAATATCAAAATCTGAAATTTCGTCTACAAAAAGTCTTCATGATATACAATAAAAATTTACGATTATAATTGTCCACTTTACCACTACACTATTTTGTTCAACAAAATCAATCTGCTTTCAAGGCGAGTTTTAATTAATGACTTTAAGGTTAAGATGTAGAACATTAACATTGAAATAGATCAATCTTGCTTCTCAAAATTATACTTACTGTAGCAATGTTTTCAAAAGTTCCAACTTTCAGTTCCCGGAGTGTTTTCCTGAAAAAGCTTGGCGTCTTGATATATTTTTCAAAATTTTCAAATAACTGAAACAAAATAAAATCATTTGATTTCTGTATGCGTAAGGTGTATCTGCAGACTTTAAAAAATTAATGTAAAGTACATTTAAGTTTTGTCCATTCTAATGGAATTAGACTCAATGTTGATAAAATTTGTAAGATTACACAGATACAAGCATAGAAACCAGAGTTTTCTGTAAATTTAAGAATTTTTTTAAAAATACCATCAAAATGTAGACCAGAAGTTGCATCTTTTTTAGAACAGTGCAAATCTTTTAATAGAGCCGTTTTAATTTGATAATCTTTAACAATCCATACAAAATATTTGTAATTGACAATCTTTTAACACCAGAGCAACATAAGCAAAACTTAACTGAAACAGTAATAACTACAAACATTCAATGTAATGATTCCTCTTCAATACAAAAAACTTACACTAAAACTCAAGTATTGCAGCAGTCTTTTTCGAGTGAGTACAAATAGCACACATTTTCTTTTTTCATCAAATACCGGAATCCTGTGAACCCCTTCTTGAATAAGTAATTTAGTAGCCTGTGCGAGACTAAACAAAACATATATAAATTACATTACAAGATAGATATTCTCTTATCTTAACATTCCTACAACTTTATTTCAAGTTCAGAGAACTTAGAAAACTGGAAGTTTAATATTTTATCTGGAACTACTTACCTATCTAAGCCATTAATCTTGATAAATTTATTTGATACTTGTGTTATCCCTGAAATTTAAGAGTTAAAATTAGTTTATCCAACTGATTGGAGTAAAGTAGGGCTTAATTTGAAAAGTTTATTCTACATACTTCTCCATGTTGCAATAGCTTGGTTTTCTATGTCTTTTATGTCTTCCTAAAATAATAAAATCAGTATTTTGATAAAAGCAAAACCAAATGCAAATCTACGTATTCAAGAACATTTTTATCATTGGGTAAAAATTTCATACATATCTTGTGAATTAAGTCCATTTATATTGAGTTCATGCAAAAGTTTGTCCCGTTTTTTGGAACTAGATGGCATTGTATCGCAAAACCAAAGTGTTACCTACTTCACACATATAAAGTTTTGGTGTTGTTTGAAAGAACTTCAGCGAGTACTTAGGGGAAAAAATTGTGTTATTTGGTTGTTTTTTAAATTTTGTTAAACACTTAAAATGGCAGAAAATAAGGAGCATTTCCAACATGTTTTTTTATTTCCGAAAAGGAAAGAATGCTTCGCAGACGCAGAAGATGTGTTGTGTGGTGAGGGTGCCGTTGACAATTCCAAGTACCATAAATGGTTCAGAAAGTTTTGTGAAAACAATTTTAATCTTAGTAATGTACCACATTTTGGATGACCGACTGAGGCTGATGGCAACGAAATATTGGTGCTAATGAAAAACTGATCGGCTTAGAACTCGAGATATCAGAGAAATCATTGGAATCAACCAGTCAGTGTCAAGGAGATTAAGTCAACTTTGAATGGTTAGCAAGGCCAATGTATGGATGCCACATGAGTTAATGGAGAAAAATTTGAGACCGAATTTCTGCTTGCGATTCTCTATTGAAGCGCAATGAAATCTATCCATTTTTAAAGCGGATAGTTACATGTAAGAAAAATGGATTGTGTAATGCTCTAAGTGCAGAGATGCCCCTTCAGCCAGCTCAAAAGCCAATTTACATCTGAAGAAGGTTATGCCATGCATTTGGTGGGACTGGAAGGGTATCTTTTATTATGAGCTGCTACCTGAAAACCAAACCATTAATTCGGAGAAATACTGTTCCCAACTAAGTGAATTAAAGCGAGCATTTGACCAGAAGTGGCCTGAATTAGCCAAAAGAAAGGGCATTGCATTCCATCAAGACAATGCTAGACCACACATGTCTTTGGCCTCCCGACAAACTTTTACAACTTGACTGGGATGTTTTGGTCCATCCACCACTCTCTGGCCTTGTACCTCCCGACTACCCTTTATTTAGATCATTTCAAAATAGCTTAGATGGCAAAAACTTTACTTCCTTGGAAGACTTGAAAAATCACCTTTAACCAGAAACCTCAGAATTATACGAGCACTGTATTATGCAGCTACTTGAGATGGAGAAAGGCAATCGAACAAAATGGCACATACTATATTGATTAAATGTAATTTTTAGTAAATAAAGTTTTTCAATTTTGTCAAAAAGTCAGAATGAACTTTTGCATCAGTCTAATATTTATCTTAATATTGCTTTTTACATGCATTTCTTAGAATGTGGAACCTCATTTTTAAATTCCTCCGCTTCTATTGTTAAATGGATATTCATTTTAAAAATTATTTTTTTACAAATTAATTTTTATCATGGTCAAAACGTATACACTTAATTTCAGTTACATTCTGAATTTACAATTATTTAATGGACAGTTAAAATAAATTTTACATGGTTATCAAATTTAAAATATGCACGAATTACATAATGGTTCTTAAAAAGTAACTGATTTTATTTGAGACCCTTTATAATAAATGTAGCAATAAAATTAAAGCTCACTTTAAACAATAAAACAAGTCGAGTTCATCAAAAACAAAAATGTAAATTGTAAGCAACAAGTTAGATCACCTTTGAAAACCTAATACTTACAGGAGAAGAATAGAAGTAATGCCTCAGGACATTTATGAAATCGGATATTGTCAACATCCCTGGAAAAGTTAATGTATTACAGATTAAAATTAGAATTTAGAGTGCTTTAAATAGACAAATGATTCTTATTAAACTAGATCTCAATATTGCAAGATCCGATTCTATAACTAAAAAAATAATGTTTTAAAATTGTTTCATCTGTCGGAGAATTTTAAAAATTCATTCACTTAGTAATAACAAGTTATCAGAAAGTTTGACTCCAAGGCACATAATAGGACAACAGTATTTGGAAACTAAAAGTCTAGAGATAATAAATGGAACATTTCCCCAATCTTTTGCAAATACTGATACGCAAATTTTTTTACTTCTGTATTTAAAACATTTATGTAGTTAGTTAATTTACATTACATTGGTGCAACACAAGGGGCTATTGGCAACATTTCTGGATCAATTCTGAAGGGATCACATCTCGTAACTTGGACACAAGACAATAAAACGAGAAAATAGAATAATCAGATCAACATTAAAAGGAAAGCAAAGAATAAGAACAAAAGGGCTGCATAAAATTTAAACATAAAGGTAAAATTTTAATTAAGTTTGTAAAAACCTTATTTTTAAAAAATGATTACTAAGATGTAGTGTCCCCATCTTAGATAAACATTTATGAAATTCAATTTAAAATCTTATCAATTATAGATATATTAAAAATCTTAAATGATGAAGGAAGGTAAAAAGGGATGGATGAGGTGGGTGACCCAACAAATCTGATAAAATTAGTAATGAGGTATTAAAATATCGACGATAAAGATGTTTAAAATGTGTGCATGAACAAGTTAAAATATGGCGTATGGTTAATGGTTGTTGGCAAGATGGAGAGGTTTCGTTTATAAACAAATGCCTATGTGTGAACTTGGAATGGCCAATGTGAAGACATGTAATAAGAACATCAAACCGTCTAGATAGTAATGATGGCAGGAGTGAAATGGATGGAAATATATTAAACAATTTATTACTTGTTTCACTCCAGTCTTTGTGCCATTTGTTCCACACAATGTCCCGAATAAAATGACTGATATCGTTGTATGGAACGCGAATGTTTTTAAAGTTCGTGGCATTTTTTGCTATGGCATCAGCCAATTCATTGCCAATAATTCCGACATGTCCCGGTATCCAACAAAATGCGATACGGAAACCACGACCAGATGAGCTTGTTATTAAGTTTAAAAATTTCGTATCCCAAAGGGTATTATAAAAAATCAGACATCAAACACTCCAAAACACTTTTAGAATCTGTAAATAAAATTGCCAATCCCAAGGTGTGAAATATACCTTAAAGCTTTATATAAAGCTAAAAATTCAGATGTAAAAACAGAAATGATTAATGGTAATGAAAAGCTGAAAATGTCTTGGCAGCAAACAAAGACGCAGCCGACATGATTGGGCGATTTTGATCCATCAGTGTATAGGGCTGTGTAATCTTTAAAATTATGACGATGAGAAATAAAAGTTGGCAATAAATAATGGGTTTAGTGCATGATCTTTCGTAGCCAGAAAAATTTGAATAAAAGTAAAGTTTAGAGGTCGCCAGGTCTCTTAACTTGGAACCACTTTATTTTCACATTAAAATACAATATAAACGATTAAAGATCTTAAAAATCAGATGCTTCAAAATACAATTAATATTAAGTTACCATGTAAACTGGAGTATGTGAAGTTATTAAGAGAATGTTTAACAAAACTATTGTTATTTATATCTGTACCCCAGATATAATTGATAAAATTGAGTTATGTCTGTTTACCTATAAGGTAGATATACAGGGCGAGTCTAAATTGTTTTTACAAAATAAGAGGGGTGATAATACCCATCCAGACGAGCAATAATTACCATGGAACATAGTCGCATTCCACTGTGGCAGAAAAGAGTAAAATTAGAATTTCAACATGAACTTGCAACAGTGTTTGGAAAGCAAATGAACGATACCAAAAGTTGCACAATCTGATTTATTGTTCAGAGAAAAACTCACAGCAAGTGCTCAAAGTGACGGCTACACGTGTCGTTGCACAGTTCACACCGGCGAAGGAATGACTGGCGCACCCTCTCAAAGATTCCTGGTGTTGTGCTAATTTTGTCTACGGCAACACCTATTCTCGCTACAAGATCTTCAGCCGAGTCCACAGGCGTCTGGTACACTAAAGATTTCATGTGCCCCAGAAGAAAAAGTTCAGTGGGCTGAGGTCCGGTGAGCGAGGAGGCCAAGCCACAGGTTCGCTACATCCGATCTATTGTGCGGGATATGTGGCATTCAAGAAGTGCCGGACCGTGCTGGAAAAGTGTGCGACATCAGAGACAATGACTAGTTCATGCTCGACGTGTTTCGACTTTACTCTTTCCTGCCTCAGAATGGAATGCGACCCTATGTTCCATGGTAATTATTGCTCGTCTGGATGGGTACTATCACCCCTCTTATTTTGTAAAAACAATTTAGACTCACCCTGTATAGTACCTGTCTAGGCTAAATTAAAACCAATATCTAAGCACCCCAGAAACTGAAATATTGCATGTTAGATTCATCAACTTTGAGATCTGTTCTAGTTTAAAATCTTACAGGAATTATTCAAGTTTAACCCCATTGAGTCTTTTCATTATAAGACCATTTTTCACAGTATTACTACTATCAGTATTAACACATAAATAGGTTTAAAAATACTTGCCAACAAAGTCATGCAACCCTGTATCCCATAAAGGAGCAGCTTTGATTTCTGAAAGATTATCAAAGATAACATTTTAAGTATAAATTTCTACTATATAAGTACAGAAAAACTTCCCCATCTTTCATCTGACTTCTTGCAAGTTACCATTTGAATATATATAGCAATTTTGCATACATGAAGGAATATTTTAATAACCATTGAATACGATATTCATTTAATGAATATTGTAAACATTGACAACTAAAACATAATTTGATTTTAATAGCCTAGTATTCATCAGCAGTTTAAAACTAAACTCGTGAAAATTGTTTAAAACATATTATGCATGCCAATATATTTATCAAGTTATTTTTGTGGAATTTAAGTTTTTAGTTATGACAAACATCTCTCTTAAAAGAAATTCCATTTAGTATATATATTTTACTACATAATTTTTTATATAAATGATTAAAAATGTAAAGAAAAACCCGACTTTGTGATATATTTATCTATTCATGATAATAGTGCATGGTAAAGTGAAATAGAATATGAAACAAAACCTTAGTAATTATTAAATTTTTTTCTATTGATATAAATTAAATTATATTGAAAGTAATGCTCCTGACTTATTAAAACACAAAGACATCTTTGACATTCTATGATAAAATACATTAATGTAGAGACTAGATATACTATATAATAGCTAGCAGATACGTTAATGAAACTAAATCAGTTTAATGTTCCTTGCTGCATATTGTACCCTATTTTCAGTACACTAAAACTTATTTTTTGGCCAAGTGGTATTTTAATCTCATTGATGGATAAAGTACCAGAAAACCACAATTATTGATGTCACTATTACAAGCTCCTTAAAGGTTGTAGCACATTTTTAGCTGTATGCTAACAATGGTACATATAGCAGTCATGAGTTGTCAGCTGCACATTTTCTTTAGCAGAGCACATTTCAGTAGAAACAGAAAATGAGAAAAAGGAGACACGATCACATAAAACCGACACTAATTTCCTTGATTAAAATGAAGGTAAATCTTTAGTTGATTACTCAGATCTCAAATGACTATAACAGCCACTACAGAAAACTTTGAAATAGTGTGAAAAGTTGGTTATCAAACTTGCAGAATACTACTGTTGTAAATGCATGGGTAAGCCATACCTACATTTCAATTTTGGAATATGAAAATAAATTAGTTATGCATTTATGCAAATGTAAAGAGTAATAGGAATATATGACAATTCTCCCTCATCACAAACTAGAAAACGCCATGAACTAAAAGGGTACTTGCAATCCAGGGTCAAGATGCCAATGCACTTTTTACAATAAGTAAATTGTAAAGAACTAATTTTGCAAGAGCTGCTATAAAACAGGTAACTACATTTTGCAAGGACTGTCCCAATAAACCCCACATTTATCTATTTTAATAAAATAGTACATTACTTAGATTATAAATGATCACATTCAAAAATGCATAATATCCGTTTCATACTTTTTACGGATTATGTTTAATGTTATTTTATTTTTTGTTATTCTAGTTTATTAGTCTAAATGTACACGTTATATTGCGAGTGCATTTATTTTTAATATTTACAAACAAATTTCTTTCCAGCTCACAAAAAGCGAAAAATACATAATTTTCACATTTATCAAGCTCTACAGTTTGTACTATTTTTAGAACACATGGCCTGAAAATGATACTAACAGAAGAATAGCTAAGCAGGGAAATTGTTAACTAGATGGAAAGCAAAAAATTAAAATTGCATTTGTTGCTCATAAGATGGTTGGTTATGTTTTATGGTATAAGGCCATATTTAGCCAATCTGCAGTGAACAAGACAAACATCAAGTAATAGACATTTTAACAAAAGAAAGGTTTTATTCTCTAACATAAAAGATACACTTGGTAAGTTGCAAGAATCGAACCTGTAATTCTCAGGTTCGATTCTTTCAAACAGCAGCTTTGATAATGCTAATACATTAAGCAAACCCACAAAGCCAGTGACTGCGTGTAAAACTTTTTATTGGATAAGTAAATATTAATGCAGCAACATTTGCAAATGCTACAATATGCTTTCGTTTCTAAAAGTTGTATAATTTAAAGTCCTCCAATAGAATGTTTTGTTATTGCTTATTGAAAGAAATACTTTTGACAGTAGAACAATTTTTATATAAAGAAAAGCAAGATAGACATATTTAAGCCAGATTTTTTTTATAAACACTTTAATTTTGTACAATTAGTAAAAGAAATCAAGATGCAATAGAGAATTCTGAAAAATTTAAAACATACCATTTGCCACAAGAGCACCAAAGGCATTTTTTACCTAAAAGAAAAAGCATTAAGTAAGAGTAAAGAGGTTCATATTTACAAACACAAAGTGCACTAGAATATGTAAAAAGTATTTACCAAAAGTTCAACAGAAAGGACTATGACTTTACCACTTGTTGGCATAACATCATAACATGGATGCATACCCAAAAAGGCTGGGATGATTTTATCTTCAGCTAAAAAGAAATGAACACATCAAATTTCAGCACATTTATGCTAATTTTGAAAGCTGGAAATTTAAATCCAATTTTAGTTTCACTTTAAAAGGTTCCGATTTAAAATAAAGTCAAAATAAGATATTCTCCAATTATTATTTTTGATTAAACTTTTGGAAATGTCACTTAATCATTATGACACTACAAGGGCGGAACTGTGAACCACTTAGAGTAGCACTGGCGCACAAAGGGGGTGAGTTCAAGTTGCACTTCATACATCCACATTCTAGGCATATTCGGGTACAGCTGTATTATACGCCTTGTTTGGTAGCAACGCTCTTGGCGCCTTTTTTGGCACATTTTTTAATGTTGAAAAGAAAAAATTCTTAGAAAAGGTAGTTTTTAGAGGAAAATAATAAGCTTTAGCGGAAAGTAATTAACGGAAAAATACAAGACTTTGAAAAAACATGTTTTTTATCGGAAAATAATTAGCAGAAATAGTTGGAAAATAGCGGTCCACTAAAAGTCTGCCAAAACACGCGCAAACGTTGCCACCAAACGAGGCGTATAGTACAGCTGTACCCCGTTTGTAGAGGCAACATTCCTTCCAGACCCCATGCCTTAACCCTGGACTCGAACCAGAAACCTTTCAATCAAGCTCCCCTGACCACCAAACCGGTTTATGAAATGTAAGAGCAAACTTTTAATTCCGATCACAACGCATCCTTCCAGAATTTGTACAAATCATTTCAAACCTACATTTTCAACATTTCGCATGTTTCACACTTGATAATCCCCATTTTTAATCAAGGATGCCAGAGGAAAGACAAGCGAGTACGAGAATGATTGTAATTTGTATTTCCGAATGAAACAGAAGTTTGTTAAATACGCCTACATCACCTGTGGGCAAACTTGCAAACCAGGAACACATTTTAAAATGAAAACATTGAAATTTGCAGTTATTAAAGTTGGTGAAAAAAGAACGCTTTTTTTCACCTTTTCTTCCAAAAGAACTGGAAGAGCATGTTCCCACTTTTCACAAAAACCTGTTCTCCGTTATTTTTGTATAAAGAAACATTGCAATTTTTTTCTACTTCGATTACGGGTTAAAATGGGAATTTTGCAAACAAAAAGAAAGTGATTTCTCTTTTCTCGAATTCTCTAAAAATTTTGTATTTTCTAAATGATGCCAAGTCCACTCACACAGCTGTTAATCTTACAGTTCTTAACTGTTTCCTGTTGATTTATTCACCCCTTCTGTCCATAACTCTCCCTACTCCGAGACTTTATGTTCGATAATTGCTTCTTGCTCTCAAACTGTTCCACAACCCTGCTCCGTTCTCGCTGGACTGCTCCCGGAACTGTTCTCGATTGAAGCCCCGACGTTTGACGAATTTGTGAGAAGACTAGCGTAATAATTGTGAAATTTTATAATTGTTAGGCAATGAACATGGTGATGAATTTTAGTTTTAAACAAATTAAATTTTTTTTAAATACTGATTAAGATTTTGTCTAGCTTTCCCTCTGATGGCGTCGCCTCTACTCGTTCTTGGGATTTGCAATGCTTTTAACTTTATTTTAAAACCGAAGTTTACAAAATGGAAAGCAAAATTTCAAATGTGTGAACATATTTCACTATGAAAAGGAAATTCGGATCGGGTGTCATGCTCTCTACAAGTTGACTTAAATAAGACCCTTTTCAACTATTACGATTTTAAAGACATCTCGGAAACAATCATCCCACCATAAAACTAATGTGTTGAAAAGCGAAATTGATTTTTTGACTTGTATTTTTTTGTTTTAAACATGTCTAGATAGATTATATAATTAACCTGTTTTTTAACAAACTAATTATACTTTCCAACTGTAATCCGATATACGTTTTTTTAAGTGTTTATAATCTTTTAAAGGGTAACTCCCTACTGCCATGTGATTCAAAATTACGTGGTGTTGTCCTCGGACCTTTTCCTTCGGGATGGATCACGGACCGTCTCCAATAGCCCGTTGTGTTGCTCCATTGCGGCGTTAATTACCTACCCTATTGCATAAAGCTATACTTAGAAGTCTTCCAAGTGATTATCGGGTGCTGGATTTTGTTGATCTAAAAACGACATTTAAATCTAAAAAATTATTACTTTCGTTTGAGAATTGTTATCTTAGGCACTTCATCTATTTGGGAAACCGTACTTGAGATGGTTGATTCGGGACATTATTAGCTGCCCCATTGGGTCCCAGAGAATTTAAACGTTTCGGTTTGCAATAACTTCTTCAAATTTACGGATAATTCCTATTTTCTTTACTTAATTAGTGATAATTTGGCGCAGCGTGGACAAACTTGCCCCTAGCGCCATTAAAAAATCAATCGATTAACAATTCGAAGACTCCAAATTATTTTATCTTTCGTTTTCTTCCTGTCAAAACTAAAGAAAAACTCAACAATAAAAGCTAGAAGTCAATTGTGTTTTGTTTATATATGCATGCCTACAAAGTACTAACAAAGACGATATATGAACAAATTTCGGTCTCGTCTGTCTATCGCGAAAATTGCTGGCGCCAGTCTCAGAGGAGGAACAGGGCTTGCACATTTCGAGTAGACATTTGAGAACAAATAGTGATGAATAGAAGAGCAGGTTAAAGAACAGTTCTTTTAAAAAAGAGCGAAACAGCAAAGAACTGTTCGCCGAAAAGAACAGTATTTCCCATCCCTAGCAGTTACACTTAATCTCGCTGGAGATGAGCCACCTTAACTCAAAAAAAAAATTTATACGAAATTTTGAACTATCACTACGCTCTGGAGGGGAAGCAAATCCCTTATTTTAAATTAGTTGCAAATGATTCACGTTGAACTCGGTTTTGACTCATTAAATTTGTTTCACAATTTGTGTTTTTAGAAGCTTTTCAGTGTAAAAATAAAGAAATACTTCCGGTAAAGAAATTCGATTGTTTTGGTGATGTCACGATCGTGGTTACGAAAACACCAGGGCTGTTTAGTTTCACAGAAAACCCTCATATTTCATTTATATGTTTTTAAAATTTTCAAATGACCGACCACTAACCTATTCGATCTTTGGGACTCTCTTCAAGGGAAGAACTGAAGGCCATTTGTGATGGGAGGACCTAGTGGGTAAGCCGCCGTTACTCGTAACAGGGACAATAACAGACATCCATGTGCTTACAAATCAGGATTTGAACCCTGTACCTACTGGGTGGCAGACAAACGCTATAAATAATAGGAAAGGATTTTTTCTCAAACTAAATGTAGGTGGCGATAGTGTTTCTGCGGAGACACGCGGTTATTAAGTATTCCGAACGTGACGTCAGTTGACTTGTTTTTCGAAGAATAAAATTTCAGTACTTCAATAAAAATTCCAGATGAATTCCAAATTAATGATTGTCCAACGCCAATTAGATTAAACGCTCAAACGTCTTCAAAACGAGAATAAACTACATTTTAAAGTAACCACGATATGTATCATGGGAGAGCACTTGGACAGCCGAAATAAAATCTTCACAGACCGTCTGGTTAGTTGAACACTGAAAATCCATCATATCGTTAGCCGATAATATTATTTCATTGATACTGATACCAGAAAATCAACTGAAAGTTGGATTTCCAATGAAGTAAAAAATAAGTTTCCGTCTCAAACGTGTTTTGATATGCAACTGAAAATATTTAGCAATTCAAGATTCTAGAAAATGTTCTTCATTCAAAATCACTAAGGATAATCACACAAAATCATTATTGAGTGATCACACCTGGTGAATCTTCTCCCCCTTATTAAATCCAATCCTCTTTAAACTATATTTTCTGTTGAAGTTTAAAAACTCGAATTTCCAAGTCTATTCGTTCCAAAATGTTCTAAAATTCTTACTGATACAATATTACTGAAGGCATGCAATCGTACAGAAAGTTTGTTTTCCAGAGATCTCAAGTTAATAAAAACTTATGAACTTTTAGTTTTCAAAATTCCGTTTGCATTTCAAGCATAATTTATCACTCCCGTGATCATTTTCGGAAGCAAAACAAATGCATGTTACCTACTTATAAAAAAAATGTCTAGTAAAATATTAATTTTTTTAGTCCCGAATTGCAAATTGAATTTTCTTTCAGGACTTCGGGTGAGTGACTTGACTTTCTAAGTATAAATTTCCTTATAGAAATAAAATATTCCAGCATTAACCCTCCGTCATACACACATTATTCCATCATGCAAACTGCAGTTTTTCCTGCATGATTTCTAACAAGTTTTGACCAATAGAATCCTTCCAAAGATTCCTTTAAACAATACTATGTGGATATTTAGTCATGTGCGTAGGGCAAAGGAACACAACTCAAAGTCTCTTAACGTTCAGAGGGTTGAATTGTTCCATCTGGTCAGCTTAATAAATTCGACAGTCCAAACTTTTAGTTTCAGAACGCAACGTAATATATTTTTGGAGGACATTTAAGTTTCACATAATTTTGTACAACTAATGAAAACGTATCGAATTATAAGAAATTTACTTACCCAATTTTGAGTAATCAATCCGATCAACCTGAAACAAAATAAATCAAACTTTGAAATTATTAACGATCAGGGTTATGTTGATAAAATATGTTTAAAAAGTGCGGTTTTAACTGCAAAAAAGTACGACTAGATTGAGGCTCCTAATTATACCAAAATTTTGTGTCACTGAGAATACATTCATAGATTCTGAAATGATCATTTTGCTAATCCGAGAATCGTTTTAGTACATAGTCAGTTCCAAAATTGAGTACACCCCGTTTTTAGTGGAAATTTACAATTAAGAGTTTAATTAGAATTAAAAGTAATATTTATGATATATATTTGTAGACTGTTACAATTTTCTAACAAAAATTCACAATATCAAAATTAAGTTCCAAGTTTAAAGTATCTAGTAAGAAAGAGTCTCAAAATTTAGTGCTTTGTTGAAACTGCATACTTTTTGCCTTAAATTGTGGCGTACCAGTTTGCTGTAATCACAACTTTCAGCCTCCTGATAATTGATTACTACATTTTTTAGACTTTCCTAGGGAAATTTCGGATATTCTATCAAGCCACTTCCAAATGATCTCTATTTTTAACGTGATGCTCTTATGCAGCCTTTTATATCCAAGACATTAAATTTTTTAATATATTCAAATCTAGGACAGGTGGCATACATAGTTGCTTCTATTAAGTGATACAATAGCCAAAGCTTTATATTTTCAGAAGTGCATTTGGATTAGTTATCCTGATGAAAGGTGAAGTTAGATTCCAAACCCAGCTTATTGGTGTTAAAAATGTCGATACATCATCTGGTTCGCAATATCGTAGATTTAAAAACTTTCCCGACTCCTAGAACTACAACGTAACACAAATGAGAAGAGTACCACCGCTGAGTTTGAATGCCGATATTGTATTCTTGGGGGTGCAGGGCTCTCCAATTTTTCGAAGCCCCATCGGTGCTGCATGGATGTCAAGTTTGCTCGACAGTAAAAATGACGGTCGTCCTGCAATTGTGAGATGGAAATGTTATTAGTGAATGAAACCAGATTGGAACGATTGGCTTGGTTGGGTTCTATGACGCAAGGGCCATATTTGGCCAAACATAAGTAAACGAACATGGAAACACTCATGGAAAGTTTTACTGACAGAAATACACCCAGGGAGGAATCGAAATTGCGGTGTCTACATCTCACAGGCTGCTAGCGCGGTGGGTAGACCCACTGAGAATATGGCAAGGCTTAGCTGCTTGCACTTTGAAACAGTCGTGATCGTTTCAAAGTGTTCAACTGACTTTTCTGGATAGAAAAAAATTTTCTTTGCTGTGTTGACGATTTGTCTAAGCTCTTTCAGGAATATTCGGAATTTATCCGAATATACCTGGTTTTAGTCATTTCTGTATTATTTGTGAATTTATATTCGTTCAATCAAAAAGTATTTTTTCGAAAATATTATCCTTCCTTTCGACCATTTCACTAAATTCCGATCTTCAACTGATGTCTTCGTTTGATCACTTCATTGATATAAAATGTGAAGAAAATTGAGGGGAAGGGTCTAATGTACTACGTATTGATCAAGGATCAAATACTATACGACAAATTTTAAGAAAAAATAAGCAGATAAAATTGTTAACTCTGCGACTCGTTATTTTAGATTTTTTTCTAAATCAATTTCAGTATTGCCGAGGTTTTTTAAAATATTTCTTTAATTAGAAGACATTTATGCTTATTATCTATAAATATCATAAATTTTACTTCCAACAATAATTTCAGTTTTGAACGTAAAATTTGTAACTAAACGTGTACTCAATTTTGGAACATACTAGCTAAAGTAAAATAGCAAGAGGACCATGATTGCACTATGTACTTCTTGGATGTTCCATATCGTACCTAGTTCCCAAGTGTAGATAATACCAATAGTACACATCTTCAGATGTGTTTAGAAATAACTTTCAATATTTTAACTTTATAGTCGATTGAATAAGTTACGGTACAAAATTTTAATGCAAAAACCCTTGTAACTGCGAAAAAACCTTTGGTATTTTTCATGTATCACCAATGTATAAACTGCTGAATACGACTTCCAGTAAACATATCATGTTTAAGTGACTGAAATCAAAATTACGTACCCGTTGATCAGACGAAGAATGGCCACGGCCCAGATATGCTAGTACGAAATGCCGACTACTTTCGATTGGACTCAACCCAGGAGACAATACGAAGGGATCATCCGCGAAACATGAGCTAGAAAATATAGGCCTCGACACGGGTTTTGGGGCTTTTGGACTCATCCTTTTCTTTAATCTCGACATCAGTTTCTGGGGTGAATGAGTTACTTTCTTAAACCAATTGAAACAGGCCTTTCCTTCAGGTTTGACACAACTTTCATCTACTAGTACAAAGGCTGCTCGAGAAGCACATTCGGATAAATTCTCATCCTGGTCTGAAATAGCTTCTTTCGACTCCGAACTTCCATTAAGACCCAGTTTATACAATTCAGGCATTACGACAGATTTCTTTATAGGCAAGGTTTTCTCCGAATTCTCCCCGACATTAGACTTTGTTTTAGGTCTTGCTCCTTGCATGACAGCACGTTGACAGTCTTTAACGGTAGATCTAACGTCCGTGCTACGATCTATTGAAGGGGACGTGGAAAGCAAAGCAGGCGATCTCTTACCGGTGTTTTGCACATAATCTTCAGCGGAAACCAGAGCAGGTATCTCATCGTTAGAGTCGTATTTTCCCTCGCCTTCAGATGGCACAAGAGGGGCTATCTCATCGTTAGCATCGGTTTTTCCAATGTCCTCAGAGGGCACAGGAGCGGACTTTGCGTCCTTAACGTCGCTGCTTTTCCCATCGTCTTCAGCAGGCACAGATGTGGGCTTCGCGTCCTTAGCATCGCTGCTTTTTTCATCATCTTCAGAAAGCACAGATGTGGGCTTAACGTCGCTGCTTTTACCGTAGTCTTCAGCAGGCACAGACGTGGGCTTCGCGTCCTTAGCATCGCTGCTTTTTTCGTCATCTTCAACAGGTACAGGTGTGGGATTCTCGTCGCTGCTTTTTCCATCGTCTTCAGCAGGCACAGGTGTGAGCTTCACGTCTCTGCTTTTTCCATCGTTTTCTGTAGGCACAGGTGTGGAATTCGCGTCGCTGCATTTTCCATCGTCTTCAGCAGGCACAGGTGTGGAATTCGCGTCGCTGCATTTTCCATCGTCTTCAGCAGGCACAGGTGTGGGATTCTCGTCGCTGCTTTTTCCATCGCCTTCAGCAGGCACATGTGTGAGCTTCACGTCGCTGCTTTTTCCATCGTCTTCTGCAGGCACAGGTGTGGGATTCGCGCCGCTGATTTTTCCATCGCCTTCAGCAGACACAAGTGTAGACTTCGCATCAGCGTCGCTGCTTTTTCCATCGTCTTCAGCAGGTGTGGATTTCGCGTCATTAGCGTCGCTGCTTTTCCCATCGCCTTTAGATGGCACAGAAGTGGGCTTCACGTCGCTGTCTTCAATGGCTTTAGAAGTATCGATAGTTGACTTGGTGCTCTTGTCTTCAACATCCCTTCCAGCAATATTATCTCCAGGCCCCTCCATATTTGAATATAGCCAAACGTAAATTCGAATCAACAAATCGATCACGAATGAGGATAATCAGACGAAAGGCGAGGTGCGGATAAAATCGTAAGCGCGGAACTAACCAGACCGGCATTTTAAATAAGAAATTAATAAGAAGCGGTTACAGTCACAACTTTAGAAGCACTGAAGTATTTGAAATAAGCGTAATGCGGCATATTTCACAATTTTACACGTAGGTGGGTATTTTAATTAACGTCGCACTGGAGCAAGACAATGGGCTATTGGCAATGGTCCTGGATCAAACCCGAAGGGAAAGATCCGAGGACAATTAATATTGAACCACGGTCAGATGACTTGGTCGCAGCTGAGCTGGCACCCCACTCTCCAAACTTCCACACCACGCCAACGTGAGGACAATTGAGGCCACGACGGATTTAACGTGCACCAGCCCCCTTCGTATACGACGGTCGAACTCCAACCCTCATGCTGCTAATCCGTTGCGCTTCCAATCGGGCTACCGCGACCCAATTTTACAGTAATAAGGGTAGAGTAGGTAGGTCGTTGAATTTACGTCGCACAATAGCAACACTGCGGGCTATTGGTGACGGCCGGGGGGATCAATCAAGGGTAGAATAGCTAGGTAGGCAGTTAATTAACGCCGCACTCGAGCAACAAAACGGGCTATTGGCGACGGTCCGGGATCAATCCCGAAGCAAAAGATTCAAGGACACCGCCTCGTAATTTTGACGCTCAGATGACAAGAACAACACCTGAGCTGGCACCCCACTCTCCAAATTTGGGTAGAGTAGGAAATTGGTAGTCAAATTTTTCAATGTTGTAGTTATTTTATTTCCAAACTTGTCTATGAATAAAATAAAAAAGTCACAACATAAAATTGTTTTATATCGCTCATGATGAGTTATTGTTTAAGGTTGTATCTTACATCTTTTGCTACAGCTGTGAACAAAGTATTGCCGGGAAATATTTTACGAATACCAAATGTTTTCTCAACTGCATTATAGAAAAAGTTTTTATCGTACAATTATCGGTGCTTTCGAGGCTCAATAGTAGGTAGGTATTTTAATTAACATCGCACTGGAGCAACACAACGGGTTATTGGCGACGGTCCAGGATCAAACCCGACTGGCACCTCACTCTCCAAACTTCCACAAAACGATAATGTGACTACATTTGAGGCCGCAACAGATTTAACGTGTACCATCCCTGTGTTCAGCCCCGTCTTTGTCTGGATAGAGTTTCGAACCCGAGGCTCAATGGATTTGCCCACTACGCTAGTAACCTACGAGTTGTACGTCATCTGACCGTGGTTTAAAAGGGCCGCGGTAGCCCGGTTGGAAGAGTAACGAATTAGAAACCGGAAGGTTGCGAGTATCCAACCAAAGACCGTCGAGTACAAAGGGGGCTGGTGCCCGTTAAATATGTCATGAACTCAAATGTCCTCACGTTGGCATGGTGTGGAAGTTTGGAGAGTGGGGTGCTAGCTCAGGTGTTGCCTCATCATCTGATCGTGGTTCAAAATTAAGTGGTGTCCTAGGATCTTTCCAATAGCCCGTTGTGTTGCTCCAGTGCGCCGTTAATTAAATACCTACCTACCTCTGTTAGGCAATCGAAGAATCTGAGAAGTTTGTTTTAATATTTTCCTTTTTGTTTAAGGCAGGTTGGTAGTTAATTAACGTCGCACTGAAGCAACATAACGGGCTATTGGCGACGATCCGGAATCAATCCCGAAGGGAAAGAGCCGAGGACAGCAACTCGTAATTTTGAACCACTGTCAAATGACGAGATCAACATCTGAGCTGGTACCCACTCTCCAAACTTCCACACTACGCCAATCTTTTTTGTTAAAAGTCACCAAGTTGGATTATGTTGTTGCTTGTAGAACGTTTCTTCGAAGCAAATAGTTTATCTTAAAACTAATCTGTCTCACTTCTGAAGAATTGCACATGACGAACTGTGCTATACATAATATATCAAATTATGATTATGTAGGGGCCGCCTTGGCTCAATGGGTTTACTCATTGCTCTAGCAACCTGCAAGTTGTGGGCGGTGCAGGTTCCTTCTTGCAACTTACCCTGGATATATTTCTCTCTTCTGAGTCAATAAAACTTTCCAGTGTGTGTATACTCATTAGTATTTATTGTGTCTTGCGTTGGACACAGCTTGACCAACTATGGTCTATGCGCCATAACGACATCTTTGGTTCACGCCAAATATTTGGATTCTTCTCGTATACATATACATTCCATTAGAATGGATTAATATGTCAATAAGCAGTTTCCCCTACATTAATGATTCTGGGTTGCATGAAGGAAATAAAACGATCGAACAGGAATCCATTAGATACGGAACCCCTGGAAATGAACGTACCGATCAACTGTCGAAATAGGGAAGTAGCATTTCCCAGGACGAGAAACCTACAACTTACAACGAGCTAAAGTGGAGTTAACAAGTGCAATTAATTTAAACGTAAAGAGAGAACATCATAGAATAGCTGTTAGAAAATACACTCATGTCCAAAATTATCTTTACATGCATAAAATTACGGATTTCTCAGAAACTGTGAACTATAATTTTATGAATTTGTGTGAAATGATATATAACATCATAACACATAAATCCAAAGGAAAAATTTAAGAGCACCCCATATGATATAAAACTGTAGCATGAAACAATAAAAATGGCAATAATATTTTACAAGGAGAGTTCAGAAAAAAAAGAATAACCCAGAAAAAAATTAAGGCTTATGAATTTAATGGAATGTGATCACCCCTGACGTGTACACACATATCACAACGTGTTTTAATGCTCGCAATAATATTATTAACCACAGTTTGGGGAATTAAGTTTCACTCCTCCAACAACGCGGTCTTCAGGACATTTATATCTCTAGGAAGAGGATGTTTCCGTGCAACTGCTTTTCCAAGGTCGTTCCATAAGTTCTCTATCAGGTTCAGATCAGGAGATTTTGCTGGTCACGGTATTCGCTCAATGGCTTCAAATTCAAGGAATTCATCAACGAGGTTTGCTCGATGTGGACGAGCATTATTGTCCATAAATAAAAAGTCAGATCCATATGCACCTCTAAAAAGTCTTGCATAAGGTTCTAAGACCTCATTCCGATATCTCAGGCCGGTCACATATCCGCTGTTGAAAACGTGTAGGGGCTTACGTCCATCGATCATTATTCCTCCCCATACCATCACACCTGAACTACCGAAACGGTCACATTCCATAATGTTCGAAGGAAGATTTCGCGTTCCTGACTCCCTCCAGATGTAAACACGTTTGGAATCAGATGTTAAACTAAACCTCGACTCATCAGTAAAGAGAACATGGGTCCACTAGTATTCACTCCAGTTCTGATGTTCTTTGCACCAATTAAAGCGAACTTCTTTTGTTGGGAAGACAGTGAAACACATAACCTTGGCTGTCTGGCATAAAGGCCTTTTTCATTAAGCCTTCAGTATGCAGTTTGCCGTGATACAACAGTTCCAGTGGCGGCTGCAACCTCTGAACTTAATTGCCGAGCAGTAGACTTCCGTTACGACGGGCAGTTATTGCCAGATCTTGAGAAGCATTTGTTATTCGTTTACGACCTTGTCCATGCCTTCTTACAACAGTTCCAGAGTTCTGAAATTGTTTCCATAGCGTAGAGACTGTCTTGAAATATTCACACCTCTCGCTGTTTCCATGATTGTCTGCCCTGCTTTTAAACGGCCGATAATTCGTCACTTCAGATTCTTCTAAATGATACTTCGGAGCCATAACAAATCGTTTTGAGTCCATACACACTGAAATCAAACGTTGTATTGCAGAAATTCACTTTGCGCGAAGCGCTTGATTCACCGTCGGATGACGTAACGCCTTGATTTGCATATCAGAAACCGTTTGATCACTTTTGATTGGATAATGCTAATTAGGCTTGTCTTTCACACATTCCCTGCAAAAATGGATTACATCGATTGGATATTTCATGGAATATAATTATATTTGTGTATGTAAAGATAAATTTGGACATGAGTGTATTTTAGAGCAACCGCGCGAGATCTCAAGAGATTATTAGATTGATGGCAGGCTACGACTATTTGTTGGCACATCTAAATAAAATCGGAATAAGGCATCCTGTCCGCTCTGAGACTCTAATTAATTCTTAAAATTCGTACAATTCTGAGAGCGGATAATTTAAGACAGGAGTTAAATGCTATCGCTGAGGCCACCTTTCCTACCAAATGGTCTGCAAACTGGTGCCTCTACCGGACTGCAAGAAGAGAAATGGATAACCTTCCAGTTTTCTGGCATTGGATAAAAGATTTATCGTTATGATGTTTGTAACTTGAGATGATGCGAAGCCATACCTACCTGTTTAACTATACAAGCATACAACGAGATCGATCATCATGTCTCATAAATATTAAATCATACTCAATCAGGCTAAGGCAGTCATCAACAGTGGAGACTAGAACACGAGTTAGACAAGGCTTCAGGGGGGTGGCTACATGTCCACTTCCATTAACTATTTGGGTAGGCGATGGAAAATTTAAAAAGAATAGGAAACCTGAATTAAAACAAAACAAACTGAGAAATGCTTAATTTTGAAATAGCTAAATCTTTCTCTTAAAACATTTAGTAATGTATAGTATTCTTTGGTGCATGACTAATAAATAACTATTAACGCACCAATCTTTTTACAAAAATATCAAGCTGTCAATAAAATAATTGTTCGATTATTAAACTTCATATATTAAATAAAATTAATCAAATTTTGAAGCGCATCTGCTGCTCCCCGGACCATTTCCGTACCAATCCAAATCTATCATAAGAGACCGTCCATAAGACCGATTTGCCATAGGGATAGTCCGTCTTTGGTTGCCAAAGTACCCAGTTTTCGGCTTACTCTATTTGATGGTAAAGAGGAAAAACGGCAGAAACTTTCGGTTGGTTGAGTTTTTATGGCGTAAAGACGATATCTGGACAAGCTGCCGCAAAAGCAAGACAAAGTCAAGTTATTGACATATACATACAAGGAAAGTTTTACAGCAAAATTTTGGAAAGGAACTATCCGAAAGTTAAATTCAGCTAGTCCTGATTTAATTGAACTGTATATATCATAAGTTTTCTTGAGGGTTGTGATTTTGGTTTAAAGCAATCACTTATTGAAAGGCATTCTTTACCGTTTCATCTTCACTGTGACAAGCATAAGCATCTCCCTGGTGAGATTCCAGCGACCGGTACGTATTGTAAGGCCTCCGCCTTTTGTCTGGGTCAACGGAATGGCGTCGTAGAAGAGCATCTAAAAAAAGAGAAGTTATTGTACCGTTATGTATCCAAACGTTCATTTCTCATAAATGAATTAATTTTACAAAAAGCTACTATAGGATCACACAACGGTCTATTTCTTTTAAACGGGCAATACAAGACTACAAATTACTCAATCATTCTTCAACAGAATATGAAAGTTAGAAAGAACTTATAATTCGAATCTCTGGGATTTCGTAAAATATGATGTATTTCCCCTTGCAAATTTGTCAACCGCTAGGCACTCGACATTTGCTCTCCAGGCCCCATTACCAAGTTAGATGACCAGAACCAGTTTTCTTCGTAAAATAAAAGTAGGTACTAAAATATATAAATATAGCTTTCTTATTTACTTCACATACACATCGTTATTATTATAAACACAATGAAATGACGAATAAAACTTTCAAACCGAAAGAGTACACATAACAGAGTCACATTTGGCCAAGCTACGCCAAAAATGTTTCTTTAATTAAGTAAATGGACTTCGGTTAAGTAAATGGACGCACTCACGCACACAAGGAAATATTTTACCGATACAGAAGAGAGAAATACATCCAGGGGGTTACAGAAATCAAACCTGCGAAGTCTATAGCACGCAGTCTGATGGCGCGGTACGCAAACCCAGTGAGCCACGGCGGCCTCTCTCTTAGATCTCAATCCCCACCATGGTACCGGCGATTGCCTAAATCGGGGCCCTGACAACCACCCTTTGAAAAAACCTTATAATTCGAAAAAATATTTTTAAAAACTTAAGTGCAAAACCAATCTTTCCAAACAGAAATTAGGACCTCAGTAGCCAAGTTGGTAGTATCTCGGATTAGCAACCGGAGGGTTGCGAGTTCGTCACTCGATCCAAACAAAGACAATCGTGTACTTGGTGGGCTGGTGCATGTTAAATCAGTCGTGGCCCAAAATGTCCTCACATTGGCGTGGTGTGGAATTTCGGAGAATGGGGTGTCAGATCAAGTGTTGACCTCATAATCTGACCGTGGTTTAAAATTATGAGGTGCTGTCCTCTGATCTTTCCCTTCGGTCGGGACTGATGTCAGGCAGTCGCCAATAGCTCGTTGTGTTGCTCCAGTGCGACATAAATTCAACAACCTACCTACTTACCTACCAAACAGAAATTAAAGGGGAAGAGGATTGGTGTCCTTTTCTTCTCATATAATGGACATCCTGAACGGCATTATAATAATGAGCTTGAATTACCTTGCACGTTAGGCTACCAATATTATATAATAGTAATATATATCCCACGAGTTTTGGGTTCAACCAAAATATTAGAGGGTTCAATGGGATTGGGCTCTTAGAATTTGGCGTCCCTGTAAACCAAGTTTTGAATAATGTATAATTGAAAAAATGATGCTAACGTGTTCCAAGAAAAGCTGATTTATAAAAACATGGCGAGTGGGAAATATTTTATTGCCATAATATCTTCAATGATATTAATTGTCGGGAAATATCTTATTTGCAGAAAGCTTTTACTGAAATTCGCATAAACAAAGACGTAGATGAATGATAAAGTCAATGAAAATTAATATCCACTAGATTTAAGAGGCCTGTAGAAATAAATAGCGCTCAAGCGTATCCACCAACAGGTCTCGGCATGGCGACTTGCCAGAGCTCAGATGATATATTAAGCTGTAGGTTAGCGAAGCTCGATTATTTCGTTGGGAATTCGTCCCGGTATTAGGCAAAAAAGGAGCGTTACTTAACTGGTTTTTTTTTTGCATTCACTCGGCTGTTGGCTCATGATTTAAAATGCATCGCGTAACACTATTTAACAGTGGGATGAATCTGACGAAATACATTCTTTTTCTCTGTTAAAACACAAAATCGCACTAAAAGACAGAACTGTTTTGCTATCATAATTAAAAGCCTTGAACATGAAGTACCTCATATATCACCATTTGGCATTTCTTAAAATTAAAATTCTACACCTTAGATTGTTGCAATCAGAGTCAATTTTACTCTTCCAAACTTTTCAAAGTCAGATAATCCAAAATCAGATTAACGAATGAGAACAGTTCCTCATTGATGGAATTAGAATATAATACTACCATGAATGTTTTCATGGATATATTACTAATAGCAAATAGTTGCTATATCTGCAGCAGAAATACAAATTACGGATTTCACGTAATGATACTCGTACTAAATCAGAAAATGACAGCTCAATCAAACTGACGGAATAAATATAGGGATTGATACCGGACCGTCACCAATAGCCCGTTGTGTTGTTCCAGTGTGATATAAATTCAACGCTCTATCTATCGACGGAGTAAATATCTTAACCAATATATTAATTACATTAGATTCGGTTGGTCTCAATTTCTGAGTAAATTATAAGTTAGAATAAAATAATTGAAGGCTTGAAAAGAAAATTATTATTCCAATTTCAGCAATTAACGTTTTCAAAAACCTAAACTCAGACTTCTAAATGGTTTTAGATGTTGAAGAATTTTTTTTTTAATTATCATATCATGTTTTTTTACTTTCGGCAAAATCTTCGTCTTGAAATATTTTGACACACTTAAAAAATAGGTACACTAGAATCTACAATAAAAGCAGTTAAGAAAGATATTTGAAAAGTTAAAAAAATAAATAGACCAATTTTGGTAAAATACAAAATTCACACATACGTATAAAACTTTATACTTATCTTTTCCAAATTTCTTCAGAGTGTGATGTTTTATGAAATCACTTTTTAATAAGAAAGACAAATCTTATAACGATTTTCTGGTCTTAATCGGGTGGATAAAAACGTTTGTATTATACTAATCTTTTTGTAATTTATAATACAGAAGTACACTTTATACACACATAAATAATTTTTAAATTATCCCATTGTCATGAGTGATGCATATTTAAAAAATAATGATAAAACATTTAATGTGACATTGATACAGTTAATAAGAATGTTAAAAATCCATTTGAATAAAATCTGATGTACATCAGAGATATGACGAAATTATAAAACAAAAAATTTCCCTCTTAAATAAAGCTGAATTCGAAGTAGAAAATATAAGCAGTTTTCTAAATCTCAGGTCAAATCATATAAGGGTTAGAAATGCCACTGAATTTTTCACTACGTTAGATTATTGGTAAAATTATAAAACCTAGTCTGGCATATTTAAAAGCTTCACCTAATAAAATTATCTTTCTGAGCCGATGAACAGAGAGCTTTCTTTAACGTATACATTGATACAACTGTATAAAAAACTGAACTGATCGAATATGGATCCTCATGAATCCGATTATTAGAATCCAGAGTGAATGAACAGCTGTTTATAATTCCATTACAAAACTAAAGGAAATTTTAGGGTACATATTTTTTCAAGAACTTACAAAATAGATGTTTACAATAATCTTTACATAAGATGGATGATTTTACAAATAGAATAAAGATAATTGGAAATGACGAAGAATTTCACATTTTTTTCCATAAAGGGTCCTTCTGTCTGTAGTGAGTCTGAGAAAGGATCAAGAGTGATACTCCCGTCGCGGAGATCTAATTATGTACTATGACACAAACGAAACTTTTCGTGAAAATTATAGTCAGTTAAATTGGAATCATTTCTTAGACGTAATTCAATCCTAGCATAGTATGGGGGCAACAGTAACGAATTATGCCAAACGTCAATGAAGAGCACTGCGAGTATTTATTGACTTATATTTTTACACCACTTTGATGCGTATCAAATAACGTCTCAGTGTTGCAAAACATCATTTTTCTAGATCGGGGCTCAGGAAATGCAGCCGGGTCTTACCTGCCGATTTCCGGGAGAAAGGAAACTTCCTGGATCGCCAAATCCCTTTCTTAGGAGTCACCATCACGCTGGCATCAGGGTAAGAACGCCTTATTTGCCCGAAAGGATCCCAACTTTTCGTCGCTCGGCAACACGCAAGATGGAACTCGAAATTTACCCGTGATGCCACTCGACGGTATTGTCCCCCATGACACACTCCCCTTTCTCCCCTGAAAGCTCGTGACGTCAGAAATGTGTGCATCGATCGCTTTCCTACACCTGCGTCAATTTCTGACAAGCTAACTAGCTTTTGTTTACAGGAAGACTGCAATCGCATCCGGCGATCACGGAAAGAAACTGATGAGAGTTCATATCATTAAGTTCCTCAGATTTAAGACCATGCAAATAAAAATTCAAACCTGCTGGAGAAATGCTATTGCACCAGTGGTCAGTGGTGTAGCAGAGAGGAGGGACTTTGGGGCCCAAGACCTACTGAAAGTGTTGGTTTCCAAGCTCTTACACATAAAATATTAAAAACACTTTGGAGATAAAAAAAAACAAAATGCGGTTATTACAATATAAAAACAGTTCATTAAATCAATCCTTTACTTTAAATTATCCTGTGATCTTTTGAAAGTCCAGGGATATCTACACGTCATCTCAGAAAGGATTGAATATTAACTACGATGTATAAACAAAATTACCAGGGAGCAAAATTTGCGATTAAGCAATGTTCGAATACTTCTTAAGAACTGGGATTACGCAAAAACTTTCTATATTATAATGATATTACATTGTACAACTAGCTGAATGCGTTGCTCGGGTTTAATTGGTTAAACGTCGATTGAAAGTGATCCAAAAAATCACTTTTCTGTCATAGAAAATGCAAAAATAGAGAAAAAATAAGCGAGCGCAAAATAATTTTTAAAACTGGATTTTTATAGCTTCTACAATTTACTTAAGATCCATTTGACATACCATAGGCAAGACAAACCTATAAAAACTGATACTGAGATGACTATATACAAAAGTCGATTTTGAGTTTTGGAGTGATTGTGAATGCCCTTTTAAGTTCATTTTCTTTTTTAAAAAAGGGCATGCATCGTATTATTGCAGTCGTTTTTTTTTTCTTATTAATATGTTTTATTTGTAGCACCTTGTACTAGGAATGCGAAATTTGGAATTCCACCATCATTATGAAAGGCTGACAAATCATATTGATACGATATGATCAACGTTTCAAGCAATTACACTTTATGCTCGAAAATTCCATCCCGCATTTTACAGACAATACATTTTCTGCGCAACCAACCCATCTGCGATTGCATCAAACTCTAAGATTCTAAAAAAAAACTCCAAGGACATCTTGAGAGGCGACTCCTGTAGTTGTTAACTCTGACATCTGCACAGCCAGACGGCGAGAGAGCATCCCCTAGCAATATTCAATCCTATGGGGATTTCGAATTGTTTTTAGCTCCATACGACAAATAGAAAGGGGGTTAATATGTAGCCTACGTTACCCGCAGGGTTCTACAGTATAAGTGTACCACATTTGGTGTGGATTGGTCCAACGGTGTAGATTTGTAGAGAGAGAGAACATACAGACAGACGCCAACTCTGCTTTATATATATAGAAGATGGATGACACTATTCACGAAACCAAAAAGTATCGTACCCAATTTTATTCTGGTACTTTTTATTCGGATTTTATTCAAAATTAATAAAAATATATTAATTTTATTTAGATGAATTTTCCCCCAATTTTATTCAGAGTGAGAAAGAAATATTTCTTTTCTGCGAAAGTCAACATTCTAACACAGCTTCAGGCATAGTCGATTTTTGAGCTCTGCAACATATTTATGACAAGAAAAATCAATCACAGGGTTCTAAATTTTTGGATTTGTCATTATTCATTCTATGACGTATTTCTACTATGTTCTAAAGAAAACTAAATTCTTCTACTGATATATGATGTACTTTCGTTTCAAAAGCGATATTACTTAACCCTCTAAGTGTTTCTCCAAGATATCTCGTCCAAGATCTGGTCAATTTTGCTAAGGACGAGATATCTTGTCGAGACAAAAACTGTCCTACAGCTCCAAGAGGAATGAAGATCCAAGTAAGAAAAACAAATTGCCCCTTGCCCAGAACTGGTAAACAGTTGTGAGCATGTTTTTGTACCCAGAGGCTGGACACTTCTGGGAAGTTTTCGACGCGACGATAAACCACCAAGAGGGTTAATTAAATTTGCTAAATTATTTAAAAAATTGGACCAAGCATCTCGCCATAGGAAGGAGAACAATGTTAGAATCAAGCACTTCATGTTTTTATACATACTTGGTACTTACCACGATGGTATGCCGAGGAAATAAAAGCAAAGTGAGATTTTATTATTAAAAAAAACGACTTGATTATATTCGTACAAACCACGGAAATCAAAGAAAGAAATGGATTACGAATTTTTATAAAGGCCTAACAGAATTCTACAAATTTCAAAATTTGCCTTTTTAAGATACGCCACTCATCGCTTGATAATACGATAAGCACATTTATCTGAAAATAAACATCAATGAGCTACCTTAACGACAATCCAAATAGTACGTTTTCCTTTTATATCTGATAATTGGAATATTTTAAACAGCGCCATCTTAGGAAGGGAATAAACACATATTTTTAAAAACTGTTTTCTTACGATAAACGCTTGGCCAAATATGGCCCTTGCGCCATAAAACTCTAATACAACCAACCTTACGATAGTTTTTAAGCACTCACAAACTAGTTAAGAAGTTGGTTCTTTTGAAATTTAACGCCTCTATTTAATTCTTTTAAAATATGTTTAAAACATTAATATACTAAATCGAATGATTGAATTTAATAATAACGTAAAATACTCTATATAATACAATGATTTAGTAATCAAGCATATGGGTTTGGGTGGCGCATTCGGGTGCATAAGAAATGTTTCCAGTAAAACGGTTTTTTAGGATACCAGTTTTCACACGAAATTATAAAAAAATTTATTAACAACCAGAAATAATACACACACACTCAGTCTGAAATCTCTTCCCTTTATCTTATGATTTTAGCTTTAGGAAAAGCCACAAGTCACAAGGCGCCAAATCCGGGCTATAGGGAGGGCTGAGTCACCTGAGTGATTTGATATTTTACCCAAAAAAAACCTGCACGAGAAGTGATGATTGGGTACCGTCACGTTTTTAAGATCCTTCGACAACATCTCGAACACAGTAAGTTTTGGAATCTCCAAACCATTTTCTAATCCTCACACTGTCAGCGGCTTATCTTTGTTTATTGCAATCCATACATGTTTAATATTCTCAGGTGTTCTGCTTGTTGAAGGCCTTCCAGAACTTGGAAAACTTTTAACAGATTCCCGGCCATCTTTGAAGCGGTTATATTTGCGCTGCACTAATTTCATCGTGTCTCTCCCCCTCCCCGAAAGCCTTCTTAATCATCTGAATAATTTTTGTGAATTTTTTAAGTAAAAATTGATACAAATTCGCTGCTCTACTCGCTCAGTCATTGTGAATGCGACGATCTCACAGAACATATGCTCCCTCAAGGACGTCTAGCACCCAACTCATTAGTCCAGTGAGTTCTTGACCTTTCACACATGCGCATTGCATATCAATGTCACCTCTCCTTGGTTCCAGAGGTACTAATGCACACCATGCCCTAGGTCACATCTTCTTACGTGTGTATGGGCATCACAGCCCCTAGATACTCGAGTGATCTTTCCTCACTTTCAATATTATCTTCGCCTTCCCTTCGGCTTTTGCTTTTTCTTCTTCCCTCATTGTGTTGTCTGTCTTGTGTTTGGTGTAGCTTGGCCAAATATGGCCCTTGCACCCCAATCCCGAAAGCAAGCAACCAACCAACACCTCTCCTTGGCTGCCAAGTTACATCGATGCCAGGCGGACAGCTTTCGTTATATATCGCTGGATACTTTCCGGACAAACACTGTAAATTACAGATTGGGCATCCACAAAGGCCAAGAATGCCTAGTGTAGTTGTACACCCTGTGTAATGCTAATTCAGCTTTGAAGT
The DNA here is from genome assembly GCA_933210815.1 of Meta bourneti. Lineage (NCBI taxonomy): Eukaryota > Metazoa > Arthropoda > Arachnida > Araneae > Tetragnathidae > Meta > Meta bourneti. The sequence continues at coordinate 65,527,881 of OW119925.1, forward strand.
TCTACAGGATTCATACTATGCATTCAAAGGTGTAAAGTACGAAAACAACCACCCATCTTTCCCTATGATAACCTTTGCCCTGAAGAACTACTGCCCTGAAAGTTCTTTGAAAACAAAATTTCCCCGGTCTGTTTAATTTGAAAGATAATCATTTGGCGATACTTTCACCGATGTGTTCACTTTCAATCTGTCAAGACACTCTGAGTGTTACATAATTACCAACAAGGAAAACGCCTTTTGACACACTCTTCTATTCCGCGCATGGGTTAGCGAACCTCTCAATGGAACAGGCAGAGTGCCAACCAGGGCAATGACTCACAAAGCCTTCTTTACCCAGATATGGACGATAATTTTTCAGAGCCGCACAGATCAATTAGAAAGGTTTTCCGAAGATGTTAAATAAATAACCACCGATCTCGTTAGGTATCAACCGCTCCATTTATCAGAGTTCGGTATTAGGAAATTATTGATCGCTCTCAAGAGCTCTGTTAAGAAGCTCACACAAATCAATCGCTTTTCGTTTGGCTAGCCAATTACAACAAATCGTGTATTTTAAAATTTCATAGAAAGAGTAGGGTGAGTTGAGGTAAGTGTGTTCGCAGGATAAGTGCGTTCACTGAATATAAAGAGTGTCTTTGATTAAAATAGGCATTGCTACCTGCTGTGCCTATTTTAAATGTTTGAAGGAATCACCGTTAGAGCAGATCGAATTTCGCACAGAAGCTGGACCCCATCATGCGGGGGTGGCAAGTGCAAATCATAGGCTTTCTTCATCCCCATGTCAATTCATAGACTGTTTCCCCATTATTTGGGTTGCACTTGCCCCATCGTATGGGGCAAGTAAGACTCCATTAAATAGTATTGGAAAGTAATTTTTAAATCATAAATGGTTAGTTTTAGCAAATAAGGGTGCAAACATATTAGTAAAGGGTCTGGGAGAGTGTGGTAAAAGCATCATTTTTAAAAAAATACTGGGATGGAGTCGTAATTAGTTCAATATGAATTTTGAAGATTTGGGTTCAAACTTGCACCTTCACTTCCTTGTTCACCTTAACTTGTACAATTCAAAGTACACAAAAGTTTGTTTTTACACGCTGCAGCGACAAAAGTATTCTTTAAAGTATAGTTTCCCAAAGTAGGAGCTACCGTCAATCCCCTGTGGACGCTGAAGGAATCTTGGGGTTGGGGATAGGGGCATTGAAGAGAAAAGTGGTTAACAAGACGTTAAAAATTGTCGCCTGAAAACTACAAGCAAACTCTTATTCACTTGACTATGCAGACACACTCAGTATGATGTATTGTCATTGATTCTTTTAACTAAAAAGAACTGACCGCAAATAGTTGACTAGATTTAAAGATGCTGCTGAAGAAAATAGAGCCGAAATAGGTAAATTGAGAGCATAACACCAGGCTTGTCCTTCTCATACGTGATTATTTTTAATTTTACTAATAGATTCTATATTAATTACTAATAATCAATCTAGCGTTTTTATGTGCAATTTAGTTTTTGTCATTTAATTTTAATAAATAGCTTTATAATTTCAGTTTCAAGTTGTTAAGCTACAGAAGCTACACGTGCAGTTCTTCAGCTGAGAAAGTTTCCCAGAGGGGGGGACTGAAAGAATTGTATTTGGAAAAAAGTGCTGAGCCAAAAAAAGTTTGAGAACTATGCTTTAAAGATTAGACACTGCCTGACTCCCACAGGGGAGAGGGTTACAGGTATCATTGTTCCCCCGAGGGCTAGAAAGGACTCAGGAAATGTGGAGAAAGGTTTTGTAATGTGATGAATACGTCTATTTTCGGAAGTTAACAATTTTCATTGTAGTAAACCAATGCCAGGAGATCCTATTATTTTTAAAGTTTAAAAATAAAAATGTTGTCTTTCAATGGATATCTGGACACACTCCAGTTCTAGGACCTCCACTCGTCAAAACTATCCTTAAGACAATAAGAACAGCTAAGTAGAAAACAATGAACTAGTGGAAGTATTGAAGAGGTGCGACAAACTAGAGTGATGAGGTAGCAACCTTTCGCCTTATAACATTCTCTTGCCACCCACCTGCATAGAATTGGCATTGTCACTGAGCCTTTCTGCCAACTTTGTAATCAACCAGACCCTATGGACAGACCTCCACTTGATTCGCTGCAAAGCAATTTCATGCGTGGAAAGTCTGAAATTTCCCGATACTGGAGAGCGAGAGAACTTTTAGGGCGTAGCTCATATATATATCTTTTTTCTGTATTTTCTCTTTTATGTGGTGTGGTGCACAGGATTCGCTTGTATTGTAGTGTATTTCTTCTTGTTTGTCGTTGGCGTGGTGTGGACGTTTGGAGAGTGGGGTGCCATCTCAGGTATTGCCTTGTCATCTGACTGTGATTCGAAATTACAAAGTGTTGTCCTCGGTCTTTCCCTTCAGGATTGATCTCGTACCGTCACCAATAGCCCGTTGTGTTGATCCAGTGCGATGTTAATTCAACTACCCCCTTTTCTGTTTGTATCTTGTCCTGGTCATTGGAAATAATAAAAAGCATGCAAAATTATGGAGAAAAAATGCAGTCATTTATATAAGTTCAATAATGAGTACTTGGGATACATGCATTACACTAGGGCCTGTCATCTAACCTGGTACTATGATTCACACGGTATATGGAGTGGGAGGAGCTGATTCACTCCCGAAACGTTCATATCTTTCGGAATTGGAAATTTGATCTTTGACATTTCGAACTATTTTTACACATCACCGTTCATAAAAAATATACCAAGCAAATTACTATCGAAAGTAAGTGCAAAAATAAAACCTTACTAAGGAGGTTTAAAATAAAGTAATCCATCCTTCAAAAGAACATTTGAAGGGCAGATGTAGTTGCAGCGATATTAAATGGTTGAGTTCGAATATAATGACTAATAATCCTTCTTCCTACAGTGCGCGCAAAGTAATTACAACTAAGAAATTTTGAGAGTTCATTTGCTTTTAAAGTACCCTTTGGAAGATAAATGAATAAATTGAGAGAAAAAGAGAAAATGTTTGACTTCCCAAAAACGAGAGGATCATTAATATGATGGAATTTTACATAACTTGTTGGACGTCTAGTAACCATGGTAACCATCATAAACTCGACGCACAGCCGCCATTTCATGTGAGGAAATGTACTTTACGAGGAAATCTAATCTAAGTAGTGGCTCCCAAAATACTCAATTTAAGTTGAAGGCCTTAAAAACCCTATAACCACCGCAAAAGTTGCTGTAAGAAAATAAGTAGATAAACAAAATACTTCTAAGCAACACGAAAATAAAATTTGGAAGTAAATTTATTACCTTGACATGGAGCATTGAGATCCCCTCATTAAAGCGAAACCTAGACATACGAGTTAAGTTAATTATTTAAAAATAGTACATCGTAGATAGAAATATATATTATTCGGGATAAACTTATATAAATTAGATGCACTGTTTCGTGCTTCCTCAAAACCTTTCCTATCCGGTCAAAATCAAGGTCTGAATCTCGATACGAGTGTCCTCAGGCAATTTATGATCAATAACAGACAATATACATAGATAATCAGACTCGTAGAAGCACATAATTTAGATATTTTTGTTCTGGCCAGCACATGAGTCAGTCCAAATGATCTAATGCCTTTTATTGTGAAAAAAATAAGTTCTTCAAATGATTCTATAAAAGTGCAAAGAGAAGAGAGCACTAATTACTTCAAGTCTGTCCTTGTGTGTTTGCAATATCTTCTGTCTAGTTGAAGAAAAATGTAATATCTTCATTTGCCGACAATGAGATAATGACAACCACATTTACCTGAGGTAGAAGGCCTTCGAATTTGTCAGATTAGGCAAAGGCATGGTCTGTTGCAAGTCTATGGTGATATACATCGACTGGGAATAGTTACACACTTTTTCTCGGTCCACACTTTGAAGTTCAAAAGCCGCCTTGGAGTGTTCCTTCTGTTTTGTATCGGTCTTACCAGAATCACAAGCAGCGCAGGTGTCACTTTTGGGTGCTCCAAATGACAAATTGAAATGAAAAGAAAATATATTTGAATAAGTACCTTTTTGGACCTAATAATTTAGGTTTTTTTTCTCTCCACATTTCCTGATGCATAACTGATACAAATTGGATACATTGAGTATTGTTTACAATACATTTTATACGAATTATTATGGCTTGACTAATGAGACTTCCGCAGAGAAAAAGCGAATGTGATCTTGTTTATAGGTAACTAAAACTACCTCTTCTTGGATTTTATAAAGCCTGTTAAAATATTTCCCCTGCGCGTCAGGGGTAAGGATTGATTTTCCCCCTTTTATCTGTTTTGGAATCAAGTCAACTTCTTTTTCCCTGTTGCATACAATGAACAAAAAGCGGTCTTACAGACTTGCTGGGATGTGGTAAGCATATAGGAAACAGTTTTATGGTATCTTCAATTTGTTCTTTTTCGCTGCACTTCGCTTATTTGTATGCTCTTGAATAATAAGGCATTCTGGACATTTACATCTATTTTGAAGAGCCCATTCAAGATCTCTCAAAAGCATGGCAGTGATTCCCCAAATTTGAGTCCCCAATTTTGGAATTTTATCTGGCACTTCTGTCCCATTATATGAAATGAAAGTTCTCTAGCTATAGGCCTTGTTTTTCCATTATTGTTTATTTCTCGATTTTTTCTTTATGTTCTTTCGTCCAAAACAAATATTTTTCTCATATTTTTCTATAACTTATGTCGCATAATCTTGTTTCAACGTTCACATTTTCGGCAGTAATAAGCTCAACCCTTTCATTGTTTTTTCCTAGATTCAATTGATTCTTCACTGAAACTAACTTGGTTGTACTAATAACTATCATCAATTGTAAAACCTCTAGTGTCACTCTTAATAAATATAATAAAAATACTTTTGAGTGCTCTTAAAACCATCAAGTTTCTCGCTGAGAGGCATTTTTATAACTGTTTAAAACGCAGACTGGTGAAGACACAGCACGTATGATAAGGATGTACGTATTTCACTTTGTAGTGGATAAAGATGTTTCATGCAATTTACATATGTATCAGGAGATACATGTTGTGTAAATTGCACGAAGTTATGTATAAGCTTTTTGATGGATGAAGGTGTTATGTGCACTTACTATCATCATCCACTTAAGGTCAGTGTACATAACACCTTCATCCAGCTGTATTGCTCAAATATAGCTAATTGGAAACTGAATAATAGGAGTGTGATAGAAGAGGCTCATACAACACTCTTCCACTGAAAATCTCAAAATATGTTACTTTTCTCTTTCATCTACTTGCCCCTTCAACTGTATTACCTGTTCCTTGATTTCGTAATTAATGACTGATCAATTACTTTTGCTCAGTCGAGTAATTTTAGATCACGTTTAAACGGCAGCAAAGAGTACACAATTAAAAGTTTTGATAAGTTTTTGGAAAAGCGGAAAAATTTAGAAAAACTGGGAGAACCAATTGAAAGCTAATAGTGCGTACAGTCAAACTTTTGTTCAACTGCAGTCGTCTTTGTTGTCAGAAAAGTCAATTTAGGGAACGAACAATTGAAAATATGTTTATTTTAATTTTGAGTTAATATTTTTAAAAAATGTGGACGAAATCATAGGCCTAGAATAATAAAAATGAAATTAAACAAAATCTTATTTTGAAAATTCGAAACTAGAAAATTCAAGAACAAGGTAAGAGTACAAAAAAGTTAAAGAGGACTTAAAAAAAGAAAGGAATAGAAAACAAAAAAGAAGTTTTTCAACAATGTAAAAAGGAAAAATTGAATTTTTTAAAAAGGATTTTGTAAAAATTAGGGTACCAGAATCCTACATAAAAAATGCAAAGATTATCTTATGACAGTTTTTAAGATTGAAAAGCAAGATACTAAAAAAATTACATTTGTGTTATAAAAGCGTAATTTACAAAACAAATAACTTACATATAACATTATTTATGCAACCAACATCTTAGAGGGGTTGGGTAGTTGAATTAATGTCACGCTGGAGAAACACAACGGGCTTTTGGCGACGGTCCGGGATTAATCCCGAAGAGAAAGATCCGAGGACAACACCTCGTAATTTTGAACCACGTTCAGATGAAGAGGTCAACATCTGAGTTACCAATATTTTAGAATAATGAATACTTAGCGGTTCAGTTACAAAAGCTTATCTTTTTATCGAATAAATAGTTTTCAACTAGTTCATATCGTAATTAGTACAAAAAAATTGCCATGAGAGAATTTCAGTGTAAACAAACAAAACCACCGGAAGTAGGATTTTACTTCCGGTTACCCAATGCGGAATATGTACATGAAGCACATCCACCACACAAACACTAACGCCATATGCACATAACTTTACAGAAAGTCTCTCATAATAGTATAATGTAAAGAAAATCTACTTAGAATTTTTGAATTAAAAACGTAATCTTCCGTTTGAAATGTTTCAGGATTAGCTATTGCTACAAAGAGCCCTCAGTAAATAAATAAATGTACGGAATCGCGGTTTTTGCTGTTAAAATAGTTTCAAACGTATGCCAAATAACGCATGCTGCATAACAGCTTTTGATTATTTGCTTTTTATAATTAATATCGAAAAGCAAAAATATCGTTGCTTTTAGATATTCAATTGTGGTGAATGGTTAAGGGACTTAATATTTATCCTTATACTTTATTTATTCTTGTGGGTACTAATATAAATTGATTAGCCTTTGCTTTTTTCAATCGTCCATTTGAGAATATTTTTTCTACAAAGAATGATAATCTATTTTTATAAGAAAAGATTGTTTTGACCGTTTTCATAGCAAGAAATAGCAGACAAATCGAAAATCGTTTTAATTATTGTGTTTGCATATCCTCTTCAATCATTACAATAACCAAAAGATTATATATTTTCAATAAATTTACCCTAAAAGTCATCAAATGACTGAATTTAGATATACTATCCATAGAAAAGATTATGCAGTTCAATTAGAATGCAATTAGCAAAATATTAATCTACGGATCCATTTGAGTGAATACACTAATTAGGAAAACTTAATTGATGAAATCTAAAATGATTTGTGACGAGATTGTTAAATAAAAAGCCAGTTTTTAAAGAAATGAAATCAAACATGGGTTGAAGAAGATATAAATGAGGAATTTTCATTTAAAATTAGACAAATTTATTTTTTAAAGAAATTCAGGTATCGTCACTATCTTATGAAGAAATATTACAAGTCTTAAGTGTTACTTTCGAATTTAGTCACATCCGCTCCTCAGAAACACTTATAAAAGAGCGTAAATAAATCATTGCATTTTCTGTAATTTCACTAAAAGTGGATTGGTATGAGTGAAATCTCTTCAAACAGTTCATCTATAAATTTTTATTTAAGATAAAAAAAATCTCTCCAAGTTTCCTCAACTGAAAAACAAACTCGTCTTCTAGTACAACAGAAAGTTTTAGGGGGGAGGATTTACTTAGTATCAAACACACCTTATAATACTGTAGGCAAAAAATCATGTCAAAGGCTATTGCGCAATATGTATCAGCACAGTACTTCTACGTGTAATGATACATATTGCGCAACACCTTTGACATGAATTATTTGGGGCCAATGAGAATAACATTTGTCGAAAGGTAGGGCAAATGTTATTCCCAAACCGATCAGTACACATAATTCCTTCGCTTACGAGAGGACATAAAGCTGTGGCAGCTGGTGAGAACCTACCTGAGCAATCGGAGGTATATCCGTCCCCGTTCACCGTGTATCCGTCCCGGCGTTTGCGTAGGTGTACGCGGAAGCCTCTGAGAGCCTGTGAATAAGATTTTTTGTTTGAGGCATCCGTCTTGAATCGGTGCCTGCGATACCAGGTGGATGGTCGGGGGTCAGCGGCCGTGGCCCGCAGGGCGGACGGCATGGGGCTGGAAGAGGACCGCGTGTCGCTGGCTGGAGGTGACCGGCACCTGAGGAGGCCAGCATTCGATCGAGACGCAGCCCCGAGATTCTCGGAAACAAGTGGGGATTGCGCAGTCGCCGACCTGCTCTAATAGACCAGAGCACCGAAATAAGTTATATATAGCTCTTTGCTATCGACGGTTCTCCCAAGTGGGACAATGGCACAGGAAGGCAACTCCGTCGTTATGGAGTGTCTGGACAAAGAGTCCATAAATCGTTTATGTCTCTCCTTCGCTATTGCGTTTAGGAGGGAATAAAGATGTATTTTATGGGCCCATTAGAGTGTGATGGTTGACTTAAATGGTTTGTATCTTCGTTCAGTTTTAATGGAATTTTACTCAAAATTCGATATGCCTTTTCTCGTGTTTTTTAGGGCAATTAAGAAAATATTCGGGAACATATCGTTGGCGCCACGCCAAAGGTACGAATCTTCAAAATCATTGTTTCGAGAAAAACACCTCTAGTGGTTCGACCTTAATAAGGAAAAATAGTTTTGTGGGAAGCCAAGCCGGCACACACCTGCAGCCCGGATCCCAGTACAAATTCAGATGTCATGCTCAGATACCTGACTACAATGGGTGATCAAATTATTAGAGACACACTGCAAAAAAAAGTATTTTCTGAGTTTTGGGTGAAATGGATGGCGGATGAGTTTTGGGTAAATTATGGCTATTTGTTAGGTTGTGACACAAACAGTGTAACATAAGTATGTCATAAAAATAAAAAGAATTCAACCAACTAGGTTTTCTTTTTAATAATAATTGGTTGAAATGTAAAATTGCTCATTTACAAAAGTGGTTAAAATAATCTGACCACCCACTGCAGATGGTGCCCCCCATTAAATTAAAAATGTACATTCCTTGTATTCAATACTTAACTTGCGCAACGCAACTTTTTTTATTCGCACACTTGTACTACTAATTTAAACTTAAAAACAAATTGTTCTTTTTCATATATAAAAACGTTTCAGATTTTATTGCAAACCTCCAGAACCACGTGGGGATTTTGTATAGGTTACGAATTAAAATGCTTATTACAAAATAGTGTTTGGGGGTCAGGTTGTACGATGAGGTAATAGTCTGGAAAATAATAATAGTCTGGAAAACATAATAAGGTGAAAACACTCCAAATTGCAGATTCGTGCTTTTGGAATGGTACTGTTGATATGTTCCTTCTGTATTCAAAGTAAATTTTTAATTAATTATTTCATCAAATAAAATGTAAAAAAAATTACCTACTCAAATTAAGTGTAATATACCGTAATTAATATTCAGTGTCTTAATTTCGTAATTGAATATAACCTCCTTTTTAAAAAAAGAGGTAATACGAAGGCAGCTAAATTTAAATTTTGAGTGATTCAAATTGTAATTTCACAATCTGGGGGAATAGTTTTAAACATCGAAATTTATAAAATGTATCCAATTTAAGATACGACGATACACTAAAGCCAAATTTAAAACATAAGCTTATTCAAGGAAGTACAATTAAATATTTGACTTCTTACGGGAGACAATAAGACTTCCAAGGACATCAATTTAAATGTCAAAAGGATAAAGTAACTAATGATCAAATGCATTTTAAAATGCGGTATTATAAGGGTACATTCAAAAACATCTTACTTAAATGTGACACAGTTTAATGAAATGTGACCTGGTTCAGCAGATATGGCTCGAAAGCTTGATTCATTCACTTAAAAGGCATTTCATTATTATAAAGGATTCCATAGGAAATACTTTTCTTTCAGTCTATGTAGCTATTTTAACAAATTAATCCTTTTTAATAACTAAAACTATAAAAAGTAAAGGTCCTCAATGCTTGTATAAACAGGATAAGAGTGAAAAAAATTAAACTTCGTTAGGACTTAATACTTTCTCTGTGAATATTAAACAATTAGTAATTAATAAATTAACTTTCGTTAGGACTGAATATTCTCTGTGAATATTAAACAATTGAAAATTGTGTTGTTTTCTTGATGAGTAACTCATTCCAGATGTGCACGGAAAGTGAAAGGTACACGATTGATTGTGATTGGTCATTAAAAATATAATTAAAAGGGTAAAAAGTACGTTTTCTAAAATTATAATTGCTTAAAATTGCAAGATAATATTTATAGATAAAATTATTTTTATTAATTGAAAAAAGCACGTAAAATTTGTAGTTAACGCCTTTAATAAACAAATTGTGCCTTCTGACTGACAGATGGCGATTGATACAAATATTATTCAATTCTAATGAAGATTTTATGTATTTCAAAATTAGGTAAATATTGATCGCGCTGCTGTGCCTAAAAATAATCACCTAAAGTAAACCACAGAAAAAAAATTTACACTTAAGTCATAACCTGACATCAGAACAAAATATGAACTAAATTAATTGAATACTAAAGAGGAAACAAAAATATATTTTTGGTTTTATTAGGATGTAAATTATCTCCTTCAATGAACAAACCTTGTGACAGTGATAAACAGTGAAAATATGCTCACATACAGATGGTTAAATTATAAATGTGTGTCTAAGAAAGAGAATAGAAGTAAGAAAAATGGTATTGTAAAATATATATTATAAAAAATTTACTCACTTATAGGCACTATAGTATTTGATTGTTTCTGAAAATAAAAAGATACAACTCTGTTATAAACTAAAAATTAGAAAAAAATAAATAAAAACTCAGGTATCAGATATGAGAAATATATTTCAGATTCTTTCAAGATCGAAGAAATTGTACTTAGAGCAATTTTTAAAGACATGTTTAAAATTATACGCAATTACTACCTGTTGTATAACACAGAATATTTTTTATTCCAAAGTGAGACACACATTATCATTAATACTATTCAGAACAGACTAATGTAACAATGCTAATATGAATAAAATAACTTCGATAGTGTAAAATATTTCTCTATTGTTTTCAGAGCGTTCATCACAATCATTTTGAATTAATAAACATATTTTATAAAAAGTACCCAAAGAAAAGAAAACAAAATTTTATTCAATACGTTAATTTGTTAAATTCAAAAATCTATTCACAAACATTTATTGTACCTCTGTCCATAGCTTCATTCGTTATACAGTATCCACCCTACGCCAATAAAAACATTTATTTCATATTAGAATTCTAGTACTCATATCCGAATAAAGAGTTATCCAGCTTTGCAAAATTTACTTTTGTGATAAATATTTCACAATAAAATATTCAAAACCACCTTCCACCCCTTCAAATTTGAAAATCTGTAGTGTCTTGAAAATTTCACGAACCAATACTATAATTTAATAACAATCAACTAAATGCAAAAGTCGTTTAAAGTTAAGCTCTGTGTATTTTTAAATAACTCTTTCTATATCGAAACAATAAAATGTCGCAATCCATAATTTTAGAAATTGTTTGGGTAGTTCCATAGCCGGATACCGCAAAACATACATCCTGTGGAATTTCCAACGGTTTGTTCCTTAAAGGGTCAGGATTGCTTCTGTTCAAGCAATCTAGCAATCCCAGGTAGAGATATGTCATCTCCCATGTGATTTACATTTGTGATTTTACAGCATATTCTAAAATATCAAACATTTTACAAAAAAAAATTCAAAAAGAAATATATGAGCGATTTTAAGTGTAAAAGAACAAACCAGACGGAATGCGAAGATTTTACTTCCGCTACCCAAATGCTCTCGCATAGGGCATATTGGGGTTACCTTAAAATATGGAAGTTTGGCGTTTAATTTAATTGGCGTTGACCAATGAATTTCAATTTGGAGTACATTCTTTGAAATTTTCACTATTGCAGCCTAAAATCGTTCGAAAAACAAACTACGAGACGTCGAATTTGGAATACGTACAAACACTACCACTACCATCATTTAACTTGACAGGAAATGCCTCTCATAGGTATTATTTAAAATTTGAATTCCCACGTCTAGATTTTACTATATGAAAATCTTTCCGTTAACGGAATACATAATCTTTCATTGAAAACATCATCTTTCACAAAACCGATATTTCGGCATCTTGCAGCTAATAAAATTACAAACAAAACGGAAAATGTAACGCATTGTGGGTTCATAGATCTGCATATCCAAAAAAGGGTCTATTTATATCCTTCTGCGTCCTTGAATTGAGTACTTTTTTCCAGTATCACCAGATCCGGGATAGATTTGCATTAAAAATCCATAAAGGCATTGGGGACAGAAAAATCTTCCATCATAGACTCTTCACCACAACTTTCTCTTCCTTTAATTCGAAACTTCCTTGCGGAGAATGGGTTTCTATGTAAGAATTGCTTTTTGGTCATTGCTCCGATTGAATTAATTCCAAGAATTCAGAATAATGAGTTAATAATTTTAAAAAATAAGATTTCAAATTGGCGCTTTTCAACAATGGTGTCGCGATGGGAAATGGGCCATTGGAATTATTTATATGGATTTTAATTCAATTATTTAATCTTAAATGGAAAATAATGTATTCAAAGCGTGCCTTCATTCTATATTATTCAGGGAGGACATCGATAGTGAGCGAAACCAATCATGAAATTTGGTCGGAGCCGGAAAAAAAAGACATCTGAAATTATCACATTGGGAAAAAAAATTGCGTGAGTTATTGAAGATTGCTTTTCTATCGAGAATAGTTTAAAAAGTTACGTAAATTTGGACGACAGTGTAAATTAATTTATTATATTTCGGGTGTAAATTACATGTAATTAATTTATATTTCTAATGAAATTAATTTAATTCAATGTGACAATGAGATCACTCAAGATTGTAATGTAAAATCATCACGTAACCTTGAGAAGTTTGCGCTTTTCGTTCATATGCGAAGAGCTATAAATATGGATTATTTTGTACAGAAACATTCACTTTTCTGTTTTACAAATAACGCAATATTAACTAATGCAACATGGTGTCCAAGAGTAAAGCAAAATGATACACAGTAAGGGTAATCACACGTAATACAATCGTAATAGACATAATAGAGCAATATAATCTATTATTTTACTAAAACAATGCACGTATGTGCCTATGGAATCCGCAGAAAAACTACTGAACGGAGTCGGAATTTATCATGGGTATAGTACACTGCTGGCCACCCAAATTGCAACACCAAGAAAGACAAGAGATATCACAACAAAATTTATTTTGCAGATAACATGTTGACCAAGTAGCAAATGATTAAATTTATAGACTTCTGTGAAGTGTGGTTCCTGCCGAAATCAGTAGCCAGAGTAGCCGCCATTGTTGGAGATCACCGCTGCCACACGCCTCGGCATTGATTCAAAGAGACTTTGGATGTGTTCTTGGGGTACAGCAGACCAAGCAGCTTCCACACGTTGCCAAAGTTGATCTGGTGTGGCAGCTGGGGATGTATTCTGGGTCAATCGTTGAGCAACCATGGACCACATGTTTTCTATCGGCGAAAGATCCGGAGAGCGAGCTGGCCAGGGAAGCAATTCAATCTGGCGATTGACGAAGAACCCTTGGACAATGCGTGCCACGTGTGGTCGCGCATTATCCTGTTGAAATATGGCTGTGGGCAAGCCCTGAAGGTAAGGAAGGACAACTGGCTCCAACACCTCGGAGATGTAGCGCTGGCTGTTTAAAGTACCGGCAATGCGTACTAGAGGAGTGCGAGAGTGATATCCAATACCGCCCCATACCATAATACCCGGTGCAGGACCAGTGTGGCGGTGCATAACGCAGCTGTTCAGCATCCTCTCTCCACGGTGTCTCCAGACTCGAATCCGACCATCGTGGTGTTACAGACAGAAGCGTGACTCGTCAGTAAAGACAATTTCATTCCATTCTGCCGTCCACATCCTTCTTTCATCGCACCATTGGCGGCGGAAACGTCTGTGGTTCTGCGTCAAGGGTAGACGAAGCAATGGACGTCTTGCGGACAGACCACTCTGCTGTAAACGGCGTCGAATGGTACGCGCAGACACTGGATGATGCGGTACAGACTGAATGTGCTGTGCTATGGTTCGTGATGTGGCTGAGCGATCCGTCACTGCCATACGCACAATATGCCTGTCATCACGTGAAGTGGTGCACTGAGGTGGATGCGATCGAACACGTCGGTCCGTCGTACCCTCCTGCATCCAACGATCACATATCCGCATTACAATTGTTTGGTTTCGTCCAACACGACTACCGATTTCCCTGAAAGATAATCCACAATCTCGGTAGGCCACTATCCTTCCTCTGTCGAACTCGGATACTTGATCAAAAGATGATCGCTGTTTTCTACGAGGCATAATTGATCGTTTTTTTGAAAAAACCACAAGAAAAACACAATTGCCGTACTTGAAATCGTCGAAATCTCCAAGCCTTAAATAGCGCTTTGAAGTGGCGCCACAGGCGCGCGTGATGTGCGTCTGCGCTGAAATTCTAATCATTTGCATATCTCACCTCCGCTAATGCATGTTGTAAATTTCATATTATTTGCATGCTTCCTTCAGGGTGTTGCATTTACGGTGGCCAGCAGTGTATTTAGGTCAAACTCAACTCTCCGAGCAAAATGCCGAACAGTTAATTTTTAATTAGTTAAAACCGCCTATTTCTCTGAGAGAATGATTTCATAACATAAAAATTATATTATTTTTAAAATATGTTTCAGGATACAGAAAATTTCCGCAATATGAAGCATGTTCCACATTGTGTGCAGTCGAGGTGTTCCATTTCACATGTGCTTCATTAGAAAAACACTTGTTTTAAGACAAAATAAATTTAACAGAAAACTAGTATTGAACACTCACAGACAAACATATTTTATGAAAAACACCGCAATAGGATATTTTTTATTTTATTTTCTCGAATTGTACTTTTAATGAGGTTTTAAAATAGTTTCACCGCCACGAAATATACAAATGGATTCTCAACCGAAGCTCAAAGCAGAACATGGGTGCCTGTAAGACATGCATTTTATACAATTCCTGATAAGTTTTGATAATTAATTACCTGTCGAAATATTGCGATGTTTTATATTACGTGCACTTACCTTATATTTGTGTGTGCTTTCGAAACAATTTACAAAAATGTTTGGAAAACGATGACTAAAAATATCGATTAAATTTATTATAGTAAAACAATACTCAGAGGAAAGAGATGAAATTTTTCCGATACATAAAAAGGCCTGAATATCGATTTCCAACAAAATATATACAAATTGCTATTAAATTCTGAAAAATAATTTTATTTATGAATTCTTAATTAATAATATTATTAAATTAAGCATGAATGTTATTCAATAATTAATGAAATAATTAATATAATTATATGCATAATTACTACTTTATTATGCTATTTCGTAATGAGTGAATGATATTCATAATTGATTAATCTTATTATTTCATAATTAATTTAATGATAATCTATATTATACAATTTGAATATTAATTTCATAATTACCTAGCACACATGCTAAAGCTTAATTTAAATAAGAAATAATACGAAGATTTTGTTTTCAGTTCTTTAATAGTAGTAACAAAAAGTTTCAGCGTGATAGGGAAATAATATCACGAGGTATGGATAAGAGGCTTGAAAACTGATTTATCATTAAGGCTCCTAAATTTCCATTCTCATAATCCACACACAACAGAGGCTAGACGAAATTACTTGGAACTTATGTATTTGAGGTTAAAGTTTTCTACATATTTGAAATTTTGCTTCAAATATGGGTGTTGCTACTGTGAAGTTACTGAGGCCTCTGAAGTTATGAAGACGACTCTTTAAGCAAATGTTTTGCATACGAATTTATCAAAGACAACATTTCCTATTCATGCTACCTTTGAATTTACTCTTCTGTGAAGGATATACGAATAAAAAGGTATATAGTTTGATTCTTTTTCTCATAACTGAACATTTCACTAAGCATATTATCCTATCAAAATTCATTGCCCCATCCTTTTAAACATCGAAAATCCCAAGGAGCGGCCCCTAGGTGTTGGCGCTCCTGTTTTCTAACATAAGATCATGCAATTTATTGAATCCGGTCGAGTTACTCTGTTTACTTGGCTATTTGAATATTTGTAATACTTATCCGTCAAATATCATACGTTCTCAACTATGAAAATATTGAGGAACCAAAGAGTTTGGGCCCATATGAATTGATGCCCCTGTCTTCTAACATAATGGTCATATGATCTATTGAGTCCGATCGAGTTACTAAGAATATTTCTCGATTTGAATTTTTGTAATAATAATCCATCATATATTATCCGTTCCCAAACAAAAAGGTATTAAGGAGTAAAGGGTTCGAGTTCACAGGAGTTGGTGTCTTTGTTATCTAATATAGTGGCATGCGACCTATGAGTCCAGTCGAGTTACTCTGTACACTTGGCCATTTAAATATGTGTATAATACTTATCCGTCATATATCATCCTTCCCCAGCCATGAAAGTATTGAGGGGGCAAGGGGTTCGAACCCACAGGAATTGGTGTCCCTGTCTTCTAACATAGTGGCCATATGACCTACTGAAGCCGGTTGAGGTACTCTGTATACTTGGCTATTTGTATAATATGCATCCGATATATATCATCCGTCTAAAACCCTAAAAGTATTGAGGGGGGTCAAGTGGTATGCAGTCTAATTTGCTTTTCCTTGAACTTTTGGATTCTTTGCATTACTTGTGCCACTCATTACCAAGGAATAATGACCACTGCATATGACAAACTATCAGGAGTTATTGCCAGTTTTCTAGTTACACATTACAGATGGAAAAAACGGTTTCAACCAACCCTGCTCCTGGAATCTGTGGACAAGGAATTGGAGCGACTGCGGAAAAGGTCTATCATCTTGGACATAGTTCCACCTCTGGTCTCCGATCCAGACCGGGACCTCTGCCTGTAATCTCCACCGGGTTCCAAGGCCTCCAGAGGCGGCGGGTCTGCCTCCAGAGAAGTCTTCCTCTGAGCAGCACCGCTAAAGAAAGTGTTCCTCAGATTGGCGAGGAAGGTAGGCCTCTTGCCTTTGCTGTCCGACTTCGACCTGGGTCGGAAGTGCTCGATGATTGCGACGCGGCGTGAAGGGCTAACTCGGTTGAGGACGTCGTCACCGGACTGTCTTCGCATGCGGCCCGAGGCGGGCAGTGCTGGGGCGAGTCGATAGGCACCCCCGGACAGGGATCGCATGCGCACCCTTGCTGGCGGTGTGGCACATTCTTCTTCAAGGCTGTGAGAGTTGTTGGCAGGGAGGACTGATTGGTTCACATCCTCGGTCGTGACGGTCAGCAACGGTGGCACTTGGTTCTGCAATAAAAAAAATTGTGTAGTGTTAATGAAGTAAGTAAAGATCTGGGTTTAGTTCTGGTTTGTCGCTCTATGGTTAGTTTTTCCTACGCGACTCTAATTATACAAGAACCTACGACTTAAAAGCGTAAGAAATTTTCAAAAATAAAGAATAAAATAAGTTGAAAGAATCAAACACAGTACTTTTTGATATTGTAATTAGGGCCCCGTAGGTGGCCCAAATGCGAGAGGGACACAGGGAAATATAGGATTTCAAGAGACTCAATGAAATTGACAAGTGATGAAAATTAAAATTAAATTTAAAAATCTTTTTAATAGATCATAATTGATTTTATAAGCGATTAGTAATGATATAAAACATTTTTATATCACTATGTAAAAAAGGTATAGCTTTTCACATTCAAAAAACGCACCACCCAAAAAATCACAAACAGTTTAGTTTTTATCATATGAAAGTAAATGTAATAAAACAAATAATTAAATCAATGAGTAGTGAGCAATAAAAAGAAGAAAAAATTAAAAGCTGTAAGTAATTCAAGTTCTAGATTGCCTTCCAATTTCACTTATAAAATGAAATTCGTGTAGAATACAAGGATTTTTCAAGGACTATATAAACAATATTTTAGTATTTTTCAAGGACTTTTCCAAGGACCCAGAAGTTACTAGTTAACTTTTATCATCTTGTTTTTATCTTCATTATAAATCATTCTTGAAGCTTTTCACTGCTGATTATTGGTTTGGCTAAGATTTTGAAATTTGAAATATTGCCCCTCTTATGCGGAAAACCTAATATGTCAAAAAAAACTTTGGGGAAACACTGTTTTTGATTGATCGAAATTGTGCAAACTAGAACTCGCATGTGTGCAAAATTGGCTTACTTTGTGTGTTATATCGATCACTGGTGAATGGAACGTCTTATCTACCCACACTGAACTTAATTACAAATATTTAATAGAAACTTTAAATGAACACTAAGATAATTATTTGATGAACACAAAATAGTATTTGAACTAATAGTATATGGAAAAACTGATATAGTTTTCCGACAATTCACTTATTTAAATCTTACCATTAACTTATGCTTGCAACTGAATGGCAGTAGAGTTAGATGAACGAACCTCTCTTGCAGAAATGACAAAAGCATCAACATAATGCATACAAAATTTGTTGTTTTATTTGAATTCTGGAGGTAGAAAGGAAAGTGTTAAATGCATACTGTCTACTTTTTAATAGGGAGATGTTGGCTGAAGTGGTTTGTACCTGGGGCTGAAGGCAGAAAAAGTAGCAATTGGCCTACAGCCAAATCACGTGCAACTGCATTAGAGATAAACAGATCCACGTTTTCTCAAATAGATGAAGGTCACGGTAGCATCCCTCCATCATTTTTATCTTTTAATAATAGCAGCAGACGCAAACAATAGGGAAGAAGGGAAATATGTGAATGATGTCACACTAGTGTCAATATTGTCACACGAGACTGTGTGGTTCCTGACTCGCGGCAAAACAGTTTACACGGAGAAAAGCTTAAGAGTAGAAGGAAGACAAGTTCAAAGAACGAATTTCAGCTGAAAGTACTTCCATAGACGATAAAAAAGGTTCTGTGGTGAAACAAATTTTCCACATAGGGAAAAGTGGGGTTGGTTGGGGATAAGTAGTTGAATTTACTTCGGACTGGAGCAACACAACGGACTATTGCCGACAATCCGTGATCAATCCCGAAGGTAAAGATTCGAGAACAGCACTTCGTAATTTTGAAACAAATGACGAGGTCAACACCCCAATCTCCAAACTTCTACACCACTTGAGGCCACTACATATTTAACGTGCACCAGCCTCCTCATACACTAAGGTCTTTGGCTGGATCGAGTTTTGAACTCGCAACCCTCCTGTTGCTAATCCGCGCTTCTACCAACTGGGCTACCCCGGCCCGGGTTGTGTACATAACCCCAGGACACAACTGCAATCGTTCAGGGTGGGAATTCGTCTTTGTGTTATCAGCGGAAGGGTAAGATGTAAATTAATAAAGTCTTGGTGGTTATAAGTGAAGTATAATTTTATTTATCAAAGATCGATGATAAAAGTAAGATGCATATGGAGATACATATGACATAGTATTTACATCGATATTTCTTTCAAAGGTTAAATATATACAACTTTTGCCCAGGTGGCGCTATGTAGAAATGTACTTTAAGTTAAACTTACGTTGCATATAGCCTATTAGCGATTTGTTTTGAGTGACATCGACATTGAAATCACCGGTAAGTATGAAGGGTAGATTGGTATCTGGAATCATTTTGGGTGCAATTTTCTTGATACAAACTTTCAAAGTTATCACATTCTAAGTTAATAGCCATCAGTTCAGGCGTCGGCGCACTCGAAGTACTCCCGCCGGCGGTGACGCGATCGGTTTTCTTATGCCCTCTATATACATCGTTCGGCATTAGTCAATTTGGACTTTCCTGATTTCTTTTAATTTTTCTTTCCAATGTTATACGTTTCTCATGTTCCAGTTCATATTTCCTTTGCAATTTTTTCGACATTATGAAAATTGTCTTCAACTCATCACACTTAACGCCTTATAACGTTATATAACTCTACAAATTTTATTTTATCGATTATTACTGCTAAACAAAATTGTAGATCTTGCTATTTTTCACAAATCGACAACAATTTGAACATCCTATCTCTTTGCATTTCAGTAAAACTGCCCACCGCGGTTTCATACAAGCTTTATATCTCCTCCACATTTTAGAAGACACGAGCATAAATCTTCTATCCAACAAAATTTAAATTATTAGATTATCATTAATAGTGTACGACATATAGCGTGACAAAGTTTGCCGCTTTTTTGGTCGCTGGAGTTTTCATATAGACCCTCCTATACTGGACTGAATGCAAAGATGTATTCACATCAAAATTGCATAGATATATATTGGGTCGGTGCGAATGAAACGTCATGAAAATGACCATCACACTTCGATGGCGATAACTGAAAAATACAGAAACCTGACCTACTCGAAACAATCTCCCTCTGAATTGACGCACTGTTGCCACTTGTCTGACAAGGCCATGATCCCGGAACGAAAAAAGTCTTGTAGCTGGGATGCGGAGAAACTGCAAGGTGAACCTCCGTATCTTGGGTGAACCGTTTGCCAGATAGAAAGCGATCCAGGTGACGAAACATGAAAATCTGTAGCTGACAAGTCAGGGGAATAGGGGGATGGGGTATCGCTTCGTAGCCCAACTCACGTGTCAGCATCGTCTGTTGTGCGACGTGAGGATGGGTGTTATCTTGCAAGAGGAGAACGCTATGCCTGTTTACCAAAGCCGGTTGTTTCGCCATCAATTTTTGGTGCATCTGTCGTAATTTATCCCAATATCGTTCTGAAGTGATGGTTTGGCCTCTTGGCAGGAAATTTCGATGAATTATTCCAGCTGTAGACCACCATACAAGAAGCATAACCTTCTTGGGATGTAAGGGTGGCTTGGGATGACGTCCAGGAATCTGTGCTTTGCTCAACCACTGCAGATCGTTTCCGATTGTAATAAAGGACCTATTTCTCGTCGTAGGTAACGATTCGCTGCAGTAGAGGTTCTCTTTTATTTCTGGGAAGGAGCGATGCACAGACTTCCAAACGTCTCATCTTGTTGGCAATTGGCAATTCATGAGGCACCCAAGAAACCATCTTTTTGACCTTACCCAGTGCAGTCAGACGGCGAACAATTGTAGTGTGGTGAACACCTAGTTCGGCCGCTATCTCACGACATATTTTCCACGGTTCAGCTCCAACACACTTAGCAGAACATCGGCAGAAACTGCAACTTCTCGTTGACCACGTGGTTCGTTTTTCAGGTCCATATCTCCACTTCGAAACTTCGCAAACCATCGCCGAATGGTTGTTAATGTTTCGAGCAGCAACTGCAGCAGAATGGTTCAGTTTAAATTCGTAAAGATGACTCTCAAATCTGAGTTTTCCATGTCGAATTTAGAAGCACCTTACCCCCAAACAAATTAAATCTGGAACTTGTACTTCACACGCGTGATAGTTATTTATAGTAGCTTTGTGACGTAAGATGCCGGAAGCTCGTAGGTAATTACTTTTAGCTGTATGGGAGCTATTCCCAAAGCTATTTCTCATCTGACATTTCATTCGCACCGACCCAATACTATACAGAGCGTTGGAAGAGTAACACTTAAAACATGCTTTCACATCTAATCGATAACAATTTATAAATTGTCGGTTTTCTATGTCATAATATTATAGTCCTCGCCAAATTTTCGATTGTATATTTATACCAAACCATACATACTCAGAATAAACACATCACAAAATCACTGAACATTTTCATGCTACTTTGCATTTAAAAAGCTTAACTTATGTATAACGTATTTTTTATTTATTTTTCTTAAAAAATATATTATGTATTCATAATATAATAATAATTGGTACAGAAAAAATATAAAATGCTTTTTTTTTTCAAAATTCGAGACCAAAGATCAAATTGATTGACTTTAACATTGAAAAGGTCAATCACATGGGAATGTAAAATAGTTTTCAGGAATTATAATTTTTCTACAAAATTTGTCCTATGGGACTAAAAGGTTTTGCGATACAGACGTCTATGGATATTGCTTATACGGAATGAACTATTTGGAATATTTTCCCACTACGAACCCACACGTGTCCCAACTTGATACTTTCCTATTACAAAGACAAATAGTGCATCTTTAACATATTTTTTAGGAAAACATTATTAAAATTATTAAGGAAAAAATTATGTTAAACTTTTTATTTTTTTAGGAAAAAAATTCTGTACACATTTCTTAAAAATTCAAAATGACTTTGAAATTTTAAAGAACGCTGACTGAGTAAGGTCACTCACGGTAATATATCTCATAAGCTATATTACTGTGGTAGGTATTTAATTAACGTCGCACTGAAGCAACACAACGGGCTATTGGCAACGATCCGGGATCAACCCCCGAAGGGAAAGATCCGAGGACCACGTAATTTTAAACTACGGTCAGATGACGAGGTCACACCTGAGTTGGAACCCCATTCTTCAAACATCCGCACCATGCCAACGTGAGGACATTTGAAGCCACGGCAGATTTAACGTGCACCAGCCCCTTTACTCCACGGTTTTTGGTTGGATTCGAACTAGCAACCCTCCGATTGCTAGTCCGTTACTCTCCCAACCGGGCTACTATATTACTGTGAGTAATGTGAATATATTTATCTGCAAATTAAGCTTGATCGGACGATTGGGTCAAAATATAAAGGCGTTTTATTAAGTCTAGAATCATGAAAAATTGCCCGTTTTTCCAAATTTAAAATAATATAAACAATAAAAACTATTGTAAGTAGGAGGCTAAAATTTACCGGGTTTCCTTACATGTGACGGGGACTGGCACAGTTTAAAGAAAATCTGAAATGGCCGGCGATATTTGTCAATTTGACATGGAGTGGCTCATTTTTATTTCAAATTTTATTGTTGTATGACTAAAATCGTATAGTAATATCTAAGAGACATTTGCATTGCTACGACACATTCTTATAGGTTGGTTGGGTGCAGCGTTATGGCGCAAGGGTCATATTTGGCCAAGCTGCCGCAAATACAAGATCTCAACAATTAATGGACATAAACACGCAAAGAATGTTTTGCTGACACAGAAGGGAAAAATACATCCAGGGTAAGTTATAGTAATCGAAGTGCGCACACCCACTAATCCACGACGGTTCTGATAAGATTTAACTTTTCGAATTCTTAAATAATACTGGTCATTTGACTGTGCTTCAAAATGACGAGATGTTGTCCTCCGATCTCTTCTCTATGGATGGATCTCGGACGTCGCCAATAGCCCGTTGTGTTGGTCCAGTGCGACATTAATTCAACTACTTACCTTAAATACCACTATGTTAAGAGTCGAACAATTGTCAAACATAGCCCTTACAAAGACTAGAGGATGTAGATTGATTGTGATTGTATGTTTTTAGATTTTAACCGCAACAACAAAAGCATTTTCATACGTACTACTCTCTGAGAGTATTTTAGTTTGTGATAAAAAAAGAATAGGAGACTCTCTCTCTAAAGAAAATTTGAAAGGTTTATACTCCTCAGCATATACAGCTACAAACGCATAAATAAATTAGAGAAAATTTTTGTACAGATAAAGTAGCTGCAATCTTGTCGAATTTCAAAACATTTCACAATGTTTACGTTCATTGCCATCACTAACAGATTTTCTTAAAATTGTGATGTTTCTTTTTTCTCAAACCTCTTCAGTTCCTTGGTCAATGACATGTCACAGGTACTAGTTTATAAAAAGATAAGACTTAAATTTTATTTTCGAAAAGTATGACTATGAATGCGGTCAGTGTCGAATTTCGAAACAGTAGAATTCAGCAGTAAATTTTATGAAGCAAAATTTGGGATTTATTTTGTCCCCAAATCTCCAAATTTGCCACAAATTTAAATGCTGAGAATATTTCAAGCATCACACTAGGGAGCACATTTAATTTTGGGGCTGCGGTAGACCAGTTGGTAGAGTCAAGAATTAGCAACCGGAGAGTTGCGAGTTCGAAACTAGATCCAACCAAAGACCGTCGTGTACATGGAGACTGGCGCACGTTAAATTTGTCGTGGCCTCAAATGTCCTCATGTTGGCGTGGTGTGGAAGTTTGGTGAGAGGGATGACAGCTCAGGTGTTGACCTCGTCATTTGACCGTGGTTCAAAATTAGGATGTGTTGTTCTCGTATCTCCCTTCGGGGTTGATCCCGGACCATCTCCAATACTCCATTGCGTTGCTCCAGTGCGACATAAATTCAACTACCTGCCACTTAATTTTTCGCGGTCAAAAAGTACTTGTCTTCAATGTTTTAAATTAAACCAATTAATTAGAATGTACTTCAGGTTTTCATACACGGACGGATTTCTAAATACGTTGAGTAGACTGCAGTTAGAGTGATCAATTTATAACGGGCAAATTAGTTCATTTCAGTGTGACGTCTCTCTAATAAAAGTAATAGATCCATCACTAAGTAATTGATCAGAACGCGGCCTCTGATCAATGATTATTGGAAAAAGAGAACGGCAAATTTTAGGTTAGAGTACAGACGACAAAAGAAAAAGACTGACCTGAATAGGATCAGTAAAAACTATTGTACTCGTTGAACCTTTGTATTAGCACCTTTAGTAATTGGTCTCTGACTAAACCTAACAAAAACAGTCTGCTGTGTGTTTATTTTTTTTTAAACTAGAGAGCCTATATAAAGAGAGAGTGAACATACACCCGACATTTTCTGATTGACTGATGCGGTCGGCAGCCATGTTTTTCCTTTTCAGGTCAGTTCAACATGGCGGTTGTACGTTGCTGATTGCGATTTTGGAAGTTTTGTTTGGATACACTTGTAATTTACATAATTTTAAATGTAAGAACACTTTTTTTCATTTAATATAGATCAACCTATCCACTTAATGAACAAAATAAGGTGTTAACTATTGATAACATTAATTTAAACAACTAAAAAGGAGCAAAGGTACATGTGTAAAATTCCGTCGACTATTCTCGCCAAACCAGAAAATGTCGCCAAACGATGCGATATTCCGCCAATAATGGAAAGTGTATAAAATTGTTTTACTAGTATTGCTCGAAAAACAATTTTTTCCGAAACGTTATATTTAAACAATTTAAAATTCTAATTATGTTTAAACTGATTTTTTTATTTCTTTCCACAATATAAATAATTTATGAATATTTGAATGATGAAAAATGGATATTTAAAATACTTTATTTACCTTACTTTCAAAATACAGTACATTAGGCCTACTTTTTTATTAAGTTGCCATTCAAATATACTGTATTCTCATAATAAAAATAAACAAAAATTATTTTAGATCAATATTGGCGTTTTATTTCACAACATAACCGTTTTTTATGACTCCCAATCCTCCGGAATTTTGCATATCCGGATTACGTCCAGCACTCAGTCGTGATAATTGGAGTTTTACTGTATTTCTATTAAGGATTTGAAGCTCTTTTATCTTCTGAAAAAATATTTTATATGAATAATTTATTCGGAAAATTACAGGGCAAAATACGTTGCCCCACATTGGAATAACGTGCAAGTGTTCCTAATTCAAATCTAACTCAATGTATGAAATTAAAAAAAGACTCTTATTCAAACCCCCAAGCACACACCAGATTAAGTCCTGTATATTACTGGTTTATAAACTGGTCTGTGGTCCAAATGAGTAGTTCTTATGCCATGAAAAAGTCTAATCTATCAATATTTAAAATCCAACGCCAAACTGTCGCCAAATCCGAAGTCTTCATATCAAAATAATCTGATTATCAACCCTAATGAAACCGTCCATTTGCATAGCGTCAGAGTTGGCACAGCAACGGTCGAAAACATGGCTGCCATTTTCCCTATGTCATCTCTCTATCTATATAGGCTCTCTATTTTAAACCACTAACACATAATTTCGATTCTTTCTATATAAAATGTTCAATGAATATCAGCACAACAGAAAGTAGCGAAGAAAGAGAAACTTCTTCGCACGCTATAAAATCTTATAAATTTCGGTATAATTATAAAACTATTTCAAAGAATGAAAAACACAAAACTTCTTACATAAAAATTTCTAAACACTTATTTCTATATCAAAATTTACTTTTAACTGAATCTTAACTTCACATTACTGTTAAATTACAAGATTAAAAGAAAATTATATAAATAAGAACTACTTCCATTACACTTAGACTAATTTGTGATTAAAAAATTGTCACAAACAATACTTCAAATTCAAGTGCATTTTGCTCTACCTTTAATATCTCTATTTAAAGATTTCAAAATATTTGCTAAATCAAAAATCTATTTTCTTTAGTTTATGAATATGAAATAAAATAATCTTTCAGATTGCTTGACAGAAGTTTCTTGATTCACGGAATAGTTCAAGGCCCACCCATAGAGGGAACATAAAAGTAGAGTAAACAACATTAACATTTTTGTGTATGTTTCACATGATCATGTGACCAAAACTAGTAGTAACGTGACACTTAGACTACTTTCGTCTGCCGGGTAGAACCGAATATTATCTAATTGGTCCACGGAACGGGAAAGGACACCTATCCTTTGATTCATCATCTGATTGGTCTATTGATTGATCATCTAATAGTAGTAGATTTTAGCAATTTCACCACTTTTGTCGACACTACAGAAATGCGCATTCACACACCTATCATGTCATAAGATGTTATATCGCCATACGAGGCGATGATACCAAATAGGCCAACCAAGTCAATTTTTCACAAGAGTCACGTGATTACTAAC
The DNA here is from genome assembly GCA_933210815.1 of Meta bourneti. Taxonomy (NCBI): domain Eukaryota; kingdom Metazoa; phylum Arthropoda; class Arachnida; order Araneae; family Tetragnathidae; genus Meta; species Meta bourneti. The sequence continues at coordinate 65,554,380 of OW119925.1, forward strand.
CGACATGTTGATCACACATTTTTCGAAGTTCTCAATAGCAATTCTCGGTCTACTTATATTTTACGTCTATCAGCCTCCGAGCTGTAGGCAACCCAGGTTCAATTCCTGAACTGATTGGAATTCATCATCTGATTGGTCTATTGATTGATCATCTAATAGTAGTAGATTTTAGCAAGATTTCAAGAGAAGAGGCGATGATACCAAATAGGCCAACCAAGTCAATTTTTCACAAGAGTCACGTGATTACTAACCGACATGTTGATCACACATTTTTCGAAGTTCTCAATAGCAATTCTCGGTCTACTTATATTTTACGTCTATCAGCCTCCGAGCTGTAGGCAACCCAGGTTCAATTCCTGAACTACACTGGCATACTCTCTTCTGTTTAATTAAATTTTCCTTGTGTGTATGGCCATTTACATGACAGAAAAATATCTCTTAGTGAAGCTTGGCCAGAAACAAAGAACAACCAACCACAACTACATTTTCAAAGTAAAAACATGAAATGTATTTTAAAAAATGCACTTCAAAAAATTACATTAAAATCTCCTATTAAGATGTCTATGTGAATATAAAATTTGAATTTCTCGAATGTGATAGGTGTAAGCAGGCAATAGTAGGTATAAGAAGCATCTAGAACAGTATTCTTAATTTTCTAAAGCTAGTTTTTAAATGAGCTTGAATCGATTAAATACTGGACCAGTTATACCATCGGAGAATCAGTTCAAGTTTTTTACATTTTTTTCATAAAATGGAAACGATCACTACTATAGAATTTAGTTTGTCGCTCAACGCGGTCAGTTCTTGTTATACGAGGGCTAATTCGATCAATATCTGAAATTTTTAAGTGGATTTTTTTCTCATCCCTATAATCATTCATGCCCAGACCAGGATACGAACTCAGAGCTTGAATTAAGGGCCAGAGTGCCAATCACTCATCTAACAGAACGATACGCATTGAAAAACAGAATTCTACAATGAAAATTTTAAATTGTATTTGTTGAAACTTATGCACTATGGCGAAACGATACACATATTTTATCTCTAAAACAGACAGAAATTGTGATTTACGTGCTAAGGTCAAGATATTGTCAGGATAACATATATGAACCTCGATATAAAAAACCTCGGACAGTAATATTTTGTGAAGATTGCTGGCATCGTGAACATTGCAAAGTATACTTGGGTCTAAAAAGATTTTCCAATATTTCATGTTTTAGCTAAAGGTTCTCTCAAAATATCAGAATGATAAAAAATATGGTTTTATCGCACAAGGGAAAACAATCTGAGAGTAAATATTTACACGTCATGAGTTTTCTTATAAAAGAAAACATTCAAGTCTTATAAAAATTCAAAGGTTCAAAATTATTTACTTTCGATTTCCTTATAGTATTTTCCTAAAAATTCTAAAATCTGTAAGATTATTTGTACATAATTGTTCTAATAAATAGTTGTACAGATGAGAGAAATAAACCTTTCTTTAAAACATGTGAACTACGATTGAAGTATATGGTCTAATATACTTCAATCGTAATGTCTTAACCATAATGTCTTAATAACGCCGCAAACTATACAACGAATGATAAAAAATTATCGTGCGGATAAAAGATTTCAAAGATCTTACAAAGTAAACCACCAACTAATTTCCTAAAGGTCTAAATTTTTAAAATTTTCCTCTGTTTTAATACTACAATTAAACTGATTATTCGAATAGAAATTAAGTCTTTTTCTAGTTTTAAAATACAATTGAATAGAAGAAAATTAACACAGCATCTGCGGCATTCAGATATATTCTATAAACTTTTCTTACCTTCGTAAAAACAGGCATCTTCATGTTTTCACAAAAACTTCAACACTCCTGAGAGTGAGACGGGAATAATAGCAGCGATACAAATTAGAATCATATCAAAAACACCCTGATGAATCTTGATCAATATCGCATCTACTTTATCCACTTTTATATGATTATCGCAGAGTTCGTAAAGAAAGATATGTCAGATTCTTGCCACTTAAAACAGTATCGGACTAAACGCACAAACTGATCTGATATACAAGTACACGTAATTTTTAAGGCATTAATCCCATGATAAATATTTATATATCCAATCAGCAGGAAAATTAGTTATTTCTCATTAGCAGGTATAAACAGATGGAGAAATAGCAAGTCTTGGTGCAAAATATTAAAAAGGAGATAAAAAATAATACTAGGTTGATGAAAAGTTGACGGATAAAGATGATCGCGCGCACAAATTCATATAGTGGGCAATACACACTAATGGTGGAGGTAGGTAGGTAATTAACGTCGCACTAGAGCAACACAACGGGCTATTCACTAAGAGTAGAGACGACAGTAACTGGGAAGAGAGATCTTTGTCACAGTTGAAAGCCAGATGGAAGCTTTCTGAGGATGTCAGAAGCAATGTTACAAATTTGAAGAGGGGCTCGTGGCGAAAATAGAATGGGGAGTTCGTACAGCAGTGTTGTCATATCATGAGAAAGAAACATTCATTAGCGCTCTTTTGGCGAAAGTATACTAAGGATTTTTACGGGGTTCCACTTTTAGTATATGAAAAATATTCAATACTTTACAAACATCCACTCAATACGAAAATTTTTAAGTACTTTACTACATCGAGGAAGAATCGTAGAATAAATTAAATGCGAAAAATGTGCTAATTGGAAGTTTCAGATTGCGGGAAAATTTTTGTTTAAAATAAACATTCACAAATAAAGCTTCTCTTTTATGAAAGACATGATGAATAATTTATACGACTGATATTAATAGAAAGTCGATGCGTGTTTACTGAAAATTTCCACACACGCGCGCGCGCGTGTTTTTTATAACTAAAATTATTTAGTGAAATTTCATTCAAGTCCAAATTTTGTGTTCAGACATAAAATAGATCAGAACGCAGAAATTTAAGTTACTTGTAATGCATTTCAAGAACGTTTGGGTTGCGAAATTGATAGAGTAGGAAAGGTACTCGCTGTTGTTTAAATCATAGCAGTGTATTAGCTGCAACGTTACATCTCAAAGTGGCGAAACCTGCATCTTTTGTGGTTTTTACTCCATTAAAAGGTTTCAATTTTTCTGAATCACATGTAAGGATATAACACGCCAAAATTCCATACCCGTAAGAGCGTTTTTAAAGAAAAATACACAACACTTTGTTCAATGCGCCTTTAAAAACTATATGTACACACTCTAACGTACGGGGCACAGAAATCGACATTATTTAAAATTGGCGAATGGCAACAAACTGATATAACAATATAAAATCAATCGTCAGTTTTCATCTGTCAATTTTATTTCCTATTTTAGCTATGGAGCTGTATACAATTGCTAACATTTCACAGAAATGCTCGCCGCTCTAATGAAATTCTATAGCAGTCTTATTACAGAAAGTAATGAGAAATCTGTACGAGCAATCAGCACAATAAAGAAAATCAGAACGAACGCGAAAATGTTTGAAAGTCAAGAAATACCGAATCGCCTTTGAACAAGTGAATGGGATGCAGTTTAAATGGATTCAGACGCTAATTGAGGGAACATGACTTAGATATACAGTTTTTGTCATTGAAAATAAGAATTAACAACATTGGAAGTACACGAATTTCTGCTTTTTATTTCGTTTGGAGGTATGAAATGCTCCTATCAGTGCTTGGATACATTATAAATAGATTTAAATAAGGTGTAAAATGTGAGTAACTAACCCGTCATCAATAGATATAAACAATTATGAACTTAAGCACAGATGTCATGAGTGAGTGTGCTAGCATACGTAAAATATTCGCTGTTTTCACTACTTGGCGAAATCAATGCATACGGCTGCAAGTAAGCGACTGCAAAAGTGAAAAAAATGGAGCTATAATCTCCCTCTCCTGAAGCCTTAAAACTAATGAAAAGAGCGTGTCTATATATAAAATTTCACTAATCAGCAGGGAAGCACTCTTTTCCCTTCCAAAATACACCCAGACTACGGAAGTTGACAGCAAGATTCACGTCAAGTAATAGTTCCCCGCTATCCAATCTTCTGATGTTTGTTTTTCCTACCGTCGCACCCTTTCCAGACGAATAAAACTAGCAAAAAAAGGCTACTGTGAACCGTAGGTAGCACGTAAGAAATGGGTTTTGCGTGGGGTCTTTTCGGTGAATCAAAGGATTCGTGAGTGGGTCTTTCGCCACTTCAGGGCGTTTTTTCCCAAAGGAAGACATTCACGGCTGTGCTATGCCGGTAATTAACAGATTTCGGAACATAGACGTTCCTCGTTCAAGTAGTTCCAGGAAAGAAAACCAATTAATGAAACAGTTTTATTCCGTGAAGAAAAAATTCACGCTGAGAGATCCTGGAGTTATTTCGGAAATGTTGCACCATTTTTTTTATCCATCCCGATTCTAGGCCATCAAGCGATGAGCAGTCCAGTTCTGGAGTGATAAAATCTTAAAAACACTATCTGCAGCAGCGGTTTCCAAATTTTTCAGTCTACGGACTCCTTTGCAAATTAAAAACTTTCGCGGACTCCTTAAGATTATAAAATTTTAAGCAGGCTATATGCAGACCTGCAAACGAACATATTGATCCTTATATTTGAACTTAACCCATCGCGAGATTTCTTAATACTATAGAATTGCTTCTTTTCCACGAGAAATGTAATGGCTAAAAACCACATCTATATTAGTTGAAAGCTTCTAGGAAGGATTTTATGCGTCAAGACGGTCAAAACTGGTTAGAAGTCATACAGGGAAGACTGCAGGTTGCAGAGCGGATATATATGTGTGAGTCCCTCATAGGGTTAATATAGATAATTATTTTAAGAACACAACGACGTTTTTTAGAACATAAAAAGATTTAAAGAAAATTATGGAATACTTTAATTTTTTTGAGTTCACTATTTTAGAAAGGAAAATCTTTAATGTTTTCCGTGGCCCAATGAAACTTTGTCTCGTCCCCCGGGATCTGCGGGCCACACTTTGGGAATCATTGGTCTACAGTATATTGTCAAGAATTTTAGGGAAGTCCTTGAGGTGGTTTCCATTCTTTTCGTCCAATTCGCAGAGGACAGAAAGATGACTCCAATTATGGTGCATGTGCCTTTGTAAGTAGTCATGTCCAAACCGAAAACAAGCGACTCCAACAGGGCAAGGAACCTGGAAATTTTATCAATAAAATATTCCGTTTCTTTTCTTTAGACATTTCTTTGTAGCTTGAAAATATATTTGTCTTGGTTGATAGTTTTGGATTTTATGGCGCAAGGGCCATATTTGGCCAAGTTGCGCCAAACACGCCAAGACAACAACGAGGGAAGAAAAAAGCAGAAGGGTAGGAGAGGGTAAAATAGACACGTACACTGTACGTCCGAAGACCCTGGCTGCTAAAGAGGATCTATCTCAACGTCATCGAACCAATGGTGCTATATGGTCATGGCGCATGGGGCAGTCGTGTGAACTTGAAGGCATTCCGCAACTACCTCGAAATGATCCAAAGGCAATCCTTGATCCCTATCACAAGGAGCTTTAAGACCGTGCCAACAAGAACATTGCAAGTTCTTGCGGGCACTTTGCCTCTTGATTTGAAGCAGTTGTAGTGCACTCACACTTTGTTATCACAAAACTCGAGTCGGAGGTGGTGGTTAAAGGGGAAAAATTCACTCCGACATTTTTCGAAAGAGGAATTGACGTGTGGAAAACCCCATCCAGCAGAAAGAGTAAGTGTCCCCTTCGACGCTGCACTTCCCGAGGGTACAGAGACTGAAATTTACACTGATGAATCTGAACTTGACGGTCACTTTGGCGCAGCCTTCGTCGTTCAATATTTTGATGTCATTGCAGAAACGCATCTTTTTAGATTCAGTGACCACAGTACTGTTTATCAGTCGGAGCTGTCCGCCCTTGAACAGGCATTGCTATGGTGCGAACCGAGACCACTATACAATGAAAAGAAGATAACCCACATCTTCTCGGACAGTCTCTCGGCCATACAAGCCCTCCTAGAAACAATAGTCCAATCGTGCAAAGGCTCTGTACTGGAAGGGCGTGAGGGGCCAAGGTGTAAACCTACACTGGATCAAAGCTCACGTCGGCTACCAAGGCGGCCAAAAAGGCTACCAAGAGTGAGGTTAGAGATACGAACATCTGAAGTTTCCCTTAAAAGGATGCTCAGAAATATTGCTGTCGAAATGTGGGACAGATGGAGCTCCTCTGACACTGGTCAGTTTCAAGGAAATTCTTTCCACGTCCAAGTCTGGAAAGGCATCTGCACGACCCCTGTGTTGTCCAGCTGCTAAACAACCACGTAAGGTTCCCGGAATATTTCTTCCGCGTGGGATACCCGACGTCGGACACCTGCAGATGTGGTGAAGTAGGAGATGCTCTTCACTAATGCTCGACTGCAGGCTCACGACGCACCTCCGAGTAGGGTTCGATTTCGTTAGAGTCTGCCCCGGTGACCTTATGAATCACCCGAAGCGTTTCCAAGCACTGAGCCGCTTGGGTAGATTTGTGTGGAGAGAACTCCAAGAGTAAGGAGGTCGGTTTCAGGATCAGAACCGAGACAAGGCGTGTAGGTTCGCATAAATGATCTAAATACATGACGGTCACCAGAATAAGACATAGACGCCTATGTAGAAATTCCCATCAAGCTAAAGTCACACCAGGCTATAAAGGTAGGATGGAGTAAATAGGGATAAGGCCCTATTCCATCCCCCGGACGGGACTATGGTGTATTCACCTTAAAACTCACTCCAGCCCATTGGCTGATGTGCAATGCCTCTTCGTGCTCGCAGCGACCACTGTGAACAGCGAATCTTGTCATAACAAACGAGATCCTTTGACGATACTCTCCGGGCACTTCCCTATATCCTTAATAGCTTCGTCTAGTAGGTGCGGAGGGGCTGTGCCCCCAATAAAGAAGAGGGTAAAATAGAAAAGAGATCACTTGGATATCTTAGGTTTGTGATACCTGTACACACCTAAAGATGTGCCCCTGAGGATCTATTTATCTGGCAGTCAAGCAAATAAACCTCTTGATACGTAGAGGCAAAAGGGATTTAGCTAGGCGCAATTGTGTTCCAGCCCTAGTCAGTTGATCAGCATGATCATAACCGTATATACCACAGTGACGAGATCCGCTGAGAGAAAGCCTTTTTCTTGACCTTCTCAAGGTGATTTATTTTTCTTTGCATCGGATGCGTAATATCACATTCATTTTGAGTAGGGGTGGTAAGAGCTATTATAAGTGTCTGAGAATCGATGAAAATATAACATTGTTTTAAGGACAGGTTTCAATTTCATCTACAGCCAACATTTGTAGTTGTGTCACATATATACAGCACAATTTTAACCAAGGCAATTTCAGATCTAGTAACTGCGGGTTAAATTTAATTAACCCATTCAATTTTCAAGGTAGATAGAGCGACACTAAAAAATACAAGGATAGTAAGATAAATGTTATATTTTCTATGAAACGGTTCATAGATGAGTTTTTTTTGTAAAGGAATGTTTGGGTAAGAAAACTATTGAAACATTAAAAATCGTTTCAGACTTAAATATATTACCATCACGGTTTAAATTACAAGCGCTACAGCAGTGTAGTCTATTGCTTGACATTTAAATTTATCACGGTATAAATATAGCTTACCCTTATGGACTGATAATTTAGATTTGTAGCTTTTGTTCAATAGTTCCTTTGCTCCAGATTCAAATGTAGGGCAATGTACCAAGAGAAGTGTTAGCGACGTTACAGTAGTATCTATTGTGAAGCGCTAAGCTTCAAAATGTTAAGGATCTAAATTATGAACGATATTCTAAAGGTTACTCTATCAGTATTTTCATTCATAATAATTCAAACCTGTATTTTTATTTACATAATGAAGCTTAGAACCAAAGCAATTAGTTCTGTTAATAGTAAGCATTTTTTCATTCTTTATTTGCGATGCACCTAATTTCACTTATTCTCATTTCTATATATACCTTTTCTTTTTAATATTTGTCAGACAGCACTTAGAAAATGTGCCTATTAAAAAGGGGTCTTTATTTTTAAGTAGTAGATCAAAAACACAATATTCCCAGAAATGCCTCGAAAATTTAGTTCAATTTATTTTCACTAAGCGTCTCCGTGTTTTCAGTATTTTCCAGAAGGTATGGACTCTCCAAAAGATCTAAAATTTGATTTAGATCCCAAAAAAGCTGCAAAACGATAGAAATACAATAAAAGCAAAATACTTATATTATATTATCTTGGCCAGAGTTTGGGTTTCAAAGGCCCATGAGTAAAAACTGACAGTTAAGATCTGCCCCAGATATTTCATATAATGTTACGGTAATGTTATCGTAACATTATATGAAATATCTTATACACATAATGAAAGTTTTACTGACGTATATGAAAGAAATACACCCAGGGTAAGTTACAAGAAGCGAACCTGCGCAGCCTACAACTCGCAGATTACTAGCGTAGTGGCAAACCCGCTGAGCCACAGAGATCCCTCAATACTTTTGAACTAAAGGTGATTGAAGATTGATTTCGATATGTAATTAATTTTAACACACTGTACTTGTCGTAATTGAAAAATAGTACAACTGTAAAAAAATGTGACAAAATATACAATACCAACATTACCCACAATTTTATTCACGATCTTATCAAATACACAAGGCAGGGCATAAATAGTTCTACCTTTAAGCACAAAGGACGAATCCATTTTGGCCCCCATGTTTTCTCTTTGTTTGCTTTTTCTTTACCGTTTCCGTGCAGCACAATAAGCACGCGACATGCGCCCGTATACTTAACGGGTCCGTTTAACACTCGGTTAGAGAAAAAAGAAATACTATAAATATTAAGACAAGCCGGGTTGAAGAGGTCACTGCACCGGCAGATTGCGAAACAACAAAGAACTAGGCACCATTCTCGAATCCCCAGACTTCTTTATCGAGCCTTTGTAAGACGAGGGAAAAAACTTATTACCTTGAGAGTCCGCAACAATTGTGATATATTTAGTGTTCTCTCTCACTTGTTGACAGAGAATTCAGAACGAAAAGATTATGTTCTTTTTTAAAAGTGTGAGATTTTTGTTAAGATAACGTCATAAATAACACAACTAGGAATTATTAAAGATGCTGTATATGTGTGAACTTACTGATAGAAACGAGCACACATTACAAGCGGCCCTCGACTTTCGCACATAATTGGTTCCTGAAAATGTGTGCGAATGTTCGAAAGTAGAGGGATGTAAAAAAACATCAAAAATTGTATTTTAAAATATTTATTTATCAATAATATATTAAAAATATATATTTATCAATATACATAATTAAGTTAACCAGGCGTGTTCAAGTGCTTTCAGGTGTTTTCTTTATAAACTTGTCAAGAGTGTTAGTTGAATACCACCCTTTTTTTCTTTTCTTGATAAAGAGTTCTGTAATATGCTGTGTCTTTCTCAATCGCCAAGAAGCAATGTCAATCGGTTTTTAGAAGGTTTATGTCCAGGGGCAACTGATTCTTCCTTCGATAAGAATGTACGATTAGGCATTTTTTCCCAAAATAAACCCATCTCGTCTACATTGAATATTTGGCTAGGAGAATATTCTCCATCTACAATAACTTTGGACAGTGAAAAAATAAATTCTTTTGCAAAAATAAATTCTATTTAATAAATTTCCGTAAATTGTTTGCAAATATAGTTTTAAAAGTACAACTTTTCCATTAAAGAAAACGTAATATATTTATTAACATCGCAAAAACTCGGCAAGTTCTAGTAAAAGATTTCCCGGTAATATATAATTTTAACAGACAGATGGGTTAATATTGATGAAATTGGTTTTTTAAAACTTTACAAAAGTATTGCGTTATAAATTTCCAACAAAATACTTTTTACGTGTACTTTGAAGCGAATGAAGCTGAAAAAAGATTAATTCATTGGATGAATTTTAAAAAAAGTTGATATGATTTGATTTTCACGAGTATTATTTATTTTACAAAACCAACATATGAACAATGCACAAATTTAGAACAAAAAAGAAATCGATGCATTGCCACTCTATTATACTCGTAAGTTATTTTTAATCCACTTCAGTTGGTTGTTTGAGTTTTCATGGCTCAAGGGTCACATTTGGCCAAGCCGCACAAGACAGACAACGTCAAGTAATGGACATATACACGTACAAGGGAAGTTTTACTAGCACAGAAGAGGAAAATACTCCCGGGGAGGAATTGAACCTTAATCCACTTCAGACTTTGAATACAGAACAAACCTTTAAATTATCAAAATAATTATAAACAAAACGATTTGGTGGAAAAGTTGTGTATAAAATACCACCAAGACATCCTTTATTTGAACAAAACTTTAATGGCTAAATAACGTTTTGAAGCCACATAAACACTCAAGCATTTCAGAATAAGTCTCGTTTAAGACTTGCAGTATTAACATATAAAGATTGTTTTCTAAGAATCAAATGCAGCACATAATCGTTGATGCAAAGATGTCGTAGAATTTTATTACTTCATATTTTATGCATGAGCGAGGCAGAAGTTGCATCATAATCTCGTAATTACTTTATGCGAATAGCGTGTAAAGTAGACGAGTAATAAATGATTTGAGACTTTATTTATGTAATTAATCTTTTATTGTGTAATTTATTGCCAAACAGCCTTTAAGTAACATTGCATAGTTAAAATGCACTCATAACAGAATCCAGGTTTTAGATTTATCGTTAAAAGTTTTTAGTTCAAATATAGCGATTTCTGTTCTTCAAACAAAACAGTTTGTTGGCTAGTTACGTTCTTTAGAAAATCAGAAGGCAGTTTTATATAACCAACCAACATTTATTAAACATCAACGCTACAGAATACAGAAAGACGTTTCCTCCTCGAGGTAAAGAACACGAGTAGTTCTTCTGGCATGTTTACTCTTTTTATTCTGATTTTCGATCTTCCGCTGATGCCACTCGAATTAAAACTTCGTTGCAAACGATTAGCGGTTTGCTTATCAGCAGGGTTGCCAGGGGTAGCCACATGACTCCCCCACCAGTGAACAAGTTGAACGCTAGAATCGTCTGGGTTTCTTAACACGTCTTAAAACGTCCAGAACGTGTTGTTAATACTGGGGAATCAGCAAACGTAATACATCTTGAAGGGACTGCTGGTGGAGAACTGGAAGTCGAGGCATCTTTTTCAGGTATCTTACTTGACATTTGAGATGTTTCATCACCGGTTGAGAAACATGTTTTTAACTTATCGATGGAGATTGTCTTTTTGAGACCTTTGATGTTGACATCGAAGTATTTAGCAAATCGCTTGAGCACTAGGTATGGACCTTCATACGGTGGTTGAAGAGAAGATAGGATCGAGTCTGCGAACAAAGACATGTGTACATGATTTCAGGTCTTGAAAAACGAAAACTTTCTTGTTCGTATGACACATAGGAGGTACAGGACGCATGTTTTCAAAGGTGCTTCGTAACTCTTTTACGAATTCTGATTGAGGTATGTTCTTGCATTCCTGCAAAAATTCTCCAGATAAATGAATGTTTTCACCCTACACTAATTCACTTTTCTTGCTGGTGTCGCTGTAAGGCTGTCTTTGAGAGTTGAACGTAAGCCAAGCAGAATTGTTGGTAGTGCATGAAACCAGCTTTCATTACTGTGACACATGATTTCTGCTTTGAAAGTGCGATGCCATCGTTCGTCGAAACCGTTGGCTTGGGGATGGTATGCAGTTGTGCGTTTTCGTTTAAATCCCAAGAATTTAGACAATTCGTAAAAAAGCGCTGATTCGAATTGTGCACCTTGGTCAGTGACTATAAAGGATGGTGTTCTAAACCGTGAAATCCAATTAGTGAACAGAGCTGTTGCAACTGTTTCAGCTCGGATGTCTGTCACTGGGAAAGCTTCCGGCCATCTCGAGTATCGGTCGATGACAGTCACACAGTAGCGATATCCTGAAGCAGGGGGTAGAGGACCAATGATATCCAAGTGGAATTCATCGAATCGTTTGCTTACAAGAGGGAACTTTCCGAATTCACTATGCACGTGTCGGGACACTTTAGCTTCATGACAGCTTGAGCATCCGCTAGCCCATTCAGCTACATCTCGTCGTATATTTGGCCAAAAAAACTTGTTTGAAAGTAATTTAAAAGATGTTTTTATGCCTGGATGTGAATTTCCATGAAATGTATTGAAGACAATTTTCCTAAAAGGTAGTGGAATAGAGTCTTGCTCTAGCTGTAGAAGTTTCGCACATGATGTTGGAATGTGTTCCGACTACTGGAAATTCTTGAAATTTCAAATTTGGAGAATTCAATTCGATTAGTTTTGTCAATTCGTCGTCTTGTTTTTGATGTTCTGAAACAGCAGCATAATCAATAACCTCTGGAATATATATTTCTTCAACTCTGGATAACGCATCTGCTACGACGTTGTCCTGACCAGAAATGTGCTGGATGTCAGTTGTGAACTGACTAATCAAGTCGAGGTGACGTAACTGACGAGGTGAAGCTTTCTCTGGTGGTTGACGGAATGCGTAAATCAGAGGTCTGTGATCTGTAAAAAGGGTAAAGATTCTTCCTTCCAGATGGTATCGGAAGTACTTCACTGCCGAATACGCTGCTAGCAATTTTCTATCGTAAGTGCTATATCTTTTTTTGAGTTGGTGTTAAGCGGAGTGAGAAAAGGCTATGGTTGCCAGTGTTCCTCAACGCGTTGTTGTAAGGAAGCTCCAATGGCGTTCTCGGAAGCATCAACCAATACTGCTAAATCGGCGTTAGCACGGGGATGTGCGAGAGTTGCAGATTCAGCGAGATGGTGCTTGCACACTTCAAAAGCGCGCATAGTGTTTTCGTTCCAATCAATTTTTCGGTTCTCACTTTTCTTGCTTCCCAGGAGGTAGTCATTCAAAACGGTTTGATGGTTGGCAGCATGTGGTAGGAATCTTCTATAAAAATTAATCATTCCGAGGAACCTTCGAAGTTGCTTAACAGTAATAGGTCTTTCAAAATCCACGATAGCTTGGATACGTTCTGTAGTAGGCCGTATGCCGTTCACAGAAACATGATGACCCAAAAATGTTACTTCATTTTGTAAGACACATTTGGAAATTTTTAAAACAAGGTTGTTTTCCGTAAGCCGTCGAAATATTTCCTTGAGGTGAAGTGTTCCGAGATGTTCTTGGAAGCTACAAGAATATCACCTATGTATAAAAAACAGTATGGAAGATCTCTAAGAACGGAATGAAGAAATCTTTGAAATGTCTGAGCAGCATTTCGGAGTCCAAAATTCATCAAAGGAAATTCATAAAGGCCAAAAGGAGTACAAACTGCAGTCTTCTCAACGTCAGATGGTTCGACTGATAGGCACGAATGAGATCTAATGTAGAAAATACTGTACATCCATCCAATTGATGAGAAAAGTCATGTAAGTGTTGGTAGCGATCTGGTAGGGTAACAGCATTGAGAGCGCGGTAATCACCGCATGGTGTCTCCAAGAACTTTCTTCTTAACCATATGGAGAGGACTGGACCAACAACTTGATGGTCTGCAAATACCTTTTTCCAGCATAAATGAAAATTCTTTTGCGATCTGCAGCATTTCTGGTGATAAACGTCTTACTTTGGAGGAAACTGGCGTACCTGTTGTTATGATTTGGTGGGTGACGTTATGCTTCCTTTCTGTACTGTTAGAATTTTCGACTGTGATTTCTTTAAATTCTTCCAGTAGCTTCAAAATACCGGGATGGTACTGTAACGGCAGCTAGAGAAACGACCACCACGGCAGCCGGAAGAGATAGGGGGTCTGACAATATTGCCGGCTCAAGTGTCGAGAGGAAAAGGCCACACCGAAGCAACCACCCGAAACATCTTTTTAACGACAGCCAACCAGCAGGGGTCGGAAATCGTTGTGGTTTCGAAACAAAGGGCAGGCGCCTTTCTGTCGCTCTCTATGACATTTCGAGACAAAGAGGACAGAGATAAATTACGATGACCATTGCCGACAGGGTTTTATGGTCCTTTTTCAAGTCCGCCGAAGTCTGTCGTAAAAGTCAAGGGGAGAGGCCAACGTGAGAGAGCCATTCGGGAAGGTCCGAAGATGGTGAGAATTTTCAACAGCCAACCAGCACCGACTAAAAGGCGGACCCCAAACGAAAAGGAGGAGTCGATAAGCACTCAATATATATAGAGTTTTTGAGAGCAGAGAGGATCAGGGAGAGAGAGAGACAGAAGAGAGAGCTTTGAGAGAGCTTTGAGAGAGCTTTGAGAGAAGAGCAGAGAGAGAGGCGGTCAGCAGAGAGACCGTTTTGGAGATTGGAGTGAACACCCGTTCACAGTCGGCGCATTTATCCCGCCTTGGGATTCTATACTCGCCAGAGTATTTTACTGAGAAAGGCTCGCCGTAGCCGTGAAGGGGGGGGGGGTATTTCAATTAACGTCACACTGGAGCAACACAACGGGCTATTGGTGACGGTCCGGGATCAATCCCAAAGGGAAAGATCCGAGGACAACACCACGTAATCGTAGCCGTGAAGGAGAAGCCTCTTAGAGATCTGTGCAACTGCTCATCCTAGTAGTGGAGATTGATCTGGGTAGGGTTGGGTTGGGTATTTAAATTAACGTCACACTGGAGCAACACAATGGGCTATTGGTGACGGTCCGGGATCAATCCCAAAGGGAAAGATCCGAGGACAACACCACGTAATTTTGAACCACGGTCAGATGACGAGGCAACACCTGAGCTGGCACCCCACTCTCCAAACTTCCACACCACGCCAACGTGAGGACATTTGAGGCCACGACAGATTTAACGTGCACCAGCCCCCTTTGTACACGACGGTGTTTGGCTGGATTCGAACTCGCAACCCTTCGGTTGCTAGTTCGTTACTCTTCCAACCGGGCCACCGCGGCCCTAGGAGATTGATCTGATCCTATCTGGAAAGACTGAGATATCCTGCCTTGGGACTCTATACTCATCTGAGTATTTTTGTTGAGAAAAGTCTCACCCGTAGCCGTGAATTAGACTCCCCCGAGCGAATTTGAGGCTCGCCAGCAGCCTTAAGAAGCGCCTCGATAGAACCTTGGACTTTCCAATGAACTAACATTAAATGAACTCTTCATTCATTTTTCCGACTTTTGTACAAATTGTAAAATAAAATACATTAGTCCAGAAACGGATACTTTCAATGGTAACTAGTCTAGCTACCCGTGAACCAAGACGTTACAGAACATAGAAGTGTCCAAAGACGTAAGGGACGACTGCGAACTCAGCATTGGTCTACCTGATGATTGCAGGGAGGTTAGAGGATCTAGAAGTCTGCTACACTTCAGATCCAACGAGCAATCCGAAATTCTTTAAAAAGTCCGCTCCGATGATCGGCTTCGACACATCAGCAATAATAAAAGACCAAAAAAATCTTCTGCGTAGACCTAAATCTAGCTTAAAGTTTTTCGTTCCGTAAGTTCGAATTGGTGAGGAATTTGCTGCAAAAAGTTTGAAATCTGATTTCTGGCGTTTTTCTGACTTTGTAGGTGGAAGAACTGAAGCATCTGCACCGGTATCCACGAGATAATGTCGATTACTTGAATTATCAAAGAGGATGAGGCGGTAGCTTTCCCCTAAGTCGCTTGCCTCTAGCGACTGGGCAATCAGTTTTCCGATGCTGGATCTCGATCAGGAAAGCTGCAAGGTTTGTTACACTTCCGCGCGTTGGGTCCGAATTTAAGATGGTACCAACAAAGCCCTTTTTCGTTGGATCTGGATCGAGAGTGACTGCGAGAACGATTACGACGTCCACGATCGGTACTATTTGATCTGAAAAAGTTTCGAAATTTCCGAGTTAGGCTTGCGATACTTGTTTCAAGGGCCCTTCAAACGTGACTCATCGCCGGATTTTTTATTCACACTAGCGGTTGAAGACAGTTTCTCTAGTGATGAAATTTCAGAATCACTATAAACTGACATTATTTTGTCAGCCATTTCTGCTAAGTTATTCAGAGTCTACTCACAGAAAGTATGGCATGAACATGCTGTGGTAAACGTTGGAACCATTAAGTTTTAAGCATTTCATCCGAAAAAGCAGGACCAGCAAGGCTTCTCATCTGCCTAAGCAAATCGGAGGGTCGGCCATCACCTATCTCTAAATAGCTTAAAAGTTTTTTAAGTTTCGATTCTTCAAAATCGCATAACCTAAACAAAAGAGCAGTTTTTAGAGTGTCGTACTTTCCTTCGTGAGGCGGGTTCGATAAAATATCCTCTACGTAATCCAAGACGTTTTTCAGGTAAAGCAGAAACAACCGTGTTATATTTGGTTTGATCTTTCACTACTCCGGATATTCCAAATTGTGCTTCGAGTTGAATAAACCAGTTTCGGTTTATTTTTCCAAAATAATGGAGGTTTCACAGCAACACGATTCACTTCAGGGGAGTTGATTGGGGCACTTTCGTTTTCGTTTTGATCGTCCGTGTCAGCCATTTATTCCAAACGATTAAAAGTTTAGGTAGTGTAAATAAATGCAATTGAAGGCGAAGAGAATAAGTTCACAAATGAAGGGATGATATAATATTTCGATTGCTAAGCAAATGTTCGTAAAGCAAAAGTAAGCCATAAGTTCGAAATTCTACTCACTGGAATAAAAGGAATGCTTTTTAATCACGTCCGGTCACCACTTGTTGACTAGTTAAGTTCCTTAGAAAATCAGAAGGCAATTTTATATAACAACCAACATTTATTAAACATCAACGCTACGGAATACAGAAAGACGTTTCCTCCTCGAGGGAAAGAGCACGAGTAGTTCTGGCATGCTTACTCTTTTTATTCTGATTTTCGATCTTCCGCTGATGCCACTCGAATTAAAACTTCGTTGCAAACGATTAGCGGTTTGCTTATCATCAGGGTTGCCAGGTAGCCACAAGTTAACCCTCCTGGTGGTTGTCTCGACGAGTTATCTTATCATTAGCAAAACTGATCAGATCTTGATGGACGAGGTATATCGTCCTTTGAAAAAAAACTGACCTTATCGTGATCTCGTCATCATAACAAATTCAGCAGTATCTTGATGACGAGATACCTCGTCATTAGCAAAATTGGTCAAATATTGATGGACGATATATCACATCGAAAGCACTTGGAGGGTTAAAACAAATTTCGTGCTTTCATAAAAATGTTTCTTTTTCATTTTTCTATCATAGCGTTGGTTATATTTTCAATATAGAAGTAAGTGGGGACAATATAGAAGAGAGGAAATAAGGTATGGTAGAAGAAATTACACAGCACTAAAACTTATCTCAAAAGTGTGTAATTCACAAAATTTTCTAGACTACCTAAGCAAATACGAACGAAATCATAAGAATAAGGAAAAAAATTTTAATACATCATAATACCTATTTTAAAAGTGTAATTTTATATATGCTGTGATCTCCCTCTCTATTTTTACATACACTTTATACACATATCACTTTTATACACCACACTTTTAGATACATTTATATAGATATTACTAAAAATAATTGTACTGATTTATACTAAAACTTAAATTGTATCTGTAATTGAAAATCTAATAAACCTATGTATGAAATTTGTATCGAATACGGCAGCACAATTTCAAATGGATATTAAAATATTGGATGAATGCGGAAATGGTATAATTGTGAAAACAATTTAAAATAAATATCTAAAATATAGACACGACATGCCACGAAGTACCTTTTCTCGTCTCATAATAAATGAAAATTTGTGTTCTAAAACACATTTTAATGGAGGGAAACAAAGCGATTTCTGCTTTCGGATTCTGATAAATTCTTTAACGAAGGAAACTTATTTTACTCAAAATAAAATCTTTTTAGCAATCTTTTAACTTAGTGTGCGACTTACTTGATGCTCGAGAACTGCATCAATAAGCATAAACGCGCTGTACAAGATTTAGAATTTCCATGGGGCGATTCACAATCTATCCAATTCTTTGCGAAGTCAGACCGTCGTCGTAAGAGATTGCATAGGTGTAACATAGGTACTGGACATGATGAATAGGAGAGTTTCGTGTCTCACTTCAGTTTGAGCACTGATGATCCGATGAGACCTGTGGGACATTATTGACCCTTGAGAGAATTCCTCGAAGAGACGGCCTCGACGTGAAGATGAATAATGGATCCGAGTCGATAACATGGTCAGCAATTCCTCAGAACAAAATTCTAGGGCTTATTGATTGATGCTTCAAGTTACATATCAAGAATATTGCCATCGCAGTAGTTCTGTTGTTTGAACAACCAAGTCAGTGCACATTCCAGGTGTAGAGAAGTTCGGGGTTGTTTGTCGAATACCTACAATCTTTATACGCATTCGACACTAGTAAATTATAAGTTTAACGTGCCTTTACAGCTCTTATAAAAACACCATGATACCAGTTATTCAATTTGGATTCAGAAGAGATTGCGATCCTTTATTTTGTACTTTTCAGAGTGGAGTTATATTTTCGGAAGAGATTCCCAATAGCGAGACAAGGAAACTTCCACACGACGGATTCATGAAAGATAGAATTTAGGGCTAATTATCGGCACGAAAACGCGCGCGTGTCATTTCATCCCTAACTTTATGCAAATAATTGCAATTTATTTTATTTTAACCTTGTACATGAAAAATTCCGTGATCCTAATGAGAATTCAGTTCGGAAAAAAACGTGATCAGATGGAAATAATTATATTTTAAGTAGTTACAATTCTAGACATGCTCATTTTCGTTGTTGGATATACTAAAAATATTTTTATTGGAATATCTGATAAAGTTCACGATATTGGAATATTCTATGCATTCAATACGAAATGCATTGATAAGATAAGTTGAGGGAATATTGGATAAAAATAAAAACGGTATGTAAACAAATATAGACTCATGAAACATTTAATTAAAATACGTTGGTCTTTGATAACTAAATGTAGTAACAATAAACCAGTATTTCTCAGGCATTTTTCATGAAGCACCTCTTTCTATGTCATGATGATATTCTTCCATTACCATTGCATATGCATTCCTAACTTATGGGACCAACTAAGACTAGCTATAACTAACTTAACTACTAACTCTTAACTGCACACCGTCGGTACATAAGTTATTAGGATTTTAATCTTAAATGCCACCAATTTCTAAAATTCTAAAGGCAAACAAGGTGAAATAATTTATAAAATATGACTGCCACTGTGAATGCTAATTAATCATACGTACCAACCAACTAAATAAATTTTGCATTAAAAAATTAACATATTTTGTTACAATGTGTACACATTTGCCATCAGTTAAAAACCGCAGCATTAAGAAAAACAAATAATTCTCAAGACTAAAATTCAAGCAAATTATTCAACCTACTTAAAATAAATGAAGAAACGCTTCCTTCACAATTAAGACCACCGTTATAATTTATCAATGTTTCAATATACTTCAGAACTTAGCCAGAAAGCTTACCTGATATTATGAATATAAGAATATTCTCCTTTTATAGGTATCAGAGAAACTACAACTAGCGCGTTTTTCTCAGAGAGCATTTCATCAACACATATAGTTCGTATTGTAACCAGTTTTGGAGGACTCAGGCTGCGCCGAAATAATCAGTACTCGTAACCTGCAGACACTGATAGAAGATAAACTAAAATCTAAAGATAACAAGTCCTCGTAAGTGTTCATATCTACTCACGTCAGATAGCTCACTCATGCAGCAGAAGGTAGCAGTATGGAAGTGGCGTCACAACAAAAGTACACAACAGGGTATAATAATTTTAAAACGCTCCAATGACATTTTTTTTTATTTGGCTGCTCGTCTATACAGCTGGGTGTGCTCTATTCATGATACAGATTTTCTAGGATGTACAAAGAATACCTATTGTATGAAATAAAAATTATTCGGAGCAGAAAATATATATATGACATATAAGAAAAAGTAAAATCATCCACTTTTCATATTGGAATAATTATGCGTAGTATATTGAGTCGGTAATCAATATATTTTGTTTTATATATCGACGACTTACAAATGAAACATAATCAGTCACTTTTCAAGAGTTTTGTAACTTAACTCGACTAGAATGAGATGACTGGTGATACCTAATATCTTCTTGAGAAACACACTTAGTGAGTGAAGCTTAGGGAATATGATTTTTCTCCCTTCGTTTTTTCAGAACTGTTTTCTTTACCAAGTTTGTTTCCCTTCTAAGCCGACGTTATGGAAGAAAATACCAATGAATCAAAACATAATTTCATGAAAATACCAAGACTAAATGTTTCTGAACTAACTAGAAAAGCTACAACGGCTCGGGAAGACTCCTTCTAAGTGGTCATCCAATACATGATGTATACATAATTTAATATTGTGATATTGGTTACAGCCTTCAAGCATACGTAAAGGGATTAGAATGGAAGTAAAAAAGTCATCACCTTAACTAAATTATTATATGTGTTTTTATGTAGTTTTTGTTATCACATCTGTTTAAGTGTGATTAGCAGTAAAAAGTGTAATGGTTTTATGTATCGACCTTCTAATGAAATAGACGGGGATATGAGAGGAGTCATTGTAGTAAGATCTCAACAGAAGTTTTGGTCACATGGGCTTGGGAATCGATTTGGGCCGATTGACTATCGAAAATCAAACTAGTGTTTTCGTCACGTTCATCAATTAGTCCTACATTAGGATGCGTGCTTTCTTCAAATCATTTGACCTTCCCCAGAAATTGTCAAAGTGAGATATTTGAAAAAATAACATGAAATTGGGCCCATATGCTCCGATGGAAGAAAGTTGATGGTTTTGTGAATATTACGTCAATACGTCGAATAACATCACAGTTGCTTGAAGTGTCACTAATATCTCCTACCTGTGGTATCACGTGGCTACTTCCTCCGGTGCACAAAAGTACGGGAATTTATGATTAATTGTAATAATAATTTGCAAAAACTTTTAACGAAAAATGAAATAATTATTTAAAGAACACAATAGGAAAACACAAACGAGGAATAATCTAATATTGCACTATTAAAAAAGTGACCTTTTAAAAATGCTGAATACATCACAAAACGAAAATAGACTGAACGTAAACAAAACGTGAATTTAATATTGACTAAGAATAACTTCCACAAAATCAAAAAGATATCTTTAAATTTGGATAAACGTTTTCTCTTTGAAATTTACTTAAATTTTAAACAACTTTAATCAATACACTAAAATAAAGATAAGCTTCATAGCCTCCATTTTAAAGAGCAGAGGTAAATTAAATTGTCGTTAAACTTTAAAATAATTTATTTCTTGATTCTGACATTCTGAACTACGAACATTAATCATAAAAAAATTAAAAAGTGTCTAATAACTCGCTAACTGAATAATTTCGTAGGTAGGTAATTGAATTTACGGCACACTGGAGCAACACAACGCTGAATAATTTGGTATCACAAAAAGGCAGCAAAAAACACATTTCGAAAAAGAAAGAAATATATCAAGAGAGAGGGTCGGTGGATCTAAAAAACGCGTCGATCTTCGAGCAAGAATCACGTGACAGCTATAAGTCTAGTCGGCTGTTTCCTTGAAAAGTGACTTCACCACCTATTCATGGTCGAAGGCTAGAGCAAAAAGCTGAGAAAACACCAATCTGATGTCTCGCGGTGAACTGACAAGGTTTTACCAATGTATTTTCATTTTCCAAGCAAGTTAACTTGTGTTTTTAAATGAAACACATTTGCATTAAAAACCGTCATGAACAATAAAATTCACCTTCCAGAGATAAAAACAACATAATACATGTTTTAAACCTATTTTATAGTTTTATCAAGCATTTGGTTGCAGAAAGTTCGAAATTCTGTACATACTGGAGTCTAACCTAAATAGAGTTGTATTGCTACTACTCTAAAAATCGTATCTTGCACAAGGACGTAACATCCATTTAAACGAAAAATATCTACTTTTAAGATTTCATAATTCATTTAAGTATTTTAGTACAATAGAATACAATTTACTTTAAATAATCTACCCAATTTAACAAAGATATTATTGTAGAACACATACAGTTACAAAATGGCAACGTGTAGAGATAAATATTAATAAGAAAACTAACCGGCTATAGAAAAATTAATTATGCCCAAGTATAGAATTGGTCTGTTTAAATTTATAAACTGTATAAAATAAAGTTTCTGCTTAATATTTCGATACATATGTTTGTGATAACTGCTTTGAAATTAACTTATGGAACAAGAGAAAAGGAATTTTGCGTTAGGATATTGAAGTATTTAATGGAGCAATATCTAAAGAACAAAAACGGGATGTTACAACGCAAAAACACGAACTTACTTTTCTCATAACCTTAACAAACATTAACTTCACATTAACTAAATGATAAATCTTTTAATGAATTGTCTAACATGTAATTACAACGCTGAATTCTGTACTTATTGAAGATGAGGCTTTACCAACTGCCTTACAAACAAGAATCGCGAATAAAACATGTTCCTTTTTTATTGATAAATTCTGTTTTGATTTGTAAAGAATGAAAATGGAAGTTATCGGAGGATAAAACAAGTGAGGAATTTTTTATATTAATTATTGAAATCGATAATTGTATATTGAATATGGAACGCGAAGATAATTTAATACATTTTGCAGCTGTAAGAAGCTCATTTTATTAAATTGTCCATTTTCATTATAAATAGTACAAATATCGTGATTTATGCAGCCATGTATGAGCATAATAGTTTAGATGCGAATATTTTTTTAAAAACTTTTGATAGCTTTTACATTCTGACATTTTTTAACTTGTCAGCTTGAAATTTAACTTTGGGGCGCCAATTTTTTGCATATAAGTGCAAAGCACCCAGAATCCTGCCAATTAATGCTCTTCTTCCCATGTGCTCCATTTGCAGACGGTGTGCTATTTAGCAAAACGTACTCGTAAGGCCCGGTCCTCTTAAATTAAGAAATGTAAGAGGATTCCTTGGCATAAGTTATCAAATAAATATGAGTCTGCCAACTGAATGTTTTTGTTACGCCTCCTTCTAGTAAACGGAACTCTAATCGGTTTAGACATTCCCACTTCAAATCTATCTACTCTGTTGGTTGACTAAATAAAAATGACAAGACACATTCCGTTGATCTGGAAGAAATCCAACGCAAGTCACTTTGTTTTGAAAAATAGACATGTTTATTTATAAAACCAGAGAATTTTCTTACCTTCATACGAATTTTAAACATTGCAAAAAGTGAATATGAATATAGGTTACCATTTGCGCAAACTTGGGGAAATAGACTCACGAGCGTGGTTTTTGGAACAATTTATTTGGTTATACATTTCAGAAGCAATTCTGTCTGTATATGTGTAGCATTTAATTCTTGTACTTGAGGTGATAGGACCCCAACTATGAAAATATTGGGGACCTAAGTGTTTCAGAGCCTAAGGAAGTCGAACCCCAGTGGCCTATGAGAAAAACACTCGCTCGGTTTTCAGTGTCTACTTTTTTATACATTATTTGAAACTAATCACACAGTATCATATATCATCATATATTCCGGTGCCTGGTTCTTATTCGGTAAGTTGGTTGGTAGTTAGGATTTTATGGAGACAAGCTGCGCCAGGTTCCTATCCGTTTAAAGATAATATAGGGTATCATTTGCATGATATTCAAGAGCAGCTTTCGACTAAGAGAAAACCAGAGTGATGGCTTTACTGAATTTCGGGAGCTTGCTTCATTTAATTTGAGTCAGGAATGGCAAATAAGACTTGATGAAAAGTCTCATTTGCTCGTCTTATCTTATTTAAATCGTCGTTCTTATGAAATGAACGAAAGTGTGAAAATGAGCGGTGATTTTAGCCACAAAAGGTTTTTAATGCAGCGATGCAACGGATAATCAAGAGGTTCCTCTGAACAATTTGAGCAGTAGCTCCATAAAACAAAATATATAGGAATGAATGTTCCACAGTTTCTTAATCGTATATAATCTTCAGCACCAAAAATAAGAAAAAATATATTAATTCCAAGAAATGTTCAACAATATGAGAACTATCAGCCAGGTCTGGAATTTCTGTCGTGTTCAAGTTAGTTTTTTTGGTAAGCGTTATTTCCCTTTTTTGCGTATTTTGGAGCAACAATACTTGAATTTTCGTGTACTAAAGTCACATAGTGTCTCAAATAATAAAAATCGTTATAAGCATCAGGAATATGAAAGAACATTGATAGTATAAAGATATTCAGTCAAAATGCATTTATCGAAGAGCGATAAAACATGCGATTGCATTCTATTAATAAACAATTTTCACCTATTCCAAATTCTTTGCAAACTTGAGATTTTTTAATTCATTCAGACAGAGACTAACTTAGCATCTCACTTTACTTATTAGACATTTTAGCAAAAGAATCTTATTTATTGACTTATTCATCTATATATTAATACGTGAAGAAGAAACTTTGTACCCCTTTTTAAGCACATTGCGCGCACGGTGGAGTATGAGATTTGGCATAATTAAAGTTCATATGGAGAAGGAGTGTAGAAAGATAAAATTAATGTATAATATGCGTTACAAATATATTAAATTAAACAAAATAAAACATTCATTGTTTACGTTCATATACTGTAATCTATATATTAATACGTGAAGAAAAAACTTTGTACCCCTTTTTAAGCACATTGCGCGAACGGAGGAGTATGAGATTTGGCATAATTTGCCACCACATAAGTTAGTATTGAAAGTTAATTGCATCGTTTTGATCAGAAACTTAAATACAAAGGAAGCATTAGTCAATGGAACAAGAATGCGCATCAAATTTATGCATCGTAATACTATTGATTGCGAAGTTTTAACTGGAACCGCACGCAATAAGAGAATTTTGATTACACGTATAAATTTAACATATTCCGGAACTATTTTACCATTTAACTTTCAAAGAACTCAATTTCTAATTATACCTGCATTTGCGATGACAATAAATAAGTCTCAAGGACAAACATTCGAAAAAATTGGAATTTTATTGAGGCAGCCAGTTTTTACACATGGTCAATTGTATGTCGCAGCAAGTAGAGTTCGATCATTCGATGGTTTGAGATTTTATATTTCCGAATATAACGGTCAAGGGCATTTAGCAAACGATGAAAGAGTTTTTACAAAAAACATCGTCTACACAGAAGTTTTGAATCATTAAATTCATTGTCGAATTATTTGAAGTTCAATGGACAACATTTATTTTTTTAACCACCCGGTTTTTTTTTGTTTCAATAAAAAATATACAAAAAAAATACGAAGCACGTATTCCTTATTTCCTTTTTTGGATTTATTTTTTATTTAAATTTTATATAATTTGAAAAAGATAGGCAAATTAACTGTGTAGCCTTGGCGAAACCTGTGGCCAGTATAGCAATAAAAAAAACCCAAGAAAATGTCAAACAACGCGTTATTGTTTTTTAGATATGGCTTAACCAAGCTATACCGCATTTTTTCTATGACGTATTTGTACATGCTCGCAGCTTACGTAGTAGAACAAAATTCAAAAAAATTATATGCAATGAATATAGAGGTATACTCTTTGACAAAAGAACCTTATTAACGTTCAAACTTAAAAATTAAATGAATTATGGTCGAATTTCGACCAGTGGGCGACCACTAGTACTAGTTAAATGCATGAAATGTTAATTAAAAAAATTAACTGTACCAGTTACATCATACGATTAAAAATAACGAGAAATTGAAGCACATTTTAAAATTTTTTAACAATTTAGTTACAAAAATAAACAAAGTTGGCTTTCTTGAGTTATATTTAGTTTAGCTTGAAAAGAAAAAAATAATTAAAATAACCGTTAAAAAATGAAGATTGACTTTTAGTAAGGTTAAAAGTTAATTTTAGTCCGTGATTATTCTTTGAAATTGACAGTATGCTTAGGTACTAAAGTGCATAGAATCAACAGAAAAATTGCACAGTTAATACTTTATTCATTTCAACGTCAATTCATTAAAAAAGTAAGACATCTAAATTAACATATTACGAGCAAGAACAGAATAAAATCTCATTACCTTACGGTTTCGACGGCGATCTTTCCATAAAAAGTAATATTTTTTGCCAGGACCCATCTGACTCATCAGCATTTACGATTCACTAATACAATTAGAAGTAGTTACATTCAACATTCCTGGATGCTAAACGTTTGCGGCTTCAATCGACAACACTGGAGCTTTCAAAGATGAATCTCGTGTTAAATGCTTTCGAGATGCTAAGTTCCTATTTATGTGTCATAATATTACTCACATATATATTTCAGGTTCTTTTTCCTGCACTTGAACTTTCCCCCTCTTTGATGATATGGTCTCTCTTCTCGTTTCCTTCATTAAAGTCTCAAACAGGAAAGGAACGATCAAAAACGTTTTCCCATTGCACGTCAAGTCTGAGACCGCATATCTGTTAGATTTCACAGGAAGTAGAAAGCAGTGTTACGCGTAATCAATTAATTTTTTCAATCGAATGATCAATTAACTAAAATTTCTACTATGAATAAAGTTAATCAGATTGAAATATTGGTCATAATCATAACTAATTCTACTAATCATAAACCTGTAACTAAATTCCTTTTGTAGAGGTATACAAAATTAGATGATATTTTTTATTCTTAATTTGCATGATTTTCTCGAATCCAACGAATTAACGAAGAACATATTTGAAAACTACATGCTTATGATATCATCTAGACTCGAGGGAAGAATGTTTTTTGCAACAATGTTCACACACAATCTACCGAAATCTCATATTAAATTATCCGACAATAGGTTTGAGGAACGAGTGATGATAACAACTTAAATAATTTCAAGACACGAATTCATTACTATAAAATAAACTTATTTATTCAACCTACCAGATTCAGATTCTTGTAGTTTGATTTTTGTTGTATTATGTGAATTTTTTTATGCTGTAAATTATAAATCGATAAATAATTTCATTATGTTATCCTCTTTTTCATTTTATCGCAAATTTCCTCTTTCATATTTAGGTAGGTATTTGGTTGCAAAACTTCACACAGGAAGCACATACTGTTTTTACAGGATTTTAAAGTTGAATGGAGACAGAATTTCAATCATAATTTTTCGTCATGATTAATAAACCAATCATTAGTAAACGTTGAATGACCAAAACTAATCAATAGTTACTCATTAGTCGGAAATACGTGTTTAGTATTCCGACTCAGATTAAACTTTATCCGACACTGGTAGAGACCAGAACATGTAAAAACGCGTCACTTAAAAACATCAAATCTCAGGGCAATCTATTCGTGAAATATTCGGAACCGAACCCAATTACCTATTTATTTTTTTAACGTTAACGAGGTGCAATTATTATTTAACTACGATGCATTCAGGAATTGCAATACAGATGGAATTGAAAAGTTCATTTATTTGGAATGTGAAAAAGTATTAATCTGATCTAGAATGTGGATAGAAAGATAATTATTCTTTAATTAAGAACGAGTTTAAGAATTGAAAACGTGATATTATTTTGAGTGCAATGAAGTTTGCTTAAATTCAAGAAACATTTGACCTGAAAATTGCCAAATCATCGATAACATGGAGGTTTCTCGTTGCTTAGTGATACCTTAATGTGCGAGAAAACTTAGCTGTGTAATAGTTCCATGGTAGCGAAAATTATTCTCTTTCAGTGTTATGATTTTGTGTATTTCTCAGTTTCCTGGTGCATTAACAGTCAGACACAAAATATTTTTCTCATTCCACATGTCTACCTTTTGAGGTTGTTGAACTTATTGATTTACAAGAACAGTGTTATCAGCGCTGACAAAGACAATTTAACCCCCACAGGCCGCAGTACTAAATAAGGTGGCGGGGCCCTTAGAAAACCAATTATATAAAATACCAAGTACAATGTTTTTCATGCACAATGTCAGGACTGCCACAGCTAAAGTGTGTAAAATAAAAGCTTTAGTATAAATTATTAACAATGGTAGCAAAAATTTGTCTTCGCTTAAAGCCTATTTCAGTAGCAGTTTTAGTGGCACCCAGCAGCTACATCCTTGGAGCAGGGTCTTATAAAAACGCTGTGGTGTAGAAGTAGGAAGAAGTGGTAGGAGTAGCTCAGCGTTTAGTAAACAGTTCATATTTTTAACAGAAAAAATACTTTACTCTGTTATGCCTCATAGATTCCTCGTTAGTGATCAGAATGTGAATATTTACCAAACGTTTATGAAATCATTGGAAGCAATAGGTCAGTCATAAAAGCATTTTGCCAATGGTGAAGCAGAAAGCATGAATTCGTGATTTAAACAAGGATTCGGGACAGTGAATAAAAACGGGAATTAATATTTGTTCACCCCTATGGTGAACTTTCAAAACAGTCGCCAAAAATTTTTAAAATGGGAACTTTTGAGACGATTTTCGTTAAAAGATACCTCAAGACGCGAAGGTTGCAAAATAATAGCAAAAAGTCGTCTGTGGAAGGTGTAAGGTGTACATTTTTTTATTTTCTTTTGCTCCTTGGTTACATTTTATTATTATAAACAAAAATAAAACAATTGTATATAGAACACATAAATTCAAGTATGGTCTGTTCTGAAAATTTAAATACCAAAACTTTTACTCTCATTGAGTCCCTTCTAGTACTAGGGCCGCAATAACATGACACCCCCAATGGGGAGTGGGACTGCTCCACACACAATCTCTTTTTCATGAATGGTTTTCTTTTCTTAAAATTAATATTTCCTCTGGGAACGAAATATACCATTATGGAAATCAAAATATTTTTCTTAAAACAGTTGAATGTAGACGTTCTGAAGTTAAATAATATCACAACTAGCGTCATAGAAATGAATATACGCTTTTCTAGATAACGTTAAGCAGTGAAAATTCCACTTGTTTACTCAGCTAATAGAAAGAAGGAAAATATGCTGGGTGGACACAAGCTTCAGAATACAAGGTTAAGGATAATGGAGTCAAGGCCTTGCGATTTATTTTACAGAAACAACTGGTCTCCAGTTTCCAAAACGATTACATTCAATTTTATTGAAAAATATCAATGATAGTCGAAACTTTAATGGGCCATAAGGAAAACGATTCTAGTAAGGAAAGGACTGAAAAACAATAACAATACTAAATGTAATCGCTTAAGTGTGCGCTTGATCATGGAGTAACAATATTATATAAAGTATAGAAGAGAAAACGTGTTAATCACAATTTAATGTAATTTAACAATGTAATCGCTTAATTGCGCTTGATCACGGAGTAACAATATTTTATAAAGTATAGAAGGAAAACGTGTTAATCATAATTTAACGTGAAAAACCATTGCAAAAAGAGATGTAAGATCTTGCAGCATGAAAATGTATTAAAATTCTAGAATAAGGGGTATAATACTCTTTATGTTTCTTCACTTTGTGTCTTCCAGATGTTCTAAGGATTACAAATGCATGGTGAACTTCTAAAAGGAATAATTTATGATGCGATAAACGGCCTAAAAACTTTCACTTTGATTGGTTTCAGTAAATAGAAAACTTTCATGAGTTAGTTCTGTCCGTTTTTACATTCGGTAAAATTAATTTAGATTTGAGAGTATTTAAACTTTTGAAAGGCAGTGTTAGAAAATGGGGGAGGGATTTTATAAGTTAAGACCTCTCTCCTATGAACTATGCATGTATTTTGGATATAATAATGTATTGTACTGTCCGTTTTTATTAAGGGAAAGTGGGACACCGAATATCTGATCGCCAAACCTTGATATCAGAATATCAAATATAAAAACAATTATAAACCCTAGCAGCTTAATATATATATAGAATATATGTATATTTAGCCTTAACCCTTTAAAGGGTGGTGGGAAGCCACACAATGAATACAAAAATAAAATTAATAAGTCCTAATGAATTTTTCAGTCAACTGCACTTCGAAAATTTAAAAACTTATTAAAATACTTGTACATTGTTCCGGAGAACTATTAAGAAAATTATATTCCCCACTAAAGTTTTTATTACATAAAAAACACATTTAATTCTTAAAAGCAGAATGACAAAAATTTCCAGCACGATTTTACACTGAAATATGATGGGGTAAATCATCTAATAATACACCAAGTTTTTAAAACATTTTGTGCATTTAATTAAAAAATTATATAGTACATCTATTTTAGAATAATCCATTTACGACATTCCTGTCGGTCCTCGTTATATACCGGTAACGGCGTTTAGATTATTGACAGGGCATGATTGCCTGATATAGACTGCGACCACTGTTTAGAATGTTCGAAATTATCAGGGGAAGAGAGAAAGAGAGAGGCGTCCATGCACGAGGCTGAAAGGTTCGAGAACTTATGAAGCAGCTGGACTATTGATATTTTTATTTCTTTTTCAATTTGTTCTATGCCCTAACTTCATGTGTCACTATTTGACACCTGGGGGTTAAAAGATATATATGTGTGTATGTGTCTAATTGCCTTTGCAATAACAAATTTTACACAGAAAATAAATAGTTGTTATCAAACCTATCAAGTTCTTTTCGCAAAATAAATATTAAAGTTTTCTGAATTTTCAAGCAATTCCTCGATTGCAAACGTAGCTTTCTTTCTGAATGGCTGTATATGCACACCTATTTTTATTAAAAAAACCATTGGTATCCAATCATAAAAAATAAGCCTAAGGAAGTGTGATATTTTCTGATTATTTTGCAAGCATTAGTCTGAGCTGCAAGGAAGAAGGTCACAAATTAGATCCCTTTCGTTAAGGTCTTGACATTTTTATTGATGGTGGCGCCAGATTGTGCCAATTAAAATAAATGCAAGTGGAATATGCCAGCAAGTCCCCGAAATAGCGTTTTAAGAAAGTACGTATGTGCCTGTACAAATTAACTCCAGAAATAATGAGGTGTCTTCAAAAGGCTCTTACAGGCTATGAATTACGCACCCATTCATACACACTTTTTGAATACGATTAGTACAAAAGGGCCTTTAAATCACTAAGTTCTCAAGAACGAGCGTCGAGAATGTGTCATGGAAACATCTTCTAAAGGGTAATTTGAGTCTTGAACTTGTATGGAAGAAGTAAAAACGTAACGTGTGTCGTAAGATAAAGCTAATTTACTTTTCATTTTTCAATAGCTGAATACTTTTTTCGGGGTTTTTTTAAACAAAGTTGAGAGAGAGATGGAAACAAGGGCATCCGATAGGGCTTCATAAAGTTTTCTAATAATTCCACGAAAAAATGGCAGTAAATGAATATTCAAATAAAAATATTCTTTATGGAATGTATGCATATTTTGATACATTTCTGTAACCCAGAAGTTTTACATGATTTGTTTACGCGCGCGTGACCGACTGGTTAATCATTCTTCGTTATTTTCACTATCGTTTCAAAATGGAAAGGAAATACCCCAGCTGATGAATGGAGTGAAAAGTAAGACGTGTAAATAAGAGTTTTATTAACTTTATACTAGAACAAGAAAAAAATATGTTTTAGATTTAAAGGGTATATTTCTGTACAAACAATATATTGTTTAGGCGACGGATCAAATTCCAAACCAAGAACTTCAAAACGAAATAAATCTTCCGCTCTACTACAAAATTATATTTGCTCTAAAATTTAAAAATTCTTACCCTTTCTAAAACTATTTGTGAGTAAATTTTGAACTGTATATTTGTAATATTAAGTATAAATATGCACTGTTCCCCAAAAAATGTAAACACCCCAAAGCAAGTGTTTGATCGGAATGAAACAGCATGTGTGATGTATATGAAGCGATAAAGAAATAATCACGATATCAAATATAGATAAAACTCCTTTTCTATTGTAGAATTACACCAGAAAGGTCATAAATGAGGAAGTGAATACTTCGAAAATGTGCCTCATTTAGTTTCGAACTCTCATAAATTTACAAATGACAATTGACAAATTGAAGCTGACAGCCGGCGGAAAAAAAAGCATTGTTCACATGTACCTATATATATCTAGAATTTATAAATAGCTTTGAGATGTACAGAAATATTATAAAGTAGTAAAATGCATAAAATTATCTCCCTTTATCACAATAGACCTCTCCAAGTTGCGAGTGTTTGCCTTTTTCAAGAGTAGCTGCCCACAAAAATTTGGGTAACCCTGAGCTTGGCATTTATATCAAAAGAGTATCTAAAACAGACTCCTCAGTTTCAATTTCATCAAGTCCTCCGTCTATTTCTCTGAGAAACCCACCTTTGGAGTTTAGAAAACAATTCAGAATAACTTCATCCTTATCAGCATTCAAGTCAGATGAATAGATATAAAAATATAGCTATAACACTCTCTATAGTAATAAAATAATAATTCCCGGAAGGATGTGTTTGCACGAGATCCCTCACAAAACCTCCTCTTCCTGTTTACTTCTACTAATAATCATTACAGCAACACAGATGGCTTCCATGTCAGAACATCTGCTGTAAACGAACAGCGGGATCCTAGTTATTTTGAAGTGATTCCGAGAATAAGAATTGCGATAGAGGTCAATAGGAAATCTACCCTTCCTGCATTAATCAAGGGAACCTATAAACATCACTACGGGGGTGCAGATCGGACCGGATTACAACAAAATGACATCTTGTGACATTTTTGTGCGCAATTTCAGTACACATTTAATTATTTCATATCGCTAGTCAGCTCCATCGAAACAATTTTTTAGCTTATTTGCTCTTTTCTCATGTATTGTCGAATCGAAAAGACAAAGGGGGAAAATAATTCCAATTTTCAAGCCATGCAAAAATTGCAATTTTATCATGTTATTACTATTTATTACACTGTATTTACTCTATCAATTATTCGAAGAAGAGTACTTCCAGAGTGTTTGTATATTGCTATAGCAACCTATTAATAAAATTATTCTCAATAATGTGCATTCAAATATAAATTCATTTGTTACTCAGGAAGAAATCTATAAGAAAAAAATGACTTTGTGGACACTTCACCAGTCTAAGATCATCACTTTCTGGACTAAAAAAAGCTAAAAAACTCATATTTAAAATTTTTTAGTGTGTTTCACTTGTAAGGCGACGACATGATATACTTACTGGCTAAAACTATTCTAATTTTTACTCTTTGGCCTTTCTAATACACAAAACGGTCGGAACAGTCGCCATCCCACAATTATAGAAACACTTCCATTCACGCAGTTTCATCTACTATGTTTTCGTCGCTAATTTTGTCGAATTCTCTGGTATTTTAGTTACACTAAAGAGTTTAATAGTATGTGTGCAAGTAATCAATAAATAATTTACTATTTTATAAAAATGAAGCATTAGTACAAATATGAAATGAAACAGAAAGGGATAAAAAATTGAGAAAGAAGTAATAAATACAAGTTTAGAATGAAGAGAGAAATTTTTTTTTGGAAGATTGCCTTTATCCTGGTCCATTATCATGAAAGATTGCAATCGTGTAAGAGATAAATATAGTTGCTACCACTTTACGTCAGTCCGGAGAGACTAGTTTTAAAGCCTTTGATCTCCTTCTTGATCGAAGATTGTCTTATGAAGACAATCTTCGGATACCATCTAAATTTAAAATTAATTTTGTCATTCCTGGTATACATAATGAGTAAAAAGCAGGAATTCGATTAGATACTGAGACACACACACTCTTACACTACTTTATCCTCAGCATTAACCTGAAATCATCCCATTTTCTACGCATATATATATAACTAACATTAAGACAGTCTTCACTAAATGTTAGATACACTTCATTTTCGCAAATAAGATCCCCTAACATTGAGTAAGTGCCTTCGTCCGACAATTTCAAAATTAATGTGACCTAACCAAGCAAGTGTCCTTTATTTCGCCACTAGATCAATACAAAAACTCTAAATTAACATCAATTGAAAACAATATATTTTTCTGTGTTTATCAATTTTCACCTCAATTTGAGCGTTTTTACAATTTGCAGCATTTTCTCGGAGAGTAGAATACTTATATTCAATCTTACCGATAATCTCACATCCTTTCATCTCATGGTCAACTTTTTTATAGATACATTTACTATCAAGGAGTTACACAAACTTAACAGCTATGAGTCAATGCCTCAAATTCAGTCTTCACAATCACTGAAGTTTACTTATCACCCTGAATTTTCCTTTATTCTATTTAACCAGTACTTATATTACCTCAAATCCAGTCTTTCACAACTTTTTCGAGATTAAACACCAATGTCTATTTTCATGGCGATTAATCTTCAAGAGAGGAGAATCGAAAGCCGTATCAGAGCACAAGTAGGGGGGGGGGTGTTCTTAATGATTCCAAGAAACTTCCTTCTAAAGTTTGCTTCATTCTGTTTAAAAAGTAATGATTATTCGCCTCTTCAGTTTCAAAAGCCCTGAACGATAAAAGCGCAGCACAGCTCTGATATTCAATGAAATAAAGAAAAGTTCATTCATTGCTCAACTGCGTCCTCAACAGATGAACAAAAGCGACTCGGTGGGCAAAGCGTACGCATGCAAATTTGGGGCAGCTGAAATAACACGGACTCTTAAGCAGTATCCTATGCATAATTTCCACCGAGTAAAGAAGCAAAAAATAACAAATTAACCACGACAGGCACAACCCTCCATCATCTCCCACACATTCACGTAGCCTTTTTTCATGTTTTGAACTGGGTCTTGTTGATCTAGAAAACGTATGTACCTTCTCACACATACAGAGACCCGCCAGGAAATTTATTTTCCTCTCTGGCATGGGGCCAGGCGGTTTTAGGAGGCCAGAGCAACCACGATTGGAGGAATCATTTGAATTCATCGTTTTGCTATTTCGGTTTGTTTGAGAGCGATAAAAAGAGAATCCAGGGTGTCAAGGTCACCGCTTGGAGTTGTGGAGAGACGTAAAATTCAGAGATTTGTGTGACCGTAAACAATTGCACTCGGAAACTTTCACGTCCTTTCTATTTGCATATCAACGATGCGCCTTGCTAGGCACAACTTTGACGTTCCCGCACAACGCATATTAACGAATGCAAATAGACGTGCTCAAATATTTCAGTTGACCTTGATGGAATCGTTGTCTCAGATTAATCCCGATGCTTACAGCTGTGCATGCATCTACTTCTCAGTTAACTGGATTCAATTAACGGTCCGCTTTTCCCTCTTGCAAGTCTCGAAGTCGAACGGACCGGCACGAGGACAGAATTTATAAATACTGGATGAATGATACATGATGGTTAATTTCTAAATTATGGAGATCAAAGTTGAAAGTCAGTCAAAAATAATGTTGATACTTTCATTAACTATCTAGGAAAAGAATGTTAATTTGACTGTAATTTTTGCTGTGTACTATGTTAATATACATTAATGGACTGTAGCAAGAAATAAGCGGTGTTGATAGAACCTAATGAATTACCTAGTAGCACATCGTACACTTTAACCGGAAAATATACTAGCCTCATATTTTTGAGATTCTTCTGTACCATGGTACTCGGGCGAGAGTGAAACCTAGTAAATGTGTGAAAACGATCTTTAACTGAAATGTGCAGTCTATTTTCTTTATTTAAATGATATTTTTAACGGCGAAAAAGTGAAACACACTTGGTAAAAATTTTCAAGGTACCTAGTTTTTTTAGTATTTTTAGACGAGAATGTGGTCTATATTTCTTCTTGAGAAACAGAGTTAGGGAACTGTTTTTGACTTAGTGTGTTTCACTTGCAAAAGACATTTTAATTGCAATTACAGTAACGAAACTGTACAAGTGTCTAAAAGAAACGTTACATTTATGCAAGTAAAGCATTGAGTATTTGCCATATATATATTCTCTCATGAAATTCTAAGTATATATATATATATATATATATATACATATATATATATACTTAGAATTTCATGAGAGAGTGCTATCATCAGTAGCTTCGCTACGCAATGTATCAACTATTCTCACATGTGTGGTTCGGCGTTATTTTATGGACGTTATCCAAAAGCAAGAGCTTCATGGAACAGAAGTTTAGGAGCGTGTTACGGCAAAGTAGCAATTGGCAGCAAAATAACCACTAGGAGCAAGGATTATTAATGACACTGAACAAAGAATTTAATTCATGTTAAAATTCATGTTTACTTTTTCCAATGTCGATAAAATGTGATGCTCAAGCCTGTGATATCGTACATAATTAATTTACATAAATTTTGCATGGAACTATTTAGTCCTTGGGATGCTAATAATGTTCTCGGTGCCATGTTTATTTAGAGTAATGAAATTACAGAAATAGAACACGTTCCTTTAGAACAAAGAAATTCATCATTTCATGTGACATAAAAATTAAGGGAAAATAAATTATTTTCCAACTCCGGAATGTTTTTCGCTTTTCACATAACAACTAAAACCCGAGTAACATGCAATTTCACAAAGTAGCATTTGGAAAGACGATGCTTATTAGCGTATTACTTTAATCTACTGAGCATCACGAGATATCTGAAGACAGAAGCTTGAAGTTGCTTTTGCCCTACAACACAACTAAATAATCCAATCTATTAGTTGAAAGAATCCTAGAAAAGATTCTATTGGTAAATAAAGTTAAAACTGGTTAGAAGCCATGCAGAAAGGACTGCATGTTACAAAACGGATATATGCCTGTGAACCCCTCAGTGGGTTAAATGTCTTCCATTTGTTTTTCAGAGACAACACGAGTTCTGTATTTAAGGCCTCCCGCGCACTGACAACATTTGTTTGGTGATTAAACAGTTCCGATACTAAAAAGTGTCTTTTACTCCTCGTAAGCGCGCATTAGGTGACTAAATAGTTGCCACACACACAGCTCAATCTTAAAACGGATTTCAAAGAAACTGCATGTGTTTATGCACTCCTTCTGAGACTAAAAAGTAAAAAAAGAAACAAACGATTTTGGGTACATCCAATATTGAGTGACTTATTAGTGGTCAGTTTTACAAATTGTTTGAGACATTGAAAAAGTATCCAGACACTTTATCTTGTAATCATATAACGGTGGTCTTTTTTCAATTTCACTAATAGAAAATTCTATGTCCACCGACAAGATGCTTATTAAGTTTGCAATAAGAAAAGGGAGGAAGGAAAACGATACGATGTTCACTCGTTGCAGGCAAGTAGTCTACTAAATAATCACCCGTGCGCGCGAACAGGCCTGAACATGTACGTTCTATTCCTACAGATGCGATACTAAAACAATTTCGTCATCCTCGAAATAGAACGGGTTGTATTTAGTTATCTCAACTAAATAATCACCAATGCGCGAGTTCATTTTCGTAACTTTACAGTTTCTCCACAAAAATCACCAGTGCGCGGGAGGCCTAAGATTTACATTTTGAAAAATCATACAAGAATGTTACACAACTACATTAACAATCCGACAAGAATCAAACACCGATAAAACAAGCGCAAAGTAATGTAAAACACTATCGAAGGGACATCCGATGATTCGATAACACTAGGAACTGATAAAAAAAACACTCCTTCCCTCCTGTCTCTTAATATTATTCTTTGCGGAAGAGGAAACGATTACGCGCGTTATCCTACCCATGCAACTAGCAGTTTCTTGGTTTTGATTGAATCGTGTCTTTAAACGTTTCTTTCTTTCTCGGTAAATCCTCTTTTGTTCTGGAACAGAGCCGAGAATTCCCGTTGTTTACGTTCCCGCTCATTCGATTCTAAAAAACACTCCCGTTCTCGTTCTTCATTGTTTGCAATACACAACCACAGAAACGGTGGGAATGTGTCGTACGTCTTAGTTGAGACGTTGTCTACTGAGATGGAGATACCAAACGGAAATGTCTTATATGGCAGTGATCCTTAATCTGTTATGAAACTAGTAACAGCAGCAACTATTTATGAGAATATATTCAGTGATGGAAGATTTTCTGATAGTTTTTTAATTTTTTGCTTTTGCGTGTAAGACATGCCCATTTTAGAGGACTAAAAGTTCTTAACCCGGTTTCTATTGCCCATGCATGTTTATGCATTCTATTCAGGTATTTCAACCACTGTTGGTGTTCAGGAAGATATTTCCTGTGGGTATTCACTGGAAAATATGGACATTGCATAGCGTAACATTTACAAGTGATGCTGAAATTGAATTTGTTCTACTATGAACTAAGCGTGAAAAAAGGGAATGGCTCGATTTTTATAAACACTGTACATCTAGTCGACCAAAGAAATCTCTTGTACCATGATAGAAATGCCAGTATGTGGTTTTTGACAACGTCAAACAAATGGACATACATACACAAGGAAAATTTTACTGACACAAGAAGAGTGAGATACATCCAGGGATGAATCGAGCCTAAGTCGCTACCGTCGCAGGTTGCTAGCGCAGAAGGCAAACCCACTGAGCCACGGCGTCCCCGCTGGCATAAAGCATGACATATCATTTTGGGCTTATAGCAGAAATACATTAACTAACTTTTGTTTGGAGACTCTAAATGCTGATTTTCATTTTCATGATGATGAGAAATACATTGTCATATTGTAATATGTTTGAAGATGAACAACACCATCAAAATGCTTTTTCTACCTAAAAACTTATAGTTAGTCTTTAAACAGCTGTACTGTAAAATTTGACTTTTGTCGGTTATTGAGTTTCTGCTTTAAGCCGACGGTATATTCACGAACAAAAACGATTCCATCCTCTATTAGTATATAAGAGTTTTGAAACACTGTATGTAGCACAAATGTGTTATATACATTTACGAAACCCAAAGGTTTATTATTATATTTTGGTAAATTGAAGAACATTGTATGTCCTGACTATCAAACTATGAAGCAAAGGTAAAATTATTTTAAACAAATAATTGACAAAAAGCAAGGGCATCAAAATAGTGACAAATAAATGATATTAGGAGTTCAAAAAAGGATGTCCTACGGCTATTTCGATAAAACTAGATGCTCTGCAGTGTTTAAGATCAAGACAAACAAAAGCATTCATGCTTATCATTACTCGTGTTAATTTTGGCCCTGAATGACGGCGAATGTTTAGTTCGACCAAATGGCCAAAATCTTCCCCTTTGGAGTACTCCTAATCCCGCTTATTTTATTAGTCACAATTTTGATTAGTTTAAATTATCAAGTCCTAATGAAACGCACACAGAGTTGCATCAAACACGAACTGAAGCTTGATTAAAAATTGACAAAATCATTTGTCAAAAAGTCGTGTTTGTTAAGGGATATGCAACTATTGCACATAACACAAGAAAAATTGTGACCATGTGAAATGAGCTGTTGGAATATAAATTCGAGAGTAGTATTTTACACTTCTGTATTGATATATTTGGCGATTAAATCAGTCTGACAAGTTTTTTAATTCAAGTATTTTACAACCGCTTCAAATTTGAAAAAATAAGTCTGATATTTAAGTTAAGACAATTCATTGCCACAGTTAAACAGCTGCTTTAACACTTTTTCAAGTAGGGTTGCATGCATCCCATTACACGGTATTTCCATAATTTAATTTGCATAACACAGAACATCCCTAATTAGAATTAAATAAGACCAGACTACAAAGAAAGGTTTATTTGGCAGACAATCAAAACTTGGGTCATTTAACTCCATACGGCTTTAGAAAACGAAGCAGTAATATGCTGTTATTCTTGTTGGAGGTTTCTAAAAATAACTGTTGACGACCACTCTCAGACTAATAAACCATTCTAGTCACTGAAAAAATTGGACATTTTATGGCGCGCCCTTTTTTGTGGGTAATTTTTATTTCCTCGAACGCTCACGCAACGTAAATCTGTAGCTTAATTATTTGAAATTAAGAGTAATTTGTTGCTATTGTCCATTTCACACATCGTTCAAAGATTACCAGAGTTTCATCACCATCACATTATCATCATGCATTTATATTTACATTTGTTTATGATAAAATCACATTATATGAGATTCGAAATTCGAATTGCAATATGCACAGGTATAGTTTATCCAAACGTATTATGATATGGTTTTACATAACATTCCAAACCAATGCAATTTCTGAAAGTCATCAAATCGTTTAACATACTCCAACAAATTAATAATAGCGTACATTTTTCACTAAATTTAGTAACATTTCTTACTCCTATCTATTAATATTTTATAATCATTACAACTGTATGAATAAATCAATGGTCTTAAAACTTTCAGCCTCTTCGGAACCTTAAGCTTAAAATTTCATTTGTTTGGAACCTTAGTGCAAATATAGAAGTAACTTATTTTAATTTCAAAGTCAAATATTTTATAATGAAAATTAAAATGTTTAAGATTGAATTTCATTTTGATCAAAAGATTGCAGTTTTACATATTTATTTGTTTTTTAATTATAAATCAAAATTGTTTAACACTGAAATTTTGAGTGAAATGAGAAATTAGTCAAGTGAGTATACGAAGTACACGAAGACAAAAGATTCTGTACAGCGACTCGATTCGTGTAAAAAAGAACTAATAATTTAAACAGCTGGATTCATAAGTTCCAATTTGCACATCTCGCACAGTACAGTGAGAAAATTTTTAAATGTTTATGAAATTTCATACACTCATGTACAACTTACACAAACTAGAATTTTTTTATAGAATTATACACGTTTACCCTTCCAAGCGCACTTCTATTCAATCAACTTGGTGAACTACCGACTAAAATTTCTAGTCGATTAGTAGTTGAATGTATTTGAATAAATTTTATGCTAGTGATCGCTAGATGGTGGTACTACAGAACACCTGTCGCGTGGTTACCCGAAACAACCCATTATACACAACCAGCATAAAAATTATTTAAAGTGTGGTTTCGTGGTGAAAACACTTCACTTGACGGGGTTATTACAAAACCAATGCTATGATTTATAAATTTTTTGAAAATAAATGCACATGAAAATATACCATAGTATCGGAGCCCCTTAGACTTCGGGCTGACCCGGTACCAGTGACACCCCTCCTCTTTTACATAGACGCCCTAATAGAAATAAATGTCTTGTAATAAATAATTTTGACTAATTTAAATCTTTTTCATTGTAATAGGAAGCTAACCACCAAATATTTGTGCAAACCAATTTAACTAAAAACAATATCACGCGACTTCAAGCCAGGCTGTATTTTATTCACTTAAGTCCACAAGCAACTGTGTGTCTAGTAAACAAAGTAGTATATTTTTGATTGGAATTCGATACTCCATCATGAATAATGAATGAGGAATGAACCTGTCAAATAAAATCGAGTTAACACATTTCTTGGAGCTGTCTAGGATCGATAAGAAGCGCAGTTCGTTGAACTGAATGACTTTTGGAACATATCCAGTCAAAACTTGAGACTTTCATACCGGATGCCAGATCTAAGGTTTCATCTAATGACAGGGAAAGAGGTGCAAAAGGAACACAATTTGGGAAATAAATACAATGTTCATTTCCGCCGCATACCTAAAAAACGGAGGGCGAATAACTCATTATCCATGCGCCCATCGAAAGGAAAATAAAATAAAAAAAATCTCTCATGAGCACGCAACAAATGAATTATGTCCATTCCATTTGCTGGTTGAATCGAATTTTTCAAATGTGAGGGTCAACAATCTTTCATTTCCTTTATTCAGAGGCGAAGATAGATTTTGTGGGATCTGGGGCAAATGCGGCTGATGCCGCCCTCTTTTCAAAACCAAATTTACGTATTCAAAAGATCGTAAAATATATTGTTTAAATAATTAAGAAAACATACTAATAAGTACCACATAAAGTTTTTTAATAAATTCTTCACAATATTAATTTGTATTGATTGTACATAAAAACTACCAAAAGGCCGAGTTTTGTTAATGGGTCCCCATGACTGAAATAAGAAAAGGTGCCCCTGTTTTGCTTCGTGTTCTCCAGAAGTTTGTGTGACTCGTCTCCTGTTTTTCCTGAATAGTTAGTTATACGATTCAGTGGACTACTCTAAAGGAAGAACTGATTTTCAAACGTTTTTCTAAAGATGGAGTGATGGAAAACACTCGCTTCTCACGCATAATTTTGAAAACACTTCTGCGACTAGGACGAAATTGAGGTTAAAATTAAAAACATTTTTTCTAAGACAAACCACAAAACTTTTGAATAAATATTTTTGAAATGGCGCCCCTTCAGATATTGGTGCTCGGAGACGTCGACCTCCCTAGCCACACCTCTGCCTTTATTACAATTATTTCTCCTAAGGTTTCCAATGTGATGGTTAAAAATAATGGTCCAAAGGGAGGAACGTTCTTCCCTTCTGAGTTTTAACACTTAAGGCCAGCTTTTTTATATTAATTAATTTTTTTATGTTTAACGAAAGCTAGCAGGTAAAGTGGCAAGGTCGGACTTTTACTTTAAGGTGCTCCAAGATTCAAGTCTTTCAGAAGCTGCTCTAATCTCTATAAAAATGAGTCAGTCACTTTCTATTTCATGAGGTCCTGATCTAGTGTTGGACTTCATGAGCGCACTCGGACTTATGGACTTGGTATAGCTGTTTAGCCAGGCATTACATAACACGTATGTAACAACAACTAATTTTAACACCAAGAAATCAATCTGAACTTCCGTGAACAATTCGTTAGAACTCTCTTTTATTATAGAAACATTCTTCTGACTTGCAACTACGAAATTCAAAAATACTTATCAATCTCAACAATATCCTTAGTTGCCTTATTATAGATTACCGTGCTGTTATCGCCTATTAATGGAACACATATTTAGCATTTAAAGGGAGTTCTAAACTAACACCAGCGCACGTCCAGTACCTGAACTCCATTGAGAATCACCAGCTTGAACAAACACAATCAGAAAGCATAACCAAACCTTCTACCCCCGATAAATATTCCAATTAGGAATCTACCGAATCCGATTGGTGCCTGGTTAAGCCGATTCGCGCGAACTGAGTTCATCATTCTTGAAACTAAAGGTGTGACTTTCCTGGAGATCTTGGGGAATCTGAACCGCATTTTACGGGTCGACTTGAAGAAACTAGGAACATCCAAGCAATCAGTCCATATTGACGATGAGAGGATCGCACTCACAATCAAGAGCTCCAGTCTACCACTCTCCAAATCACTCGACCACTGCAGTGTAGATTTTTCACCAGAAAACTGCTGCACAGAGCGATACATTTCGAGCTGTCATCTCTAAATTCAAAAATAAAATATGAATAATTCTTACACAGTCGTTTTAAACCAATGAGTTGCAAGTGGATGAATTGGCGTCATGCTACTTTAATCATCAATCTTCTAATAGACGGAGTATGTGGGCGGAGTCACTGTCACAAGATCTTAGAAGTGTTGGTCACGTAGATTTGGGAATCGATTCGGGCCAATTGGCCATAGTAGCGCAAACTAGTGTTTTAATCGAGATCGATAATCGTATTCACCAGTCAATTCGCGCTTTCCCTCAGCACCACGTGACAGAAATGACATGAAGCTTTGCGCAAAGGCTTAGTGTATTCTATTAGAAGTTTGATGACTTTGATGGGAGGAGTATTTATTACGCTTTAACACCCTTGTAAATTTTATAGAAATGCAGGTGATGAACTTTCCTTGCTACAAAAAACTAATAGCGGAAACAACAATACCGATAATATCTGAGGTATAATTTACCATCGCTTGGAGATCATAGAGCCTACAACAATTCTTACTCCGTCCCTCATTTGGAATGACAGAAAACGTTTTTATAGATTTTTAAATCTTTAATCGTGTTAGAGTTGTGATAACGCGGGTTGTACATTTTGTATCACAAATTTTCCATTTAACGGCACTTTATAATTTTTGCTTGCTTAGATGGTTTGTCAATTTTTACTTCACGAGAGCTGAGCAAATGGAGGCGTCGCCCTTTCAAAACTGGTAGCCTGAAAAGGCTTGGTTACGAGTTCGAATCTCGCATGAGCTGATGTCGGGTCGCTTGAAGTTTGTTCGTTTCTTCAAGACGACACATAAATACTGGCTAGCTTCCCCAAAGTTCTCCCTCCAGGAAGACCATGTCTCCCCCACACACATACAGTTTGCCACGGTAGATGCAATATGGCAGCATCTTCCATCGTGCCCCAGTGTAGAGATTCGCCAATCAGTGCTTGAAAAGGGTTACGATTCATTAAAGTTGACATTAGGGGAATATTATTTTTGCCTATTTAGAAGGTTTGTGGTTTGACACTCAACGATCAGTTTTTTCCATAGTAGTTGTGACGTAGTAGCGTGACGAAAAGTCCTTGGTATAAACAATAAAACACTGCATAAAAATAAAACTAACTACACTTAATTAAATGAGTGCTATTCACATTTAAGTTTCGTTTGGACGGCTTGCACATAGACCTTAATCATTCGTCAACAAGATAATGAAATCTCTAAAACAAGGCTAAAATGCCTGTTGGATCAACAAAGGATCCACAACCAAATTTGAATGGCATCCTCTCTTAACGACGGTCCCGTATCATTTCTTTGATCGTACAGTCGCGGGGAAAAAACGAACCACTCCCTTTATTTCGAGCATTGTTGATAGTAGAGCAAATTCAAACATATCATTCAATAGGGAATAACGCCCCTCTTTAAATTCTAATGCAAGAAAGACTGCATTAGGGGCCGTATTCATATAAAATTTTGCACAAATAACAAAATTTCCAATGGAAATCTCTACAGTTCAGGAATAATCTCTACATTGAAAATCGCTATTCGTAGATCGAGATTAATTGTAGTTATTCAGTTTCTTTGATGCTTGACTGAAAGAAGCATACAAAGAACCTCAAAAGAAATGTTCATTCTTGGTAAAATCGTTCGCAAATACAAAAATTCAAATGCAAAATGTATGCAACCAAAAAATATCTACCTACAAATATTTAAAATACAATCGAACTCATATTCCAATCATCCAAAAAGTGAATAGTGAGTCATTCAATTGACCATTGATTAGTAGAG
Organism: Meta bourneti; assembly: GCA_933210815.1. NCBI lineage: Eukaryota > Metazoa > Arthropoda > Arachnida > Araneae > Tetragnathidae > Meta > Meta bourneti. Next base: position 65,599,182 of record OW119925.1, read on the forward strand.
TTCATCCATACGACACATAACTGGTAAAAATCAATGTATTTTAGATTACATAAATGAAATTTTCAATCATTTTTCAAAAATTTAAGCATTCCTCTGGTTTGTAAGACTTTTTTAACTTCTGGTTGCCCCTAAAATCGCAATAATGAGGAAAATTTAATGCAACTTAAAAACTAACGATTGGAATGAGCTGAAATTTTGCATTAGAAGTCCTTCTGAATCGATTCCCATCCAAATATAGTAAGGTTCCAATTCATAATTTTTTCAAACATTTATTTAAAATTACTATTGCATACCAAAAACTCCTTATAAAATAAAATATTAGGTGCATTTTGTTTGGGTTCTTTAACAGTAACATGGTACAAAATATCAGCACTATAGAAATATTATCTAGGAAGTTATTCATAAAAATCTAAGAAACTGATTTAACATTAAGAGCTCCAATCTTTCTGTACTCATAATTTCGAAACGGCAAGACCTATGACATGCAATTTGATATCTGAAGTTAAATTTTGATATAGATTTGAAATTGTGTGTCGAAATAGGGGGTTTCCATTGGAAGTTATGAAGCTGGTGCTCGATTAAATATGAAGACAGCCCCTTATGCAAATTTAATTCATTTCAATTTATAGAAGACATTAGTTCCTGTCGAACACCATCTTTGAATTTGCTCTACTGTTAAAATTGTTCGAATGAAGAGGGGTGGTTCGTTTTTTTCCGTGACAGCATATAGTAGCTAAGTACATCCAATTTCGAATCTATATCAAAATTTAACTTCAGATACCAAATTTCATGTCATTAGGTCTTGCCGTTTCGAAGTTATGAGTTCAGAAAGATTGGAGCTCCTAATGTTAAATCAGTTTCTTAGATTTTTATAGATAACTTCGAATAATCAGCACTATAGAAATAATATTTCTATAGTGCTGATATTTTGTACCATGTTACTGTTAAAGAACCCAAACAAAATCCACCTAATACTTTATTTAAAAATTGTTTATAGTATGCAATAAAAAATTATTAAATTAATGTTTGAAAAAATTATGAATTGGAACATTATTATATTTTGATGTGAATCAATTCAGAACTTCTAGTATAACTATGCAAAATTTCAGCTCGTTCCAATGGTTTTTCGTTACCTTAAATTTTCCTCATTATGGTGTTTTGGGGGACATCCAAAAGTTTAAAAAACGTCTGACAAACCTCGGATAATAATTTTCGGATCGTTTGCACTTGATAATAAATAAAATAGTAGTGTGATAATGACAGAGCTGGCGCAGTGACTGTTAATGGCTCTCAAAACCCCCATTAAATCTCCACCCCCTTTTAAAACAATGGCTCTCAAAACCCCCCATTAAATCTCCACCCCCTTTTAAAACAATGGCCGCAAAACCCCCATCCAAATTCTACCCACTTTTAGAAAGTAATGGCTCTATTTCACCCATACCAATTTTCTAAAACAATGGTGCTAACCTCCCCATTAAAATCGAACCCACTTTTAGAAAGTGATGGTTCTGTTTCACCCATACCAATTTTTGTAAAACAATGGTGTAAAACTTGCCCATTAAAAACGCACCCACTTTTAGAAAAGCGATGGCTCTATTTTATCCATATTAATTTTATAAAACAATGGTAACGAAATCCTCCATAAAAATCTCGACCCACTTTTAGAAAGCAATGGATATATTTCATACTGTAATAATATTTATTTGAAGTAAACAAAAAGTCGCTGAGACGGAAGGGTACCCCCTTCGGAAAGCACCCCTTTTCCTGCGACGCAGAATTTTAAGGAAATATTTTTTTCATTTAAAGAGATGCATTTTTTTAGTATACAAAGAAATCAAAAACCATGGAAAGTTCTCTTCTCAAAAGTCTAAATTCAGTAGGTAATTTGCAATCAGACTATCTAAAGCTGGATGATTTAGAAATTGGTAAAAAGTACCTGATATCCGATGCGAAAATGGTAAAGACACGCTATGGTGAAAAGGCTGTTGTAAGTTTGGTGGATACAGGCACAGTATTTCTCCCCGAACGTTTCAACAAAATAATGACTGACGAGCATTTAAGCTTAATAACAAAACAGTGCTATTTAATCTATCGAGGTAAGAAGGATATTGGTAAAGCCAACCCAGCGCACCAGGTAGAATTTTCTTTCAACTAATTTTTTTATGTGATTTTATTTTTAATGAATGAAAATAATCATTAAAAATTGATAAGTATCTTAAATTTTTTTTGCAAAATGCCTCCCCAGTAGGCTCAGAGCGTACTCAATCTCAAACTCGACCCACCAAGGGGCCCTTCTTGATAGGTCGAATTCAAGATCAAGTACGCTCTGAGCCCACCGGCCACTGAGGCTTACATATAACAAGTTGGACAACACTGTAAGACTGTGACATCATTTTGACGTCGGGATCCCACCCACCACTTATTCGAAGAGTGCTGCTCTTTTGGACAACGACGAGAGCAGCGGACATGTCATTTTTGGCTAGGTAGAGGTCACCAACCATCAACCCACATTGATTAACAATGTGGGAGAGGTTGGGGTTTGAACTTGGGACCTTGATGTTAGGAGTCCTGCGCGCATACCGTTAAGCCATGGGTACCCAACAAAACCTCACGTAAAATTGTATTTAAACATTACACTGGAGGGGAAAATCGTCGAATATATCACTTTAAACAAGTCATTTTTCAGGTTGAATGCTAAAATTCTTTAAAATATCAAACACCACAATTTATCTAATCAAAGAAAGGTTGAAAAAACGTTATATATTTATAAGAAGTTGTAAGAATTTGTTAAACACGCCCATTATAATATGTGTCCGTAAGGAGCTGCCATCTATTGACACAATTTAAATAGTTTTTATACGTCATACTACAAAAGTGTTCTTTCCCCATATGTGACGTAACGAAGCCGCAGTTTTGCGAGTTTCAACGCTCTAGCGCGGCCCCGGTTTCAAGGACTCTCGTACGAGGAAGTGAGCACTCATTGCCGACGGTGTTTGAGCATACTGCTTTAGAATAAAATTGATTTAAAGAAATAAATATATATAAGAAACAAACGGAAAAAATGAATACAGAAATGAACAAACCCAAATTCCATTTGCCATCAGCTTGCAGTTGTACACATCTTTTCACTAATAAAGATTCGCAAAAAATTGTTTGGTTAGACTCGTTCAAGGAGCCATTATCTACAATAATTGGGGAATATAAGCGGTCCTTGCAATATCTGCAATTGGCTATTCTTTCAAATGATTTAGACAACCCATCAGAAATTGGCAACTGTTTCGAAAAATTAGAAGATGACATCGCAAAATTAATTAACTTGGCTGTTCAATGTCTTTCAAAAGATCAGTAAGTTATAGGCCTTTTTTATTTTTTTTAATAATCCAGGATTATTAAAAAAAGTTACTGATCAAATTTAAACAAATGGGCTAATTAAATCCATTTCTTTATTTAGAGTTGAAAAATTCAATCCTTTGGATATGTAAATATGGTTGAACTTTAATATCATTTTTTTTACACGATATGTATAGTTTAAGAACATCATTCTTTTTACCTCGCTTAAAATAAGTAACTGTTTGTAATGTTCGTGCAGCTATTTGAAAAGAAGAGGCACCATTATTAAAATCTAAACATATGTCAAACGTTTCAATATGGCTTGATATGGGTAACAGTTGTACCGTTATTTTCATGGTCATATCAGCTGACAATGATAAATTTTCGTCTAATAATGTGGAACTCATTAGATCGAAATTAACTTCTTTGAATTCATTAGGTGAGCATTCGAAACGCTCTCTTAATGTTGCAAAGAATTCTCGATTATCCACATAACTTTTTGTGGCGACATCATTTAATTCCAGTGGATTAGAGACATAAAGACCATCGTTATCGCTTGTTAATATATTGTTGCCTCTTTTATCATTGATTTTCGTTTTAAGGTCAACATACATTTTTGATACAGCGTCGTTCGGGTCCCTCGGTACAGCGAGGTTTTTGATTTGAATGTCCCTCACATCATAAATACCGTTTTTAAGTACTAAAGCATTGCTTTCAAAATATTGTTTGTTTACTACGTTTTTGTCAGATTCCGGATCTCTTACATTGCCTATCGTTTTGTTTTTAGCATCAAAGTCTCCTCGAAATGAATGTAGTAAACTTTTATTTTGTAACTTCTTAGTGAGTATGTCTACATAGTACCTTGTTGCACAATCAGACTGTTCAACTGGGTCCAAAAGATTACAAATTCTTTTGCCTTTTGCGTCGTACATATTGTTTTCCGAAAGAATTAAACTTCTATCCGATAAAGCTTGAATGGTCGTCTTTAAGATTTTTTTACATATGTCTACGTATGACTTTGTTGTAACATCACTATTTTGAGTGGGTTCTTCGGCATTCCTTAAAATCTTCTTTTCCATGTCGTAATTGCCATCATTCGTTAATTTAAAGCCTATCCCGGGAATTCCAGGAGGCCCCTGTTTAATTTCTTCCTCAACAAGGGGATAATATGCTGCCATTTATTATATGAGGTAATTAATTTTTTCTACGATAATATGTGGCTTGATTTTGTTCTCTTTACCATCTGGTGAAATTTCTAACAACACTTGTTTATCTTTTCTACCAAATGCAATCGCTAAACAGGATTCATTATTCGTTTCTAACGGCCTTTCAAGAATATGATGTCCACCAATGCTCAATTTGATTAAAGGAATTTTTCGATCTTTAGATCCTAAAAATATTATAATTTTCATGTCCATCTCACACGTTAGATTCATGTCGGGAGTCAGTAAATTACTACTGAATTTATTGAATGTTACGGTTTGAATTCCATCCTCTTTGTAAGTTTCGTACTGCTCGGTTGTTGCGTAAAATATTTTACCATCAGCATATTCTTTAGTCACAGCGTCTGAATTTTCGATTGGATTGGAAACATTCGTTAATCTTTTATTTTCAAAATTATAATGCTCGTTTTGTATTAAAGATGGAACATAAAGACCGTCGTTATCTCTTTTTAACATATTATCATCTCTTTTATGGTTGATTTTTGTTTTAAGATCAACATACTTTTTGGTAACGGCATCTTTGTCGTCATTCGGTTTACCAAGGTTTTTCATTGGAATGTTTCGGGCATCAAAAATATTATGCTTTAACAATAATGCATGTCTCTCAAAGTAGGCTTTATTAATAGCATTTCTGTCACCAACAGGATCTTCTAAATTGTCAATTACTTTGTTTCTTGCATCAAACTCCCCATCATGATTTAGTATAATACTTACATCACTTAAAGCTTTAATTTTTGATTTTAAATCTCTTTGCATATCATCCGCATAATACTTAGTTACTGAATCATTTAATTGAATAGGATCACTTAAGTTCCTTAAAATCTTCTTTTCCATGTCGTAATTGTCATCATTCGTTAATTTAAATCCCACTCCCGGAATGCCAGGAGGTCCTTCTTTGATTTCATCCTCAAAAATTGGATAATAAGCTGCCATTTCTTTATTTCAATGAATTTTTTTTTTATAATCTTCCGACTATAAAAAATAAAATCTTATACGTTTAATGTTTTGATAATGGTGATGTCTTTATTCTTGATGTTCAAGTGACATCTCTTACGCTCTTGCAGGATGAAATAGAAAACGTAATCTTTAGTGGTGTTGTTTCTCAACCTCCAGTTGAACTCAATCATCAAGTTATTTGTATCTGTATAGTTTTGATGATGAGCAAGATTAAAACAAATGATTGGATACAATTTTCCAAAATTTGAATAGTTGACCATGCATCCAGTTTCCGATGTAATGGTGTTGAGTCCGGATTCTAAAAGGGCTGCGTATAACCTATTATAATCCTTCTTACCAAAGTCCATCATGTAGCTAACAGTTGGAACCTTAACGTTATTTATCATCAGCCAACATTCTGTCATGTCCAAATGGTCGAACAGCATATTGTTTTGCCCTGCGTTCTCATACCTTTCAGTGTATTGAGGTATCACATACAGCGATAAGACTTCATCTGATGTGGCTTTTATGCTATAGGAACCGCTTGAGTTTTTGTAGAAGATATTCGATTTTACAATGCTGTGTTGATTCCAGTTTAACTCGAGGGTCTTATCTGACAACCTTAATTCGTTAAATTTAGCTGCAGCTGAGTTTTTGAATCTAACGTAAGGAAGCCAAAGCGATAAATCTTCCACAACAACTTTATAGTTCTTATTTTGCTCATTGGTGTACAACATATTTTCACTATGATTTCTCTGAAACTCAAATTTGACTTGGAACCCAGTAATAACTTTCTTGTATTCACGGAAGAAGTCAAATATATATTTCAATGGGATCCATAGTGTTACAGTGCTACTGTTTCTAGTGAATTTGCACCTTTCAATGAATCCTTGATTAAAGTCGTCATTCAACACCAATCTTTCTAAAAAGTCTGTTATTTTAGTGTCTTCAGCCAAGGCCCCGCCGTATTTTAAGTGTTTTCTATCAGCAGTGTTGGATGTATCAATGTAGAAGAGCATATTGCTAGCTTCCGAAGTAGAATAGTCCGGTGTAAAATGAATCAAACCTAGCACATGTTGGAGGAGTGCAGAATAATTAATGTTCGATTCGATTTCTGTGTTCCCTAATGTAAACCTGTTGGCATTGATTAAGCCACCTCCATTCACGAGAGCTACATTATCATCACCTATTGCAGTTCCATCGCTCTTAACAATTTTCAGTTTTTGCTGCAGGTAACCGTTAGAGTATAAAATGTTGGCGTTAGTGTCTTGTATAAAGAAGTGATAAGTGGCGTTTTCCATAGAACTATCACTATTTTCATGCCTCACTTCTCTATACTCGAAACTTTCGATGTCATCATCGTAATAATAATCGGTGTTGTCTAATTCAAATATTTTGTTCATTTATTATATAATTTTTTTTTTCCTTCTCAATTTAATAGCCACGTGGCTATTAAATCGAATTTATAGGAACTTTAGTCCAGCTCCATGTTTCTTCTTCTTTGATAAAATTTCGTTGAATTTATCATGCACAAACGCTTTAGCTTTGCCTTCTAATTCTGAGCCGATACGTGGTGATACATTCATCTTGTTTAGTTGATCTTGTACGAACATGAGGGCCTTGTCTTTTAAAGCAGGTCCGACAGTAGACAGTACGTCTGAAAAGAACCCCCTCCCTTGAATCTTCTTACTCTTCCTTTGAAGTCTGTGTTTGTTCATTTCTTTTATTTATAGGGCAATAAAATTATATTGTACTTCCTGCTTATTGAGTGGGATTGGATCGCCTCTATGATTTGTTATTCTCATTCTGATTCTATAGACACTCTCCATTCGAACAGGGAAGAACAGAGGTTTGTCGAAGGATTTAATAATTTGACTCCCCGGTCGATTACTATTTGTAAAAGAATAGATAACGTTTGAAGAGTGGAAGCCGTTGATAAAGGCTCCCTCGGCGATATCACAATGGATGTAAATGTTATCATTACCGCCGGAAAGGTCAGCAATGTACTTTCCTATTTGTTCGGGCTCTTCATATATTTTGGGTTCGAAACCTAAAAGTTTGTGCAGGTTGTTGGTTCTTGATAAATTGATCTTATAGTTGTTTTTCAGTTGAATGGCAATTCTTTGTCGCTCCTCTACTATACCAAATAGAATGGGTGGATCGTTTCCAAAAAAATTTATCATGTAACGGTTCAGACCTCTGATAGTATAATTTCCATCTGGTATCACCAAATCGAACCACTGTTGACCGTCATAGTATGAAAACTTTTCGTCTTTGATATTATCCCATGAAACATACATAGAAAAGGACTGAAGGGCAATCTGTTTGATTCTAAAAGGCCTGGAATATTCAATCGTAAAATCTTCCGATCTTTCCGAGTTCTTCGAATCTAAAATTAATAACACCATTTATTTATAGAGAACATTTTTTTCGTTAGATTCGCTAGGCTCCTGCGTAAAAGAATATAACACATCAACAACTGATTTGCCTTTGTTTCTTTCCCTAATGTATTTCATACAAAAGTAACCACATTTTACAGAGGCAGGATGTTGTAGAAAGCTTGAATTATATCCAATTTCTTTTTTCCTTCCAGAACTTAGCAGATATTTCTTGATATTTGGAAGAATTTTGTAAATGTGCTCTCCAAAAGGGTCAAAGTACTCAACAAAGTCATTATTAGGATCGTTATAGTAACATACCCAGTGCGTACCGGGTCCTGTAGCTATGTCTAGATTAATAATGCCGTTTTCAAACAGCCTCATCTTTTTGGGTAATAGATCTGAAGTGAAGACGCCCCTAAACCCCCTTTCATGCTTCATATTTTGTTCAATTACTTCGTTGGATATTCCCAATTTTGATAGACTCCCTTTCCAACGGTCTTTTTTTTACCAGATCCGGAAATTTTATCCAAAGCTTTCTTGGCCCCCCACCCAGCAGCCCCACTTGCAGCACCCAACGCTAATGCTTTTGCCCCAGCAATTAATGCGGGTATAAAAGGCGCTAAAAAGGGTAGAAAGCCCCCAGTTTTCTTGAGTTGTGACTTACTGATGGTGATTCGTTTCCCTTTCCCAAGTTGAGCAATTTGAGTTGAAGTTAAATACATGTCATAGTTAGAGGGTTTTGACTTATCTATTTGTAGAGTTACTTCTTCCCCCTTCTGGTGTGCGGATTTAAGTTTAGCAATCTGGTGATCGCTTAAATGTATTTTGGTTTGTATGTAGTTACTCATTTATTTAAAGAAAATTTTTTGTAATAGTGTTTCACCTGCTCGCTGGTCAAAGTTCCTTCTTTCAACAATGCGTCCAATAAATCAACGACTTCATTATATAATTTTCTGCTTTTGGATCCATTACAAATCTTATCAGTGAACCGAGCCAACATTGTCATATTATCTTCTACTCCTTTGCCGAGATATATTTCCTTTCTTTGCAAGTCTCTTAATCTCTCTCGATAATCTTCTAACGTATGCATATGTTCTCTTAAATAATCAACCTGGGAGAATAAGTTTTCTTCTCTTTCCTCATCTTTCTTAGTCATTCGAGAAATTTGGCTCATAATGTTCCCTTTTTGGCGAGCCATTTTCATGTGAACTTTGTTTACTTTATCAATAATTTCTTGCAATACTACCTTGGGTTCATTGTACAATTTTGAGGGTCTTGGAAAATTGTTTTTCTCTAAATACTCTATATCCAATTCTTTGTCAAAATTAAAGATATCTGGGGAGGGATGTTCAATCGCTAGAGGAATGTGTTCAATTGCTTGAGGAATGTTATCGAGGGTATCTTTTATAACCTTAAGCTGCTCTGATCTTGTTGCTTCTTGTGCTTGTAGTTTTTCGGTTACAGGCTTGTGGAAGTCGGATAGTGACCTCTGGATACCTAGTTCTTCTCCGAGTTGTTGTTCGTTGTTTCTTCTGATTTGAGCCTGCAGCTTGAAAACTTTCAGGTCATTTTTAACTTCTTCTCTTAACTTCTTATTTCGCTCTTTTTGGATAGTATTCATTTATTATTATGAAAAAAAGAGTTTTGCTCCCAGCAAATTATGTTTTTACTCAAGCAAAGTAATTTTTTGCTGAAGCAAACTTTTTGACATTAAATAAAGATGATTCGAATTGAAAATTATACAGAAGCAGAAGAACTAGTCGATGCAAATCAACATTATTTACTACCAAAGCATCCTTTCAGGCTTCTAATCGCTGGAGCTTCAGGGACTGGTAAAACAAATTTATTGCTGAACTTCATATATGATTATCTCGATTTTGATAATTTATTCGTTTGTGCAAAAGATATGTATGAACCCAAGTATACCAAATTGCAAGAGAAGTACACAATGTTTGATGGTGTGGATATTGACTCGATAAAGTATCCTAAAAAGAAGAAGAAAATTATGCTAGAGTTATACGAAAAATTCGGCACGAAGGGAACTTTATTCTCCTCTGATTCAAAGGATTTTATAACAGTGGATGACCTTGACCCATCCTGCAAAAATGTTGTTGTCTTTGATGATTGCATGACTGACAGGGATCAGAAGAGCATAGAAGATTTTTTCGTCAGAGGCAGGAAGAAAAACGCCTCAATCATTTACCTTTCCCAATCTTATTATAGAACACCTATTGTTATCAGGAGAAACTGCAATTACTTAATATTTTTCAACCTCCAACAGAGGGAGATTCAACAGATCATAAGAGAGATAGATGGTAGTTTGACAAAAGAAGAATTTAGTAGATTGTACACAAAGTGTATGCAACAGCCGTATGATTTTTTTATGCTTGATTTAGTTAAACCAGCCTTGAGATACCGGAAGAAATATTTTGTGCCTATAAATAAAGATGGAAGAGTACTTACAGAAGAAAATTTACGTTTACAGAAAGAGCTATCACCACTACCATAAATTTCACATCACCATGACTGTTAGCAAGTTCGTTTTAAGTTCATTGGGTCTATCAGCTTTGGTGCTGGCCCCCCTAGGTGCTCTCAGCTTAAGCGTTGGTATAGTTGAAGTTATTGATAAAGCTTTGAATATCGTGGAAAGGAAAGAAGAGTACAAACAGTCTTACAGGTTTTACAAACAGCTGCTTAATTCGTACAAATCCAGCGCGATATCAGAAGAGGAGGTGTACAAGCGAGAGGACGATTTTGTAAATAACTTAGTCTACCTACCAAGAGAAAAGTACATGAAACAAACCCTACTCAATGGATATGCATATGTGAGTAAATAATTTTTTCTATATAAATAAATGTGCGGAAAAAAGAAAGGAAACAAGAAAGGGAAAGGCGTTGTAAACGCCGCAATCAACAATTTACCATTTGAAATGCATCTGCCAGGACATCAATTTACGGGACCAGGAACTCAACTGCTTAGAGGGAAAACTAGGCTGAACCCCGATTTAACGCATAAAGAATGGAGTAAACCCATTAACCGAGTCGATGAAAGTGCTTATAAACATGATGTGTGTTATATTAAAAACAAAGACACTGAAACAAGAAACAAAGTGTGCGACACAAACATGATAAAGGAGTTGGAGGATATCCCCAACCCAACAATTCGCGAGAGGATAGACAGAGCTGTTGTGAAGCCTATCATCAAAGCAAAGAAGACATTTGGAATGGGATCAAAAGTGTATTGTCTAAAATGTAAAGACCACACCGAAACTAAAGATGCACATCAAACCACCTCAAAAAATGGTAGGCCTATGATGAAAGGTATATGCATGGATTGTGGTTCTAAGAAAAGCCGTTTTTTACCTCTGAAGGGGTAACTGAGAAAAGTTGCCCCGAAAAAGTTTATTATGATCCCGAAACAGGATTTTGCGGTATAAAGGAACTGAGCAGGAAGACTGGTTTAAGTCGGAAAAAGGTCTCAGAGTTCTTACACCAACAAGATGTGTACACGAAGCATAAACCGCTTATCCGTAAGTTTAAAAGGAGGAGAATTTACGTCTCACACATCGATGACCAATGGCAAGCTGACTTATTGTTTGTCTATAAATTTGCGAGAAGCAAGTATAATGATGGTACCAAATATTTATTAACAGCTGTTGACTGTTTCAGTAAATATGCATGGGCTATTCCTCTTAAAGATAAATCATCAAATGAAGTAACTCAAGCATTTAGAAAGATCTTCAAAGAAAGAATTCCTGAAAAGATTCAAACAGATAAGGGTTTGGAGTTTGTAGGTGAAACAACTCAAAAGTTATTTAAAGAAAACAATATCCAATGGTTCTCAACAGAAAATGTGGAAATAAAAGCTGCTATGGTTGAAAGATTTAATCTTACTCTTGGTAATAAAATAAAGCTGTACTTATCTGAAAATAACAATGAAAAATACATTGATGTATTGAACCAATTAGTGAAAAATTATAACAATTCATACCACAGAAGTATCAAGATGACACCTGTTGAAGCAAGTCAAGAAGAAAACAGTGGTGAAGTCTACCGCAATTTGTTTAAAGAAAAGGTTATACGTAAACCTAAATTTCAAGTAGGAGATAAAGTTAGAATATCGATATATAAGTCAACCTTTAGAAGGGGATATCAAGCAACCTTTACAGAAGAAATATTTGTTATTTCCGAAGTATTAAAAAACGATCCAATCACTTATAGAATTAAGGGTTTGAATAATGAAGATGTAAAAGGAACATTTTATGAAAATGAGTTGGTCAAATACGATAAGAGAGACGATGTATATAAGATCGAAAAAATCATAAAGAAGGCTGGGAACAAATATCTAGTGAAATGGTTAGGTTATCCTGAGACCAGCTGGATTGATAAAAAAGATTTAGTATAATTTTTAATAGCCGACAAAAGCTATTAAAAATTCCAATCTAACGTTTCGAAGATGGTTCTACAGATTTCATCGTTCTGAACAAGCGTTTTTTTCATTTTAGGTAACTTAAGTGAGATCTGATAATCTCTTTTCCGTAACATATGAAATAATATGTAATCTTTGCTGATTAAGTTTTTCCGCTCTGGAAACAATTCTTCATATTTATGGATAAAAGAAGTAAATTCAACCAAAAGGTCATCTTCAAAAGGTAACTTATACTTATCTAACCATTTAATCAGATTTTTCATTCTGTTTTTCCTTCTCCGTTCAATCCCTAAGCATAAATATAACTGACAAAGATCGAAAGGGGGTTTATTGGGGTTATACCTCAGCTCTTCATAGCATGTCCTACAAACGTACCAACCGTCATCATTTTTAATAACATCTTTGTGCCTACATTCTTCATTCAATTTTTTCATTCGGTTTTTTTTTTGTCCCTGCATACTTAAATACGTATCGATAAAATCGAAAAGGTCTTCTTCGGAGTCAAACATCAGCTCTTTATTTTTATGCAGTATTCTTTTAATAGTTCAAAACTATTAAAAAAAAAATGTTTTCAAAATTATGGTCCATTGATGGGGTCAAAGAATGCCTCTCGATTGCATATCTCAGATAGCAATATACAAACTATTTTTCTGTAGTGAATTGAGTAGAAGTTATCAGATAAAATATGAAGCTTGTATCTGAAAAGGTAACACCAGTCTATTTTGTCCTGGAATTCCAAAGCAAAGTTTTCATCGAAGGTTTGGTATCGTGTTACATATCGCCAATTAAGTCGATCTTGATATTGTCTAATCATGTTTTCACTAAGTTTTTGCTTAGTAGATACCAAATGCATATCCAATTTTTCGTTATACTTATTAATGAATGTTTCACTCAGAGTCTGACGATGAGATACAATTCTCCAGACTAACAAACTAAGATGATCTTCCATAAATTCCTCAGACATTTTCTGATATCTGCAAAGAAGTTCCCAATCTAAATCTTCTTTGTGCTTTTCCATGAAAGGCTCCGACAATTTCTGATACTGAGAAATAATATACCAATCTCCTTCAGTTGCATATTTTTCTATGAAGGTTTCACTCAAAGACGAGTACTGAAAGACATAACGCCAGATTACAATATCTGCCAACCCAATCAAAATCTCTTCCGTGAGAGCTTTTTTAGAAAACTCATTCCAATCTACATTTTCAGCCATTTATTATATTAAAAATATTTTTTTCCGGAGTTTTTATAGAGTAATGTCCATGAGCTAAAGTATGAATGCCATCTGGTAATATGTGTCGCTTGTCGTCATCTCCTGAAAGGGCAATCTTATTTACTTGTATGGAATGAATATTATGTTTTGTGCTTCTAATGAGATTCATGGATCTGTACAGTTTTTGATGTGAGGATAAGCAGTGTTTGTAATCCTCGAAAGTAATCCTATTTTCCACAACACATTTCTTAACACCTTTCGATTTTTTCACCAGACTTTCTTCAGTTTTACAAGCATACATTTTGGATCTTAGCCCTACAAATTCTACCATAATTTCCCCAGCATTTTCGTCCTTCATTTTCCCCAAAACCTTTTTATTTACTCGTGGCATTCCATATCTATTATTTTCTGGATAATCGGAGGTGTCGAAATAATCAATCATTCCTTTCATATCTTCATAAAAATCATCTGTTTTTATATCGTAAATAAAACTATCCGTATCCATGTATAATAATTTAATGTGTTGTCCATATTTAGGTTTCATCACATTATAGTGGAAGTCATACATTAAAGACTTGGATAAATCTAAGATACTCATTCCAACATAGATAGGTTTATCAAAGAGTACTGCAGTTTTGTGCATATGTATAGCGACTAAATTTTCATCAAAAATAGTTCTCCCTTTAAAATTCGGTTTAGCTATAAGTTTTTCAGCTCTCTTCGGATCGCAGCAGAGTCCGATATCAAGCCTTTTTCTAATATTTTCCATCGTCTTTCCAAACACAGAGTTATTCATGAGTTTGTAAAAATCTTTTTCGAAATCGTTTGATGCCTTAGTTCTCATTTCTGTGTTTAAATCTATATACTTTTTCAGCCAAGGTGCTTGTTTAAACTCTAATACTCTGTGCACTTTCTTCAATTTTAACCCCATTTGCAAAAATTGTTTTAAAACCCTATAATGAACCACATAATGATCTTTTCCATGTAAGGTTGTTAGTAATTTTGTTTGTTTTGAGTCATCAGGGATCCTGTTCTCAGCTCCTAATGGTAGGTCAGAATGGAGGTCGTGTAAATATTCAGGATATTGCAAATCACATTCTATAACGTACCCAGTTTCCGAGTCATCCGGTATTTGAGTAACATCTATGTTGGTATTTCCCCACTTAAAACCACCACATGGTAAAAATTGACTCATTGCCCATCCGTATAAATTATTGGCATCTAGGTACATTAAATAATTAGATTCTTTATTCTTATCATAGTCTATCATATATTTATTATTCGCTTTTCCATATCTATTACAGCACTGAGAGACGCCACCTCTGGTTCCTTTTTCTAACATTAAAATCATGTTATAATCAGTCAAGGATTCTAATTCGATTCCAGTGGTTTTTAGCATGGCATCCCAGGAGAGACCAGGTGCAGTGAAGTACCATGCAGGATCCAATTTATAAGTCTTTATGCAGACATCTCTAAAATGTTCCATAACATCAGCTAAGATCAGTACATCAGTCTTCACATACAAGTCAGAATACTCACCTAAATTTTTAATGTCGAAAGCCTTCCATACTGTTTTGGCATGCGCATAGTCCTTATGCGATATATCCGACTCAGTCATTTTGTTGTAAAATTCATTTTTGGAGGGTAAGCGAGTTTCTTCGCATTTCTCCCATGAAGCCATATAATCATAGGGATAAACGCCTTTTCTTGTAACAAGATCTAATTTATCCTCGGGAAAGTACTTCGCTGTTTCTCTAAATTCTTTCACATTTTTGGCTAAACTATCAATGCTACTGGCCATGAACTTAAAAGAATCCACAAACCTCAATTTTATTCCTGGTAACTTGGCCTTTTTACCATCACCTACATCTACCCATTTTGCTCCAACCTCTTTGCTGAATGAAATATATTTTTCCTCATTGTTGGGAATGACGTCGATATTCCCTTTGTCACCACCTAGCTCTTTTATGAATAAATGAGAATCGTACCCAGATAAGTTGTGAATGAAGACTGGAACAAAGGAAGGGTGTTGGTACATTATGTTACATAAACTATGAGCCGGACCTCTATAGTTTGATACATATTTGGATGGATCGAGTAAATGGTCATGATCGATTACTTTTCGGAAGTCCCCAGAGCCTTTCGACGAATATGGTGATGGCACTTCTTTGATGTTAAACCCGCAGATATGACATATATCGGTTCTCTTGAAATGACTGTCATCTTCATCGGTAATTTTGATTTGATGTTTCTTATCATATATTTTCTTTATCTCTAAGGCCTCAGCCTTCAACGTTTCGTAAAATACTTTAGTTGCATTTGGACCTCTATAGGTGATAGGTGGTTTATAGTCTCCATGCTTATATTTAATGTAAAGAGAGAAACTCATGGGTTCATGTTTTTGGTATTTTTGCATGTAGGAGCTCTTGCCATCTGGTTGGCAGGTGTCCATCTTAGTTGTTAAACTTTCAAAATCTGCATATATTACAAAGGGTGTTCGTAATGATTTATGATAATGTTTGAATTTTAGTTTTGAATCTGTTTCAGGCATTACTATTTTAACAGCTTGATTTTTCTTACAATCCTTTTCATGAGTTTGAAGATCTTCCTCAGAGTGATAAAATAACAGGCACCTTTCACAAGGGTATACTCTTCCATCATGATTACTTAATTGACCACTTATTAGTCTTGATAAGTCTTTTATCCAACAGTAATGACTGTTCCCTTCCTCGTTTTTTATGTAAAGCAAATTGACATGTTTCTCTACTTTGTTTTTAGTTATTCTTAAAGGGTATATGTCCTTGTTTTTAGTCTTTTCATCGTATGAATAAATGTTCACTGATACGTTATTCATCTTTTCAAACCTTTCGAATACTCTGTCTTCCATTTTTACAGGAAATTCAATGCCTTCGAACTTTAGCTCATTTTCGTATGGCTTATATTTCGTGACTCTTTGGCCATCTTTTTCCGCTGGATGTAGTGCAGAGAGTATTGCCCACATGAAACACTTCATATCCTCATTTTGTACGTTTATGACTGCTTTTTTAGCTTTAATCACTTTTGGCAAATCAATGTAGGATGCTCCTCTCAGTGGGTTGTATTTATTGATCCTTACCTCAAGGCTTTTAATTCTGGCAAGCGTCCAACCTGAACCCCTTGCAACGAACTCCTCCATTTCTGTCAATAACTTTTGGATAACCGATCTGTAATAAGCTACCAAATCAGTTGATTCTAAGATGACTTCATTTACTGTTTTAAAGTTTTTCTCCATTTCTTCCCTCATTCCATCTTTCCCCTTTTGGTAGTCACAGAGAAATTGGAAATTAACCTTCAGACCATGCAGCCTCTTCAGATGTTTAGTGATGAGACCCCGGACTACTGATGAAACATCGTTCAAAAAGTCTTTGGGAAGCATCAGATTGTGTTCATTTTGGATATCATACGTCTTCAAACGAGATTTATAGGCCGTCTCAACTTCATGGAGAGTATATAGCCTTCTCTCTCGCGAATATGAAAACAGGTCGGAATCAAATTTGAAGTGACGGTTGAACAATTCGCTTTCTACGTGTGTGATAATTTCCGCCTTCCTCCGTAATTTGGAATAGCCTGTGATGCCTCGCGTTCGACAAAATTCGCGGAGTTGATTAAGGGTCATACGATGCAGCCTCTGCATGTTGTTAAAATCACCTCTATGATATGTTTCACTATGATCTCGCCCCTTCTTAAAATCCTTTCCACATTCCTGGCAAGTGGTTGCCATCTTTGGTTTATAGTTTAGGTGCGCTTTAGTTTGTAGGTGCTTATTTATGCTAGATTCCTTATATAATTTACCGCAACACCTGATTTTAAGCGCTCTATTCTTCTTGGGCTTGTTAAACAAGTCTTTATGGAAACTTGAAAAGCCATTATGATTTTGAATGAGGTCGATCAGTTCCGACTTCTTAAGTTTCGAGTATCCTCGGATGTTATTTCCCCGACAGTAGTCTTGCAATTGTCGGACGGTTTTTGATTGGAAATTCATTTTGTCTTTCTATATATTACAAATCTTTTTCTTTTAAGTGTTTAAAATATTGAAGGGGTCAATTTTTTTTTATGGCTGTTGAAACCTTGTTGTTTTCTAAAAGTGGGTCGAGATTTTTTATGGAGGATTTCATTACCATTGTTTTTAGAAAAATAATATGGATAAAATAGAGCCATCGCTTTTCTAAAAGTGGGTGCGTTTTTAATGGGCAAGTTTTACACCATTGTTTTACAAAAATTTGAGTGGGTGAAACAGAACCATTGATTTCTAAAAGTGGGTGCGATTTTAATGGGGAGGTTAGCACCATTGTTTTAGAAAATTGGTATGGGTGAAATAGAGCCATTACTTTCTAAAAGTGGGTAGAATTTGGATGGGGGTTTTGCGGCCATTGTTTTAAAAGGGGGTGGAGATTTAATGGGGGGTTTTGAGAGCCATTGTTTTAAAAGGGGGTGGAGATTTAATGGGGGTTTTGAGAGCCATTAACAGTCACTGCGCCAGCTCTGTCATTATCACACTACTTAAAATAATGCAATTCTCGAATCCTTTTCACTTGCATAATAAATATAACAATTCTTTGCACGCTCTGACAAATACGTTTAAAATAGTGCTCAAATTTAAAATTCGGGTAGCTATAACAATTAATCTCGATCTAGGAATAGCGATTTTCAATGTGGAGATGATCCCTGAATTGACAGCAATTTTAACATTAAATATCTCCGGATATAAAGATAGTTAAGTCCTGAAATTTCCTATCTAGACTAATTTAACGATGCAGAATCTGATTAAGGCATCAAAACATGGTGTTTACTTTGGAAATTTTGATATTTATGCAAATTTTTTATGAGTACGGCCCCTAATGCAATTTTTTTTTTCATTAGAATTTATAGAGGACGTTATTCCCTATTGAATATCTTTGAATTTGTTTTACTATGAATAGTACTCGAAATAAAGGGGTGGTTCGGGTTTTTTTCCTCAACTGTACATACGTGCCATGACCGGATTTGAATCATAACCTTTTCAACCCAGGACTAAAGCGTGAAAACACGAAGGAAGAATTAGTATTTTTGTGTTTTATGAACGCTATATTTAAACAAAAAAGT
This sequence comes from Meta bourneti, assembly GCA_933210815.1. Taxonomy (NCBI): domain Eukaryota; kingdom Metazoa; phylum Arthropoda; class Arachnida; order Araneae; family Tetragnathidae; genus Meta; species Meta bourneti. Next base: position 65,617,815 of record OW119925.1, read on the forward strand.
TTACCAGAACAAATTGCTATTCACTAACGCCAGTAAATAGAAGTGTACAGTGATTACCTAAATGCAACACTATCGACACAGGTATAGTTACGTTTGATAAATACTTACTTCGTCGTTTGGCGAGCTCGGCGCTTCTATGGGGGATTCGGATGTAGATGAAGGCGGGTTGGAAGGTGGCGTTTTGGAAAATGGACTCCTCGGTTCATCTTCTAGGTGAAGGAGGTTCTCTTCCGTTTCCTCCGTAATTTGGGGGAACATTTTCAGTTCCTTCATCGTAACATTGGAAACCTCCCTGTGGAAGAAAAAAATCATTTATCACACAGAACTCTTAAGCAAATCGATATTCCTATTCGTCATCTTATCTGCAACTATCTAAAATCAATTGGAACATTTATTTTCTGGCATTGCGGCCTATGGAATCCTTTCAAGGTTTCACAAGTGAACGCTTTCGTTTGTCATTTACAAATATTTCTATTCTTTATTGGACAAACCGTAGATAAAATCCATCAGATTCTTGTGCAATCTAATGTGTTGGGAATGGAACTGTTGCTCAAAACGAATAAGATTATTGCTTGCTAATTGAATAATTGTTTGAGTATATAATCTCAATAGATATAACTTGGTGCGAAAATTGTTTAAAAACTATTTTAAGTAATATAAAGTGATAACAAAAAAAATGTGAGTGCTATGTGCGTTCTTAATCTAAAGTTTCTTATCTAGAAAGAAGTGCCACACTTTGAATCTAAGCGTTTTCGGTTTGCACACAAAAATTAAACCATTCACACTTATCCCTGTTTAGTGTAATAATAAAACGAAATCACTTATCGGCTCCTGATTAGCTTAAAGTGGAGAAGGATTATTGATTAACAACACTGGGGTAAAAAGTATGCATGTCTGTAATAGTGAATATTATAAACAAACTGAATTTCACGTAACTTTTTTGAAAAATGTAAGATTGCGAAGATTTTAGAATATTTTGCCATTTTACGTAGTGTAGTATAGGTGACCTTTCTGGCAATATTTAGTTTAAATTCATTAATTTCATTTTATGTTTTGAGAATTCGAATATTTCGAATATAAGGAGAATATTTTCTTTATTTTTCAATAAAATTACATATATCACATCAGAAAACTGTCAAACTTTCAAAAGTCGCGGTTTCAGGGAGAAGGCCGCGACTCCTTTGGAAGTCGAGACACAATTTAATAAATTCCAAACTTCATTACATCCGTTCCTATGCATTCTAAAATGTTTGCTTCTCAAAAACATATTTTTGGAATGGCTAGTAGAAAATATATATATAAAAAATCGAGTAATTCCGTTTCTCACAAAGTAAAAGAGTTCAAGAAACTCTTTTTAGTTCGGCAATTACATTCGAATTGGTAAACTGTAGATGTCAAGAATACAGGTACAATTGAAAATTCATATAGCACATAAAAGTAAAGGCAGGCTTTGTGTCGAAATTAAAAATGAAGTGGATTCGCATAGCATTTGAAGCTTCTGCTTTCAACAATTACAATCAACAGTCTAAAAATCGGTTACTAAACAAAAGTGAGAAAGAAAATTGCATTTTGAAATTCTACGATTCCTCACCAAGTTGTAGGTCTACACATCGTCGACGGCAGGCTTGTCACGTTTGAAAGTAATCAATTTAAATTCCTTAACATATCAATGTTGCCAATTCATATCAGCGGAAAGAATAACAGCTGTTTCCGGAAGCGTGTTTTGGTAGAAGCGCAGACGACCTTCAATTTCTCCGGAATGGCAGCAGGTGTCTTGTTACACGACGGCCTTGACTTTGAAAAATAATCACAGCATACATAAGGACTCAGTAGATGTGACACAAATGAAACCAACACATAACTTCCCTCAGGTGGAGGAGTTCAAATTCAGAGAATAATGAATTCCTCAGTTATCAAACAAAGTTAAAATACTGCGAACGAACGGGTGAAAACGATGCGTGTTTGAAATACGTCATTTTTACGACAGTGATGGTGTGTCAATTGCTATAAACACATCTGCAAGACATTGCTTTAAGTGTGCATTGAAATATCAAAATAGCACTGAATAACGGTAGTAACGGCTTTAGCAACAAAGAATTTACTTGAATTGTAACTCAATTTCCCTACATAGAAACTGTTATCTTCAGAACAAGATATTCCCTGAAAGTGGTTATTATACTGTACGTTTAAGTGGGAATGGATTATTTCCACTTATAAAGTGGCGCTAACTTCAAGGTCTCGAGTATCTGTACTAATTTTGATAATCTATACTTCAAAACTTTCCCTTTCTACTCCTTTCAAATACATATACAGAAAAAAAATCTGAACCCACTACGTGTAAACATAACGTACACAAGACTAATCACAGTAAATTTTATTTTTCGTCAGTAAGGAACACGAGTTTTAGAACTCTGCATTCAATGTGATATCCCTGTTATAATCAAATTTAGCCATGAGAATTTTTCGATAAAAAATTTTCAGTTTCGTAAACAGTAGACTTTCAACTCGAACACAAAGTTTATCTTTCCGTGTCACAAATGGGCGTTCAAAAACAACTTAATTATCAGTTGATAAGGAAGATAAAAAATATTAAAAATTACCAGTGAACAAAAGGGTTTGATAATTGGAAACACTTTTGTTCTCTTAAACAAGTATGTAATGTATAAAACTTTTGAAGAAATCACATTAAGTTCATAAAAAATATTTTGCAAACTTTAAATGGTATTCTTATTTTAAAGGATAAATATAAGATCAGTTAGACGATTTAATAACAAAATTCTATGTAAAAAGTACATAAAAAACCCACTAAATGTCAATTAAAGTAAAAAAAGGGGAAACGAAAAAAATCCAAAATTCGTACCGTAAGGATATAAAATAAATCCTCAACAGTTTAAAAAATAAAATAATGCGACTTAAAATTTTAAAACCACACGTAAGCCAAAAAGTTCATTATTGACTTTAATTCAGATAGAAAGGGGAAAAAATCTAATTTACTCAAACCCGAAAAAAATACTGATATGAATAGGTCGGTTATTTCTCAGGCTAAAAACCAATACTTTAAAGCATATTATCAATGTAAAGGACTTCTTAGATTTAAATGTCAAAATCTATACAAATAAAAAGGAGTGTTTGCATTGAATATTTTCGCCCCGTTTCAAGTTATTTACATGTTTTAGGTCTTTCTAATGCCAAATCAGTGGTTTCCTCGTTTGGTTTCCGTATGTAGGAATGTATGTCCTAGAAATAAAAAAGTGATCCACACAACCGTCTTTTGTATTTGAAAAATATGTTCGAAAAGTTTTATGCTGCCAAACTAGTCAAGAAAGCAATAACATCAATTTTGGACTTGAGGATTAATGTTGTAGAATTCGGAGTATAAAAGAATGCTGACTCATAAATGCTAAAAACAATTAGGGTACACTCAATCAACAGTTGGTTGAGTGATAATTTGCGTTATCTGATGTTGTTATGTTTAAGATACTTATATGCGCACCATACAACATTCGTTCAATTGAAAAGACGAAACTAGCAGATACTCCAATTTGACTACCACAGCAGCATGATGTCATGCATTCTATAGACGTAGTCTACTCTAAATAGAAAGAAGTTTTAATCATTTAGGTAAAATTTTAAATTTTGCATATCCATAAATTTTTGAATTTTTTTAGTGAACTATCCATGATTTTGTAAAATATGCTGCAAAACCATTGACAGATAAAAACCATTGACAGTAATGAAAAGCTATCGTTACGAAGTTATCAAGATAACAAGCAGGAATTCAGATAAGTTTGAGGAATGTACAGTTGAAAGAAATCTAGCATCAGTTAATGTTTCGTCCGGTTTATAAATGAAAAATCTGCTTTGAGTCGATGACAGTGTCCAAGAAAATTATGTCTACATCAATTGATAAAATTTAGAGTACATTTGCACCAGAAATACAGCAAAGGGATTATAAAGTGTCGTGAATAAAACCTAAGATCAATTTTACTATGCTTTATACAATGTTAAATATCCCATTTAAAAATTATCACAATTTAAGGGGGGAAACGATTGCACCACGGAATATTCAAGAAAATCTATTTCACTTTTAAATGCAAATACATAATCAGCTATACTGATCCAACCAAGGGGAATTCAACAGTTTTAAAGTATTCCTAATCAAAAGGGAATTTTTAATTCAAGACATGATTTGGACAAAATGAGATAAAGTCTGCTTAAGTGAGAAATCAATGAGTCAAATTCAGACTTCAACAAGTTTTATTAAAATTGAAAAATAAATTTTTCCTTTCCTTAAAATCATTAAAATGTGCACAGGGTAACAAAACAGCTCATCATATAGAAGCAATGCAGATATATTTGAAAACTGGGAATATTAACACGACGGGTTGTCCTCAGTACCATAGAATACGTCACCCTGCTCAAAGTAACAAAATTAAAAATTTATCACCTTACATAACAATTAATTTTATTAAACTACAAGTCATGGAAATCAAATCTCTTAAAATGTACTGTAGCTTTTAAAAAGATATGGTGGAATTTTAGAGATTTTAAATTCAGTACGCTTTAAAAATTTCGAAAACTTCTATATTGTAAAATTTATGTTCTTGAGTTATGTCACTTTTTTTAGAGTAAGTTAAATATAGAGCGTAATACATGGAGTTAAGTCTACAAACCCTCGGTAAGTGTTCTGAAGACTGAATAATCCAGCCATCGCCCATCCCTTACTCAACTGAAGACGACACTGAATCCTCTGTACACCGGCCATCACTTCTTTTAACTGAATGCGTGCCTGAATCATCTTTCCACCACCAATTTCTGTTTTAACTCTCCTAATAGTTGTCTCGGCGAGGTATCTCGTCATTAGCCGATTGACTTAAAACTGACCAGATCTTGATGGATGAGATCTCGTCACCAAAAAAACTGACTTGATCTCGTCATCATAAAAAAAGGCAATATCTTCATTTGGAATTCAATCGGCATTCTTGATGACGAGGTAACTCGTCATTAGCAAAATTGGTCAGATCTTGATGGATAAGATATCTCGTCAAACCACTTAGAGGATTAACTAAATGCAGTGCTGAATCACCTGTTCACCGCCCATTTCTCTTTCAATTGAGACGATGTTCAATACTCTGCCCACCAGCCATCACTCCCTCAAATGAAGAAGGCGTTGAAACCTGTCTACTGCCCATTCCTCTCACAACTGTAGATGGCGCTGAATCTTCAGTCCACCCCCATCGCACTCAGCTGAAGACGACGCTTGAATCCTCCGCCCATACCTTTTTTAACTGAATATGGTTCTGAATCATCGGTCCACTGCCCATCTTTCTTTCAAAACTAGACGACACTGAATTCTCTGTCCACCATTCTTCCCTCTGTCAACTGAAGACAACGCTGAATACTCACTCAACCATCTATCCTTTCTCAACTGAAAACTGAAGACTACACTGAATCCTCTGTCCACCATTCATCAGTCTTTCAACTAAATGTCGTGCAGAATAATCTGCCCTACGTCCATTCCTCTATCATCAGAAGGTATAGTTCCAACATCAATTCACTGCCCATCCCTCTCTCGACTAAAGACGATGGTGAATGATTTATCCACTACCCATTTCTCTCTCTCAAATGAAGAAGAAACTGAATCCTCAAACTACCGCCTATCCCTCTCAATTGAAATTGAAGACTACTCAGAATCCTCTGTCCATCGCCCATCAGTCTTTCAACTAAATTACGTGCAAAATAATCTGTCCACCGTCCATTACCCTTTCATCAGAAGCCAACGCTTAAAGCTCAATTCACCGCCAACCTTCTCTCAACTTCAGCAACTCAAGACGATGCTGAATTGTCTATCCACTACCCGTTCCTCTCTTTACTGAAGATTACAACACTTAATCCTCTGTCGACAAAATATCCCTCTTCAATCAAAGAAGGCGCTGAATCATCTGACTGCGGCTCGTCACTGTTTGAATTGAAGACGACGATAAATGTTCTGTCCACTGTCCATCGTTTTTCAATTGAATGCGATGCTGAATCATTCGTCTACACCTATCCCACTTTCAACTGAAGACGACGCTGAATCCACTACCCACTGCTCATCCCTACTTCAATCAATCTGTCCACCGTTTATTCCTCGTTCATCAGAAGACAACGCTTAATCCATCGCTTATCTCTCTTTCAACAGAAGACAACGTTGAATCCTCTATGACCCTCCCATCCCTTTGGCAAAAGATGATGCTGAATCCTCTGTCTACCACCCATCCCTCTTTCATTTGAACGCAGCACTTAATCCTCTGCCCACAGCCCATCATTCTTTCAATCGAAGAAGGCGCTGAATCATCTGACTGCGTCTCATCACTGTCTGAATTGAAGACTACGATACATGTTCTGTCCACTGTCCATCCCTCTTTCAATCGAATACGGTGCTGAATCATCCGTTTACCCTCTATCCCACTTTCAACTGAAGACGACGCTGAATCCACCGTTAATTGCTCGTCCTTCTTTCAACTGAAGATGACGCGGAATTCTCTGACCACTGCCCATCCCTTTTTTAACAGAAGACGACACTAACAAAAAATGAACGATCTTATCGCAAGCACTTAACAACCTCGACCCAAAAGTAGATAAACGGTACAAACATCAAAGCATCTGAGGAATCTCATTCCCTTTCTGCGGATCATGTATTTCCTTTCTTTCATCTTTCTCAGATATACATATGTATTATTAGTCAGCGTTATATAGGCACTTCAGAAAAAAAAAGTTCCCCTCCCATTTTGTATATCCGTAGTTTCACAGTTGCTTTCTCCGTTATCTTGCGAAGCTCCTTTGGTATCCCTTCGCAGGTCACTCATAAATAGTTACAGGAAAAACCTGTCAGTTTTCTAAGTTTACTCACCGTTATGTAATAGAAGCGCTAAAGATTAATAGATAGGAGCCTAATGTTCTTCAGTTTTTATTCAGGATAGTGTCATTAAAATATGAAAGCAGATTGTGTTCTTACCAGTGAGTATAATTATAATAAGTTTAAAGAAGTATCTGAGATGTTAAGATTGTTTTGTAAATCATGTAAAAAATTTGAAATAAAGCCCAACATTGATTGAAGGAATAAATGGTTGGTTGGTTGCATTTTAAGGCCCAAGTTAAAAGAGGAACAAACTGTGCCATGTACAATATAAAAAAGCACAGTAACTATAAAATAACAGCAAGTAATCGCAGAAATAATATAAGATAAAATTGAGATATGGATCGTCAACGACTATAAAAGCAAACAACAAGCAAATAGCAAGACAAAGAATAAAAGATAGAAAAGAATGAATAAATGGAAATAAGCACTGCATCGAAAAATACTGATACGATGCATAATTTTTAATGTGTTGCAAAAAGGAACATTTTAATTCGTTAGTGGTTTGTATTGATAATTTCCATTTTTACTTTCATAAACAACCAAAGAAAGTATACTTTCAGACAGAGCAAGAATTTGAGTTGGGGTTAAGTAGATCAATACACATGAAAATGAAAAATATCCGATACAATCAGATTTATTTGTTTCAATATAAATTCTCAATTTTGATTTTTTGAGTTTTGATTCACTTAACTTTTCTGAAGTGCGAAATAAAAATTGCAGACAGACGTGTGATGCTGAGTCTACGAAATCGGTGATCTCTGATCAGAAAGTCTTCATTTCTATTTATGGTGACCTCTACAAATGTTTGAAATCACCTTACCCAGATCAAAAGAAATCTTTTTATGAAATGAAATCTTTATGACAGTGTACTTGCTATTCAGAAAGAAAGTCTCAGGATAATAATTCAAAGAGATCATTATCGAAAATGTTCTGTGAGAGAGTTAATGAGACCTTAGGCCATCTCAGAGCGTAATTTTCGAAATCATTAATACATAAAGAGTGCTTTCATGAAGTTCCCGGCGTAGATTACACCACACACTGGCATATATAACTTAATGGGATGTTCAGAAAGTAAAGTAACTGAATGGAAGGTTGCTATGATTATTGATAGATAAACACCTGCTACTGATCCTTTCTGAATGGGCGGAGAACAATAACCAGATTTACACTATGGGCCAGGATAGGCGAAGGGCCCCAATACCAAATTGGACCCTTCAAATGAAAATAAAACTATGCATTCCCATTGCTAAATGTCAAATACCAAATGTATAAACTTTCTCTTCCCCTTTGAATACATGTACAACTTTTTATAAATACGATGAAAAGATTTATAACTTTTTTAAGTTCAGAAAACAAACTGCACAAGACAGTACAAAAAACTTTTCACATTTCTCCTGTTCCAGTTCCGGGGATACCGTGGTTCAGTGGGTTTGCCCACAGCGCTAGCAACCTGCGAGTTGTAGGCGGAGAGGTTCGATTCATGTTGACCATCCGGCTCAAAGTGTGGCGTGATTCTCTCTTCTTGGTAGGTAAAATTTTCCTTTTGTGTAATATCCGTTACTTGACGTTGTCTGTCTCGTGTTTGGCCAAGTATGGACCTTGCGCCCTAAAACCCAACCAGCCTCAGTACCAAGGGAGGACTGGTTCCATGTCTTTCACATAGAAATACCTTCCATTAACACATGGCTGATTTTATATTGAGGGCCGATTGAGCCAACCGGCATACTTGAGGACTATCAGAAGACAATTTTTTCCCGATCACTCCAACACATAACAAGAAAAATGTCTAATCCGGCAAATTTATTATCTCCATTTGGTCTTTCATAAGACTAACATTGCTCCCTCAAATTAGTAGTAACAGTTTTAAATAACAGATAATCGGAGTAGTTTTGTGTATTCTACAACTTGTTATGGAATTCATGATGGAAAAAACTATTAGGCTCAGTTCTGATTGAGCCTTCAGTTTGGACCGTAGGATTAGAACTTGAAGAACGGAGAGTTGAAATGATCTGGTCGAATATTGGTTCAAAGCGTTTACATAATCAGTTCAAATCACTGTGAAATGTTCTTCGTGTATTTGAGTAGATATCGTCGATAGCTTTAAAACGATGCCATGCAGTCGTGTTGCGCTCACGGTTGTCGAGATAGCTGCTGTCCCACTGCCATAGCTAAACTGCCCATCCCACTGGTTGAATGGGCAATTTAAAAATTCTCCACAGCAAAAGTGCCTGCCCGATATAATGGTATCTCTACACTCCTGTGCGTGCGATCATTAAGGGCTGCACAGAGAAATGTTAAGAAGTAAGTGTAGCCGAAATTAGGTCTGCAATGTCAAAATGGGATCACATTAGAAGCCAACTCCCCATTATCCACGGTATTGTGACACAAGAAAGGCGTATAATAAATTTCGCAGATTATCAATTTCTTTAAATCCAAAATTCTCGTATAACATGATGCTGTGTTGTATTCAGACTTGTAATAATTGCCCAAATTGCACTTTTTTCACAATTTCTTAAAATTTTGCTTCTTTGCGTCATTTTTGCTTCTTTGCGGTAAAACGTTTTTAGTAATTCTGTACTTATCGACACAAAAAAAGGCAGATGTATCTTCTCCAGTTTACAATCTGTTCGTCTCTTAAATCCTGTGTCATGATCGTGCCACTCCCACCATTCAGTGATTTGAGTTTAAATTATAAGTTTTTTAGTGATATAAGTTAAACACGATTGCACTAATGTGGTTAGTTTTCTGTAGTTGGAGTATTTTCACCAGTTTACCAATACCTTACGGAAATTTCCGGTAATATCTTCTTGATAACAGCGATGGTTTTAATAAATTCCGCCGACGTCTTAAAGTAAATTCCAAACCACTACGACCGTCCAAGCCAAGACCGGGATTCGAATTCAGTGCCTGTTGAATCGAGGACCAGATCGTTAACCACTCGGCTACCAGGCCGGGTCAAAAATTTTATTAGACCTTAATAAGCTTATTTATTTTATAATGGTCTGAAAATGAAGAATGTTTTAACCACTAAATTATTTTATTCAAGATCGCGGATAATCGAGAAAACAAAACTTGACAAAATTAGATGTTTAGAAAAAGATTCATCTGAATTAAAAAATTCTTACCAAAACTCAAAACGCATTTTACAGTGAAAATTTGGAAGTCCTTCCAAATGTGTAAGGTAACAAAATCAAACTGGGAAATGTCGTTGAATTAAGGTCAAAAACAAAAAATGAGAATGAAGTCGTGATAGTAAATATTTTGGGAACCGCTTTGTGTGTAAATAAAACTGTTCTAAGTAAAATGACCTTGGTAAAGAATGTTTGAGAGTTAGACGAGAAAAGAGAAGCAAAACACTCCCCTTATCTAAACAGTTAGAGCCCAGACCATGGAAGTGGAAAAGACAAATCCCTTTCCTACGGATTTTGAATACACTTTCTTTCCCAAAATAAAATAATGAGACACGATCTGCATGGCAATTTTCTGTTTCCCATAAGAAAGTGAAAATACCGGTTTTGAAGCCGTCTTCTCAGATTGCAGATAACTCTGCTGAACGGTTGTCATTCCCCTCCTGCTGAAAATAAAAAAAATCACAACGATGATTCGACAGGATTTTGTATTTTCGAGAAGGAATCGGCCTTTTTCTCTCAGAAGAAATGAAAGGGAGGGAAGGAAGAGGAGAAACAAGGCAGCAGATCTGACGATTTGAAAAGGGAGTATAAACAAACGAGGCTGAGACAGAAATGACTCCTATAATAAAAAGACGGAGCGACATGGCCTTGAAAACGACATTCAGCAGAAAGGGTTTATGGATGAAAAAATAACAGCAAAAACGGGGCACTGTGTGTGAGCGTGTGCCATTGAGGGGGAGCGTCACTTTTTAGCGGATTACGCCCTTCGTTTGCTTTCTAGTCTGTAAACACGCTCCAATGGACAGCTGGAACAGAAACGTGGCACTTTACACTCCGATAAGCCCTGGAAAGATTAAAAAAGTAAATGTTTTCTTTCGTGTTAAGCTGACCGATAATTTTTTAAAAATTCCTATATGGGTAAATGGGTGTTTGATAGTTTGTAACAAATGGGGCATAGCAGCAATAGCTAAACAACAAAAATATCCCAGACCATTTTGCCCGGGACATTTGTTTCATGTGCCCGTCGAAACATCAAACAGGACCAACGCAATTTAGATGTGTGCACTCCGTGTGTGATAAAGCTAATTTTATTGATCATTTAAGGACTGGTAGGTGAAATGGAGAATAAAAAATTTGTACGTCACATATATCTTAGCACATATGTACGTAACATATGTAACAACTATATTAACCAATCATTAATTTTTCCTCGAGGATTTTTGGTAACTATAGAAAGTTTTTTCCTTTCTTGTTCCACATTCTGTGCAGAAATTTGTTTTATTTCAATTTTCTAGTCAATACTAACATTTTCCCAATCTAGATACCCTAATATCGGAAACATCCCGTAAACCTTCTATTTATTCGTGGTAACAATACATATATATATATATATATATAGAGAGAGAGAGAGAAAATTTTTGAATATGTTATCATTTGTCTTTTGGATTCCAAAGTTAAGCTTAATTAAATTATTTCTGAATCAAAATAAAAAGATAATACAGAATTCGTTGTCAAACTAGGTCATCTGATTTCAATCCAATAGGGAATGCTTGGAATTCTTTCGGAAATCGCACTGTAGCCTACACAACACCAAAAAAGACAGCACAGAGGCAAAGAAGTGTTCAAGTGCGCGAAAGGGGTTCCTTGCCACTGGAGCTCTTGGACAGCCCTGTGGAAAGCATGTCTGCACGTAGTGAGGTTCACATTAGGATCAAAAGACAGCATATTCCCTATAAGACTGCTTTTAACAGACAAAATAGTATTTTGTAAGTATTATAAATTCATACAAAAGTATTTATAATAGCAATAGCTAAAACCTACGTGTTCACATAATCATATTTTTTCATTTCAGTAGTTCCCAGGAGCACCACGAGGCATGAGGGTATTTTTATTTTATTCCACCTAGCTCAGAATATTCATTTGTTATTTGTGGTACTTCGATGCAGTTATTTGTCATGGGATTCATCTGATTCAACATCCTAAAGAAATGGACATATATGTATTTTCTGTTTACTATATATTATATATAATAAACATAATTTAACTTAAATTTTGTCATGTGAATAAAAAAAAGATATTTTGCAACAAAATTTTATCAGGAAGAATATCTGAATGGAGACATAACCTGATATAGACCTACATTGATAACTACCTGAACATGATTCCGTTCTGAAACACATACCTCCTCTCCCACAACCAACCTTGTGTTGCTTTTTGTAACAAATATAGCAGGAATTAACTAAATTATTCTAAATACAAACTTTCCGTAATAAAATTTTCTTAAATAGAGTAATGAGTAAGTGCAACAGATTCTTTCAATTATTCATACCATAAAGATTTTTAAAAATATTACACATTTGTCTGTTCTAGAAAATCTTAAAAGAATTTTTCCACCATATAGCTTAAAATATGTAGAAAGAGCGTGTGTAACACAGGTCAAGTAGCCTAAAAATCTCTTAAAATATACTTTTAAGCATTTCTTGAGACAAAAGAGAAAAATAAAACATTAATGAAGCAACACAAGCACGAAGCAACTATTCTGAAAAGAAAATGTAATTGCATTTTGAATATGCTATAAATAATATTTAAGTAATTTTTTCGTTTTATTTCCACACATAAACCAAAAGGTGTATTGGACGAATTTTAATAATATTTTTATGAAATGGTTAAATAAAATATATTTATTACAAACTTTCACCTTCTAACAGATAAAAGTAAAATTGAATGAATAATTCAATCGTTTATTCCTGTATGTACTTGAATAGGAAAAGACTTCCGTCTGAGGAATTTTTTTAGTCTAGAAGATATTTGTAAAATGTCTCATTTAAAAAGAATTTAAAGTAAACCGAAACAAATTAAAATTAAATATTTTATTCATGTTTTACTCAATGTGACTACTTTTAGAAAAATTGTTCCAGCGTGCCGAAATTTTAGAAGGTCGAAAAAATATTTCATAAATCCTCATGCACACCAGCATTCTTGCCTTAACATCATTCAAAGTATAATTTAGCATTTTCTATGTCGTTTATCTACATTTAAATCCCATTTATATTGACCATTTTTATACTATTGATCTCGTTTTAATTTTTATTCATTGTTTTATATTAAGCCGACGATTTTTTTAACCTTTCTCAATTTGATTACCTTCGTGAATTTTAACGATATTAAAATTGCATACATTATTGCGACCTTATTTTATCATCTCTGAAAAAATTTTATTTAGTCTCGCATTTGGCGAGGCTTGTTCTTTTCAGGACCTTGTGCCATAAAAATAAAAATCAATCAACTTTCCTTAATACTCAGGGTCGAAATGGCTCAATGAGTTTACCCGCTATGCTAGCTAGGAACATCTGAGCTATGCTAGCTAGGAACCTCTGATTTGTAGGCGGCGAAGGTATGATTCCTCTCTGGGTATACTTCTCTCTTGTGTCCGTAAAACATTCCTTGTATATGTATGTTCATTTACTTGACGTTATTTCGCGTAAGTTGTCAAAATATGGTCCGTGCGCCATAAAACCCAGTGCGTAATGTCCCCTTAACAAGGGCTGAGTGTCCTTGAAGTTACCCTCTGTCTGCTGGGGTCATGGCCTTGAGTCACCAAACTGCACCCCTTTGATTCTACCGATACACCGAATAGAACAGTTAGTAATTGGACACCGTCTGGGTGAGACGTCTCAGTTACAACCAAAAGATATTTTGAAATTTAATATTTTCTTTGCGTGCTTCAACCCTCGAGTTATTTTGAAAAAAGTCTGTAAATAAATTGTAAGATTTGATCTCCAAAAATATTTGGATTATTTCATCACACCAGCCCAACCAACCTTAATAGTCGTTTTCACGAAGAAATGGTTCAATACTGTAAGTAGCAGTTTTAAGGAATTGCAGCTTTAGGCATTAATTAATTGGCACACAGAATCCGCCGTTTCCCAACAAGAAAATAGTGGCTACGATCCTAACCCGATCCAATCTGTAAGGCAGCTTCCTATCCCGTTTCTTGTTGACTTATACGATTGATGACTTAAAGGAGTCTATAAGTCTCAAGCTTTACAAAGCTGTTATTTTAGATATTCCTTCGTATCACATAATCAATAGCACGTGGGTTTCAACAATAAAATGACTTGGTTAAAGCTATTCGACATTCCCCGTTACTAAGGGTACACATGCGGACCTCTGTGGATATAGCTTCGTAAGTAGGAATATAGTTCAGTTACTTTTGAGCATCATTTTTGCAATAAAAATTTCTAGCATGTAGTCAACACTAAAGCAAGTCATCAATCCGCTTTCCAGTTGGGTAACACTGCTATTGTATATGTGCTCAACAAATAAATTTATATGGGTCTAGTGAAGATCATCCCATTCGGAATAAAAATATTCATGAGACGAATCCGATATGTCACGTCATAAATAAAAGCCAAAATTCATAAGCCAGCAATGTTATTTGGCATTTGCCCATTCAAAGATAAGAAAATACATATAAGGCGAAATCATATCGAAAGGCAGTTATGCTTCTCAAACATCTTTAAATGTGCCATTGAACACTGATTAATTTAATCAATTTAAGTGTAGATAAAGGTTTAGATGATAGAGAAACCCTTACGTGCATATTTCTCTGATGTTCAATTTCGACTACCTCTACGCAAGAAATATACATTACGCTCAGATCACAGAGATTAGATGGTTCATAGCGATTCTTGTTATCAAACCACCACTTCGATGGATACAATGGAAGAAGGCCGAATTATTCAGCCTGGGTAATTTAAGGATATGTTGGTAAAGTTTTAAAAAATAAAGTATTCTGGATGGATTACCAAATCCACGTTTTAAAAAATAAAGTATTCTGGATGGATTACCAAATCCACGTTTTAAAAACAAGGTTTTCACAATGTTTAGTGTTTAATATTGATGTCACCTCAGGAACCCCGCATAGAGGGGAGGGGGTCGCGGGTACCATGGTCTAATAGATCATTAGACCTTTTAAGTCTAATAGACCGGGGTACTTAACTACTCAAGCGTTAAGTAACTGTGCTTTTCCGAAAACTACTGTAGAAGTTTTTGGAAAAGTAAAAATGATACATTCGTACAAGTTAAATAGTGTATACTTCGAATACACTTTCGTGTTTCACGAGAGGTTTGTCATGTAGCCAAGTACAAGAACCTAGAGTACTGAAATAGTACATATGTGTCAACCCATCAAAATTAAAATATATCAATATCAAACCAAAAAGCCATCATCAACATAACCGACTGTATAAACGGTCATTTCAATAAGAGCTCATTTCCGCATTTATCAATCCTAATTGTGTAGCTGTATGCAAGACGTGCAATAAAATATTTACTTGAGTTGTTTTCTGGTTCCCTGACGTATTTCCTCTTTCGATGCTACTTTCCGATATCTACTCCTTTCTATTGATAAATAAAACTAAATTTTTGTAGCGCTCCAATATGTGTAGCAATCAATATAAACTTCAAACATCTTTTCTCAATTGAGACCAAGATTAAAACAAAATGTGTCATCTAACTTCAAAACAAATTATTTCCAAAGACAGCTCCTTCCCTAAGCAATGCTCCGTTTGAAATGATGTTTGAAGTCAAAATGCGTTAAATCAACTAAAGCGTTAGGCTTTCAGCCCTTTTGTATGTAGAGCTAATACTTTTAAGTTTTATTTTATCAAACGAAAAACGAGCAACCACATCCATTCAACGTAATCTACAGATGATCGAAAATGGAACGGAAGAAAATGGATTTTGATTACACGCCAGATCGATAAAGATCGGTCATGATCCTTTCTATTTCTCGATATTACGTATTTGAAATGAAATAAAAATAATATTGCTAAAAGCAAAGAAAAATCAGCCCCCCTTTTTGTAAAAAATTCTTTCAGTGATTTCTTATTGTTACTTAGAAAATCTGTTTATTTTAAATATCATATTAAAAATGAATCATTAAATTTTTAAGTACTTGATTCATTCTTTTCTTTTTATCCTTCGCAATAGTCTTTTGAGCATCATTAAGTTTATAAAATACATTTGATTTAAAATATTCATTCAACAACCTTAATTCATTTTGATCTAAAAATGACTACTTACGGCAATAAACAACCTAACTTAAATCGCTGTATAAAAGTAAAAAGAATACTACTAAATTAACTTAAATTTATACAAGAAAATATTATTAATATTTGTTTAGTGCTTTTATGGTATTTAGTATATTGTTTTATCTTAAAGTTCATTTCCCGCCCAATCTATAGTATAATGGAAAGTAAGTGTATTGGAAAGCCATATTTTAATTATTTTTATCAGGATCGTTAACAAAAATGTTTTTAAATTAATAATTAAAACAAATAAAAGACTGAAAAATACTTCCAAAAGGTTAATGTAAAAGTAAAGGGCTGCTAAATTAACCTTTTTGACATCTTTGAGTCTTTTACTTGATCTCTTATAACGTAATGGAGAGAATTTTAACCCTGAACTTATATGTCAGTATTCCCGAATACGAATTATTTTTAACAGAAGTCTGAACTATAAGCAGTAGTAAAGGTTCCCTGCAGGAGGGAAAGGTGGGGGGTATATTCAATCAATTCAAACTATTAAAATAACCCCGGTTCTGGAAGGGTAGCATTAAATTTTGGACACAAGACATTGTGAGATCAAACAAGTCAATTTATCCATGCTTGTTAAATTTAATGCATATGTTTTCAATGGTATCAAGAAATGATACCATTGAAAACCATAATCATCGCACATTTAAAGTGGCCATAGCTTATTTTATTAAGAAGTCGACGCTGAAGACAAACACTTCGGAAATACTGATTTCAACAAGGCGTGTTTCTTCTGAGGAGAAATGGGACAGCGAAATTGTAAATTTTTTAGATGATTTCAACAAGGCGTGTTTCTTTTGAGGAGAAATGAGACAGCGAAATTGTAAATTTTTTAGATTATTTATTAACTTTGCAAAAGCTTAACCTATTCCATGCGAGTGTTAGAAACTTTCAAGAAAGTATGTGATAACGGGATCTGCCTAAACATTGTTCTCTACCCCCAAAAAATAGTTTCTTCTCTATATTTCCAAGTATCAAGCAAAATGAGCACACTACAAAAGTTGCACAGTACAGCGAAATCGGGGAAGAATAATCATAATACAATAGAGAAATTGATGAGATGGAGTAAACGGTATAGATCAAGATAAATATTTCAAAAACATAAAAAATTAAAATTACATTTGTAGCTCTCGGTGATCATTGAACTAAAAATAAAGATCAATATAGCTTGTGTCAAAAAATTCAAAAAGTTTACTTCACTATTTCGTCTACTTACCAAAACGATTCGCATGAAATTTCCGCTAGAGTCGCCACGTTTAGTTCCCTGCAGAGATTTGCTTTTCAAAAAAATCTAAGTCCTACACATGCACACACGAGTCTCTAATGATCTCTTAATTGCTTACGAAACCGCAGCGGGCTGCTGACAGCAAAAAACAGCATCTCAAATAGCTCAGCAAATACTAGTCACTACATCTTCCCCCAGTTAGCAACAACGGAGTGAGAATTGCAATGATATTTTTAAAAAAATCGCGATTAAAGAGGGAATAGTGTTGATAACCACACAGTGGAAAATGCCCCGGCGATTAGGAGGGGAAAATTGCAGATGGTTACTTTCCAAACAAGGAATGACTACGGATAGAGATGTACAAACAATCTGGCACTAGTAACTGTTACTGTGCGCACGTGGGGATCGAACGCTCTCTGCCCGCCGCTGCTCCTTCTCACAGATGAGACACACCTACCAAAACAGCCGACATCTGAGCATGCGCCTTCCGCGAGTTAAGTGGCCTCTTAGCTCTTTGCCCACATCGTTTGGGGTTTTTGGAGGTTCTCGTAAAACGTAATGTTATTTCGCCTGTCTTTCGAAACTGACCTCGATCTTTTCTTACGCGCAGTGATCAAATTCTTATCTCCTCGCTTATTTTCTTTGGAGCCAATATCAATCCTCCTCGCCAGAATTATTTCTCTTCCGAGATTCAGATTACGACGAAAATTCAGAATATTCCAAACGATTTCGATAGAACGTCCCAAATTTACAGAGACGTGTGATTGCTTGGGTTCAAAATAGTTTTCCTCACAGAACGAAATATGCCGAGATAGTTAATGTGTTGTACATTTTTTGCAGTGGCGTTTGCTTTCAGGGCCCACTTTCCCCTGAAAGTTATTTGTTTCTTTTTTTTTACTTCTTTTTGCAAGTGAAGTATTAAAATGCACAGAAAGCTGGGGATAAAAAAGAAAATTGAAAGGCTTTGAAAAACAGTGACAAGAGACAGAATAAAAATTCCGTAATGAAAAAAAAATTTAAAAAAACAATCAAAATCAAAAATTGTGTTGGGCAAAATTTTATGACTAATGATTGAAAACTAATGACTAAAAAATTAATCATGACGAATGAGTAACGATTGATTTTTTTGGTCCTTATCAACCAATGATTGATTTAGTTTCAATCAAGTATTTATGATTAAAATTATTATAGAAATTGTGCCTCCATTCAACATTCTGAATCCAGTAAAACTAGTATGTGCCTCTTGTGTAAAGTTTTGCAACAAAATACCTACCCACCAAACCTGATACCTATACCTAAAAAGAAAGATAATGAAATAAAAAAGAAAAGAACATGAAGTTATTTATTGATACATATGGAACTTTTTTCAATTAATAGACCCTTCAATTAATAGTTTGTAAAATCACTAGTTTGCTAGGAAATAGGAAAGCATGAAAAATATGTTTTTCTCACTGACATAACCATCTCACCCATTCAAAAATACTTACATATCGTACTAACGCTTCAAAAGTTACAGATAAATAAATAGTGAATTTCTAGAAACAATATTGGAATGTATCACTGTGTTATTTAATTGTCCTAATATTTATTTTGGCAATACAATAATTTTAAAATGATTTCTGTTCTCGGGATCAATTGCGATGTATCACTTTTATGCTATGCAACTTCTTATTTTAAAACTAATCTGGTGATGAAGCATAAGAAAAAAAAACTTAAGATTCTGATTTTCGGTTCAGATGATCATTTGGCACAAAAAAAATGTATTTCTTATTTTGGGTCACCTTCGAAATCAAATCTTGGATATGCTTCTTCATTTTTGTATTATCTGAATGCTAATCTTATTTTCATCACTTTTCCTGACATTAAACTATTATTTAATTAGTTAATAAGTTACGTTTACAACTTAAATTTATAAATTGATACAAAAAGTGTTATTTTCCCACAGAACGCCCGTTATTTTATGCTTACATTTTGTATTGTATTATCATGAGCATGAGTATGAGTGTTTTAACCGGGGTTATTGTTTACATCAATATTAACATAAATTAATGATTATGCAAATGCAAGAAATTAATGGAGAAAATATGAAACTTCTAATGGAATATTCCAAATCTAGCAATCTAGAAGTAACATTTCTTTGAAAAATTGTTAAAATTTAATCAATAAAAATACAAATTTGGTTCTAAAATTCGATTTAAATTAGTGTGAGACAGTTGCAGTGCAAACAAATAAACCAGACGCAATGGGAATATTTTACTTCTGCTGCCCAAATGCTCTCGTATAATACATTTCAAGGCACCCCCGATATGTAAATAGGGATTGCCTTAAAATGTCGCTTATCGCCGTTTCGGTGAAGTTTGGCATTCACAAGCAACTATTAGATATCAATTCGGAATTCATTCTTTGGAGTTTTTACTAGCAAAGTGTTCTAAAAACAAGCAAAGTGGTCACGTTCTGAATACGGACAGGAAACAAGTTCCACCGTAGAAACACTACCGCCACCTATATTTAGTTTCACAGAAAGTACTTCTCGTTCAGTTTCATGTCCAGCTACCATACATACATGCCCAGCTACCATACATACATATTTTTTAATTTTTTTTGAATAAATTATTTATGAGACAAGCAACTCTTAAGCAAATAAAATTATTTTCCTGAACTTTTTGTTACCCACTTGTAAAATAAATTACCGTAGTGCCCCAAACCAACCAAAAAATACCCTAATGCTGCTCCGAGTCAATAAAGTTATTCAATAACCAGATAACTATACCATAAAACACATAGCTGTTTATATTGGAACATAATAAACATCGTCACTAATATTCAATGCGTCAGTATTTATTGAAACAGTCATCAAACCTACGGAGAATATTCAATGCGTAGAAGCTCTTATATTCCACATGGGATAAATCTAAATACTCCCACACAATGTGATTATCATTCATATACAAGCAGAAAACATGAAAACAGGGATAAAGAATTAATTTTTCAGCATTAAGCTTCTTGATGTGTGTATTTGGCTATTTATACTTCAATTTCTAAATAAGTTATTGAATTTTATCAGAATTAATAGACACCTAATACGGATGGAATAAAATAGGCTCTTAATCAAAGGCACTAAATAAGAAAAGTCCTTAATTAGAATTTAATATAAATAGTCAAGTGGCGAGAAACACTTGTCACAATTGGATTTGAGCTTATCCAATTCGTAGTTAAAGATTTTGGAAACCTCTAAAATTATCTTGATGCGTGGTTATTAATCCTTAAAAATTTGAAAAATGTAGAAATTATTTTTATCAAAATTGAAAATTAGGAGAATCTCAAAGAGTGCGCTCTTCTCCCCCGACAATGTGAAAAATCTGTAAAGGCACTTTTCCAGTATGTATTCTTAATCCGTAAAGAAACATACTTATAGGACATCTATCTTCACAAGATCCTACATGACAAGAAAATTCTATGGAATTGGCAGAACACTTAAAATGAAATGAACTTCCGAAAACTGTCCCAGTAATCACTTTGTGGACAAATTAGTTTAATCTTAAAGATTTATATCAATTCGCGAATATATACTGAGGAATGAATAACACTATACATGCATGCCCCCAAGGAAGTCTAAATACCTGTCCTCTAGAAAGGACTCTACAGTTATCGGCACCCTTGGGAGAGGCGAAATTCAAAAGAGGAGAGAACGAATTTAAAAGTTCAAAAACCTAAAAGGATCAAGGATCATCACTGTCAAGATTCTAAAATACTACTTTCAGCTCTGCACTGTGAGTTACTGGGAAACCCAGCACTTTATATATCTGGCTCCAACAACTTCTATGGTAGAATGCATTTCTCCTCCACTCGATATTTAGACGACCTGAATGGTATCTGACATGGTAGGATTCCGTAGAGTTGTGAGGGGAGAACCATCTGATCCGCAAACCCATAGAGATGTGCTTCGGAGTTCAAACCAAAAGAGGTACTTTATAAATGAATAAATGGGTCATGACGTGAAAAACTGGAATATCCTTTGGTCTGATTTGGGAATTCTTCTTCACTCTGTTAATGACTTCATGAAGGGGGCGACCAGTATCATCTTCGCCCCATTCCCTCTGCTATTTCTGAAACAACACATATTGGTGGCTCGACGGACTTTTGATATTAATTTATGTTCCGGGTTTTTTGTCATTTGCTGCTAATTTGGATAAAGAATCTACTTCTTCGTTACCAGAGAGGATTATATGCGCCTTAATCCAGTGAAGACAGTTCTGTAGTCTACGAGTCAATATTTTTTGTAAGTAAGGCAGAGACTATTTGGATGTTGGTTCTGTACTTTAGTACCACTTGACTATATGAGTAAGTTGAGTGGCTGTTGAGGGTGGAATAAAATTGAGAGCCTTTCTTTTGGCCACTACCTCGGCTTAAAAAACTACATTCTTCCGGTAATCTTCCTGACCATGCATTATCCATTTGACAAGGCTCTGTACAACTTTGAATATAAAAGCACTCAAAATAAATCTTTGGCAAATTCTCACCATTTGATATTGATAAGAACCACGATTTGACTTCCATTCTTTAATTCGCAAGCGTCGTATGGAAACATGCAGTCGATGTGCAAGTGTCATCTGCATGCATGCCAACTTCCAAGACAAAATCAGAAATATTTTGACAACCTAAAAAACCAACGCGCATAAATGTCAGAAATTAAGAATGCTTTAAAATAATTAAACGCTCCAAATTAGAAACAATTGCGTGAAATTTGACTTTTTTTTAAGCAATTCAAACAAAGATGTAACCCTATTCTCTACTGTTATATGCTTGGCGGCAGTTCAAACTCGGCGGTAGAAATTTGGCGATATTTTACACAGAATGCCGCCAATTATATGTAAAAATAAGCAATTGAACTTTTGCTTGAGGGTTTTAGAGGTATATTTATAGGTTCTTGAAAAGTGCACCGCCCCAAAGAAAGTAGAACTATTTTGGTTGTGTATTTAAAAAAGTATTTGCGTTAGTATTAAAATTATTGCATGTCAGTTGAGACGACACATTTGAAATACATGAAACATATATTTACAAGTACCTACAAAAATTCAAGAAAAAATATCAAAACACACGTTAGAAAAAACAAGATTTCAATTAGAATGCAAAAGCCCTCTTTTATATCAGTTTTTTTTCTCATTTATTACATGGATTAAACATCTTTCATGACTGTAGGATACTTTGGTTTATTGCTTATAAAAAATAGTAATCGATACAAAAAATTATTTCTAAACAAGGGTTTTTCCCCCTTCGTAATCAATGTGCGACACCATCATAATCTTTCATGACTACTTATCTACGTAAGAGGCCATTTTCGCAAAGGATGGCGAGTTGCAAATCTTAGAGCAACAGCCCGTGTCAAAATTGAAACTTTTGAATAGCCCGCGTTCGAATCCGTTGAACAATTTAAGCTTATATTAGCGGGGTTGTAATGTTACGTTGGACAGAATGATCAAAGCGTTCTGACGTTGATTTAAATGTCGAGCCCCCTTACGACGACTCATATTTCCTACTTCATGCCACTAACTAAAACGAAGCAAATTTTTTTATCTTTCTAATGACAAACCATGGACATCATCGGTCATCGGCACTACAAAGGGCGAACTGACGGCTACTTGTGAAGAAGAATCCAGTTGGTAAGCCGCCGCTACTCCTAACAAGGCAATCATCAACATCCATGCGCTTACAAACCGAGATTTAAACACAGGATCTACTGGGTGGCAAACAAACGCTATGACCACTTTACCAGTTAGGCGACTGTTTATATACTATGCAACGAAACGTATTATGGCAAATGCATCGATGATTAAAAACGTTTTTTGCCATTTCATATATTAAATTTTATTCTGATATGTAGTCATAAAAAGACACAAAATTAGCCTAAATATTGGTTTCCTTTCTTAAATTTGATTAAAACGAAAGTGCAATGATTTGTATAATTGATTTGCAAACAAAGAAAGTTCAGCATTGGCAAACTTATAAAAGAACTTATTATTCATGCAAATCCTTGAAAAGAGTACTTAAATTTACACTTTAAATGTTACTAGCAGAATTACCCGGCGATGCTCGGGTTGAATTGGTTAAATGTTGATTCTATTTCATAAAAAAATGCAAGCATCATTTAAGCAAGCATCACCATACAAGAAAATATTTTTAATATCGTTTTAACTTTTTCATAGTTTCTACAGTTTAATTCGGACGCAAATATGTAAACATAATATATTCATTCTCATATAATCCATTTCATATTCATCACACTCTTGCTGTAAGACAAACTACTAAAGCTTTTTCTGAGATGACTTCAGAAGTCGATTTTGAGTTTTAGAGTGTTTACGAATGCCAATTAAGGTATCCGAACATTTTTATAAAATTCATTCATTAAGGTTCATTTTTAGTAAAAATGAGGAACTTTCAGCGTATAGTCTTGCACTCAGTTTTCCAATCAATATTTATTGTGTCGGTGTGAATGAAATGTCCGGAAAATGACCATCACACTTCGATGACGATAACTGAAAAATACAGTACCTGATCTACTCGAAATAATCTCCCTCTGAATTAACACACTGTTGCCACTTGTCACAGATCCCGGAACGAGAAAAGTCTTGTGACTTGGATGCGAAGAAACTGCACGGTGAACCTCCGTATCTTGGGTGAACCGTTTGCCCGACAGAAAGCGATCCAGGTGACGAAACATGAAAATCTGTAGGTGACAAGTCAGAGGAATAGGGGGATGAGGCATCACTTCATAGCCCAACTCACGTAGTGTCAGCATCGTCCGTTGTGAGACATGAGGACGGGCGTTATTTTGCAAGAGAATGCTATGCCTGTTTACCAAAGCCGGTTGTTTCGCCATCAATTTCCGGTGCATCTGTCGTAATTCATCCCAATATCGTTCTGAAGTGATGGTTTGGTCATTTGGCAGGAAACTGCGATAAATTACTCCAGCTGTAGACCACCATACAAGAATAAGCTTCCTGGAATGTAAGGGAAGCTTGGGATGGCGTCCAGGGGGCTGTGCTTTGCTCAACCACTGTACAGATCGTTTCGGATTGCCATAAAGGACCAATTTCTCGTCGCAGGTAACGATTCGCTGTAGTAGAGGTTCTCTTTTATTCTTGGGAAGGAGGGATGCACAGACTTCCAAACGTCTAATCTTGTTGGCAATTGTCAATTCATGAGGCACCCAAGAATCCATCGTTTTAACCGTACCCTGTGCAGCCAGACGGCGAACAATTGTAGTGTGGTGGACACCTAGTTCGGCTGCTATCTCACGACATGTTTTCCGCGGTTTAGCTTCAACCACACTTAGCAGAACATCGTCAAAAACTGCAACTTCTCAGTGACCACGTGGTTCGTTTTTCAGGTCCATATCTCCACTTCGAAAACCATCGCCGAATGGTTCGTTCAATGGTTGTATTCTCCACGAATGCTGTGTTAATGTTTCGAGCAGCAACTGCAGCAGAATGGTTCAGTTTAAATTCGTAAAGGAAGATGACTCTCAAATCTGAGTTTTCCATGTCGAATTTGGAAACACCTTACGCCCAAACAAATTAAATCTGGAACTTGTACTTCACACACGTGATAGCTATTTATAGTAGCTCTGTGACGTAAGATGCCGGAAGCTTGTAGGTAATTACTTTTAGCTGTATGGGGGTCATTCCCAAATCTATTTCTCATCGGACATTTCATTCGCACAGACCCAATATTATTTGTGGTACCCTTGCACCATGGATTCGATATTTTCGAATTACTTTATCATTGTGAGAGGATGGCAAATCAAACTCTTACGGCATTCGTGGTTAATTTATTTTGAAGCACACATTTTTTCTTGAAAATTCTATTCAGCCGCAAGTGAAATAACGGAGCTTGTTTAAAACAAATATCACCAGTGTAGGCAAAGCACACTCAATCGATTACACTTTTTACAAAATCACTGCTTTCAATAATGTTTCACAGGTATCTAAGTTGTATACGAACAGTTTAAACTTCAAGTAAGCAACCTCGACCTTCTGCCACTTAAAACAAAAAATTTCTATTTTTCAACAGTCCTAGTTTACATACTTCCTTACTATGATAGTATTCCAAGATCAGCAAAGTCTAATTTAAAATTCGCTTTCCTTCAACAGAAAAATTTAGTTTTAAATCGAATCCTTAAGGTACTATTTTCAATTGAGACTCAGTTTTTATATGGAAACCACTTACCTATTTAGAATGATAGATGTAGTTACTTGACAATGGAATACAGATTTCAATAATACCCATGAAACATGAAAAACAAATGCAAATTAAATTGATTTTAATCGTTTTGTAATGAAAATATGTCAAAATTTAGAAATATCTTTGAAATACAACGTATGGCTACCCGTTTTGATTTAACGTAACATATCTTATTTTAGAATAACTTTATTTTAACTTTACCAGTCATCTTAAAATAAGAAGTTATGCACCTTACTTAAAAAGGTTTCCATTTATTTTTATGACACAGAACTCTATAAACTATAACATATTTAACCAGATTTAAGGAAAGTTCGTCGAAATACAACCAAGAAATTACCCATGTCTAGTGGTATTTGGCAGAAAATAAAAATAATTCATTGCAATTTAACTCCTAAATAATATATCTGTAATATGGAAAGTAATGGAACACATAAATACAAACAGAAAGGAAATTCTAGTCATTGAAAAATGTATATATAATTCTAAAAAAAACGAAAGATCTGAGCAAGCGTGTCGAATTTCGACGTCATGAGAATATTCTGAAATAGAGAAATTCGTAAAAGACGCTTGAAAAATATTGATAGACAATAATGAATTATTTACAAAAAGAACACAAATTTACAAAACTTAGAAATGCTCAAATATGACCGCAACTTTTCTGTCTTAACTCAAATACACAAACACGGTATTCTAAATCTAATTTATAAAATAAAACATTAATTCTGGCCTTGCCAGATATCGAATTGCATCCATTTTAAACATCCATTTTTAATCATTAAAATATTCCTAAATTATTTATATTGTGGAAAGAAATAAAAAATCAGTTCAAACATAATTAGAATTTTAAATTGTTTAAATATAACGTTTCGGAAAATATTGTTTTTCGAGCAATACTGGTAAAACAATTTTATTAGAAAATTTCATTTTCGATCAATACTGGTAAAACAAATTGAGTTGCGTACCGTCATCGCTTTATGCTCAATTGTTTTTCCTATGGCAATTTCGGATTGATTTACCCCCCTCTGCACACCTAGGTTAAAGAGAACGGGGGTTAATATGTAGCTTGCGTTACTCGCAGGGTTCCAAAGTATAAGTGTTCCAAATTTGGTGTTGATTGGACAAACGGTGTAGATTTGTATAGAGAACAGACAGACGCCAACTCTGCTTTATATGTATAGACTAGCAGAATTACCCAGCGATGCTCGGGTTAAATTGGTTAAATGTTTATTGAAAAGTGATCAGAATAATCACTTCTTTTTCATAGAGAAATGTAAGCATCATTAAGTGTACGGAAAGTAATTTTTTATAACATCGTTTTAACTTTTTCATAACTTTATAATTGATTTTGGACGCAAACATGTATATATACACTGCTGGCCACCGTAAATGCAACACCCTGAAGGAAGCATGCAAATAATATGAAATTTACAACATGCATTAGCGGAGGTGAGATATGCAAATGATTAGAATTTCAGCGCAGACGCACATCACGCGCGCCTGTGGTGCCACTTCAAAGCGCTATTTAAGGCTTGGAGATTTCGACGATTTCAAGTACGGCAATTGTGTTTTTCTTGTGGTTTTTTCAAAAAAACGATCAATTATGCCTCGTAGAAAACAGCGATCATCTTTTGATCAAGTATCCGAGTTCGACAGAGGAAGGATAGTGGCCTATCGAGATTGTGGATTATCTTTCAGGGAAATCGGTAGTCGTGTTGGACGAAACCAAACAATTGTAATGCGGATATGTGATCGTTGGATGCAGGAGGGTACGACGGACCGACGTGTTCGATCGCATCCACCTCAGTGCACCACTTCACGTGATGACAGGCATATTGTGCGTATGGCAGTGACGGATCGCTCAGCCACATCACGAACCATAGCACAGCACATTCAGTCTGTACCGCATCATCCAGTGTCTGCGCGTACCATTCGACGCCGTTTACAGCAGAGTGGTCTGTCCGCAAGACGTCCATTGCTTCGTCTACCCTTGACGCAGAACCACAGGCGTTTCCGCCGCCAATGGTGCGATGAAAGAAGGATGTGGACGGCAGAATGGAATGAAATTGTCTTTATTGACGAGTCACGCTTCTGTCTGCAACACCACGATGGTCGGATTCGAGTCTGGAGACACCGTGGAGAGAGGATGCTGAACAGCTGCGTTATGCACCGCCACACTGGTCCTGCACCGGGTATTATGGTATGGGGCGGTATTGGATATCACTCTCGCACTCCTCTAGTACGCATTGCCGGTACTTTAAACAGCCAGCGCTACATCTCCGAGGTGTTGGAGCCAGTTGTCGTTCCTTACCTTCAGGGCTTGCCCACAGCCATATTTCAACAGGATAATGCGCGACCACACGTGGCACGCATTGTCCAAGGGTTCTTCGTCAATCTCCAGATTGAATTGCTTCCTTGGCCAGCTCGCTCTAAGGATCTTTCGCCGATAGAAAACATGTGGTCCATGGTTGCTCAACGATTGACCCAGAATACATCCCCAGCTGCCACACCAGATCAACTTTGGCAACGTGTGGAAGCTGCTTGGTCTGCTGTACCCCAAGAACACATCCAAAGTCTCTTTGAATCAATGCCGAGGCGTGTGGCAGCGGTGATCTCCAACAATGGCGGCTACTCTGGCTACTGATTTTGGCAGGAACCACACTTCACAGAAGTCTATAAATTTAATCATTTGATACTTGGTCAACATGTTATCTACAAAATAAATTTTGTTGTGATTTCTCTTGTCTTTCTTGGTGTTGCAATTTGGGTGGCCAGCAGTGTATATATATATATATATATATATATATAATAAAAACAATCAAATTACAAAATATACAAAACATTAAAACGTAAAATAATAGAAATGCAGACCACCAAAATGCCAAAAGATCAAAAAGTCAAAATATTAGAAATGCAGACCAGCAAAATGCCAAAAGATCGAAAAGCAGACAAGTAAAAAGCCAAAAAAGTTGGGGGTAAAAAATAGTCAAGCAGAATCCAGAAAGCAGAAGGCATAAGGCAGAACTCTCCATGTATGCGCGCTAAAGCTGCAGACACAACATGGAAAGTAAAATAATTCAAAATTACAAACCAAAACAAAGAGAAATCCAAAAATTTTAAAATCAAGAAATTTAAGAAAATTTTGAAAAAATTATGGAAATGGAAACTTTACAATGACTAAAATTTTTATAAATGAAAATCCCCCACTTTCTGGAAAAAACACTGATTACTATAAAGCAATAATGCTAGCTATAAAAGACTTACAAAATAAATTCATAATAACACCGGTTGATAAAGCATCAGGTAACTATGCTATTATCTGTAAAAAACTATACTTAAATTTGCTAGATACTGAGCTTAAAAATTCTGATACCTATAAGTTCTGCAAATCCACATATACTACTATTGTTAAAAAAATTATTTCTTCAAATAAAAGGTTAAAAATTTCTAATCATCACATTATTTTACCTTACATAACTGTTGTACCTAATTTTCATAAAAATCCTATGAAATTCCGATTTATTACTTGTGGTACAAATTCTTATATGATTAAACCCGGGGTATCTTACTTTGTAAATATCTAAAAATTCTCCTTAATGCCATTATTGAAGAAGGTTTCACTTGGATTACTAGTGATAATAATAACGTTTTAAATTATATAAATAAAAATATTATTAATAATATACTAACCTACGACTTTAAAGACCTATTTACTAGCATACCATTGGGCAAACTTAAAGATGTACTTAACTACTATTATCATGACTTTAAAAATCTGATTACTATTGATGTTGAGGATTGGGAATTTTTGGTAAACTTCTGTATCTATAATAATTTTATTTTTAACGGTGAGCATTTATTTATTCAAGTTAAGGGTATACCCCAAGGTTCCAATTTTTCTTCCATTCTTGCTAATTTATTTCTTCATTATTATGAAAAAAATTTTGCCTACAAATTAATTCTGCCTTTAGATATATTGATGATTTAATTGTTTTCAATGATACCAATTTTGCTAACCTTTGGAATTCGATTTACCCTGATGAATTATATTTATTGAAAACCAATTCAGATAACAATAAAGCAGTCTTTCTAGACTTGAATATATACACTTTAAATAATAAAATTGATATTAATATTTATGATAAGAGAGATGACTTTGAATTTCCGGTTTTTAAATTAATATATTGGGATTCTAATATTTCTAAAAAAATTTATTATAATACAATTGCTGGTCAACTGATACGTTTCAATAAAATTTGCAACTCTAAATCTAACTTTCTTTTGCGATGTAATAATCTCATTAACACACTTCTTAATAATAAATACCCTCACTCTTTTTATAGGATTATTTTTGAAAGATTTAAGATAACTAATATTATTTAATAGTTTATTTCGGAGACTTTCCTGTTGACTATCAATTTTATCAATTTAAAAAACTGGATTTGAACACTATTTTTTTCGACTTCCGATTCCGATGTTCGGAATTCCGAGTCGGAATTTCGAATCGGGGTTCCGTGTCGGAATTGCGGTTCCGATTTCTGATATACGGCGTTGTGAATGGCATTTGTTGGCGGTCCTCATGTAGTTTGCGGCGGGTTGTTGTCGAGCTTAGGTCAATCTATGTGGGTAAGTTTGTTTTCTCCTTTTTTAATTTAATTTAATTTTAATTTTGTATTATATTTATCTTTGGTTTCTGTTCTTGGTTGTCCCTGGTTTTGTTTTTCTAATTTTTGTTTTTCTAATTTATTTTCTTATGGTGTTTGGAGGGGTGTGTGAGCTACTTTTGGTGTTCTGCCGCTCACACGCAGAAAACACCATATTGTGTTGACTGGGTGAGGCTCCTCCCTGATGACGCCCTGATCCACCAACACTTCCATCATTTTTTTTTCAAAATTTTCTTAAATTTCTTGATTTTAAAACTTTTGGATTTCTCTTTGTTTTGGTTTGTAATTTTGAATTATATATATATATATATATATATATATATATATATGATATATCCATCCATATAATCCGTTTCATATTCATCGCCATTTGTAAGGCAAACTATGAAAGTTTTTTCCTAGGTGGCTACTACAGAAGTCGATTTTGAGTTTTGGAGTGATTACGAATATCCCCGTACGTTCATTTTCAGTAAAAATGGCGAATTTTCGACGTAGTCTTGCACTTAGTTTTCCTGTGAATATGTTTTACTTGTGGCATTCTTGCACCTGGTATGCGATTTTTTCGAATTTCATCATCAATATGAGAATATGTTAAATTAAATTGTTACGGCATTCGTGATTAATTTATTTTGAAGCAAACAATTTTTTCTTAAAAATTCCATTCAGCGGCACGTGGAATAACTCTAGGTAGATAGGTAGGTATTTAATTAACATCGCACTGTAACAACACAACGGGCTATTGGCGACGGTCCGAGATCATCCCAGAAACGAAAGATCCAAGGACAACACCACGTGGAATAACGGAACTTGTGTTAAAAATAAATGTCATCGGCAGACATTTGCAATGTAGACAAAGCAAACTCAATCGATTACAATTTTTCAAAAAACTGAAGATTAATTTTACAGCGTTTTTAAAAGAAAATCACTGCTTTCAACGAATGCTTCACATGTATCTAAGTTGCGTAAGAACAGCTTCAATTTGTAGAGTAAGCAACCTCGACCTTCTGTCACTTAAGACAAAAATTTCAATTTTTCAAAATTCCTCACTCTGATATTATTCCAAGATCAGCAAGGTCTTATTTAAAATTCTCTTTACTCCAACAGACCTTCAGTTTAAAATCGAAACCTTATGGTACTTTTTTAAATTCAGAGATTCAGTTTCTAAACAGAAACCATGTACCTGTTTAGAATGATAGATGTAGTTACTTGACTATGTAGTACAACTTTCAATAACACCCATGAAACATGAAAAACAAATGTAAATTTAATTGATTTTAATCGTCTTGTAATGAAAATCTAAGTCAAAGTTTTGAATTATATTTGAACTACAACGTATGACAACTGGTTTTAATTTAACGTCACCCATCTTATTTTAAAGTAATTTTTTAACTTTACTGGTCATTTTAAAACAAGAAATTACACACCTTACTTAAAAATGTTTTTTAATGTTATTTGTTTTTATGAAAGAACATTATGCAAACCATTACGTATTCAACCAAAGACAAAGAAAGTTGCTCGAAATATACATATACTGCCAAGAAATTACACATGTCTTGTGATATTTTGCAGAAAATAAATAATTCATTAAAATTTAAATCCTTAAATAATATATATGCAATAGGCAAAATACTGGAACACCTAAATACAAACAGAAACGAAATTCCGGTCATTCTAAAGTAAGAAGTTATGCACCTTATTTGAAAAGGTTTTTCGTATATTTTATTTAGATTTATGAAACAGAATTCTACAAACCATTACTTATTCAATCAAAGATTTAAGGAAAGTTCGTCGAAATGTACATATACCACCAAGAAATTACCCTTGTCTGATATTTTGCAAGAAATAAATAAATCATTAAAATTTAACCCTTAAATATATCTGTAATATGTGAAATACTGGGACATATAAATACAAACAGAAACGAAATACCGATCCTTGAAAAAAATGCAGAATTCTGAAAGAAAGATATGTGCAGAAGTGTCGAATTTCGACTTCTTGAATATATTCTGAAAAAGAACAATTCGACAAAATGCGTTTGAACAATTTCGATAAAGACACTAATGATTTATACAAAAAGAACACATTTATAATACTTGGAAATGCTTAAATATGACCACAACACTTCGCTGCCAACTCAAATACACAACACAGAATTCTAAATAAAATTAAAAGTTAATTCTGGCGTTGCCAGATACCGAATTGCAAAATTACGTTTTTATGATTAGTGAGTTTTTCGTTCTGGCTTTTCGTGTATCATTATAAAACGTAGGTTATGTAAAATTTAATATTTTAAATATTCTTTTTTGATCAATCAAATGTTCATAAATTATTTATATCATGGGAAGAAATAAAACGTCAGTTCAAACATAAACCTTACAATTTAATTTGTTGTGGAAAAAAATGTTTTTCGAGCAATATTGGTAAAGAATTTTATTGGAAAATTTGATTTTCGATCAATACTGGTAAAGAAACTGAGCTAGCGTACCCCAATCGTTTTATGCTCAATGTTATTTCTATGGCGATTTCGAATTGTTTTAGCCCCTTCTGCACACCTAGGACAAATAGAACGGGTGTTAATATGTAGCCTACGTTACCCACAGGATTCTAAAGTATAAGTGTACGAAATTTGATGTGGATTGGTCAAATGGTGTAGATTTGTATAAAGAACATAATATACTCACATCCATTTTTATATATACAGTGCCTCTCAAAAGTGTTCGTACACTTACAAATTTCAATGAAATACTGCTCTATTCAGAAATAAAAATAATATTTCAGAATGGGAATTTTTTAATAATATCTGTAACTTGTTCTTAACAAAACTACATAAAATATTTTAAAAACATAGTAAAACTTTTTTTGGAAAATCAATAATCAAAAAGTAACAAAAAAGTTACCTCACAAAAGTCTTCTTACACTTTAAAAAAATCTCTACATATTAGTAAATATTGTAATATTTCGGTAAATTAGTACTTGGTAGGATATCCTATAGCATCCACAACAGCTTTTAAACGTCTGGGAATCGAGTTCACTAGTTTCTTTTGTAATTTCTGCATCAAAGTTCCTCCATTCTTCAATCATTACTGTTTTTAGTTCGGTTTTCGTTTTATTGTCGTGTCTTCCTACTCTAACCTCCAGTTCTCTCCAAATGTGTTCTATTGGGTTTAAATCTGGCGACTGAGGTGGTGTTTTCAGAACTTGTGGACGATTATAGAGACACCAGAGGCGAACGTTGAGAGCCGTGTGCTTAGGATCGTTATCTTGATAAAAAAATAATTTCAATACCCAATAAAACTGTTTCCAATACCCAAATTTTGGGCTGATAATTTTAAATTGTCTTTTAAAATATTTAAATAAAAAGCATGACTCAATATGCCATCAATAAATACCAAATTACCTAGTCCTGATGTGACATGCACCCCCACACAAGAACACCTCCCCCGCTATTCTTTACTGTTCCAACTAAGCTCTTGGGATTAAGTTTCTCATTTTTTCTTCTCCATACAATTATACGCCCATCAGAACCAAACATGTAAATTTGCTTTCACTTGCAAATAAGACATGATTCCAATACGTTTCTGGCTTATTTATCATTTTTTTTTGCGAAGGAAAGCCTAAGCTTTCTATTTTTCGCACTTACAAAAAATTTTCTTCGGGCAGAACGCCCATTTAATTCAGCTGATCTGAGCACTCGTCGAACAGTTTCAGTTGAAATTATTGAAGTAGAAAATTTTTCAGTAAATTCTGTAGAAATTTTTACAGCACTCAAACGAGGATTTGTCACAATTTTTTTAATTATAAATCTCTAATCACGTTGAGTTAACTTTGCTGGACGACCTTTTCTTACCTTGTGTTCGATCCGATTTTCTTCTTTAAAGCGTTTGATCACATAATGCACCGTAGAAAGGGACAAATTTACTAATTTAGCGATATTCCGAACTGATTTACCACAACTATGATGAAAAATAATCAATTTTCGAATGCTGTTCGTTGTTTCTTTACGACTGAGAGCTATTTTTAAATAACAAATAGAATATTACGAAGTAAGCAAGCAAAAATTAAAGCCAAACGATTTTTTAAATTTCACCACAATGCAAAAATAAAAAAAGCTATACACGATAATTTTATTTAAGAATTCATCCGAAAATGTTTCGGTGTACGATCACTTTTGTGATGTGTTCCTTTTCTGCCTCCTTGCATTTTCATTTTTATAAAAAGAAAATGAGTCAATATATTTTTTAAAATGTTAGGTTTTATTCAGAATCACATTTTTATAAAAAGAAAATGAGTCAATATATTTTTTAAAATGTTAGGTTTTATTCAGAATCACATGGAGATGATATAAAAAGTATTGGACTTCATATTTGAATTCAATTCCAGGTTACAGCTCCTTTTCTACAAATTTTTAAAGTGTACGAACACTTTTGGGAGCCACTGAATATAGATTTTTATGAAAGAGCATTATGCAAACCATTACGTATTCAACCAAAGACAAAGAAAGTTGGTCGAAATATATACTGCCAAGAAATTACCCATGCCTTGTGATATGTTGCAGAAAACAAATAATTCATTAAAATTTAAATCCTAAATAACATATCTGCAATAGGTAAAATACTGGAACACACAAATACAAACAAAAACGAAATTCCGGTCATTCTGAAGTAAGAAGTTACGCACCTTACTTGAAAAGTTTTTGTTTTGTATATTTTATTTATTTTTATGAAACAGAATTCTTCAAACCATTACTTATTCAAAGATTTAAGGAAAGTTGGTCGCAATATACATATACAACCAAGAAATTACCCATGTTCAGTGGTATTTGGCAGAAAATAAAAATAATTCATTAGAATTTAACTCCTAAATAATATATCTGTAATATGGAAAGTAATGGAACACAAACAGAAACGAAATTCTGATCATTGAAAAATGTATATATAATTCTGAAAAACGAAAGATCTGAGCAAGCGTGTCGAATTTCGACGTCATGAGAATATTCTGAAATAGAGAAATTCGAAAAACACGCTTGAAAAATATTGATAGACAATAATGAATTATTTACAAAAAGAACACAAATTTACAAAACTTAGAAATGCTCAAATATGACCGCAACATTTCTGTCTTAACTCAAATATACAAACACGGAATTCTAAATCTAATATATAAAATAAAATATTAATTCTGGCGTTGCTAGATACCGAATTGCAAAATTACTCTCTTATGATCAATGAGTCTTTTCGTTTTGGCTTTTCGTGTTCCATTACAAAATGTAACTTGTGTAAAATTAAGTATTTTAAACATCCATTTTTCATCATTCAAATATTCCTAAATTATTTATATCGTGGAAAGAAATAAAAAATCAGTTCAAACATAATTATAATTTTAAATTGTTTAAATATAACGCTGGAAGAAATTGTTTTTCGAGCAATACTGGTACAAATTTATTACAAAATTTAATTTTCGATCAATACTGGTAAAACAAACTGAGTTGCGTACCACAATCGTTTTATGCTCAATGTTTTTCCTACGGTAATTTCGAATTGATTTAGCCCCCACCTAGGTTAAAGAGAAGGGGATTAATATGTAGCTTGCGTTACTCGCAGGGTTCCAAAGTATAATATTGTACCAAATTTAGTGTGGATTGGTCAAACGGTGTAGATTTGTATAGATAACAGACATGCCAACTCTGCTTTATATATAGAGATTGAGAGTAAATAATAAACCGTGATAGTAGCATCAATAGTACGTATTCAAGATTTATGTTTTATAAGGTTATATTGATGTTTATCAGGATTTTAATTATATTAATTCAAATCATTTAAAAAAAGCACTTGTCCAATGCTAAATTACATACATTGCAATTTAATATACATGAGGTCACAAAATAAATATTGCTATATTATCGTTTGATTGGAGTGGAGATTTTGGACTTTATGGGTGTAAGGTCCGATATTATCATTTGTGAATCGTTGGTTGTATAAATATACTTCAATTCGAAAAAGCCTTTAAATACACATAAATGTTAAAGACAGTGGCTCCCAAAATTGAGTATACACTATGGAGAGATTTCTTTAAAAGCACAGATCTATTAAAAAAGGAAATGTGAACTTATTTTTATAGGAACTTATTTTTTATAGGAACTTATTTTTATAGGAACTTAATTTTTTATAGGAATAGTGTTTGGAGGAAGCAGCTCACTTTTATGGTTCTATAAGGCCTTCACCTCAAGGAACATTAAAATTGCTCTCTAAACTAAAAGCAGCTTTATGCTTTTGGTGGTAGTGATGAATTATATGTTTATCACAATCCTAAATGTGAATCACTTTCTCAACACACTATATCCACTCCCAAGCATGGATGAATATCAGTGCTTGCATTGAGTATGCTGGTTGGAGAGGTTGGAAATTTAGTTTTTATCTATTAAATTATTTATTTTATTATTTATTATTATTTATTTTATTATTATTATTTATTATTATTATTTATTTTTATTATTTATTATTATTTACTTTATTATTATTTATTATTATTTACTTTATTATTATTTATTATTATTATTTATTATTATTGATTTTATTATTTACTATCATTTATTTTATTCTATTAAAGACAATTTAATAGTGCTCAAAATTTGGATTTATAGTCAAGGTTTTGTTTCATGTCACCACAGATAGAGAATAGGAACGGAGCAGAAATAGTTAAGTTAAAGTTTCTGTACCATCTTGAACAGCAACTATACACACCACGATAATCTTAGTTGCCCAATGGGCTTGAAATTTTGTGGTCTTGGTGGAAAAAGTGGTTAAAAAACACGATATTCAGAACATAGAACGTAAAAATAAATGAACAAATAGATAAATGAGCAAAAATAATAAGAAAAACAACACAAATTCATAAAAATTCAGTGCTTATCGACTAAAAAGCTGTTCTGGATGTAAAAATACATGCAATAAAAATTTATTTTACTTTTTTTATTGGGTTTCTATACGAAATAGGCTGGGTCAATTTTGTGACATTGACATTTAATTGACATTTAAAACTTATTCCCAAAAAAAATTACAACGAATATGAAATTATTTTTCGTCTATGTTACTAAATGTGTACTTTGCCAGTTTTTATAAAAACTAAGTGCAAATTATTCTTAATTACAGAATTTTGGACTTTTAAAGAAATCTTTTCATGGTGTGCTCAATTTTGGAGCCTCAGTATATCATTTATTGATCGATCTGAGTCACTTTTGTAGTTACTCTTTAGGAAATATCTGTAAATAATTTCATATTCTATCCCCAATTTATTATTTATTTCATAATGTTCCATTTAAGTATTTTTCTAAGAATTTTTACGAACGCCAACACAAAATCACAAAAAATAATATAAGAATTATCCCAATAGTCACGTGTCTTTAAGTCAACGATTAGGTCTTTTCTGCATAACCACTAATATAACGAATTTTGTTCTATATAAAAATAGTATAAATATTAAGATATAATTAGATATTTTAATAAAATGCAAGAATTGAACAATCAGTGTACTAACTATAAGATATTGGACTTTTAGCGCTCTGAGGAATAATAGATTTAGAACCAAAAGACATTGAACTTGCAAAAAAGACTCAATTATACACTGTATTCCAAAATTACATAGAATTTAAGTCCTATAAAATGATATATGCGATGTTTCATTAGCATTTTACAAACTACTCCAAAAAATATTTATTTATGAATTAATAGAAATCTTACCTGTCTTACCTACTCTCTATCCTAAATTTATTGATAATACCGATCATCGAAGAAATTTTAGCACATTACTTTTCTTCCCTTCTTTTATCTTTTTATTTGTAAAATGGAATTCTAAAATGATAAGGAAAAAAGCAATCTTAGTAGACAATTTTTATATTGTAGTAATTGAAAATTATGACTGGAAAATATATAAATTATTTAGATTTAAATTCTGTTATTTTGAGAAACTTGTTTTCTACATTTTTAGGTCCCATGCATATTTCCATCGTTTAATGCCTATTTTCATATAAAATAAAATTAGTCTTTTAACCCGATATTAGAAATTTATAATTTTGAGGCCCAATATTGAAACTATGTTGTAACTAAAAATGAAATGTAAAATTGTTTGGGGTATTAACTTTGTCAAGATTTAAATTTTAATTGCTTTTCCTCACAGTAATTTAAATTTAACAATAAATACGAAAACAAGGAACGCACGAGAGGGATTTTCAGTGAGAACAAACCACCGGTAGACGAGAATTTTACTTCCGCTTATTCAATAATCTCGCTCGGTAGACACCAGGGTTACTTTAAAATGTTGCCAAATGACCACTTCTGAAATACACACATATAGGAAATACGTTCTACCACAAAAACACTAGCACCATCTACATTTAGCTTTGCAAGATAAAGTTTTTCTGAGAGGCTTTTTAAATTAATTTTTCTCATCAGAGCACAACCGAAGGTAAGTAGGTAGTCAATTAACGTCGAACTGGAGAAACACAACGGACTATTGGAGACGGTCCTGGATCAATTCCGAAAGGAAAGATCCGAGGGCAACACCTCGTAATTTTGAAATATGGTCAGATGACAAAGCACAACCGTCAAGGGAGTTTTACTCAGTATGAGAGGCAGTGTAACTTAATTGGGTTTAATGTAACCTACCAATTTTAAAAGCGAAGTATTTCCAATTCTTATTTTGAAACAGAAATGGATCGAAAACTATAAGAGCTGTTTAATAATAAATTATTGGACTATAAATTGGATTTCCTGTTAAACATACGTATTTGTTGCTTACCATTTCCAAGTACTTACGGTTTAGAAGATATTTCAATTTAAATTATGTGAACAAATAAATTGGGGAATTGTTTCTCCAATCCGTGTTTCAAGAGAGAGAGAGAGAGAGAAGAGGTGCAAATGAATTCGACAATTATTACTTTCTAAAGAAAGCGTTTTGAGACTGGAAACAGTTTTGTAATTGTATGATTCTTCTAAAGGAGATTTTCGATGATACTTCTGCATACCAGAAAAAAATCGAACATGATTAATATACACGTTTGTGTAGTTTCCGCAAGGTCCTGTAGATTTGTGTTGAGAGTTGGAAGGATTAACTCTCCTAGTGTTTGTCTCTCGACAAGGTATCTCGTCATTTGCAAAACTGATCTTGATAGGCGAGATATATTGTCATAAGAAGAAAACTGGCCAGATCGTGATCATATAAAAAATCGTCAGTGTCTTGATGACGAGATATCTCGTCATCATAAAATACGTCAGATCTTTATGAACGAGATATCTCATCGAAACCACTTGGAGGGTTAAGAATCACATACATCAATTGTCTTTAACATAGATTCATTGAAGTGTAGTGGAAAACTATTATTCCATCATGCATAAAATTAAAAATAAATAGTTTCATCTTATTATGAAAAGAAAATTACCTAAAGATTTTAAAGAATAAAAATTATTGAAGCTTATATCTGTGACTTAAAATGAGTAAATTTTATTAAATACACGGCTGTTTATTGAAAATTCAAAACCAAAAGGGGTTGTATTAACTGCAATTAGGCTGATGGGTAGTTTATCATGACAAATGCGAATGATTCAAATCTCAACTGATTATGAAAATGAAACGCGCGCATAATACAGGCTGAAATGTGACTCGGAAGACGTAAAAGGTCTCAAAAAGCAAAACCCAAACAGGGTGCCAGTAAATTCGATTAGTATTGCTATGCTAGTACGTAAACACACCTCGTCGCAAAAAGAGACATTATGAACAGTTGGCGGAGTTCGAGAGGATGCATTATTGGATTGTGAGAAGATCATTTGTCATATCGTCACATAACTTCACGCGTTGTGCGAAATACTAGTACAATTATGCGTACTTCAAGGTAATTGTCAGAAACAGGTTCTACGCATCGTCGTGAGGGGTATGGGGCACCGATGGCTACGTCAAAAAGGAAAGATAGGCACCTGCTACGCATGACGGTGACGAATAGTTCAAAGACATCCACAACGTTAACACAACAATGGAGGATGGTGAGACATCTGGCAATTCATCGACGATTGCTTCAGCGATGGCTCATAGCTTTGCGTACTGTGACTTTCTTTAACCCTATACCATAGATATTAGAGGCTTCAATGGTGCCAAGAGCAAAGATACTGAAACGCTGAATGGGGAACGAATATTTTCCGACAAGTCAATATACAATTTCAGGACTTGTGGCTGCCAGATCCTTGTTCGCAGATACAGCGGGGAACGGTTGCTGGAGGTGTGAATTGCAGAACGTCATTGTGGTCCTACTCCAAGCGTTACAAGGGGTTTTCGTAAGAAAGTGTCAACACGCACGCGGATGAACAGTCCGCAGCATATCACAGATGTCTCGGAATCAGAAGCCCTACTCTTAAAACAGACCCTCCCTGGAGTTACTTTTCAACAGGGCAATGCTCGTACCTATGCCGCATTAATTATCCAACATTTCT
This sequence comes from Meta bourneti, assembly GCA_933210815.1. Lineage (NCBI taxonomy): Eukaryota > Metazoa > Arthropoda > Arachnida > Araneae > Tetragnathidae > Meta > Meta bourneti. The sequence continues at coordinate 65,658,547 of OW119925.1, forward strand.
TTTGTAACTAACAAATACCACTTTTTCCTTGACCAGCTCTCTCGCTCGATGTTTTCCATATTGAACACGTGCGGGATTGACTGTTCGAAAATTGATCTCTGTCATCACCCGCAGTCACAACTGACTAATTATGGATACACAGAAAATGTGAAAAGTTTTGTTCTTTTATAGGCAGTCTGGTTCCTTTAGGTTTTAAAAATTTCAATACATCGTCGGCTTAAAAAGTGAAATACATTGAGTCAAAAATGTCAAGATATGAGGTTTTTTAGCTTCTTTAGATCAAAATATGGTAATCGTTACAATGGTGAAATCCATCGAGTCATTTTTCTTTGAATGAAGGTTAGATTTCTTCAGAAACACACTTAGTAAGTTCAGTATAGTGAGTAGAATCCCCTTTCGTTTACTCGGAACTATGCTTTTTACTTAGTGTGTTTAATTTGTAAGCTGACAGTGTGTAATAACAAAACTACCAAGTTGGCAACGGTTAGTTGCTAGGATTGTATGCGCAAGGGCCATATTTAATCCAGCTGCTCCAAGCATGACAACGTCAAATAATGGACATACACACAAGAAAAGTTGAACGGCACAGAAGAGAGGGAGGGTATGTAACTGGAATCGAACCTGGCCGCCTACACCTCGCAGTTTGCTAGCGAATTGGACAAACCCATTAAGCCCCAGAGCAAACGAAATTAACAAAATAATTGGGTAATGACAATAACTACGTCTCGTCAAATAATCTGGTACCGGAGATGGGAGTGCATATATGAGGAGCCTGCTTACTACAGATGTGTTTTCGAGCGATTAAAAATAGCTTATGCACCTGAGGTTTTTAACTCAGAATAAAAAGTATAAATTCGCCCGATACAGGATGCTTTTTTCGTCATCCAGCTTATCGGCTCCCAAGATCTGTTTCCTAATCAGTCATTCGCATAATCATGCAATTAATAACCATTGCATCTAAGAAAATAACCATGCAATTGACACATAACGTGCACGTGTCTGCAATACAAACCGAAATCCCGGGGGTCACCTTGAGGCCGCGCCTCTCGGCCGACCAATCAGCGCCGCTTGCTGAGCAAAAACACCGATTAATTTCCCTTCACAAAAGTGCTTCTTTCAACTGCAATTTCCTTGCAAAACAAAACAAAGCAAACGGACGACTCAAATGAACTTCAAAGACGAATTGCCTGGGGAAAACAGTAGCGGTTGTGTTTATTTTGGAACTGATCCCAATGGTTATCTGCAGAAAAGACTAACCTCTCGTAATTAATGTACTTGCAAATATAATTTTCGAAAACGTAATTTTTCATTTTACGAGCTTAAATATAGTGATATTGAAATAGAATAATCATCGACCTTCTTATGAAATAGACGGATTACGTGCGCGCAGCTTCATGCTGTTTCTTTCGGTCGCTCGATTTGAAGATCTGTCACGTGGTAATGAGGAAAACATGAATCCCTAATGTGGGACAAATTATTGATTGGTTAGTGATTATTCAAGCATGATTAAAAACGCTAGTCTGCACTTCGATAGCCAATCGGCTTAAGGCGATTCGTAAGTCCACATGACAAGCTTTTGAGATCTTACGACAGCGACTCAGCGCACATGCTCCGTCAATTTCATTGGAAGGTCAATGAGGATTATCCATCGACGTCATTGGATAAGCTGAACTGCTTTAGAATGTTGCCGCAATGTTTTTTTTTTAGGTCAAAGCAGATGTGTTGGCTAAAATGTCTCTCTCTCGCTATTAATCAATATGAATGATATTAAAGTATCTACAAATGAATCGCAATGTGAAGTTCCATTACTCAAATCATAATAGAGTGTGATTAAAAGTATTGCTGAGTTTTCATAATTGTATAATTTTCGTTTTAATTCATCAAACAATACAGAATTCAAAAAGGAGATAATTTATCTGTACATTTCTATTTATTAATTTGACTATACTTTCCAAAGCATGTTTATAATTCACTTCAAATGGATTCAGAGAACCTGATTATAAATAATTTCCAGATAAATACATTGATATGCGTTTTTCCAAATGTTATTGTTAACCTTAGATAATTTATCACACAATTAAATAATTTTCTATACATCAATACGACTAGAAGTTCCTTAGACTCGACCAATTACCATTCATTAAAATGTATAAAAAGTAAAGTATCTATCGTTGGTAAAAAACCTCATAAAAATTATGCACGTGAAATTCCTATAGTGGAACAGTTTTGTGAAGAGTGATTAGTAGGAATTCCTACCACCAATTAACCTCTAAAGAAATATGATTTATGATAATTTACAATGATTTATGTCATCAAGAGGATGTACTAATTATGAGAGCTTCAATCAGTCTACCATTCTGATGCAAAAAGTAGAATAATGAATTGTACAAATCAAATCATCAGCTAGGTTACAACGTACTGAGAAATCGAATTCCAGAAGCATTGAAAAACGCATTTCGAGAACACCGTTTGAATTTCACCGATTGATCCGAAAACTGGTCGAGTATTTGTCAATCATTTTCTACTCCATTTGTGTAGTAAGCCAATAAGAAAGCTTATACAACCATGAAAAATATAAATATTTCTTTTCTCTCCCTTCGCTACAGAAATCAAGTTTTCTTTCTCATTCTTCTCAGTGTATATTTACGGAAGCTTGAAGGTCACTCGAAAGTTACGCTTGGGTGAGAAAGGACATTTTTATCATTTTTCAAGGTTGCCATCGTATGCACCAGAATAACATTATTCTAGCTATTGTTTCCAAAATAGAATGTTTCCTTAAGGGTCGACCACTGAAAAGATTTTAGTGCATCGCGCTCTTAATGCTACTTTCTTTTCCCAGTATCCTTACCTTCCTAAAAAAAATGGCTATTAGTCTCATGAAGTGAGAAGCAATAAAACGAATAACAAATCAACATTTTGTCCACATCATAACTATTACGTTGCTAAACCATTGTCTCCACACGCGTATCAAAAACAAGAACTTTTGTTCCATCAAATTCGGGTTGTGGCCGGTTAGTGATGAATTTGTCGACAATAACAGTAGTTTGCGCATTCGTCGGTTTCAGTGGGGAAAGCATAGATGAGCCCCAAAGAGAAACCTCTCTCTGGTGGAATGCTCCAAGTGAAAATATTTTAATGTAAAAATAAAGAGGGTCATTTCCGGGTTTTTTTTCTATTTCGTTTTTAACAGAGCATTTAGTGGGATGCAGTTTAGCCAATGAGAACTTGAAAATATCAACTTTCATTTCATTACAAAAAATTAAAATTGCGACTTACAAACGTTCAAAGTTTCGATATGATATAAGACTTTAGGCACAGAATATTTGAAAAAAATGTTTGGAGGGCCATAGCTGCCCTACGGGCCAGGAAAAACTATTCGGAGGACCGTATCTGGACGGCAAGTGTAATAAAAAATATTCGAAAGGCCTTATCTGGTCTGCAGGCCAGGCAAATCTATCCAAAGGGCCGTACTTGAACTACGGGTAGCAACCTAAACGGAAGGTCAGATCTGGTCAACGGGCCTGAAAAAATATTTGGAGGACCATATCTGGCCTGCTGATCGGGTAAACCTATTTAAAGGCAGTACTTTGACGGCGGGCCTGATAAAAAATATCTGGAGGGCCATATCTGGTATCTGGGCCTGAGATTAATGTATTCGTTACAACTGTTTTATCTTACGCGTGCTGTTTTTTATCGTTTTTCCTTGTGACGGGCTGGTTAAACATCACACCGACGAGAAGTTATTTCTCAAATCTATATAAACAAAAAAATCGAGTGTTTGTTAGTACATTGAATGTTTTCACCCCGTTTCAAGTTTTTTTTTATCCATTTTGGGGTCATTCTGATGCAAAATCAGCGGTTTCTTCGTTTGGTGCCTGTCTGTATGTGTGCCAGCACAACGTCTAAACGGTTGGTATATTTTAAGGAAATTTTGCATACTGTGAGTACTTACATTCATTTAGTGACTGAACTTCATTGCGTCTTCAAGGAATTTCACTAAATAAACTAACTTTCTTTTAATGGTAATTGGTAATGATAATTAATTAACGACACACTGGAGCAACACTGCGGGCTATTGGAGGTGGTCCGGGATCAATCTCGAAGGGAAAGATCCAAGGACAATACCACGTAATTTTGAACAACAGTCAAATGACGAGGTCAACACCTGAGCTGAGGAGGGCTTTGAGGCCACAAGAGATTTAACGTGCACCAGCCCCTGAGTACACACAATTTAAAATATAACAAATTTTTAAACAACGAAATTAGTTCCGAGCGAAAAAAAATCAGAAAATATTTCTACACGTGGTCAACGAATACTAACACACTTGGTTAAACTACAGTTAACCAATTAAGCCCGAGTATGGTCGGATAATTCTGCTATGAGCTAATAAAGTTGCGGAAAATTTACCTTTGATGTGTTTCATGAAAACAGCAGTCCAAAGAGCACAATCTCCGTTTGAAATTATTCAAAGCAAAAGCCAAGTTTCCGTTTGGATGAAACTGGCCATTGTTTCAGGCCATTCACGTTGTTTTTTCACGTTTCCTTTCATGCAGCACAAAAGACGACAAATTAATCGTAGGAAAAGCCATTGGGACAACTTTCGCGAGCGCTTGTTTTTTTTTGGTCAATTGAATAAATAAAAATATGCCTTTAAATCGAACCGGTGGCCATTTACTTGTCTTGCTCTATATGGAACTGTTAATTTTAATGTGGCTTTGTAGACTAAAACATTTCTTGTAACATGAGTAGGCAAATTGTATGAACAGCGAAAGACGAATAGATTTAAGCACAAGGAGTTAAAAAATTTACTAGAGCAGCGTTTCACTTTAACGAATAAATGATTTTCAATTAGAAATAAAATCGCTCTGACCAATTAAAATTATGTAATTTTCTTTATGCGAAGCATCACAACGTAATTCGCGTCTAAAAATTAAGGATAATGCAGTGTTAGATGAATCCCGCAATTGCACCGAAATACCTCAAATGACAAATGAATATTTAACAAGCTATATGAACCAAAGTAAGAACACCCGCATGCCTCGTAGTACGACCGAAAACAAAAGAAACGAAAAAGTGCTAAGGTGAACACGCATGATTTAATAGCAGCGCAAAAAAGATTTTTTGCTGTAAAAAACAACCTATTAGAGAATATATTCACCAGACCCTAATATAGGCCTCATAACATGCAGAGATGCTTTCCACAAGGCTGTCCAAGAGTTCCTGTGGCAAGGAGTCCCATTCGTGCACTAGAGTCCTTGGTGGCGTTGTGTTAGGCTAAAGTTTATTAAGCTACAATACGATTTCCGAAAGCATCCCAAGCATGCTGTATTGGATAAAGATCAAGCGACCTTGATAGGAATTCAGTATTATCCTTAATTTTTGGACATGTCTATAGAATGGTTTTCTCTTCGATTGAAATTCCGAGAAAAATAAATGAAAAACTATATGAATTGGGCAGCTCGAGCACTAAGTGTTTACGATGTGTCTGACTAGCCATGATAAAAAAAGTTTATTAAAAGAGGTAAATACTGTTTTGGCTCGGTTTCCTTTGCGCATTCAGCTGAATCTCGCAACTCCTCATTCGTGAAGTTGCATACAAAGCTACGCAACCAAGGTAATTCTAAGCTCAGGCAAATTATTTTAAACCCTCCAAGTTGTTTCGACGAGATATCTCGTCCATTAAGATCTGACCAATTTTGCAAACGAAAAGATCTCGCCATCAAAATATTGCCAGTTTTTTATGATGACGAGATCAAGATCTGGTCAGTTTTCCTCTAGTGACGAGATATCTCGTCCATCAAGACCTAGTCAGTTTTGTTAATGACGAGGTACCTCATCGAGACAACCAAATTTTTGTAGTTGAATTAACGTGGCTCTGGAGCAACAAAACAGGCTATTGACGACGGTCCGGGATCAGCAGGGGCCATCGTGAAGGAACGGGCCTGACTGCAGCTTCTGTGACGTCACGATAGTGGGGCCATTGGAGAGAAGAATTAGCAAGCGAAGTCCGCTATCAAACGAAATAGATAGTAAATTCTCGATATAAACAAATCCATCAATCCATTTTTTCCCAAGATTTGAAACAACACAGCTCAATCTTTTCGTTGTTAATTTTGGATTAATTTTCACACATAAAAATATTCGTTCCTTTGTATTTCCGGGATTAACCCATAACGTGTTTGGAGCAATTTCCCTTAAGGGGTACCAGTACCATATAATTCGTTAAAATGTTGAATATTTGTCTTACATTAGAGTTTTGACCATTAGAAATAAGTGTGCTGAATTTTGGAACGAATATAAGCAATTTTAAAGAAGTCATTCAGTAATTATAGAAAAATAAATTAAACAAATAAATTTTTGGATAACTTGACAGTTTAAAAATGTTATAAACTGTAGTTCTATTTATATAAAGAACGAAACAAATGCATTCTTATAATAGGATTTGTAAATTAACTTTAACAATAGAGTTAAAACTTGCATTTCTGATTGTTCACTTTTTATTGATAATTATTAATTTGACTGTTCACTTATTAAATCCTAGGGTCTTTCTCTGTAAATCAAATAGTGCTCTGAAATTTCTTTCAGACTAAAGGCGTGTTTAACAAAATTGTGTTTGTCTGAGGCGAATGAAATTCAAGAATTAAATTTCATGAAATTTTCAGTATATAAAGGTGTTAGCCTGACAAAATATAATTATTTTCCTATGAAAATATTTCAACTAAAAAATAAACCTACAAATTCTATTTTTACTTTGTAAGCAATTTTTAACTTTTCTATCGTAACAATTAACATCTCCTTTTATTTAATTTCCTCTCTGGAGTAACATTTTAATAGTATATATGTTTATAAGAAAATGAAAAAATGAGCAAATTTTCAATAGCTAATGCATGTGAATCGTTGAAATGAATCCAAAATTTGTAGAAAATCAAATTACACATAATTTTCAGTAAAACATTCTAACAATGAAAAAAAATCTTTATTGAATTTTAAATAGCTGAAAACCAATATTTGAAGTTAAATTTTAAGTTGATAACAATATTTTTTTAATAATGGTTATACATATTGGTGGTGATAATGTAATATAGTAATTTAAATTATAAGTAAAAATGTTAGGTTATGACCTCTAAAAAAGTCACTTTAATTTTTCTTTAGTCATAGGTTACACCACACGTTTTTAATTTTTAAATGTTACAAGTTTTCTTCTATTTTGCGTCGTTTTCAGCAGGTCATTTTTAGCTTTACAATAATAATTGTGAAGTGAAATGTTTGCTATTATGCACACATTTTCTGATAAATTTTTGTGGCATTTTACAGATGTGACCCCGTACAGTTATTTCATTGAAGGTACCTATTTTAAATATAGAATTAGTTCAACAAACAATCTTTTCTGAAATTTGTGTGACAGAAAGTCTTCATACTGCTCATTAATCACCGTAAATTCCTTAGGCCCTTTAAGGCCACCCCTATCACTTAATTTTAAATATTGTGAATAAACTCATCCGCAAACATTCATAAGTTAGTTCTTTTTCATTTGACAAGATCGAACAGCACATCTCACAATTCAGTTCATGTTGCACGTTTTTGGCAACATAGCCAGATATATATACTAGAACAGGCAGAACATCATCTGAAACATTAACATAATTACAGCTGTAAATGATCTTCTCAAATACATTTGGTATGTCAGTTATGGTTTCTACAGCTGAATCCCTAAAATCAGTCTTTTATTTGGAAGCTACCACTGCTTTTTGATTGTAGTTTAGCAGACTTAATTTTCCATTTACGTTCTGATTCTAACACTTGGCGTATGGAAACATTGTAATTGCCCCCACACATTTGACGATATTGTCCGAAGCGAGCCTCTAAGCTATCGGTTTGGAATTTGCCGAGTAACAAGTATTGCGGTTTAATTCTGCTGAATATGTAATGGATTAACTCGATTAGTGTGTCTGTTCTGTGCTTTAAAGCGAACTGCGTTTCAGCAGACATCCCACGTTTAATTGATAGTTTTAAATTAGCTTTAACTTCTTTAGAAAGTTGAGATAGGTTGTTCCACGTACTTAGCCATCAACCAAATTTTTTTTTAATTCACAACTTTCATCTTTGTTACTTCTTATTGGGTTGCTAAATTTATCCCTGAGATGTTTCCCTTTTAAATTATGTTTAACATTTACAATTTTCTACCAACATAAAATGTGGGACATAAAATTGTTGGTTTGCAGAAAGTTTGAATTAAATTTATCGCTATTTAGCTGCAAGGCAACAATGTTAGTCTCATGAAAGAGATTCCATGCATGAGTAACGTTTTGCCTTTCAGTCGATGTAGGGAAAAACTTTGTGACAACTTAGGGGCTTGTTTAATGACCTGTGATTTCTCAAAATCATATATTGTTCGCAAATGAAGTAGGCTGGCAAGTTGAGTTGATTAACTTTAATGACTATAATGGTTTATACTTGGACTTCAAACATAAATAATCATTAATATACCCTTTAGATCGAATTATCCTTTACAATCTATTTGTTACTAATGAGTACCATCTTTGCACCTGTGTGGTAGTAAATTCATGCGGCCATTAAAGCAGTAGGAATCTTTAGGACTGGAAAATGAAACGATCTTATATCTTCCATTTTAGACTGAAATAATTAAGATCATCCGGTACTTACGCACCCCTAATCACTGCGTGGAGGAATGGGCTTGGGAACATTTCCTCTTGAAAATGCTCTTTCTCTATTCAAACTCTTATCTAAATGTCATGTGATCTTTTCCGTATCATTTATACTTACTACATTAATAATGAAAAGCACCTGATGAATCCCCATAAAAGACACTATCACTCATATACCATGAAGTGAGAAAAGAAGATGCCTCCCCCTTTTTTCCTTTATTTTACTATATACACCCAACATACCGTTCAGGAATGGTCTGAATCAATTATCACTTTAAAATCCGAAGAAAGATAAATATTTGTAGGTTTCGAGCGCCTTCTAAAGTATGCATGTCTGCGAGAACGAACGGTAACGATAGCCCCATTATCGTGACGTCAAAGCGACAGCAGCGCTGCAGGTTCTGGCCCGATCCTTCACGATGGCCCCGGATCAACCCAGAAGGAAAAGACATGAGAACATCTCGTAATTTTGAACCACGATCAGATGACGAGACAACCACCAGGAGGGTTAATAAGGGCAAAGAAATTTATCGAATTGTGGGTCACAGTAAGACTATATGCAAAAGCGCAGGTATTAAAAATTTTCGGTCATGTGTTTTTTGGGTAGTGCTTAAAAAACGCAAATAATTATCTTTAAAAATAAGAGGAATGTATTTTTTCTTGTAAATAAATCTTGTGTGTATGAAATGCTGAAATTGGAATTCAACCATTTTTCAGCATCTTCACCAGGAAGTGTAGCAGGTAGCTCTGTAGGTCATGCTTGTGGAAAAATTTTCTGTACGGGGACAGAATACGCGTGCATGCGTAGGGTGTAAGTGCTGTTGATAGATTTGGTATGTGGATTGCTTAATATAAAAATATTTTTTGAAGTGGAAAATCTTCATTTACAGAACAGTGACTTCGTTAGTTCTTTTTGAGGGAACTGAATAGAGGAATTTTGAGGGAAATTAAAAGAATCCCCCTCTCAACTTCTTCCATCGTACAATCGTGGATTGCCATAAATTATATATTTTGTTTTTCCTCGATAGTTTACATATTTTGTTTTGATTTTACAATATTTTTCCTCGCTACAATATTTCTCCTACTAATTAAAAACTTAATTGGAAATTTTATAAATGAAAAAGATTTTCCAGTTGGCTGGTAGTAGAATTTGCGTTTCACTGGAGAACTACAAAGGGCTATTGGAGACCGTGCGGGATCAATCCCGAAGAAAAAGAACCGAGGACACCTCGTAATTTCTATCCACGGTCAAATGCCGAGAAAAAAGATTTCCAGTGCAAACAAATCAGAAACGGAGATTTTACTTCCTATTATCCCAATGCTCTCGCATGATATACTTCGAAGTTATCTTAAAATATAGTTTATCGCCGTTTTGGTGACTTGGCGTATAATCTAATGAGCGTTGAACAATCAACTATCATACATCAATTCGGAATTCATTCTTTGGAAATTTTATTGGTTACGTGCTGAAATTGTATTTCAAAAGAGAGCCAAGTGACATGATTTACGGAATATGTACAGAAGGCATGTTCCACCGCAAAAACACTACCTCCACCTCCATTTAACTTGACAAAAAAAGCATATCTTAAGAAATTTTTAACTTTTCGAAATTTTTTTTCGTGGGAGAAAAACGCATTTAAACTTGATTCACAATCCGTGGGCTGCGACGCAGTTGGAAACAGTTTTCTATTTTCTTTGAAATGATGTTGCAAAATAGGAATTGCATTTCTAGCCTAATAAATTACATTTTACGACATGTAATTTTCATTTAAGCGACAAATAATTGCGACGTTGCCGGTACAGAAGAAATCTGAGAGAAAATAAAACTTGATATTTTCATATGCATCGTCTTCGACACCGCTTGATAAATGGTAGGGAACAGCAGGTTTTGTTTCATAACAGCGATTGAGCATTCTGAAATCTCTTGCAAATGAGAAGCTTTTTCAGTCAAGCTAAATGTAGGTGGTGGTAGTGTTTCTGCGGTGAACATGTTTACTATACATATTCCGCATCGACCTTCTAATGAAATAGATGGAGCATGTGCGCGCAGCTTTATTTCTCCGGTCGCTCGGTTTGAAGAGGTCACGTGGTTATGGGATTAAGTATGAATCCTAAATTATTGGCAATTGCCCGCTGTGTTGCTCCAGTGTGACGTTAATTTAAATACCTACCTAAATTATTGATTAGTTAAAGTATTTATCTACCGTGATCAAAAACTCTAGTTTGCGTTTCGATAACTAATCGGCTATGTCGATTCGTAACCCCTTCAGACATCTTACGACAACGACTCCGCCCACGTGCTCTGCTTATTTCATTAGAAAGTCGATGATATTCCGAGCGTGACGTCACTTGGCTTGTTTTTCGAATACGATTTTAACACATCCACGTAAAAATTCCAAAGAATGAATTCCGAATTGATATCTGTTAGTCAATGCCAGTTAGATTAATCGCCAAACGTCACACGATAAACTATATTTTAAGGTAACCCTGATATGTGTCATATACGACAGCAATTGGGTTGCGAAAGTGAAATCGTAGATTTTCGTCCGATTTGCTTGCTTGTGCTGAAAATTTCTCTAATTGACTCCCGATCTGACTGTTTATTTGAAATGAGCCACAGTAAGTCTGTTAGAAAGAAAGATGTCAAGGATTAGAAGACAATAACTTAAATTGATAGTAGAATACTTTGCTTTAAGTAAATATCAAGGTAGGTAGGAAGTTGAATTTAAGTCTCACTGATGCAACACAACGGACGACGGTCCGGAATTAATTCAGAAGGGAAAGATCAGAGGACAACACCTCGTAATTTTGAACCATGGTCGAATGACGAGGTCAACACCTGAGCTTCAGTAAATATCGAAGACTATCAAAGGTCTTAAGATCGCCTCATTGAAGCAGGCTAGTGTCACTGAAGTTGCAATAGATATCTCAGACAGGGTTCCACTCTTCAAGTAAAAGAAAAATGTGTGCCATTTTAAGGCAATTTTTCATTTTTACATTTCACATAGATCGCAATAGATTAACCCGCTTAAGTACAGGTGAAGAAACTTTCAAGGATGCTGTGTTTGGGTCGCACCAACCCAGTTTTAAAAACAATGATATTTTAGCTAAACTATAAATATTATGCTTGCTTTTTGATGATTCTTGACCTTGGTAGCAATTAAATTGGTTTTTAAATGCAAGTGAAATAAAATAGGCAATGCTCTTGCGAAAATAAGGATTCAAATTTTTAAGGACTTTCAGCAAATATAAAGGGCCTTAAAGAGCAGGCCTTCCCAAAGATTTTTAAGACCCGTGGGAACACTCTCAGGCTTATTTCTAAGAAATCTTCATCCAGAGAAATAGCATTCTATATGCATGGCAGCCACTGAGGAAGGAATACCATAGCACATAAAAATCTACATGCATTATTTTTTGGCAAAATAGGGCAGAACTCCACGACGGTACATGTAATCAATCAATCTGGAGCAGAACTGATGCACCTGCGAGTACACACCTTGTAAATGCTTCAAGTACCCACATATCAACCTGCACCATCTCTTGTTGATCGAATAGTGATATGTTCGTCAAATGTGTTTTCTTATCACTGATATCACTCCATTTATAGTGGAGTAGAACGCATCGGGGTGGCGAGTAGTCATGTTTACAAACAAATTTCGTTCACTGCTTAGTAATTGAGGTTTATTTTAAAGAAATTCACGAAATGCGGAAAAATTACTAAGTGCATCTCGTTTAAGGATTTTAACATTGTCCCCAAAACAATCCCGATACTTCACATTTATAAATTTATGAAGAAAACTGTTGTAAATAAAATACTCCTAAATTTCAAAACATTGAAATTTAGTGCATCCCTATTACAAGTACTTAGCTAAAAAGTAACATTAGAACCCGCCGATCCCTGGAATATTACAGGAGACTGAAAACACTCGTTTCTCGCACGCAAGGGGTTATTAGGGATCGATCGGTTAAAAGGGGGTGGCATTTAAAGTTAGGTTTTTTACTTTCTTACCAAGCGTTCTTATTTCACTAATTTAAAAAATTTCTTGTTGCTTAAAATATTTACAATCTATTTAAGTCATTCAAAACAACACAAAACGTATCACATCCACATCGTAAAGAAAATAACTTTTTCCAGTACTTCTAAATTACTAGCTTTTTTCAATTTTTTCTTAGCAGAAATTAGGGTTCATCTGAATTTTACGGATGAAGAATTGATCATGCTGTCTATGTTCCTTAAAATATTTTTTAAATAAGCTTCAATGAAGTTTGAGACAAAACTCATGAGTATTTGCTGCATAATGTATAGTTCCAACCACCATGCCACTCAATCTACCTAAAAGTGTTCTATTTGATATAGGGCACCCAAATCTTCACTTCATACTCCAGTGCCAGGTGAGATATTGGGGCCCCCATGAAAAAAATGTATTCTAACAGTGTTTAACTTGCACAAATGTATATGCAATATGGGAAAGATTTATAAGAGTTTTTATATTTAAAAAATTAACTAGGTTATTAATTAACTAACTATTGCGGTACAAAAACAATTAACATTTTCTGAGCGCTCATAACTCTCGGTCTCTGCTTCCAGCTCCCCTTCCCATGCAGTAGTCCTACTTCTATCAGAGGTGCAAAGGGCTATCCCAGTTCTTGAAAGCTACGTTCTCTCGGTCAAAACCCCAACTTCTGAAGTCAGAGAAAATAATCTGGTTACCTACTGCTTAACTTAGAGTATCTTATGAATTTATGATTTGGAGCATAGTGCAGAAGCTTCTGGGTGCAATTTTCAACTGATCCCTCTTCAAATTTCACCATTTATGTAGTTGCATGCTAATGAGGCCCCAACTGTACGACAGCTGAGCAAAGGGTTGAGACACCAACGCCCCCCTCTTCATTAGTCATACTGGCCCAGACTCGAAATCCGATTCTAGGGATTTTCAAAGTCAAGGTCAGGCAGCGTGTGGTAGAAACAGATGCTTGGATGTCTGGTTGCTATCCCTAGTAGCCGCTGCAAGATGACTCACGGCTCAACCCGTTGAATTGAAATCAATTTGAACTAAGGCAAATTTAAAAATAAAGAAAAATTTCAAAATGAATTTTCTTGGATTCCAAGCTTTTTTGTAGAAAAGAAACCTTTTCGAATTTTGGTTATGATTCAGCAAAGAAATGAAAATACAAAATCTACAATGATAGTATTCTATATCCGTCACAAATTCCTGAAATCTGTTGCAAATGGGCATTCAACCCCAAGTACGTACTATATCAAATTTAAAGTTTGCAACGAATTAAAAATCAATTCGAATGATTTCTTCGGTGTTTGTACTAGAGACGTTGCTATCAGTTGCCCTATCATTTGCTGTGTTAATCCCAATATAAAATTTTGATCATCTGACCATGGTTCAAACTTACGTGGTGTTGCCCTCGGATCTTTCCCTTCGGCTTTGATCTCAGACCGTCGCCAATAGCCCGTTGTGTTGCTCCAGTGCGACGTTAATTAAAATATTCATACCTACCAATATCAAATTTCTAATTTTGAAGAGTGGGAGTGTTTTTGATCAAGTTGCTTCAATATGCATAATTTTTCGACACATCACACACACACCAGTTATTTTTTGTAAGGTAGGTAGGTAGTTGAATTTGCGTCACTGGAGCAACACAACGGGTTATGGGCGATGGTCCAGGGTCAATCCCGAAGGAAAAGATCCGAGGACAAAATCTCGTAAAGCACGGTCGGATGACCAGGTCAGCACCTGAACTTGCACCCCACTATTCAAACTTCTACACCACGCCAACGTGAGGAGACATTTGAGGCCACGACAGATTTAACGTGCACCAGTCCCAGTGAACACTACGGTCTTTGATTGGATCGCGGCCCCCTGTTTATTTGATGTAGAATTAAATAACTTAAATGCATTTAATACATAAACGACTGTGTTTTTTTATTATTCATTACTCAATCATTGAAAAATCAAATTAATTAAAAAACTAAAACAAACTGCTGTGGACATAGAACGTTTGGTTGAAACTAGCTTATAACAATGTGGAGTTGACATCAGGACGGTTGACAAAAACTGAAATGACTCCAGTGGGGATTCAGTTGGATGTTTAGATTTGTAATTCCGACTGCAGATTATTTGAAGAATAATTAAATGAATTGTAAATTGATTTTTAAAAATTTAAAAAGATCGACTGTTTGATCAAAGAAGGAAGGTCACGCCACTATTCTCATTTCATTTCTAAGTTCAAAAATCGTTTCGGTAAACTTTATAAACCGTTTTCCTTGACAATCAACCTAGTATATTGAAACGCCTTTCCTGTAAACACGTTGGTGATGAATATTAATTCGGGTATCAAACAGAAGAAAAAGAAGGTTAGGAATCCAAGGGACAGCTTGCAGAAACTGTTCCATCACTTTTTATGGTTTAGTAAAAGTTTGTGGCAGCAGCTGTTCTGCAGCATAGACCTGATAGGAATTTTCTGTATTTCATCATTTCTTCGTATAAACAGCTGGTTCTAAAAATGACGTAGTCAATTGAGACTGGGAAGAATTCCCCTTCCAGTTGGCATGCATGTGCTCCCTGCTTAAAAAAATAATAGAGGATCTAATTATACACTGTTGTTTTCATCAGAAAAACAGATGGGATTCTTACCTCCATAACAACTCGTTTTGAACTTAAATCAGCGATTTTCAATCTATGTGCCTTACGGATGGTGGAACGGTTGGTTGAAAATGTAAAAAATTTATATCATTTCAAAGTTTCAGTTTTGAATTTTAGATAAATGTGTTCACACACATAATTTCAAGTTTTATCCATAACTAGCAGAATTACCCGGCGTTACTCGGGTTGAATTGGTTAATTATAACTTCCGCTTTCGTTAATAAATTGTAATTCCTATTCATCACGTGTAACAACCACTCTAATAAAGGTACACAATTGTTAAATACACAATTTCACAAATGTAAATAAATGTCTTAACATTTTGCATTTTTGTAGAATTTAAATTTTTAATAAGACAAAGTGTAGTGTACCAATGTTACCCAGAATGCATAGAATAGTTCAGAGTATGCATATATGTACGTACGTAAATGCCTTGTATGTCATTTAAAAACAAAAGCGTTTCCCAAAATACAAGTACAATGATTAAAAATGTTTTTAAAACTAATTAACCATTACTTACCTTGATTGCAGTTATTGAACAAAAAAAATCAAATTGAAAATGCAGAAATACATCTTAAGAGATTTTAAAAGAGCTTCGAACGAAAACTAAATGAATGTATTTGTTTTTCACTACAAAATAGTCTTGGAATATAACGGACACAAATTTAAAAAAGCAAACGATTAATAAAAATATCAAGGTTGCCATATTAGCTACCAGTCCTATTTTAAAAAGTTTTGTTCGGTATATTTTATTTATAAATTGCAAAATTACCCGACCACACTCGGGTTGAATCGGTTAACTATATATTGGAAATGACCAGAAAATCACTTTCCTCTTTCGTAGAAAAATGCCAAATCATTTAAGTGTGAATAAAATACATTTTTTAACACCTTTTCGACATTTTTATAATTTCTACAACCTACTTTAGACACAAATACTATACATGAATATCCATCCATGTAATACATATCACATATATCGTACCTCTGCTAAAGGTACAAATTGGCCAAAGGTGAGACACTAAGATAACTACTACAAAAGACGATTTGAGGAAGAATTCGCTTTAAGTTTTATTCCTGTAAAATTGCTCAACTCAATTCGTAAAAATGACGAATCTACGGCAGATACTCTCACATAATTTACCTGCCAATATTTTTTTTATTTGTGGCACTCTTTTCGAATTTCGTTACCATTAAGGGAAAGATGACTAATTTGATAAGATAATTATCACCAAGTTTGTTTTAAAAGCGAATGTTTTTCTTGAAAATTCTGTTTCGTGGCCCGTTCAATAATAAAAGAACTTGTTTTAAAATTTGATATCTTTAGTAGTGATAAAGCAAAGGTAACCGTATGTCCCAAATGTTTGGAAATAGTTTATATTTTGGAAAGAAAATAAATAAAGCTCAAAATAAAAATGTATTTTAATTTAAATTCTGCAAACAGTTTTTAAAAATAACTGATTTTTCAGCAGTACTGGTAAAACAATTTAAGTAATTGCAGTGCTCAATATGCATTCCAGCTTCTCCAAAATTACCAAATTATGGTTGATTTAAGTAGTTACTCAGATGTTTTAACATGAAACTTGCTTAAATACGTAAGCAAAGGAATTTAAAATAATGCATTCACTACACTAAAATATGGTTCATTAAATGTAGGACATTGCATTAAAGTGTTTTGAATAAATCTTATGTTATACTTGTACAAACAGACACAAAATAGAACATAAAATCGGAAGACGGACAGACTAAAGCAACCAAGTTCAGTCACTAAGTGAATGTAAGTACTCACAGTATGCAAAGTTTTATGAAAATATATTCAACCGTTTGGATGTAGTACGGAAACACACATACAGACAAGACACCAAATGCGCAAGAAACGGATTTTGCATCAGAAGGATCCAAAACGGACAGATAACTTGAAATGGGTCAAAATTATTCAATATACAAACACTCCATTATTATTTATATAGATGTTTTATTCTCTTGATCGTCTGTCCCAAATATTCAGAATTTTTTATATTTCGTAAAGAACAAATAAGGCTCAAAATAAAGTATTAGATTGTACATTGAATATTTTCAACCTATTTCAAGTTTTCTATCCGTTCTGGGCCCTTCTCATGCAAAATCCGTTTCCTGCGCGTTTGGTGTCTGTATGTGTGTGTCCGTCATCCGTCCAAATGGTTGAATATATTTTTATGAAACTTTGCATACTGAGAATACTTACATTCATTTAGTGACTGAACTTGGTTGCGTTAGTCTGTCCGTTCTGTCTGATTTTGTGGCTGCGTAATTGCAAGTATCACATAAAATTTATTCAACATATTTTTATGCAATGTTCTTATTTTATACATTGTATTTTAGTTTAGTGAATACGTTATTTTACATTCCTTTGCTTACATATTTAGACAAGTTTCATGCTAAAACATCTGAGTAACTACTAAATCAACCATAATTTGGTAGTTTTGGAGTAGCTGGAAGGTATATTGTGCAATGCAATTACTTGGATTGTTTTACCAGTGCTGCTGAAAAACCAATTATTTTCCCAAAACTATTTTTACGGAATTTATAAATTCAATAACTCTTATTTATTTTGAGCCTTATTTTTTCTTCACGAAGTATAAAAATAAGGCTCAAAATAAATAAGTTATTAGAATCTTTCTTTACGAAGTATAAAAAAAATTCTGAATATTTGGGATAGACGATAAAGAGAAAACATTATAAATAAAATAAGAGAACAAGACCTTTTAAAACAGGACTGGTAGCTAATATGGCAATCTTGGTATTTTTTAGTCGTTTGCTTTTTAAATTTGTGTCCGTTATAGTCCAAGAATCAATTTTGTAGTGAAAAAACAGATACATTCATTATTTTTCGTTCGAAGTTTTTTAAATTTGTTTTATGATGTATTTCTAGATTTTCAATTTGATGTTTTTCGTTCAATAACTGTAATTAAGGTAAGTAGTTTAATTAGTTTTAAAAACATTTTTAATCATTCAATGGCGATTTGGGAGGCGCTTTTGTTTTAAAATGACATACAAGGCATTTATATGCATACTCTGAACTATTCTATGCATTCTGGGTAACATTAGCACTCTAGATACTTTTCTTTCTCACTAAAAATTTAAATTCTACAAAATGTAGAATGTTAAACATGAGATTTATTTACATTTGTGAAATTGTGTACCTTTATTAGTGTGGTAGTTGGTTGTTATAAGTTATGAATAGAAATTTCAATTTATTAACGAAAGCGAAAGTTAGTTAACCAATTCAACCCGAGTAACACCGGGTAATTCTGCTAGTAATAAATAAATGTACCGAAAATATTTTTTAAAAGCCACTTGGGAGCAGAAAATTTAATTACTATTATTTTTTGTAAATCAAGCAAAGTTATACTTATTTTTGGTCAAATTAGCAAAAAAATATTTTTGAGTGATCCGCAATGATCCAATAAAGGACAAACTGCCAAAAGCAAGACGAAATGAAAATAAGAGGGGTGTTCAAATGAAAAGGTACGAAACGTCGTAACAACCAAACCGGTTGAAATTTGAATATGCCGCTTTGGGATAACGTAGTGTGACATCTAGGGACGCGAATGTACGAGTACCGGCGTGGTTGTGCGCATGCGCGGGCGCCCGCACATGACGCAGGAGAGAAGCAGGCAGTTGTGTGTTCCGTCCAATTGACGCGGCAGTGAGTGTGAGGACATCATGGCGTTCACATTGCAAAGTTCGACGATTGAGGAGCAGCGAGGTGTTATCAGATTTCTGATTGCGGAAGGTGTTAAACCGGTAGGTGAGACACTCCGTAGCCTACGCAAGTCCATCAAGAGCAAACGGCCTGGGCTGCTCACGGAGGGAGTGATTCTGCTCCACGATGACGCGCGTCCACACGTCTCCAGGGTCACACAAAGTGTACTGGCCAAGTTCAAGAGGGAGCAGCTTGATCATCAGCCCTGCAGCCCGGACATATCGCCCTGCGACTTTCATCTGTTTTGTCCGCTAAAAAACATCTCAAAGGGAAGCGCTTCAATTCGGACGACGAACTGAAGGACATAGTGGAGGACTGGCTCTTGTCACAGCCACAGGAATTCTGAGAACAGGGAATCCTTCGGCTCGTGAAACAGTGGGATAGTTGTGCTCAGGCCTCTGGTGATTACTTTTGAATAAAGACTTCAATTATACCCACAGTGTCGTTTCGTGCCTTTTGATTTGAACACCCCTCGTAAAAAATATCGATGACAATTTCAGAATAGCCCCCTCAGTCAAACCAAAAATAAACACTAGATTTAAAACAATAGGAGAGCATCACATGGAGAAAAAAAAATTAATCAAAGATGGCAATGATATGAAAAAGAATGAATATTTTTTTATCCTTATGTGTAATAATTTGCAAATGAAGAAACTGAAAACACCAGAAACAATACAATTAGGTTCTATGATCATGATTGATTGTCTTAATTGCTTGTGCAACTGAATATTTTTTCTCCATTTTAAAGTTATTTATTCGTCTAGGGTCATTCTAAAGTAAAAATCAGTGGTTTCTGCGTCAAAACTAGGTATATTTTCATGAACTTCATACTGTGAGTACTTGGCATTCATTTAGTGACTGAACTTCGTTGAGACAGTCTGGCTTCCAGTTTTATGTCAGCTCAGGTATCACCTCGTCGTTTGACCGTGATTCAAAATTACGTGTTGTCTTCGAATCTTTCCCTTGGGGATTGATCCTAGATCGATGCCAATAGCTTGTTATGTTTTTCCAGAGCGATGTTAATTAACTACACCCACCTCCCGTTTTTTGTTCGTGTGTTTGTGCAAGCATCACAAAATTTATCTTCATGAAAAGGTTACATATATCATAAGACAAACATTTAGCGAATACATTTGAATTTCCCTTGTTTATATATTTATGCAAGTTCACGCTAAAACAGCTGAATATCCATTTTTAAATCAACCTAATTTGACAGTTGGAGAAGCTGGGATATATATTGCTATAACTCAGATTGTTTTACCATTACTGTTGAGGAATAATTTTTTTCCAAAACTTATTTTTACGGAATTTAAATTCTAATACTATACTTATTTTGAACCTTTGTCTTTTCCAAACATTGGGGGACAGATGATATAGAGAATAAAACGTTCAATTTTGTACTAGTTTGGCAGAAAATGTATGTTCATTTCTGGAGGGCACACACACAAGTGAACATTTCGACCAACTTTCCTCAAATGTCATTGGTTTCACACGTGGCTGTAAAATTCCTTTTTATAAAAAATAGTGATGGGCAGAATCGAGTACTTTTGAGAATCGAATACTTGGTATTCGAGTACTTTTAAGTATCGAGTATTCGAATACATGCTAGTTATCGTGTCCTTGGTATAGTGGTTAGACCTCTGGATTTGTAACATACCGTTTCACGGTTCGAATCCGATACAAGAGGAATTTAATAGGTTGGTGTTTTAATGCGAATGATAATTTTTGACAAGACAATCAAATTTATTCTATTTTTAAAATATTTTAATCAAGCTGTGATTAAAAAAGGAATTTATTTTTCACAAAACTCAATTTTTTTCTCAATTATATATATATTTTCTTTTCCGAATTATTTATATAAATTTTTTAAAGATTTAAGCATAACTACTTTTATCAACTAGACAAATTGTATTTTGAAGAACAAAAATTAATCCCATGTACAAATGGCTGAATTTTCTGGTCACGCATATACTATTTTCTGCAATTATAAATATGTGTCAAGTATTTTTTATCTTGATTTTACAAATCATGATTTTTAAATTTTAGTTTTCGTATGGAAAGATTTGATTTTCTACCATATTTTGAGGAAATCGTAAATCACTTTTAACAGGGAACGTAGCCAGAATTTTATTTTGAAGGGAGCCCCGAAGATAAGAATGAAACTATTTATACAACTCTTTAAAGACACTTTTAAAAAGTTTGTATGAACGTAACAAAAATATTTTGTTTCTTTTGATACCAGGATCTGAAACTTCAAAATTATTTCTCTAAATTTATCATCAAAAGTGACACATCTCGGTTGATCTAAGTACAAGAATGGTTCCGTAAATATTTACAAAATAAATTACATTACATAATCAAATCTTGTTCCTGGAAATTTACTTTTTATTTTTGCAACCACTGTCTAGAGCAGTGGTGCGCAAACTATTTTCATTTCCGCCCCCAATTTTGTTTACTATTTTGTCGCGACCCCTGGATAGACAATAGACGTTTTTTTAATCATCAACGTAGTTAAAGTTGAATTCTGTTTGAGATTTGCGCTTCTGTTTGTGCCTTATTAGAGGTCTGAATAAAACACATAATTTTATGAAGCAATGGTTTTATTTATGCATATGGGTATAAATATTTTTTAATGGAAAATACTTTAAAAAAACTTACAACATAAGAATTCAATGTGAGGTATGCGCTTGCAAAGAGCTCATGATTGCTTCTATGTTCGGATCTGTATTGGAAATCACAAGCCGTAAGTCATCCTCTGGATCCAATCGAGATCGATATTTTGTTTTAATGGCAACTAATTAAGAAAAACAGCTTTCACATAAGTAGGTCGATGCAAACTGAATCAAAATATTAATTGCCTTTTTCTTCAAATCGGCATATTCGTTTCCAATCGTTAACCAAAATTTCTGTCAAGTCAGACTTAAATTGAATGCGCAGTGTTTCATCGCTTGAAACATCAATTAAGTGTTCTTTTTCATTTAAAGAGATATTGGATTTAAAAATATCAAACGAAAATGGATCACGTATCTAACCTAATTCATTATCTAGAAGAGTGTTCTCCCAATTTTATCATATGACGGGAAATGGTGTTTTTAAATATCAAGAAATCTATATTATTTTCTTTATTAAATTCTGAAAAGCACGGGAACATGTCTGTGTTGTTTTTGTTCAATTCTCCTTGCCAAAGTATCAGCTTATTCTTAAAAGCTTCAATTTTAATGCTCGATGTTAAAATGTTTGTATTCTCTCCCTGTAGACTTACATTCAAATCGTTGTTTTTCGAAAATGTCAGCAATGCAACTGAGTTTTCCGAGCCAATCTTCATTAATGAATGAACTTGCCAATATGTTTCTTTTCTACCAAAAAATGTAAGTTTCGTTTCTCAAATCGAAAATACGTCGCAGTATTTTGCAGCGTGAGAGCCATCTGACTTCGGTATGTAGTAATGTCTCATACACAGAACCCATCTCATCACAAAGTATTGAAAAGAGACGACTGTTTAGGGAGCTGTTACTTTTAATGTAATTAATTACAATAACAACATCCTGTAATATCTTGTGCAATTCTTCATCAATGTCTTTTGCAACAAGAGCTTGTCTATGTATCATGCAATGGTTGAATACTGTATGGGGAGCAATTTTCTTTATTAACCTTCTTAGTCCTTTATTACTACATGTTAATGCAGCAGCACCATCAGAGCAAACCGCGACACAGTGTGTCCAGGTAAGGTCATTTGTTTCCCCAAAATATCATAATAATTTCAAATATTTTCTCTCCATTTGTTTTTCCTTCCAATTTTTTACAATATAAAAAAAATCTTCTGATATGTCTTCTTCATAAACGTATCTCACCTAAACAATTAATTGAGACACTAGAAATGTCTGTAGTTTCGTCAAGTTGTAGAGCTTATACAGAGTTTTGTAATCGATTTAACAGAACTGATTCAATATTACGTGATAAGGCGGAAATTCGCCGAGAAACGGTATCTCTTGATAATGGTATCGTTTTTAAATCGTTACCATATTTTTCTCCTTGAATAAATTATGTCATTTTAATTGCTGAAGGAAGAATGAGTGGTTCTCCAATTGTATGTGATTTCAAATTTTTTCCTATTAAATATGAAACTTCTAAGGATGCCCGTAAAGCCTTCTCAGGAATTGTGTATTTTTCAAAAATACATTTTGATTTTTCACACTTTCAGCTCGTTTTTTTTTAAATGTTTCTGATTTATTTGCTAATTCTTTATGTTTGGTTTCCAAATGTCTTTTTAATTTAGCAGTTTTCATACTTTCATTTGCTAATTTATCCCTGCAATTAACACACAACGGATGTTCTTTCCCATTAACAACGCAATATGTAAATCCATATTTAATAAACTCTTCTTGATATTTTCTCAATTTTTTATTAGATAGCACATTTTGTTCGATATTTTTTTATGCAGAAACAGTGCCATTGAATTCATTCACAGTTTTAAGTTCATTGGATGTTGACCCATCATTCTTATTTGTATTGTCATTCTTTTCATTTTCTAGACGTTGGGTACCTATTTTTAGCCATTTATCCATCATGAGGGTATTAAAACTAAAACAAAATTAAAAATATACAATATTTCATTTCTTTGCGTTTGTTCAATCACGTGCGGCTACCACGTGGGAAGAAAATAAAGTCCGGGATTACTCTGTATAAATCATGTTTATTTGTAGCTTATTCAGACGAGAATTAAAGAAAAGAAAACTAAATTCTAAATTAAACATCTCTTTATACCAATTGCACATGTTCGCTACTTGAAATAAAAAATGCAACGCTCAAGTAAAAATTTACACATGGTAATCGAGGCAAGGAAATATCTCAACTGGTGTTGCCAGTCGAGCACACATCTATATTGTACACAGAGGTTACAGTGAATCATAACATACAAATATTAGAGCTTACTTAAAAAAATACAAAACAAGTACAAAATTAATTATAGTGATTTAATATAATTATGTTTAACATTACTTACTCTAAAGATGGGAAAATATATATTTAAAAATATATTACAATTAGCGTTTACTTTTCAAAATTCATCTTACTATGATCTTAAATTTGTACTCGCACTTAAACTGCAAAAGCAGGCTTTGTTTAGTGTGCCGCCATCTGCAATAAAAAAACAAAACTCACTGTTCCCTTATACGTTTTAAAATAGTAACTACCCTTGTAGCGTTTTCCACGAAATATCAGTTGAGGATAATTGATTTTCGAAAAAATCAAAAACGAAAAAATAATACAAAATATTTAAAAAAAAAAGTTTTTCTTTATAAACATTTTAATATCTATATTGATTTTTTAATTAATTGCTTATTATTGCTCTCCGAGCACGCTACTGAACTGTCCTATACTTAAAAAATATGTTATGTACATAGCCGATTGCGAATTTTACTTAAAATTAGCAAAAGCAGTATATAAACAGAATTACAGAATGTACTTGAATGAACGTAAGAAGCAGCAAAACCGAACTACTGAGGCACAGACGGAAAGAACTGCACGGTCCTAACTGTGATCACAGTATAAAGACTAAATAGCAGGGGTGCACACCTAGATTGAAAAAGGTCTAGTAAAGATGGCCACTGCCAAACGTCAGACCGACCCAAGTTGCATATGAATCCCACCAGAGAGCAGGTAAAGGGCATCTCAAATTGACAATTATCTTTTATCACTATGTCTGTTCGCCTGCCGGTTGCCGAAGTATAGGTATTATATACTAATACAGACAATTGCTTTCGTAAAAAATATAGTTCTTTTTTTTATAAATATCTCATTTCACTATTTTACTGGTACCCGATACTTGTTGAAGAAAAGTCTTATATTTTTATTTCAAATAAATTTCTTTGAATTTGGCGACCCACAAAAATTTTAAAGCGACCCACGGTTTGCGCACCACTGGTCTAGAGTACGAAGATGTGAGAAGAGGTAGTCAAAGCAGAAAAAAAAATATTCATAATAATTTTACTATCGTAATAAAGATTTTGTCAGATATTTTTAAAGAGAATTTTAGTTATTGTCAGATATTTTAAAGAAAATAACAGCCATCTTAAGAATAAAATAATGTTATTTTACTTGAAGAAAAAGAAAAGCATATCAAGCATTATGTATCTCATTTGCAGATATATTTTAATGTCAGAAATAAAAAAGCTTGAAAATTAAATTAAATAAAAAAATTTGTGTAAATTAAAATTAAAAATACAGTTAAAATTAAAAAACTTCCAGCTTGATTTTCAAAAATAAAGACAAACCATTGTGTAATTTACTGATATGCCTGTTCGGGAAATTGCTTTCAGAAAATTTTAAATCCAATCCTTAACCGATGGAATTTTTCCGACACTTCATCACGTGCATTTTCAGGACATGTAAAATTGGAAAAAGCAAAATCAAAACAAGAAACACTAACGAGAACCATGGATACCATGGAATGTGACACTGCTACTTAAGATGAATACTCTGGCATTCGAATACACAAAGTGAGTACTTTTGGCATCCGAATACCTAGGATGAGTACTCTTGTAACCGAATACCTTGGATCCGAGTACTTTTGTAACCGAATACTTGTATCTGAATACTCTTGTATTCGAATATCTTGGATCCAAGTACTTTGGAAAAGAATCAAGTGCGATTACTTTTAAGTATGAGTACTTTTGTATTCGAATACTACCATTGCTAATAAAAAGTAAAACAATCAGCAGAAAACCTGTTGAATCAAGACTGGTAGCTAATCGATTCAAAGTATTTTAAGATTTTAACATAGGTTTCCTTTCCAAAACTATTTAACTCTTTAAAACTGGCATTTCTTTTCATATAAAACACTTGGTTTTATTTAAAGCTGCACTCATTAGGAACTACCACCATCATTCTCATTGTAAACATGTAAATGATTTCTATTCAAAACTGAATCTCTGAATTGAAAGTGTTCTAAGGTGTAGTGAGTGCTCAACGAAACGAAACTCGTGTTCGTTGACCATGTGCAGTAATATTTTCTGATTTTTTTCCACTCGGAATTATTTTCGTATTTTATTATATCGCTAATTTTAGGCCGCGTTCGTA
The DNA here is from genome assembly GCA_933210815.1 of Meta bourneti. Lineage (NCBI taxonomy): Eukaryota > Metazoa > Arthropoda > Arachnida > Araneae > Tetragnathidae > Meta > Meta bourneti. The sequence goes on from OW119925.1 coordinate 65,684,692, forward strand.
AACTCTGAAGAAAGTGAAAACCACAAAATAATCCGTCACATGACCTCCGTTTCACCACTTCTTAAGTTGCATTTACGAACGATTAGGTTTTTTAGTCTCATTCGCCATGTAATTGGCAATTTGTTTTGATAAATTCAATCTGACAATGAGCTTAAACCATGAGTAGAGATGTATTACAACATTCACATCTACCTTTTCGGTTACCAATTTCTGAACTGGTAAAACCTAGCACAATATCAGTTCGTTTTAAACGAGATTTTTCGTTTCCAGTGACTGATGAAACGGCTTGTTTTTCACACTAGAAAATCTGAGACTATTGGAACGCTCGGTTCGAATAACTCGTACAACCGGTGCGATTTATTCGCGTTTACGAACGAGCCCTTAGTTGTAAGTTGTGGAAAATATGCGAGATAAAAAAAATCACGAATTAATATCGTTTGATCAACTTTTCTTTCCGCCGACTTTAGTTTTCTTTCGCTGTTTTCTGTGGTTGTAAATTTAATATATATTTATTTTTAAAAATATTTATTAAATTAATTTATTTTTATAAATTGAAATTCCAATTCATCACACGCAACAAACCCACGATTTAAAGCTGCATGCGAGTTAGAGAAAAAGCAAATTTTTAATGGAACTTTGCCGATTTTGAAATAATATTAATGTTAAAAATTCCGAATTAGGACTTTAAAAAATTCTTTATTTTAGTGACACGTCGAGGTTGCCTGCTTTACGAGTTGAAGCTTTTTAAGCGACTTATTATACCTGTTAAAATTTGTTGCAAACAAAGATTTTCTTTTTAAAAAAAAACCGCTGTCAAATCGATCCACTATTTTTTGGAAAATGATAATAGGTTATATTTACTTTGTTTTGTACTGAAGACATTCTATCTTAAAACAAGTACTTTTGTTATGTCACGTTCCACTAAATGGATTGGTTGGTTTTGGGGTTTTATGGCGCAAGGGCCATATTTGGCCATGCTGTGCCAGACACGACATACAATAGTTTTACTGACAGAAGAGAGAAATACACCCAGAGAGGAATGCACCTGGCAGGAATAGAACCTGAGATGCCTATAACTCGAAGGTTGCTAGCGCAGTGGGCATACATGGAATGGAATGGAGGAATGGAATTTTCAAGAAAAAAATGTATTTGCTTTAAGAAAAAATTTGCTCATGAATAATTTATCAAATTAATTTGTCATCCTTCCTTTACAGATAAAATTCAAAAATGTTACATGCCTAGTGCAAGAGTGCCACAAGTAAAAAAAATATTGGTTTGAATACTAGAGTATTCGCATTAGATTCGTAATTTGTACGCATTAAGTTACGGCAATTTTACAGAAAACTTCAAAACATCTTCATTTCTTTGGTAAACATTCGCACGTAAAACTGACAATGAAGCAACAAAATAGTATATATAGTTAAGCGTTTCATATCTAGCACTAGCTCATAGTTGTGAATTCATTTAAGATTTAGTTAATCTAAGAAACAATTAGTGGCCTAATATTTAAGCTTGAAAAGCAGGTAGTCCACCATAGATCCAACTTTATTGGTTACTCCAACTTTCCCTTCCTATGGCTACTTTCATGACCAAATTAAAATCTTTTTGGGAAAAACGTCTCTTTTCCAAGTTTGAAGTAAATTAAAGTCAAATTTACATCTTTTATGCAACAGAAATGAGTCACATTTTCGGGCTGGTAGAGCCCCTCAAGATAGAAGGAATATTTTTTAAATTTCACTCTTCCTATCATACAGCACATTTTGGTCACTATTGTGTTAAAGATTTCTTTTAAAAATAGGGTGTTGGACAACCCTACGTACAGTCGAAACACACTGAAATTCTACGCGATTCGAACAATCAATTGTTGCAAAAAAGCTACGCAAATTGCGAAGATTTTTTAACAAGAATAAAGTAGGTAGTGTCAGTCATCGACAGGGAAGGAAAAAGACGGATCATTAGATCAGTTCCCCCACTCGTCATGGGCCTGATATCCGGGTAAGTGACAATATTTTTTCATTGCTGGTATTTATATTACTGGAAGACCCCAGCAAGTTTCAATCATTGTGCATGACTAGACAAGCATGCGCTTGTTTTCTGACAATTTGCGATTCGCATTGAACTTCCAAAAAACTCACGGGTTCATGGTAGTTACGAATTAACTCAAGTCTAAGGTCCAGTTAGTCCTCATGTAGCAGAAAATAACCAGAGAACAAATCAAATCCAAACTCATGGTTACTTTAAGTGTCAATTTCATTTGTGAAGAAATAAGATCGTTAAAAGTTTCGATCATATAGGTAGGTAGTTAAAGTCGTAATGGAGCAACACAAAGGGCTATTGGCGACGGTCCGGATCCAAGGACGCCTCGTAATTTTGAACCATGGTTAGATGACGAGGTCAACACCTGAGCTGGCACCTCACTCTCCAAACTTCCACACCACGCTAACTTGAGGATATTTGAGGCCACAACAGATTTAACTTACACCAGCCCCCGTGTACAAGACGGTCTTTAGTTAGACCTAGTTTCGAACTCGCAACCCTCCGATTGCTAAAGCCGTTGCTCTTCCAGCTGGGCTGCCACGGCCCTTATTTCTGTGAAGGATTATGATCTTTGAAAAGTTCGATCAGATAGGATATATATCAAGTAAATGATATTGATGAAAGTAAATGATTCAATTAAGAAGCTTTCCTCCTTAAGCTTCTACGTCATCTGACCGTAATTCGAAATTACGAGGTATTGTCCTCGTATCTTTCACTTCGGAATTGATCCCAGACAGTCGCTAATCGCCCGTTGTGTTGCTCCAGTGCGACGTTAATTCAACCACCTACCTACATTTAGTTTCTGACAATTAACCTAAGCGATCTCAATCACATCGCAGATCAATCGTGATTGGCGACTGGATTCTGAGCACGATCACTGGTCCTGCCGTTTCGTTAGATGTGTGACGAAGCTTTTTCACTTTACATCAGGGTAATAACTGACCCAAAGTTTCGTACTGACCTTGGCTGTGAAGAGTAAATTAGAACTATTAGTTTGAGGAATTCTGCAGCGTTCTAAAACTAGCTGCTTCACGGAGAAGCAAAAGCCGGTAAACAAATCGAAGGACATCTGTCGTTTCTTTTTTAGCACCGACAGAGCGGCTTATCATTGTTCTTAGAGGAACTCCGTTATCCGGTCATGAGCACGTTTTCAACGTGCCGCTCGCACAGGATATTTATCGAGCTTCTTTATCTGTGCTCAGTTGGCGAGCTTTCCGGCTTCAAATGTTTTCCCTTTTGGTAAATAGTGGTGTTGTGTGTGCGTCAGTATATATATATATAGTCAACTTGGAGAAATCATTGGGTGGCCAAGTTCCAATCAGATCCCAGTTCTTTTATGTCATTCCAAAACCTTTTCCTTTTATTTCAACGTAATTCACTTAGTTTTGTTACTTCACCTTTCGTTTCTTCTTTCTCTCTACGGAGTCGCCAATGGGCTCTACTGCTGCGCTAGCAAACTGCGAGCTCAGGTTCGATAATTACCTGTGTATTTCTCGCCCCTGTCAGTAAAACTTTCCTTGTGTGTGTCCATTACTTGACGTTGAATGTCTCGTGTTTGGCGCAGCTTGCCCAAATATGGTCCTTGAGCCATAATACTCCAACCAACCCTTTCTCACTCCCTTTAAACCCTCTCATTTAAAAATTGCTGTCTCAGTGCGAATTATAAATACTTTCCCAAACTCTCTTCGTTTACATCCTCAGCCCAATAGACATGTGCAGATGTTCTCTCTGGTCATGACCATCATCATGCAAGAAGCTCAAAGTTGAGCTGCCTCCTATAACATGGCACGAACCACCAATTTGACTCACGATTGCAAATTAATTTCTTGAATAAAATGGTCTTTAAATTTAGTCATGCCTTGTATTTGAGCAGATTTTTGTTTTCGAATTTATTTTGCTTATACATTTTATTAGCAACCTATTTGTTAATGAATTCCTAGTGATTTTTGGGAGGGGGCGCAAAGGGGTAAAGCCACTAGAAATTGTCCCCCCTCTTGATATAGTGGCCAAACGATCTAATCAATGAGGTTGGGTGTCCCTCCATGAGCTTGTCAAAGTATTCTGTAGGCACTGAACACCCGACTTCCTGGAGAACGGTCCACAATTCTGTTGTCTTCCTAGGTGTAGGATTTCTATGATCTACAGTACATTGCATGGCATCCCAGATGTGTTCGATAACGTTGAGATCTAGCGACTTAGGTGAGAACGGCAAGACTCCAAACTCGGATTAGTGTTCCTCTAATAAATTGGCATTTCTAGACTTGCGTGGTAGTGCCATTGTTCTGTTGGAAGGGATCAAGACCAGAATGAATGCAGGATATGAACAAGTGTAACTCATCAGAAAGGATGCACACATAACTTTCATCTGGCAGAGATGTTTGTAGACATACCAGATATCCCATTGAATACCAGCTAAAAGGAAACCTTGTAAAGTCCTAGCAACAGATCGAAATCAGAGGTTCTCACCGTAAATTCCGAAATATCTGCCGTCCAGATGTTTTTTAGGGGTGCATGATGGCCCCCTGCGATTGAACTGTCTCCCGAGACAAGGGAAAAACTGTTGCAGAGCTCCAGCTGAGCAGGGTCTTTATGTGGTGCTCGTTTCAAGCCAGCTGTTGTGTAGTTCCCATTTTTCCGTTTGCAGCGCTCATGACCAAGGGATACAAATCCCTGATTATAAAGTGTAGATACTATATGTTTAAAGTAAATAAAAGTTACTTTATTTTGTAATTTGGCTGTGTTGTGTTCATTGGCACACCACTAGCCCACTATGTTATAACCCCATACCATTACAGAGGTACCACCAGCCTCAACAATTCCCTGTTGATATGCAGGATCCATGACTTCATGGGATTTTCTCAACCCATGGATGCTTCCATCTGCCACAAACAGTTGGAAGCACGACTCGTCAGACCTAGTTACTCATTTCCAGTCATCAAGTGTCCAGTGGGAGTGCTCCCAAGTCCAGGTGAGGCACACATCAAGGGTACTCAAGTTGGGAGTCAGCCCCTAAAGCTCATATCTTTGAGGGAACATTGCAGTCCTCACGCTGATGCTTGTTTAGGACTCAGCATTGAATTCAAATGTTACTTGAGTTAGTGTTGCATGCCTATTGCATGAAAAGATTCTTACTAGCTAATGCTGATTACGTTCACCCAACTCTTTTTGCGGCCACACTGTTGGTGTAAGTTACATGTTTTGCCAGAATTCTTGTAGTCACGCAATACCATTGAAATGGTAGTATGCAAAAATCCATTCTCCTCTACCTCCAAAATGTTATGAACCATCTCACGAGCTCCAACAATTAAACCATGATGAAAATCATTTAAATCGCGATAATAATAGATCAACAGGTAACATTAATTTGTTTAAAAAAAAAGACTGATGCATGGTTAAACACAAATGCTAAGTTATAAAAAGTTATTTCATTTCAAAAATGAAAATAACTGATTTTCCTTCAAAATATAGTAAAATTTTGGCAATCAGTATTTGTAAATATAAGCAATTTATATCAATTATGTATATGGAATATTAAATACATAACATTTTATCTTACCAATTACCTAAAGGAATGTATGCATTATAATGCAAAAACTTTTAGTTCCCATTTAAATATGATGCCTCTAATCTATTACGTACAGAACTCTACTGTTTGTAGTAATTAAGTTACCAATCGTTTGGGGAAAGTTACAAAAGTTTTTGCGAAAAGAATACACAAACAGAATTCAGTTCAGGAATGTTTAGTTATTTATTTACATATTACAATATATACACCGAAATTCAATATCTATTTTGTATTATAAAGATAAACTGAATATGAAGAGTTTTCATTCAGTTAATGATAACGTTGTATAATCAAAAAAATTTAACACAATTTCTGCATAAATCAGAAGGCATTAATAAAAACAGTTGAAATTCTTTACCTCAATTAAATTTGAATTTGCATGTTCTCTTATGACCTGAAACTCATACAATGAATATTATGTTTATAGTATACATTCAAAGGTGAAAAAATTTGAACATCCTTTTTTGACTCTTTAGTTTAAATATAAATGCAATACGAAAACTACTTTACCCAACCTCAAATGTCAAATTTGTATAGAAAATATATCTACTTTGGAAGAAAAGAGGCCAATGTCCAAATTCACTGATTTGATGTCCTCAAATCACTTCAAGGTACTGAAAATTATTAGAAGAATGCAAATGTTCAGTCAATTTATTATAATTGAATCAAAACATTGGAAAGTATTTTTTATACACTTGTAAAAATGAAAAAATAAAAATTACTAAATTAAATGTTAGGAAAAGTTTTGCAAAATGAACAGGCCTTTTTCTATCACTGTACATATATTATTCCACAGAAATCATGAGATTTCTTAGATTTATAAACAAAGCTTACAAGTAATTACCTTTTTAGAAACTGGACTGTTGATCCATGTGTTTTTAATTCCTTTGGAAGATATTTCAAATATATCAAATATGAAAATAATTTTTTTGGTTTAATTCAACTTAGAAAGTTATTGAAAATAAAATTGCATTAATGTAAATTTTTTACAAACATGTTCTTGGAATATATCAATCCATATTTTGTTCAATAAATCAATTACTAAAGGAAAGTTTCACAGGCACCAATTAAGGTACATCCGGATTTCTCTGAAAATGGACATGGGAAAATAAACCATAAATAACTTTCTTCAAAATATTGTACAAATACTTTTTAAAATTTATAAGAGAAACAGGTTTCATAATTTAAAAAGTTTGCTGCTTTTCATCTTTTTGAGAGTAGGAGCTTCTATTGAAGGTAGATAACCACCATTATCTTTCCTCTTGGAATATTTTTCTTCAGGAATATCATTAGTGGTTTTAGCACAATCTTTAGTATTGCTGGAAGGACTATCTTTACTTTCATCTTTAGAGTTTATAATCTATGATAGAGGACAGTATGTTAGAAATCAGGGGAAAAAATTTTTACTTCTCAACTATACTATATAAATTGCAAAAGTACACCAAATAAGGTAAGTAATTAAGATATGTGAATAAAATTGCCATGTGATAACAATTTAAGCGGATTCAGTTTTTAATTTATATACGACCCCTCTAGATAAAAATCCGAGATAGCAAAACTGTTCCTTACTTGCATCCCCTATCGTTAGTAAAAAACCATATTTCTGTAGGTTGAATAGTAACGGAGATACAAGAGTTTCCATTTTAAAGGGGCCGTATCTAATTTAGAACGGAAACTAACCCATGGCCAAAAATGAAGAGCCAAGTTCTGCATTGCTGCAGAAGGAAAACATTTTGAACATGCGTTGTAAATTTCCTTTTATTTTTATTTAAACCATTTTTTCTACAATATTTTTATTAAAGATTACACTGTCTGCAATTATTCGTTGCGATTTTTTCTGCAGTTGCAATACTACATTACTTTGCACAATGTTGCACTTTCTGACCGAAAAAAAATGCTTTTTAGCATTGTGTATACGGTCCCTAATCTAACTGCTAGAACAGCTGTGCACAAGCGGTATAAGTCAGCCTTTTGCGTCATTATGTCTCCGTTACTGTTCAACCTACAGAAATGAAGTTTTCTGCTAACAATAGGGATGCAGGTAAGGAACATTTTTGCTATCTCGGATTTTTATCTAGAGGGGTTGTATACAAATTAAAAACTGAATCAGCTTACATTGTTATCACATGATAATTTTATTCACATATCTTAATTTGGTGTACTTTTGCAATTTACATTGCCTATTTATCTCCAAATGGTAAAAAGATAAATTGTGTAACAACCTTTTTGGGACAACCCTGTATACTAGTTTTTAAAATTCAATTTTGCTGTCTTCACAATAGTTGGTATGATCAACAAATAGTAGCATGACTGCATTGTGAATGAAAAGGAGGCTGTTTCATACCATGCATAAAATAAAAGTTTTCAATAGTTTTCTGGTTTACTAGTAAACTAGTACTTAGCTAATTTTTAAGATAAAATGTAATTTTTTTTGTCGAAACACTACATTTACTTTCAGATTAGTTGCACTTTCCAAAGAAAGAATTGGTATGCAGACATGATGCACATATTGTTTTCTTTGAATAAATGTAGATTCACTAATCCTGGGATTTGGTTGGTTTTGGGTTTTATGGTGCAAAGTGTTTGGCCAAGTGGTGCCAAACACAAGGCAGACAACATCAAGTGCTACACATGAAAGAGGAGGTAGGAAATAGAACAGTAGAATGAAAGAAAAAATTGCTTGGGTGTCCCTGGAGCTTGACCCAGTGTTTACCAAAGACAGTAAGCCCCATGGGGAAAGAACAGATCACTATGGTACCTTGGGTTCATGAAGCCCGTACACACCTTGGGATTTGGGAAATACAGTGCACCAGTTTCTGAGATTCTTCAAAATTTTAACATCAAATCCCCAAACGTTAATAGATACAAAATGTAAAACACTTTCACCGCTTTGGTGCTTTATTATTCAAATTATCTATGCCACAAATAGTTTCAAAAACTACAGAACAGCAGCATTGAATCATAAAGTATAAACCATCAATGTTCCTCAAAACATACCATGTGTCAGAATAATTGATGTAGACACAAATTGAAAAAATTCTACTTTTTTTCAAAATAAATCAAATGAATAAAAATCAAATTTTTTGGTTGGTTCGGTTTTTATGGTGCAAGGGCCAAATTTGGCCATGCTGCGCCAGACACAAGACATACAGTATCAAGTAATGGGCATACATACAAGGAAAGTTTTACGGACACAGAAGGAATACATTCAGGGAAGAATAGAACCTGCACCGCCTACAACTCACAGGTTGCTAGGGCATTGGGTAAATCCACTGAGCCACGATGGCCCCTCAAACTTTATGGAATGCAAAACTTTGTTTTTAACAACGAAATGCTTTCACCAAATTAAATACAAAACTTAAAATTAGCAAAATCTTAATTTTATCAACATGCGTTTGATAACTAAGTTTAAAAATGGAATCAACATTTGTCACATCACAAAAATTTCAAATAATGTTTAATTGATTTTTTTCAAGTGATACATACATTTTGTATCAAGTGATACAAACGATTATGTTTTGTATGTATCAAGTGATACATACAAAATATAACAAAGTGTACCTACAATAAGTAAAATAAAGAACTGAGAATAATATAAAGAAAACTTTTATAAAATCAAACTCAAAAGTGGCAAAACAATGAAGAAAGCATGAATACACAACTATAAGGAAGGAAACAGTAATAAAATAACCAATAAAATACTTACACTTGAGCTGGGATTTTTATCATCTGCATCAATTGGTATTTCATTTACACCATATTTAATTTGAAGGACAGCAATAATAACTTTAATGTGATTGAATTCAACATATTCGGGACATAATCGTTTTATAGGAGTAAGTTTGCTGACATCTGAAATTGCAAAGTATTTGTTTTAATCAGGTGTAAACTTTTCATTAAAAACATTTTCTCCACAAACATTTTAAGTTAAAAAAAGTTGGGACTAGATGTATGATGATTTAAACTATAGGAAATAGGAAGTAGCTTTGCCCTATATATATATTAATACACATAATTTTATTATTTCTCAAATAAGTTAAAAAGGAAGGAAAAATAAAACATGAAGAGGTAAAATTCCAAAGTGCCCTTGTTAGCTTTAGTGCTTCAAAATTTTTTATTATTCCTTTAACAAAGATTTTAATTGACTCCAAACCTTAGAGGGGTTTAGTAGAGCCCTAGGTGGTCGAGTGGGTATATGCACCTATTTATTCCATGGCAGCATGGAGATATGTCTTGGATTCAATCCCTTGCACTGCTCACTAAAACCACTTCATATACATACCTGATGTGATCAGACGCTAATCATCTGAACTATGTTTTTGTAACAGTGCAGGTATTGGATATTAAACACTAAAAGTTTGTATATAACCTCTTCCTCACTACTATATAATTACTAGGCTACCAGTGATGAAAATCATGGTACTGGTCTAATTATTTTTCTATTAAATTATTTAGCTAACTTTCCGATTGTTTATGTATAAATAAATTCTGTTTGGAGTTGCAGCCTTCACGACTTTCTTTACTTCACTTAGTTAAACCTGGTTGGAGAAAGGTATGAGCATTAGGGCGGACCAAAAAATTCAATTTTGCAGGAACAATTAGTAAAGACACTAAAAGAAAATGGGTGAAAACTGTATAAACGTATATTATTGTACTGCTAGGTTCTAAGGCAAACCCATGGTATGTAGCCATTTATACGAAAAGTGAACTCTCTAAACTCGGTTTAAAGGCTTGTTACTGTTTGAATTTCCTAAAATGTTTAACATGTTTCCAAGACTGAAACCCATTATTATAGGTCACTTTAGCACTGCCCAAGTGAAAAAACCTATGCTGGAGTGATTTCCAGCAGTGTGTGGTGGGATTGTCAAAAATGCCAGAATTTGAAAACTTCAACGGCCAGTCTCTTCACTAAAATGTCTTTTAATTTCGATAAATTAAGATATGTTCGTCTAAGGTTGACTAACAAACATTTTTACTATTAGAATGTTTCAGCGAAATTCGATGTTTTTGGTACACCCTAATGAGTCTGTTACATTCTCCTCACTGGTGTGTGTAGCCTGTGAGGAGATACATACTCAGAGCTGCCCCTGTGATCCTAAAGCACAATTGAGTACACAATTCAGGCCATGTCTATCCGAATTGGGTAAATCCAAAGAGGGTACCTGAGCAAGTACTGGTGTGATAAGGGGGTTAGCACATTACTGCTTCTAATATTAATCACATCCAACCAGTGTTGTGTACTCATAGGAATTGGTAAGGAAGATGTATGTGGATTGCATTGAGTTTTGGATTTTCTGGTTGGTTGCTTTAAGGTTTTATGTCACAAGGACCATATTTGGCAAATATCGGATTTGGGGGTGCTAGGTCTGATGATGGACAAGCTGCAACAGAAGTATGGTGGAAATTGAGTAATGACAGAGAAACAAGATTTATAAACTCGGTAAAAACAATTCCAGTTTCTTCAAATAGAAAAAAATCATAATTTGGTAAAATGTTATTGAAAAATTAGACGTGTAGAATTCCTGTTATCTAAATTTTAGATGAATACAGAAGCTAATACCAAGTGGAAGCAAGGGTGAAATTCTATAAATTTTTTAAGTGGGAATTAAATTCGGAAAAACTATTGTAAACAATACTTTACCTGAATTAATTGGTGGGGAACGAATAACCATGGATACAGTATCAAAAATTTCTTGAGTGATACCAAGATTTCCAAGACTGACAGGCAAGCCAACTTTAATGGCCTCAATTAAATGGTTGATTACTGTGTTCGGAGACAAACCTCTCTCAGTTGATACAACATCGAGGCCTTTACCTAGTGTTTCATACAATTTATAGGTTTCTTGTGCAGTTCCATTTAACTGATGTAAGAGATGATTGTCAGATAGATTGTTTACATCAGACTTCTGGAAATAAAGAAACATGTATCAATATTATCAATATATGCCGTTTTTAAAAACTTAATATTCTCTCTATATCTGAGAAACTAAAGAGAATGAAAACAAATGTGATTTAAATCTTACTTGAGCAGGAGATTTATCATTTGGGAAAACATCTTCCTTCAAGTCACGTTCCTTACAAAAAGTACTAACTAATTTAGTCATAGATTGCCCAAATTTTGAAATACGTGCAGATGTAATTCCTTCAATTTGTGACATTGACTGAAGAGATGTTGGACGATGAATAGCAATGTCCAAGAGATTTTTATTGCTGAAAACCATATATGGGGCGAGGTCACCACTATCAGCAAGAGAATTTCTAAGAACCATTAGTTGTTTGTAAAGTTCACCCTGAAAAAAATAAATGTAAAAAGAATAAGTGATTTTCAAAAGTAAAATTGAGTTGTAAATTCATTTAGATATTCATCTACAGAATCACATACATTGAAAATATTTCCCACAAACAAAAGCCATTTATTCTGATTTTATATTTATGTCAAACTCTAGGATAAAGGTAGCTAGTTCCATTTAGTAAAATTTATTTAGTTACTGACAAATATTTCAGTGAAGAAAATTTTAATCTATTTACAACTACAACAAAATAATTATGTAGTGAAATGAACAATATAACTCCCAAAAAATTCGATGAAATACATTAAAATTGAAGCATTAAGGGCATTAAAGCAATATTAATAATACCTTATGTAAGTTATGAGTAAGATCCTGATGTTGATCTAAATATTCCTAAAAAATATAGCTTTTAAAAAGATGAAAAATGTCCTCAAAACATAAGAAGCATCCTTTTCTAAGGAATGTTCATGTACATTTCCTGAAAATTGAAAAATGACCTTGAAATTTGGAGGAAAAATCTCTTAAAACAGTTTCCATATACATTTTCTGAAAATCTTGTTTACTGTTAAAAACTTTAAAAAATGATAAATAATAACTTTTGATATATATATATTGAAGTTATTATTCATGATTTTAATTGCAATTTATTACTTTGAAAAACTGAATTACTCCATCTGTACAAAGAATATTTTATTAAATCCATAACTTAATGGTAATATTTTGGTAAATTTGCACTCAGGCATTTTTTAAAATGAGAAAAGTACTTGCTTTTCCAAATCAAAATTAATATTTTCCTATAAATTTTCAGATATCTTCATGAATATCTTGGAATAAAACTAGTTACTAAGTCAGTTCTTTTGAGTAGTGCAGTATTACAATGTTAACAGCAGTACAATGTAAGAAGCTCTAAATTGCTTTGTTCACTGATCCCCAATAGTCCCTTTTAAAGTAGATAATGAGGATTCTTTCCTTAAAACTGGATTATCCTAAACTTTGTCAGAATAAACTTTACTTTAGAAAAGATGTTCACTTAAACCATTTGGCAATCCTGGTTTTAAGATCCAATAGGAGAAAAATTTTATTTTACAGTAAAATTATCATTTTATATTTTACTGATTAATTTTCTGATCTATGATAGAAATTTTTGGCAGAATCCTTAAAAGTTATAGTAATTTTGGTTCACAGTGAATAAATCCTGCCTTCCTGTAAAATTAAAATAAACTTGGAGAACTGGTACCTTGAGCTCTTCTTCATGTGGATCAATTAACTCTTTTTCTTCTTCAAAGAGTGATTCATCAAGAGGGAGATTTTCAACCAAATCTTCATCAACAGGTAAAGTGGGAGATACAGCTTTTGAATTTGGTCCAGGATTAGCAAGAATTCTGAAATGAATGATACATTTGTTCTATATTACAACCAATAGGTGCTATTTGATAATGTTTAATAGTTACTATTCTCTGTACTATTTAATACTACTTTTTAGGAAGCAAGAAGTTAGAGAAATGTATTAAAAGAAAAAATTATTTTAAAACATACCAAGCGGAATGAATTGAATCATATTTTCGCATGAAAAGCCTATACAAGCATCTGAAGTACTGTGGTCAGGCTATTAGACTAATAAGATTTAAAATTAAGTATTTTCTTACTTAAATAAAAGTTTAACTTAATATTATACATTAATCTTTAACCTCACACTGTGTCCCTGAGATATTTCATAAAGTTTTCATAACAAATCATCAAAATTCTTCAATTTTCAAGAGCCTTTACATGGGGATTTCTGTTGAGATGTAGTAATTTATTAAAAGATCATGAACTCTGGATACGTTTAGTAAATTCATAATCATCCCAATACTCGGAAAAGTTTGAATTGCAATCTGCTCACCAAAGAATGAAGAAATAATTCAAGCACTTAGCAAAATAGAAACTTACTTTCTTACAGGAGCAGCTGCAGTAGGAATTACTTTCTTTGCAGTTGTTGCTTTAGCTTCTTCCAAATTCAACAATTCTGAACTCATTTCTAACATGAAGGGCACATTTTTATTTGAACTCTGCTTTACCTTTCCAAGCCAAAGATTGGCTTTGGTAGTGATATTTATAGTAGAGCCACCAAAAGATTTGTTTTTCCCAAATGATTTTAATTGTTGTTCCTGAAGATACTTTTCACACAACAGCAAACGACCTATTTTTCAGAGATAGTCAAGTTCATTTCAAACACATATATATAATATTTAGAATTCAATATAATTTATATTAAACTCCCATATAACAGAGATAGGAATACAGTAGAATTAATGGTTGGTAGTGGTCCCAATATTAACAATAATTAATAATGCAGTAATTTTTATCACATTCAATAAATTTTTTTTAAAATTATCTTGCCACAACAGCCACCACAAGATACACATGTCATAACTTTTGGCTAGATATATTTCAGTAAACATTTTCGAAATTGCCAAGGATTGTGGATAAAATAAATCTGCTGGAATTGATATAAGCTAATAAATTATATAAAGAAACATTCTATGCTATCATTTTGATGTGTTAAGTCACAAGCCTTGATCAACAAGAATCTATTATCTATTGGAAACTCATAATCTTTAAGAAATTCTTATGAAAGACAAACATGGTGATTCCAAAACACTGACACAGCTTTTGTAACCTTATTTCACTTATAAAATATGATTGTGTACCCCCAAAAGTTCTACTTGTCAGTAGGAAGATTTTAAAACCCACCACCTAATTTGCTGACATTACATTAAAAGACAAAATTAATGAAAATTACCTTTAGAAATAAAATAAATCAATGCAACTCTTTGAATAGAAGATATCAGAAAACATGCATACCATTCAAGAGATTAAAAGAGCAAGTACGAAGACGAATGCCGGATATATTTGTCAATTTGGATATTTCAAAGCCTATCTTCTTAACAATGACTGACCTATCTGTACATGTATATTGGTATCACTAATTGGTAGATTATCATGTAATGTTCCAACCAGATTAAACACTGTCAGGCGGAGAATTATCTGATATCCAGAGCTATTTCAAACTAGAAATTTTTTTCAAGTAGCAAACAGTTGTCTCATCATATTCTATTAAGTAACCTCGATGGCTTGAAATTTTTACCTTTCTATTCTCCTAAAATCGAATAATGTTTAAAGTGATATTTGATTTCAAGAAATAAAAATGGTTGCAAGATTTAATGACTAGGATGGCTTTTGGACTCAGCGATGCAGTATTTAGCAGAAAAAAGCTCCTAAAGTTGAAAGGCATGAGTAGGATGAAGTTGCCACTCATGGAAGTAGAAACTTTGGTCTTGAGACTAGCTGCATTCCTTAAACACTTAAAAACTTGAAAGTGTGGGACCATTACATTACATACTAGCAGAATTACCAGGTGATGCTCGGGTTGAATTGGTTAAATGTTGATTCTATTTCATAGAAAAATGCAAGCATAATAAGTGTACAGAAAATATTTTTTAACATCGGTTTAACTTTTTCATAGCTTCTACAACTTACTTCGGACGCAAATATGCATACATAATATATCCATCCATATAATCCATTTCATACTCATCACACTCATGCTGTAAGACAAACTACTACACCTTTTTCTGAGATCACTTCTTTACAAGTCGATTTTGAGTTCTGGAGTGATTACGAATGCCAATTAAGTTCATTTTCAGTAAAATGAGGAACTTTCAACGTAGTCTTGCACTCAGTTTTCTAATTAATATTTATTATTTGTGGTGGTACCCTTGCATCATGGATTCGATGTTTTCAAATTACATTAACATTGTGAGAGGATGGCAAATTAAACTCTTATGGCATTCGTGGTTAATTTATTTTGAAGCACACATTTTTTTCTTCAAAATTCTATTCAGTCGCACATGGAATAACGGAACTTGTTTTTAAAACAAATGTCATCAGTCTAGACATAGCAAACTCAATCGATTACACTTTTTATAAAATCACTGCTTTCAATAATGTTTCACAGGTACCTAAGTTGTATACGAATAGTTTCAACTTCAACTAAGCAACCTCGACCTTCTGCCACTTAAGACAAAAAATTTCAATTTTTAACAGTCTAAGTTTATATACTTCCTTATTATATTATTCCAATATCAGCAAAGTTTTATTTAAAATTCGCTTTCCTCCAACAGAAAAATTTAGTATTAAATCGAATCCTTAAGGTACTTTTTCAATTGAGACTCAGTTTCTATATGGAAACCACATACCTATTTAGAATGATAGATGTAGTTACTTGACTATGGAGTAAAGCTTTCAATAATACCCACGAAACATGAAAAACAAATGTAAATTAAATTGATTTTAATCGTCTTGTAATGAAAATATGTCAAAATTTAGAAATATCTTTGAACTACAACATATGGCTACACGTTTTGATATAAAGTAACGTATCTTATTTTAGAATAACTTTATTTTAACTTTACCAGTCATTTTAAAATAAGTTATACACCTTTCTTAAAAAGGCTTCCATTTATTTTTATGAAACAGAATTCTACAAACTATAACATATTTAACCAGACTTAAGGAAAGTTCATCAAAATACAACCAAGAAATTACCCATGTCTCGTGGTATTTGGCAGAAAATAAAATAAAACATTACAATTTAACTCCTAAATAATATATCTGTAATATGGAAAGTAATGTAACACATAAATACAAACAGAAACGAAATTCTGGTCATTGAAAAATGTATATATAATTTTGAAAAACAAAAGATCTGAGCAAGCATGTCGAATTTCGACGTCATGAAAATATTCTAAAATAGAGAAATTTGAAAAAGATGCTTGAAAAATATTGATAGACAATAATGAATTAATTACAAAAAGAACACAAATTTATAAAACTAAGAAATGCTCAAATATGACCGCCACATTTCTGTCTTAACTCAAACACAAAAACACGGAATTCTAAATCTAATTTATAAAAAAACATTAATTGTGGCATTGCCAGACACCGAATAACGAAATTACACTTTTATGATCAATGAGTTTTTTGTTTTGGCTTTTTGTGTTCCATCACAAAATGCAAGTTATGTAAAATTAAGTATTTTAAATATCCATTCTTCATCATTAAAATGTTCCTAAATTATTTATATTGTAGAAAGAAATAAAAAATCAGTTCAAACATAAAAATTTAAAATGATTGTGAAAAATCCATATTTGAGTGCTGTAAAAATTTCTATAGAATTTACTGAAAAATTTTCTACTTCAATTTCGTCTGAAACTGTTCGAAGAGTGCTCAGATCAGCTGGATTAAATGGGCATTCTGCCCAAAGAAAATTTTTTGTAAGTGTGAAAAATAGAAAGCTTAGGCTTTCCTTCACAAAAACAATGATAAATAAGCCAGAAACGTATGGAGAAGAAAAAATGAGGAACTTAATCCCAGGAACTTAGTTGGAACAGTGGTGGTGCATGGTGAAGGTGCATGGTGGTGAAGGTGTCCTTGTGTGGGGGTGCATGTCAGCATCAGGACTAGGTAATTTGGTATTTATTGATGGCATAATGAATCACGTTCTTTATTGAAATATTTTAAAAGACAATTTAAAATTATCAGCCCAAAATTTGGGTATTGGAAACAACTTAGTTTTTTTATCAAGATAACGATCCTAAGCACACGGCTCTCAACGTTTGCCTCTGGTGTCTCTATAATCGTCCACAAGTTCTGAAAACACCACCTCAGTCGCCGTATTTAAACCCAATAGAACACATTTGGAGAGAACTGGAGGTTAGAGTAGGAAGACACAATAAAAGAAAACCGAATTAAAAACAGTAATGATTGAAGAATGGAGGAACATTGATGCAGAAATTACAAAAAAACTAGTGAACTCGATTCCCAGATGTTTAAAAGCTGTTGTGGATGCTATAAGATATCCTACCAAGTACTAATTTACCGAAATATTACAATATTTACTAATATGCAGAGATTTTTTTAAAGTGTAAGACATTTGTGATGTAACTTTTTTGTTACTTTTTGATTATTGATTTTCCAAAAAATAAGTTTTACTATTTTTTTAAATATGTTATGTAGTTTTGTTAAGAACAAGTTAGATATTATTAAAAAATTCGCATTCTGAAATATTAATTTTTATTAATGTATAGAGCAGTATTTCATTGAAATTAGTAAGTGTTACAAACACATTTAAGAGCCACTGTATATAAATTTGGGAATACCTCACCAAATTCTACAATACACCAGACATTTTAAGATAAAACAAATTACTTAAATATAACAGATAAAAATCTACAATAACATAACTACTTGTGATTTGCAAAATGGTTGGGTAAGAGTAATTGTGATGGTGGAATCAGGATGCAACAGTTTGTTGTGTTGCATAGTCTGTGACATCACACTGATGCCACAAAGTTCATATTTCTTGCCTAGCTGGATAGTGCATAATTATAATGTACTATTTTCACATGATAGAAAGTAGCCAGCTTCATGAAATTGTAGCTGCTTTCTTGTATTTGAGAGATCTGTAGGATTTGGGATCTTACAATGAAGACTGGGCCTGGAGGTAATACCCAAGACTAACATTTCATCAATATTTTTTAGAAATTTTCGTCAGTGTCAATACGCTCAAAGATGTCAAGAACAGTTGTAACCAGTTCTGTTTTTCTCCAACTGAGAACTGTTCTGGAATAAATTCTGGCTGTGATCCGTATCATACCCTAAACAGTCCATGAGAACCATGTGTACAAGCAAAAAACCGTTAGTCTTCATGCAACTAATAGTAATTTGATGATTTTCCAGTACTCTGAACACAAATTTTGGCATTCTTTGTACTTATTCTTGTTGTGGGCTTCTCATACTGCTTCATTCTAAAAACTTTCATGATCCTCTTAAAATAATTATACTATTCATACACTTGTATGACTCATACAAACCTCCTCAGACTTTAAGTATCTATCTTTGGAAGTTTTATAAAGTTTGACAAAAATCTGAACATTTCTAGATTGAGTTTTTACAAAATGAAAAAACTAATGAGCAGCTTTAATCAGGTTCAACAAGGTCTTCAATCAACACAAGATTCCTCTACAAACTTATTTCTATTATGGTATTTGGAGGTTATGTCAAATATTCAGTCAAATATTTTTTTTTATTATATCTATAGTGCCGCAGTCTCTACCAACTAAGATCAAAACTATACTGATTGTATTAATGAATATCAGATACCTGAAATAGAAAGAAATGGTAATGGAAAAATAAACATACCAAAAGCTTTCCACCACTGTTCCGATATATGCCTAAATTAAAGAGAAAAAAAATTGAAGGTCAAAATATAAATTGAAATAGCATACCTTAACTTTCAACATGTATGGGGGCTTAACTTTAACACAAGGTTCCTACTCTTCAAGGAAAAGAAAAATATGTGTGTATTTTCACAAAGCCATTTTTATTTTTTAAGGCTGCACCTCACAAGGATCACAATAAATTAATCTATCAGTACACAGGTGCCAACATGAATCATTGCTTTTTGATGACACTTGACCTTGGACAAGTATCACATTGACCGTGATTTTTGAGTGCAGGTGAAATAAAATAGTGCTCTTGCAAAAATTAAGGCTCTAACAAATTTTAAGACCTTTGAAATGTCCTTAAAAAGTAAAATGAAGAATCAGGCTTCCTTAAGGCCTGTAGGAATCCTGTAAGAAGCATAACCAATGAGCCATAACTGAAAACAACAGAACCTGGAATAGTTTATTGGATTTTAATCTTAAAAAATTACTCATAAATCAAGTGGTGCAAATAAACATTGATTGGCAAGCATGACTAAGACATGCTACATACTGAACAGTCAAAGGAGAAAGCATTTATTTATTTATATATATTTTGCTTAATGAAGTTAAGAATATTAAGTGTTTCCCAAAACATATTTGAGCTACATATAGATAAGTCACACAAAAACACACATTTGAGAATTTTTAAATGCTGAGTTGTAGGCAAGATATTCTCACTTACTTCCCTTTTCCATAATTTTCAGCTCTTTTCATCAGCTCATTAATCCTCTGGTTAGACTGGAAGAAAAAGAATTATCAATCTAAACCTGATTGATGCAGATTCCTTAAAAAAGAATTTCAAGTTTTTAAAGGTACTTTTATAATTGATATCATTTGAAAAATGTTTTTCCATTTCAACATGCAGCTGAGTTATGTATCATCAGAGAATATTGCATTCCAACACTTGTGTGCAAGCCTCATTTAAATTTCATAATTCGAAAGGATATGTAAATTCATTCACATAAATAAAATGCAAGATAAGTTTCATTTCTCTTCAGATAATCATTTCATTAAAATATCCTCTATTAAAAAGGACCAAAAGGGCATAAAGGATCTATAACAGACAAAACAAAATTGCTTAGACAAAATATTTTTGGCAAAAAATTTGTATAAGTATCACATTAATGAAGAAAATGAGGTCATTAAAAGTGAAAGAGATTCACTGCCTGAAAAAAATTGCGATATTTTTTAAAGTTGTGCAATTTTATTTAAATTGAATACTCTAGGTTTTTCTTTGGATTTATGATTTCAATTAATTTTTTGACTTTATATGCTTAAACTTATTAGATGTTAGGTCATGCATTTTTTAGAGCAGTTTCTAGTACTGAATTATAATAAACATGATTAACATATTTCTCTAGTATCAATTATTCATAGGTATTTTTATTAGTGTACCCTATGCACATGTTTCAATTGAAGAGCTACAGATAGCTGTGAACTAGTTTCTGTTTTGCATACAACACTATAATCAATGTCTATTTCTTACATGAACCCTAATATCTCAGGTACTTAATTATTTTTCACAAAACAATAATAATTCTGCAATTCATGAAAGGCTATCAGATTGCACTTATAAACATTTTTGGTAATTAAGAAATAATTTGTGTATTTAATGCATTTTTGCTATACTTTATCATAAACAAATAATGATGAGACATGAGATTAACGTCAAGAAATGATATCAAACATTATTTTTAGTATGAAAATATCATGCAAAACTAACTACTAATTATTAAAAGAATACTTACTGATCCTCGAAGAATGTATATTGGTATAGTCAGTCCATAGGATCCCTTTGTATACTAAAAAGTATTATGTAAATTAAAAATCACATTCCATAATCACACATAAACACAACACTAAAGTAACCAAATGTTTGATTCCTGGTTGCATGTTATAATTTCATCACTTTTTAAAAACAATTTAAAAAACAGTTATAAAATTGAATTTTAATGTAGTTTATCAAATTTTTAACAATGTTGATTTAATTAACAATTCAGTTGTTTTTGGCATATAGTAAACAGGTGTAAAATGTATATTATGACAAGTATGAAGTTTTTAATTCACAGCAACATTTTTAGAATAGTATTGACAGTAACTATATAAATAAGGTATATTAAAATTTTTTGATTGAATTTTTTGTAAACTGGTTTTAGTAAGTCAATTCGTAATAATTTGTGAGGTCAATGCATCTTATGGAAAAATTATTTCATGAAATTATTTTGGGTCAAATGCATTTGTTAGAAAATGTTAATTAATTTTGTCCATTAAATTTACTTTTTATGTAAAAATGTTGTGTCAGAAGCAATCTTATAGATTATAAAGTGCAATATGTACATATTTATGGTGATGTAATACACAAAAGAATCTATAAATCATGAAATGAAAAAGAAAAACATTACTCAAAAAATTAATAATTACAGTTTGAATATTACATTGACAGAATTTAATGATACTTAACATAAAGTGAATATACACTAGATGGACAAAAGTATTTGGACATTGCATGTTTTTCAGAAAAAGTGCTTTATTATTCTATTTAGTAATGGGTAGGCCCTCCTTTTGCTTGCATTACAGCTGCAACACGTCGAGGCATACTTTCCACAAGTTCTCTATAAGTCTGGGCAGGAATAGCTCGCCATGCCTCTCACAAGGCTGTGAGAAGAGATTGTTGTTAAGATGGGCGTGAGTGGCGGTGTCGTACCCATCGCTCCAGTTCATCCCACAAGTGCTCAATCGGATTGAGATCGGGGCTCTGAGCAGGCCAGTCAAGCAAAATTCACATCATTTTCAGGAAACCAGTCCAGCACACGTTTTGAAGTATGACATGGAGCTCGATCCTTTTGGAAGAAACAACCATCATCACCGTAGTATTGCCATAGTGAAGGCAAGGCCGAATTATCCAGAACGTCGAGGTACACGTCAGCGTGCATAAAGCAAAGGGCCGGGTCCTGACCAGGAAAAACAACCTGATTTTCTGCAGTGTCCACATACTTTTGTCCATATAGTGTATATTTAAATATTTAACATTTAAAGGATCACCCTAATCAATAACTTTTCATCAGAATAAAATAAAATGGAATTACTAGGATTGTTTCAAATAGCATTTTTGCTTCTAGAGCAAAATCTTTCTTGTCATCAGTGCTTTGTTGAGAAGAGCTGTTAGTTTTAGCTAGCTGACTTCTCTTTATTCTGAAATCAGATGGATGTACATAAAATATCAAAATGTGCTATTGACAAGATATTGCAAATAAAATCAATACTTTGACAAACACATAAATATCCAAAAGAACTAACACCTGGAAAAAGTATATTGGAATAAAAATATATATTTAACAAACAGGAAAATCATTTGTGCTTTTAAATTTACTGAAAATCAAGTTTTAAAAAGAAAACTGTTACACCACTTTAATATCAGATTCAGTCTGCAACAATTATTTAAGTACTGCAGAAAGTGTAGCTCCGAAAAATTATTGACAATTGTATAACAGATGACCAGAAGTACTCACTGATTGCATGTAAAAAATGTTGTAAATGTGTCATAAAGTTGTGATTGACATATAAAGTAAACATTTTTATTGGCGAAGGTTCTCTAATACCACTCATTGCAATTGTATATACATTGGTAACAATCTTTCTTTTAGTGATAAAAATCCCTTGTTTTCCTACCAAACAGAAATATTAATAACTGAAAATAATTATAATTTTCTGTAATTTATCTACCTATTCTAACACACACCTTCCAGTTGAAACTTTTCTACATAAACATTTAATCAAAAACCTGATGTTGGATAAAACAGAATATTAATGTCAAGTGCTAATTTTTTTCAGATTTCCCACCAAAAGACAGATTTCAGTACACAGGGTGATTCAAATGGTCTTAAACAAATTTTAAAGGTCGGTCAGGAATACCAAAACAAACCATATTTACATAGGAACATACATACAGCAGTAAAAGCCATGTGAGTGCTAGAGGGCATTGTTTTGCTAGAAATTGAATTGGGCAGCGCAAGCCATCACCATTGTAGTCATTGACTTTGCAGGAGTAGGATGAATGATTACAGTAATTCTGAGATAGATATGCACTTAGCATATGGGGCAGCAAATGGAAACAGGTGTGCAGCCATGCGATTGAACTCTGAACAGTTCCTAACAGATGAGTGCCCCATCATCAACTGTTTGTGCATTTGCACTAGATTGTGAAAGGGAATAATTCGCAGGAACAATGCTTGTGGTAGGGACTGAACAAAGAGCAGTCAGTCCTACCATGAAAGAAGCGAAATTGAATTAAATTTAAAACAAGTTCGCCCATCCATATGGAGACGTTGTGAGGCATGTATTGATGCTGGGAAGAAACTTCGAACACCTCCACTGAATTTGGAAACGTATGTCTAACATGTTATACCTTACTTGTATTTCTTTATTTTTTATTCTTCCTGTACGCAGGGGACATTTGCGATATGTTCTTATGTAAAATTGGTTTTGTTTTCGTATTCCTGATCTGTCTTTAAAGTTTGTCTAAGACCTTTTGAATCATCCTGTATATCGGTTGGTTGGTTTTTTATGGCACAAGGGCCAGATTTGGCCATGCTGCGCCAAACAATAGCTAGTTCATAACTGGTATTTATTTAGAGCGAGTCAGAAAGCCACGTAATAAAATTCAGTACAGTTGTGTATGTTACAGTCGATTATAAAATCTAAATAAAGTTTACGAAACCAATGTCAGTAAGGAATAAAAATAAGTTTTTATGATGTGGGTCCATCAACAAGTCTGTTAAGGTAATAGGGGAGATACCAAATCGGTTTAGTCTATGATGATTAAAATTCCGGCATTCCGTCAATATGTGCTTTATGGAAAAAATACTATTGCATGATGAGCATAAAGGAGCTGGTTCTCCCAGCAGTAAATGTCTGTGGGTAAAAAAGGAATGTCCAATTCGGAGCCTTGTCAGTTTTACGTGATGATTTCTATTTAAGTTTGTTTTGCTAAATCCCTTTATAGATGGTTGAATATCATGAAGTTTGTTATGGTTTTCCAAATCCCAAGCGGATTGCCAGGATGAATTTATGGCTTGGGTTAAAACACTATTAATGTCGTGGATCGGGACATTGGAGTTTATAATCAATGTTGCGTTTTTGGCTGCCAAATCCGCTTTCTCATTGCCCCGGATTCCCACATGCCCAGGAATCCAACAAAAGAATATCCGAAAATCATTTTCTGTTAATGTTAGGAGCAAATTCATTGCTTTTAAAACCAAGGAATGACTTTTATGTGTATAGTTTAATAGGGATTCGATACTGCTTTTAGAGTCGGTATACAAGATCCAGTTTTTATTAGTGTGTGTAGAAATCGTTTTTAAGGCTAAAATTATTGCGTAGATCTCTGAAGTGAAGACACTGCAGCACCCATGCAATTTTCTAGCAATGGTTGTATTATCAAAAACGGCCGCGGCTCCAACATTTGTCCCGTTCTTAGATCCGTCAGTAAAAACTGTTTTAAAAGATGAATATTTGTTTCTATGGGAATGGAATAATTGTAAATAAATGGTATCGGGGGTTGATGATTTGTTAAAATGTGAAAAGTCATTGATGGTAAGTAGATTTTTATCATTCCAAGGTGGAGGTTCGTTTTCTCTAGGAAATATTCCCAGATTGTCAACATTTAATGAATTCATTATGGTACGGACTCTAAAACCAAGTGACGGTATGAATGAAGGTTTTAATGAGTAATGACTTCCAAATTTAGGGTTAGTTACACTATTATGCAATGGGTGAGAAGGGTTGGCTTTAATCTTAAAATAGTATTTTAGGGTAAGTTTCTCACGTCGATGTCTTAAATCCGGCTCGCCTGTCATTATATATAAACTCTGGACTGGCAAAGTGCGGAAAGCTCCGAGGGATAATCGTAGGCCTTGGTGATGAATAGTATCCAGGGCTTGAAGAACAGACTTAGCAGAAGATCCATATATTACACTCCCATAATCGAGTTTCGATCGGACAACAGCTTTGTAAATTTTTAAAATTGAAATAAAATCAGCTCCCCAAGTTGTGTTACATAAAACCTTTAAAATATTCAATGATTGGTTGCATTTTCGTTTCAATACCTTGATATGAGGTCGAAAAGATAACTTCGAGTCAAAAATAATACCCAAAAATTTTATTTCTGGAACTACTGGAATAACAGTTCCGTCGAGTAAAAGTTCTGGATCAGGAAAAAGTCCGCGTCTTCTAGTAAAATGTACACATACAGTCTTTTGCGAAGAAAAAACAAAACCATTTTCGTTTGCCCACTTACTTAAAATTCTAATAGCCGTTTGGAGTTGTCTTTCAATAAAAGGTACATTGATTCCAGAACAGAATATTTGGAAATCGTCTACAAAAAGCGTTCCGTGCACATATGGAGGAAGTTGTTTAATAATACCGTTGATTTTAATTATAAAAAGTATCACGCTTAGAACGCTTCCTTGGGGAACACCCTCGTCCTGTGAAAAGTCATCTGATAAAATATTATTAATGCGAACGCTAAAGGTCCTTGTCAATAAAAAGTTTTGAATAAATATTGGGAGATTTCCCAGAAAGCCCATCTCGTATAAGTCTCGCATTATGCCATATCGCCATGTCCTATCGTAAGCTTTCTCCATATCGAAGAAGACAGCTACCAAATGCTTCTTTGTGACGAATGTATCTCTGATAGAGGATTCCAGCATTAAGGCATTGTCGTAGGTGCTTCGTCCAAAACGGAATCCGCTTTGAAACTCCGATAGATGTTTTTCAGACTCAAGGACATGTATCAACCGAGCATTCACCATTCTTTCCATGACTTTGCAGATACAGCTTGTCAAGGCAATGGGTCGATAGTTATTAGGGTCTTGAGGATCCTTCCCAGGTTTCGGTATTGGAATAATAATAGCTCTGTGCCAGGTTGTCGGAAAATCTTGCTCTGTCCAAATTCTATTATAAAAAAGTAAAACATTTTGTAATGAATCTTCATTGAGATGGGTCAACATGTCTAGATGAATATGATCGGGGCCCGGTGAAGTCGGGTGTGATTTTCTTAATGCATTTTTCAGTTCGAATATGGTAAAATTACGATTGTAAGTTTTATGAGCGGATGGTTGAAAGTTTAACGTCTTGCGTTCTTCACGTCGCTTATAATTAATAAAATCTTGGGGGTAAGAGCTCTCATGAGATACCCTAGAAAAAGATTCTCCCAAGGTATCAGCAATTGTCTTAACGTCTGAAACGACTTGTCCATTTTGAAGTAAAAATGATATATTTGGATTACGATATTTGCCAGTAATTTTTCGAATTTTGCCCCATAGCTGTTTTGATGATATTCGACATTCAATTGAATTTATGTATTCTTGCCAGGATTCTTTTTGTCGCTGTCTCCTTAATTTTCGAGCTTCTGCTTTGGCCCGCTTGAAAACTATCAAATTCGAAGTGGTGGGATAACGTCTGAAGGTGCTCCATGCTTTTTTTTGGAATTTATGGGCTTGAGAGCATGCTTCATTCCACCAAGGCTTCCATAATTTAGGCATTTTACCCGATGTTTTGGGGATAGCCACATCTGCCGCCTTAATCAAGGTGTTTGTTATCATTTCAACGGCATCATTTATGCTAGGCATCTTAACCATGTTGTCAGAAATGTTTGATTCCACCTGATATCGAGTCCAATCCGCTTTCTCAAATATATATCGCACAGGTCGTCTGGGTAGTAAAACGTCATTGCAGTTATATGTTAAAATGATTGGAAAGTGATCGCTATTGTGCAGATCATTGTCAATTTTAAAGTCCCAAAATGAAAGCAAAGTAGGGGAGCATATTGCAAGGTCCAGGGTGTGAAAGGTTTGGGTCGGAGTATGGAAGTATGTATGACTGGAATCATTTAAAAGGCAGAGACAATGGTCATCCATCAATTTTTCAATTTGTTGTCCTTTTGTGTTAAAATCATTACTTCCCCAAAGAGGGTTGTGTCCGTTAAAATCCCCTATGATGAAGTATGGAGACGGAAGTTGCGTTATTAAATCATTTAGTTCCTGCTGACTAACGTTTTCATTTGGGGGTAGATATATGCAGCAGATTGTTAGTAAAAATTTAATATGAAGTTGAATGGCTATTGCTTGAATGCTCGTATTTAGTGAAATTCTTCTTGATGGAAAATTCTGCAAAGTCATCAGAGCCACACCGCCCGAAGCGCGTGCACCGAGGATGTAATCATTTCTTATTAAATTATAATTTTTAACATTCATTGAGTTATTAGGCATTAAGTATGTTTCTTGAAGGGCTAGGCAAACAGGGTTAAAATTATTTATTAGAGATTTGATATCGTCGATATGTGTACGAAAACCATGACAGTTCCAAGTTAGGAGATTAATAGTCATTTATTCTTTAAAAATTTAGAGCCCTTTTCAATCTCTTCTGAAATAAAGGTTGGGTGGTTTTATTTGGAAGGTTTTTTGTAAAATCTAGAACCTTTTCTAAAAAATGCAGCGTTCTCGTCAATACCGTCCTCTCCAAACTCCATGTCTGAGTCCGTGGAAGGGTGTAAATCTATTTCCGTATGCGGTAATTTTGAGTGATCTCTAGAGTTCCGGGGAGTAAGTTTGTCTTTCTTACTTTGCTTTTTTTTATTTTGTTCTATTGACGTTGTTGGGTTCGGCTTGAAGATTTTTGTTGCTGGTGTGGTTCTCTGTTGCGGCAGGTTTGAAGGTTTACTTGTAACTTTGTCAATTGATTTTGGGCTTAAGCTATGGGATTGATGGTTTGATTTGGTTGGTTGATATTTATAAGTAGAGTTTATTTGCGTTTCTGCATTTACTGTATTAGATGAAAAATCTGAATTATATGTTTGGGTGCTTATTGTTTTGCTGGTTTTAATGACGGATGCATATGAGGTGTTAGGACGAGGTGTACGAGATTCTATCAATTTTCTAGCTTCGGGAAAAGATAGGTTTTTGGTAACTCTTAATGTTTGGATTTCTTTTTCTTGTATCCAGCGTGGGCAAGTCTTGGAATATGCAGCGTGATCACCTTGGCAATTGATGCAATGTTCGGTTTCAGAGCATGAGGAACTGTCGTGACCGGGCTTTGTGCAACGTGCACAGATGGTTGCTGATGCTCGACATGCTGTTTTAGCATGTCCAAATCTCTGGCATAAAAAGCATCGCAGTGGGCTTGGAATGAAAGGCCTCACGTCGCAGCACAAGTAACCGGCTTTTATTTTTGTTGGCATAACAGGAGAATCGAAGGTCAGAACAACATTTCTTGATGGAATGAAATTAGAATCTCGCCTCATCATGATTCTTTTGGCTGCTATAACTTTTTGATCTTTTAATTCAGCGACAAATTCTTCGTCGGACACCATTGAGAGTTCTTGGGATGAGATTACTCCTCGGGTATAGTTTAAAGTTTTGTGTGGAAAGACTTGAATTTCGACGTCCCCAAAGTTTTTAATATTTAATAATTTTCCTGATTGAACTTCTGATTTTGATTCAATTAAAAGGTCTCCTGATTTCAATTTTTTAACACTATTTACTTCTGAAGCTGCATTTTTTATATATTTTTCTATTAGAAAAGGTGACATTTTAGACAATTTGCCGTATTCATTGTGAATAATGAGAAATTTTGGTATTGATTTTGTTATCTGACGAGATATAGTGCTATTTTCAGGTGTTTTCGTTTCTAAGGAAGGTTCATTTTGGTCATTTGGAGATGTATCAGAGCTAAGTGTGTTTGACGGATCTAAGCCTCCGTCAGGGCAAGGAAAAGTTTTGGGTTCCATGAATATTAGAAAAAAAGTTCATCCTGGTGTGCCCCCGCCCACCATGGAGCCCAACCAGGGGAAGCAGTATCCGGCAGTTGTCCAGCAACAGATCTCGGAACCGCTTCAGGAGTCACAAACAGAATATAGTGCCGTAGTGTCGGAATGTGGATCCGCCAGTTCGCCCAGGGCATCCCTAGCTACAGCACTAACCCTAAATACCCAATATCATTGGAGTCCAACACGACAGAGGGACCAAGCGCTCTGACGTGGTGAACCCCAGAGAAATTAGGTGAGCCGATTGACCAGAGCGGGCTCACTCCAGCCACCCGTCTACGCAGAAGCATGGACCAAAGGGCACGCATCAGGTACCCCAGGACTCCACTTTCCCCCGATACGGGACGCCGCACACGGCAAACATGCGGGTCAGAAAAACGTACTGACGTCTTTTAAAAGAATCATAAGAAGGGAATAAATGATAATTTAGAAGTAAATAGAACTTAACACAACTAAAAAGGTATTCTATGATACGTAATAACATAGGTGATTAACATAGTTTTTAAATAACAAAAGAATGAATTTAAGGTGTTTTTCAATGTTAAGACATTTTAATGGTTTCCGAATCGCAAGACGTGAAATGGAGAAAAAGGAGGGGTGGGGAATAGGGTAGTGGGATGAAGGTAGAGAAAGATCGCTTAGGTATCCCGGGAGCGCGACCCCCGTGTTCACCAAAGACAGCAAACCCCTGGGAAAGAAAAAGATCACTCAGGTACCCCGGGATTGTGAAGCCCGTACAAACCTAAAGAAGGAATGCCCCTGGGGGCCATCCTGTATATCAATCAACTCAGTAATTAAATTTTGTTCCCATTTATATCTTCAAAAAATGCATACTTCTTTTTACAATTGTCACAGCATTTTTCTGTATTTCCAATATTTTTCACTTCACCTCCTTCAAAATGAGACAGCAGCATCTGCCTCCTGCAGCGAGTGGCATTGAGGTATTGCTGCATTTTGGATATCATATCTGATCTATGAGCGAAAAACTTGTCATTCTTAATATCTTTCAAGAAAAACCTATAAAAATAAAATAAATTACATTTTTTATATTTCAAAAATTCAAGACAGGAAAATTTTTAAGACACCAACAGGAAAGAACAAATCCATCAGAAACACATGCAAAGGTTTAAAATATAAACTCACTTGGATGTAACAAAGTCAGCATTAGAATAAAATACTTGACAAATGCTAGGTGAACCATCACGGCCAGCTCTTCCGATTTCCTGATAATAGGATTCTATATCTTTTGGCGCTAAGGAGAAGATATTATTTTCATTAAAATACTATAAGTATCAGCATGTAAAAGTAGTACATGAATGAAAGGCATGAATACAAAGAAAAATCTACAAAATCCATATCGTAGGCTTAGAGTAGAAACGAATAAACTGACAAATCAAAATTTTTTTACTGTACAACTTTTTAAAGAGTAACTATTAGAAATTATTAACTATTAGTCAAAATATAAAAAATTATAAACATTTTGGGAGTGTTATATATCTTTTAAACAGATCACAATCTGACAATGTATTTCTCATAAAAATAAGCATTTAGAGTTTCCAAAAGATGCCAGTTAATGGATTTCTGCTCTAAGTCGATGAATATTGCAATTTGGATAGTTTAAAAATTTTGGTTCAAGTTATTTAAAAATGTATCTAAGCACTTAAAAACTAAATGGTAACATTTATTTGACTTTAAAGGTTGTTAAAATCAAGATTGCCTTTATATTACCCACAATTAACCAAATATTTCCTCAAATGAAAGAAAAATTAGGATAACTTTAGATAAAATTTAGTGTCTAGCTAATGTCTAATGGGAAAACTGAAATTTAAAGATACTAAAAAATCCTTAAAATAATTTGCTAATACAGTCATGAGTTTGCAACTGCTGATTCAGTGTCCTGAGTTTCATTTTGTACCAAATAACTAAAACAAGAAACAAAAGAACTAGTTTAAGTTTCAAAATTTGTATTCATAACAGGCAGTTATTTTTAAATACCATTTTACTTAAATACATGTTATTACAGGAATGTTTAAAAGGTATAGTAAATGAGTAACAATTACATGTTTTTAAATGCTAACGTAGTGCTTCAATGGAAAAGCGTGACTTTTAAATCTTTTGCCATGCCTTGAAAACTACATTTTTTTCTTTGATCTAGCATCTTTTGAGGATTAGGCTGTAAATTTTTTAATTTCATACTTACAAAAAAGTACACTGTAAAAATACAAATATTACAATATATAGAGCTATAGATAAATATCAAAATATTACAAGAAATCAGTTTACAGTTTCAAGGAAGACCTAAATATTTTAAACACGATTTTTGTCAGAATCATATCAGAATCATATAGCAAATTGGAAAAGCATGACTTCAAAATTTATTCACCCAGATGACTACTTACAGCCCATTTTAAGAAAGGAATTTCATGAAAACAATGGTGCTGAATAATTCATAAAACTTGAGAATATGTTACTGAAATAGAAAATTATACAGAGAATTCTATAACTGTATAAAAGTATATTATAAAAAGTGACTAGTCTTAAAATTTATTCCCTATTGTAAAAAATTACCAATATAAAAATATAGTTCCAAAGAAATATTCAATATTGTTTGGGGATTTTGTTACATTCCTCCTTCACAAAATTCTTCCCCCTTGCCCCTACATTTGATGTTTTTGTGACTTCAATCTTTTCTAATATTGTGTATAAAATTTTGTCAGATTTAAAAGGTATTAAACATAAAACGTATTTTTGTTTACTTTATTTTATACCATATTACTATACTTTACATACCACCATAATGAATGATGCGTCTCACATCTGGCTTATCAATACCCATTCCAAATGCTACAGTAGCAACAATAACCTAAAACACAAAAATTCCAATATTTATTTCACAGTTAAGATTTTTCCTTCCCTGTATACATTTTTAAAACTAAAAATTAACAATGTTGAAGATACATTTAAGCACAACTTGCCCAAAGTAATTTCTCTATACCCCCTACATAAACCGAAAACAAGCCTGAATTATTTTTTTTCCAAATTTCAATTTCCTTTTAGTATATTGTTTTTATGGTATTAATGTAGTAAAAGCCAATTTTTGTCATGAATACATCTGGAAGGGTACAAAACAACATCTGCTATCAAACTTGAAAAAAGATTGATGCTCATAGGAGGAAATCGTAAATTTCTGAATCCATTTTCACTGGTACCAAACGGCACCGCTTGGCTTTCCCGGCTCAATTTCCTTTTAGTATATTGTTTTTATGGTATTAATGTAGTAAAAGCCAATTTTTGTCATGAATACATCTGGAAGGGTACAAAACAACATCTGCTATCAAACTTGAAAAAAGATTGATGCTCATAGGAGGAAATCGTAAATTTCTGAATCCATTTTCACTGGTACCAAACGGCACCGCTTGGCTTTCCCGGCTTAATTTTTACAAATAAGTCTTCCAAACAAGAAAGGAACTAAAAATAATTTAGACTACACACTGAACCTTAGAATTAAATCTTGAAATTTAACATAAATACACTAGCCATGGGATGCAGTGGAAGTAATTCCCTAATTACCAAGCAATAAAACATATTTTACAAGTTAATAATATCTAATTTAATATGGATTATTTGAATAAATTATAAAATGCAATAGAAATTGTGAACTAATAAATTTATTGTATTTTTGTATTGTTCATATTGTATTTAAAATAATTGAAATGAAAATCAGTCAGAGCAGCCATTTATTTGAATCAAGCCTTAGAGAACAAGTTTCAATGGAGTAAATAATCATTTTTGGTTGTTGTGGGCCAACATGCTGTTTGATAAGAACAAAGCAAAAACTGAATGAAGTTGTGACGAAAATTGTCCAAAGAAAATTAGTGGGGTTTAAAAGTATCCAAAGGGATTCTAAGTTTGAAATAATATTAAAACAAATGAGGCACAGCAAAGTAATGCAGATTATTTAAAAGGAAATAAGGGAAAAAAATATGGCTAAAATTTACAAATCTACAAAAATATCAGGCTTCTGGTCGCACTCCTACCTAGGGGGTTGCCAATATTGTTATTGAGGGAGGTTTTGAAGATGGAGGTTTTCGGGGAAACATGAAAACATTTTTGTAATGTAAAAAACATTCTAGTTTCCAGTTTATCATTATAAACCTTTTTATAGTAGTTATAAGAGAAAAACTGCACAATATATAGTGAAAAATGCATATATTTGTGCAAAATTAAGCATTGTACTTGGAATGCATATTTGTGTTTCATGAGTGGCCATTTATAAGTTGTTAATGCGACTTGGGGTACAGATATGGGGAGCTTGTTTCTGGTTTTCTTAAAAGAAATCAAAGAAAAGCTTAGTTTACAATGCAACACACAGTTAAATTTGAATAAATAGGTTGTTGCACACTAAAATATTCATCTCTTTATTAAAAGTTAACTTTTTCAATGAAATTTCACTAAGTAGAATTTTCATGGTAAATATGCTGTTAAACAGTTAGCAAATTGGTTTAAGATATTCTAATTATGATATTTTGTAATCAAAATTATACATGAAATGATATATTTTAGTACCTCAACTTTATCATGAACAAAGTCTCGATGAGCTTGCTTCCTCTCATTTGGTGTCATACCAGCATGATACATTTGGCACGAAACTTTCATTTCTGTAAAATAAAAATGAATAACATAAGGCTGGTTGGTTGGTTGATTGATTTGGGGTTTATGGCACAAGGGCCATATTTGGCCATGCTGCACCAGACACAAGACATACAATATCAAGTAATAGACAGACACACAATGAAAGTTTGTACTGACACAGAAGAGAGAGATACAGCCAGGAAGGAATGCACCTGACAGGAATCGAACTTGTACCGCCTACAACTCGAAGGTCGCTAGCGCAGTGGGTATACCCAGAGCCACGAAAACCCCACATAACATAAGGATTCAAACAACCATGACACTAATTTTTCTATGGCTTAGTTTGTCACTATGGTAATTTTTTTATACTCATTAAATAAGGACCTACATTAAAATGGATTCTGAACCACTACAAACATCCAGTCAGACTGGGATTTGAACCCAGGGCTTGTTGAACCAAGGGCAAAAAATTTGACTACCAGAGCAGATCTTTTTCTGTGACATAACACAAAAACTAAATAAATTATCTTTGCAAATTTTCGTAACTACACTTTGATAATAATTAGTCCTTGTAACAATAATTGTTGAAAAGCTGGAAGCAAAAGCATTCAGGGGACTAAAACAATTCAGTTACCAGAGCAGAAGTAGAAATGATTACCAAAAAATCATACAAGCCAAAACAGTTCCTGAAACTCATAAAAAGTTTTGAATAATTTTTCTTTAAATTTTACAGAAACAATAAAAATTAAATTAGGCCATCTGCTTTGAGACATTCACTAGATATTGGTTATTAAACATTTAAAATTATATTTGGCAGCAATTTTGTTATTTTAATTGCAAGAATAATTTTAGTAAATATAGCTCAATGACATTTGTTTCATTATTTTCTAGAATTATTTATAATAAAACAGAGTAAACATGAATATCAGCAAATGCTGACTGTAGATGTAAACAATTTATATATCTTTTCTTAAAAATTTGAAGACATAATACACAAAAGAGACAAATTTTCAATTGCACAACCTTTTTCGTTTTCATAAAATTATATTTAGAACCTTGTAATTATTTTGCATGAAAAACAAAATAAATAAGAATTTCAATGTATACCTCGTTTTAATCTTTCATAAATATCTTCTGTGGCATTTCTTGTAGGGCAGTAAATAATTGTAGGACCAGAGAATCCAACTTTACCACCAGTTTTGGTCATAACTCTCAGTAAATCATTTTCAACAGATGTGCTTTTCATGCAAACTTCCAAGAACAAATTTGGTCTGCAAAGTGTATGTTTGCAATTAAATTCAAATCACATGAAATCATAAAAGGTGATCATATCAAACAGATTGTTAAAACATACCTATCAAAGCTAGAACACACCCTAACAGGATTTTTTAGCTTCAATGAGCTACATATGTCATTCAGCACTGTAGGTGTTGCAGTTGCTGTCACGGTAATAAAAGGGACCTATAGAAAATGAAACTCCTTTGATATGAAATCTGTTTACAGTAAAAAAACCTACATAATAGATAAATGATGAACAAACATACATGGCTGAAGCAGGAACGCAAATTTCCAAGATTCCTGTAAGAACTTCTAAAATCATGCCCCCAATGCGACACACAGTGAGCCTCATCAATGGCAAACAAAACAATACCTTAAGAAAATATTCGAATCAGTTTAATAGTGCAATGCCTAAATATGCATAATACCTTATGTGTACATATACCTTAAAAATTACATAGAAAATTTTACAAAAATGTTTAAAAATTAGAACAGTGAAATACTTGAAAAGCAAAATCTAAAAATTAAAAAAAAAAAGAATATTTAAGTTACATTAATGACCTTAATAGAAAATTTAGTAAATAGATAAATCACTTTACTGTTGCATTCATGTAAGAGAGATTTAATGATTTTATAATACAAACATATCATAATTTCTAACTAAAGTTAAGATAAGTTTCAGACAGGGTATAGCAATTTAAATCAGCTTGATTTAAATCAAGTGATTTCTATTTAAAAAATCATTGATTTTAAATCACAATTTTAAATTTCATTTTTCTTTCTGTTGTGTTTAATAATATTGCAAATAAAATACAAAACAAGATGCATGTTATTTTATTCAAATAAGTTAAGAACTTCACTCATACTGAGTTCACCTCAAAATTATATTGAAAATCATCCTCCCTTTGAAGACACTAAATAAAAGCATTTGCTGATTGGGATCATAATTACCAGACAAGTATTTTCATCTTGGGCCATTGATCAATAGGTGTCACTCACAAGCCTGCTCATCAGTATTGGTTTTGTTTTAAACATTTCGTGTGATTATAAATCACACTTGTCCGATTTTAAACCATTCACCATAGTTGAGTAAAGATGCTCGAAATATATTTACTCAAATTATTAAAATTGTGCTAACTCGCTTTCTTTTTTAAGATGTTCTAGTTATTTATTTACTATTATAGTCTTTACATTAAAAATATAGACGCTTACAACGAAAAGATTTTCTTCAGTATCCCAAAGCATTCCAATTTTGCACATAAATCTTTATAATTAGCAATTTTAATAGTCTCATTTTGTTTTGTGTAATATATTGGTTAATGTTTATTTCAATTTATTTGGATATTTTATGCATTGATCCCTTAGAATTCTTTACACTGCTAGAATAACTACTCAATATTTATGGAATTGAAATATGGAATGTACAAGTTAATTCACAGTATGTTGTGTTTCAAGTATGTTGAGAAAAGATTATGGGTTGAAGCAGAAAGCTATTGGAATTGATAAATTTTTTATTGCAAGCTCAAAATTCCACTGAATTGGTATGTTCAGGGGGATGCTATTACACTTGTTCTATGCTGTTCATAGAGAAAGTTACATTTCTTTGTTTTATATGTAAACCCTTTTTGTGTGCTTCGAATATACCTATGAAATACTTGTCAATGCTCAAAGAACTTGAAAAATAGACATATTTAATTTCAAATTTATGTATTTTCATATCTCATTTTACTGTTAACTTACAAAAAGTTTTTCCACCAATAAGTTATTTTTGCAAGCTAAAAATTAATGAGAAGTAGGGATTTTTTCAAGATTCAAGTTCCTTTTATTTTCTATTGGTGACACGATTTTTATCAAGTCTCTTGAACCAATTAATTATTTATATCAAAATATATAATTCAAGAAATTCAAAACATTTTATTCATTTATGATAAATATATAATGCAAAAAAATTCTGAAATTTGTATGATTGAAAAAATTCTTAATATGGTGTCTGGGGTCCGGCAACCCTATTTATCTGGGTCCAAAAAATTCACATCTCTGGCTATGGGTTAAACTCAAAGTAATCTCAACTGCTTGAGAACCGATGAAAAAAATTGCTCATCTTATGCATTTGGGGGCACTGTCTATATACTCTATCATGTAATTTCCTTTGTTAATTGCTACGTCGCGTTCTAATCTTTCAAAAATTTATCCGGCTATACTTCTTAATACATTGATGTTTTAAGTAAAAATATTAATATTTAAATAAATCAAAACTATCTAGAAACTATACTGTAATTTGCGTGTCACATCTCCAACAAATTTAAACTTGTATGGGCAAGGAATTGATTAAAATAATAAAAATCTGATTTAAATAATAAAAAAATCTGATTTAAATCAATAAATCTGATGTTTTGATTTCTTTTTAAAAAGTCACGATTTTTTTTCATACCCTGTTTCAGAGTAAAATTATTTTAAATACTGTTAACAAAAATTAAAGCAATCAAAATAATTTTGTGAACTCTCACCAATTTGACTATCTAAAGTTTTTAACATAGACATTCCACCATCCACAAATTCAGGAGTCATGTATACAACTTTGTACTTGCCCCTGAAACACAAATCCAATGAATCAATTTTTAAACCAAAATTTTTTTAATTTTTAAAAACACAAACAATTAAATAGTTTTTCTAGATGCTTAAAATGTTAAGGCAGTAGATTTGTAAATATCTAAGCTAACAGAAGAATTGCTAGAAAATAGAAGTCCATATTAAATTATACCTACTGCTTTCTTTACTCTATATGGTTCATTTATTTCAGTGGTAATCAGTTACGACATTTTGAATTTTGTTGCCTTAAACAAAGCACAGGAATTGCCATAAAATTACCTCATTTCACAGAGGAAGGTCTATTAATTCAATTTTACAAAGCTATCATGCCACTTCAATATTTATGTGGCTCAAATTCACTTAAATCTGTAAGAATAATAAATGACAATTTTTATTGTATCTTTAAAACTGTTAACACAATTACAGATAACATTTGATAAAGTTAAATTGAATAGTGAGTTTTATTAGTAAACATACCAATATATATTGTTCTTCAGTTATAAATTAAATAATGACAATTCAGTGTCAGAATTTTAACTTAAACCTGCATAAATATTAACTTACTAGCTCATATGCATAAAAGAACCAATGAAATTTCTTCCTGACAGATATAACAAGAATTTGTCATATTTCTTTATTCTTCCTTTAAAGGAACATAGATTTGTATTTAGAAAAGACTACAAAGTTTTGATGTCATCAAATGCTGAATTGAATTAAATTGAAATCATTATAGGACTAAAAGTTTCCATATCTGATTTTTTCTAAGAGAAAAGAAATGAGAATGTGTAAATAACTAAGTTATTACTTACTGAAACAGTTCTTGTTTCACTAGAGACATCTGCTTTTGTGCTGAACCAAAATAGCATGCACCTATATTTGCAACACTATAACATAACAAATAATTTATTTAATAATTAACAATCATTTCAATATTACACATATAGTTATCAAAAACAAATCATAAGTGATTAAAAAAATTGAAACAAAATAACGTTAAAAGGAAAACAACAAAAAATTTGGCTTAACGAAAAATTTGGCTTAATCAATTTTCTCAAATCACTGCTTGGTACTGATACCTTTAAGAAGATTGAGGGTATTTTAAAAATGTATGAAATAACATTCCAAACATATTATGACATATACAATATTTCCTTGCACTATAAAATGAAATATATTAACAGATTATAATTCAGGAAAGTATGGAAAGTATGAAATCAACTATAAATACATTCATGTCCAAAATTATTTTTACATGCATAAAATCACGGATTTCTCAGAAACTGTGAACTATAATTTTATGAATTTGTGTGAAATGATACATAACATAACACATAAATACAAAGGAAAAAATTTAAGAGCACTGCATAAGATATAAAACTGTAGCATGAAACAATACAAATGGCAATAATATGTGACAAGGAGAGTTCAGAAAATAAAGAATAACTCAGAAAAAAATTAAGGCTTATGAATTTAATATCAAATGTGATCTCCCCTGACATTTACACACATATCATAACATGTTTTAATGCTGGCAATAATGTTGTTAACACAGTTTGGGGAATGAAGTTCCACTCCTCCAATGCGGTCTTCAGGGCATTTATATCTCTAGGAGGATGTCTCCATGCAACAGTTTTTCCAAGATAGTCCCATAAGTTCTCTATCGGGTTCAGATCAGGAGAATTTGCTGGTCATGATATTCGCTCAATGACCTCCCTTTCAAGGAATTCGTCAATGAGGTTTGCTCAATGTGGACGAGCATTATCATCCATAAATAAAAAGTCAGATCCATATGCACCTCTGAAAAGTCTTACACAAGGTTCTAAGGCTTCATCCCAATATCTCTGGCCAGTCACAGATCCGCTGTTGAAAACGTATAGGGGCATATGTCCATCGATCATTATTCCTCCCCATACCATCACACCTGCACTACCGAAACGGTCTCGTTCCATAATGTTCGAAGGAAGATTTCGCGTTTCTGACCCCTCCAGATGTAAACATGTTTAGAATCAGATGTTAAACTAAACCTCGACTCATCAGTAAAGAGAACATGGGTCCACTGGTGTTCACTCCAGTTCTGATGTTCTTTGCACGAATTAAAGCGATGCCTCTTTTGTTGGGAAGACAGTGAAACACATACCCTTGGCTTTCTGGCACAAAGGCCTTTTTCATTAAGCCTTCTATATATAGTTTGCCGTGATACAACAGTTCCAGTGGCGGCTGCAACCTCTGAACTTAACTGCTGAGCAATAGACTTCCTGTTACGACGGGCAGTTATTGCCAGATATCGATCTGGAGAAGCAGTTGTTATTCGTTTACGACCTTGTCCAGGCCTCCTTACAACAGTTCCAGAGTTCTAAAATTCTTTCCATAGCATAGACTGTCTGTCTTGAAATATTCACACATCTCACTGCTTCCATGATTGTCTGTCCTGCTTCTAAACGGCCGATAATTCGCCACTTCAGATTCGTCCAAATGATACTTCGGAGCCATAACAAACTGTTTTGAGTCCTTACACACTGAAATCAAATGCTGTATTGCAGAAATTCCCTCAGATATTCACTTTGCGCAAAGCGCTTGATTCACTGTCGGATGACGTAATGCCTTGTTTTGCATATCAGAAACCGTTTCATCACTTTTGATTGGATAATGCTAATTAATCTTGTCTTTCACACATTCCCTGCAAAAATGGATTACATCGTTTGGATATTTCATGGAATATCATTATTTTTGGGTATGTAAAGATAAATTTGGACCTGAGTGTATTTCAAAGGCATTACAAGAACACACATGTAAAGCAATGAAATATTGAAGTTAGTTCAAGAGTCTCGCAATTAAATTTTAATTTATTTCAGTGCATTTCCAACAGAAGCCTGGTTTTTAGCTTAAAAATGAATTATAATGAAAACATTAATTACTCTATCTGTTTCTGTAACAGAGGTTTGAAATTTTAAAGAAATTTATAAGAGAAGTAAGCTACAAAACCAAAACGAATAAAAAATAAACATTGAAAAGTAAGTTTTTCAATTGATTCCTACCTTAGTGCCATTACTTGATCTTCCATCAATGATATTAGAGGAGAAATTACAATTACAGGTTTGTTTGCATAAACAGCAGGATATTGATAACATAAACTTTTTCCATAACCTTGTAACAGAAAAAAATTACACATAAAAATTAACAGTAATTTTATAAATTAAAAATTGTTTCATAAGAATATATTTAAAGTTATCTTTTATACATTCTTATTCACCATACATGTCGTTTACTTTGTTACAAATGTCACATTGCATCTTTCAAACTGATCACCTGTTAATGTACCTTATGTTTTTATTTGCAGCAATAACTATTTAAATCGTTATTCACCAACACTTTATTGTACATAATTTATCTTCATTCTTCAATTTTGTATGATATATTAACTTCATCATATTTCCATCTTTGTTGTAATGCATAAAAATAAATTCAATTTTTGAAAAAGTGCCTTCAAATTAGAAAATTTGTAAAATAGCTCACTTAAGACTTGTTAGAAACAGCCACAATTTATCTACTTACCAGTTGCCATAACAGCACTAACATCTTTTTTATCAACAAGAACAGACCGTAGTATTTTCCACTGCATTCTGTAGAAGAAAAAAAAACACAATTTAATATTTTTTTATAAATTAAATAATAAAAATTAACTGTTAATCAAAGTTCAAACAGAAGCTAAAACACATATACAACAGACTCACCTAAAAGTGAACTTAGCTAAAAGCATCAATTGTAAAAGAATGGTCAATTGACTAGGGCCTGGCAGTTCTATAAGTGTAATGCTCTTTTACTATTGATATAATGACAACTAATAAATCATAATTTCATTAATGACCTTTTGAAAAATGACCAGAAGAATCCAAGCAACTATGAATTCTATCAAATTCAACAAAGTTCTTATCTTAGAAACTCTATTGAAGCAGTTTGGTGTTTCAGAAAGTATACTTTTATTTCCCCTGAATAATCTAGCTGATAGTAAAATATGATGACCATTTCTTCATATACCTGTCAACTTTGAAAAATGAAAATGCATAAATTAAGCATACAAAATTTAGAAATTTAGAGGAATTTTTTGAGGGGAGGGGAATCAAGTTGTATTATATACAATACAAAGGTACTAAAGGTAGCTTTCATACAACACGGTTTCACTCTAACACAATAGGATAAATTGCAGGAACCCTCGTATAGCACTGCAACCTATAACACGGTTTCGCTCTAACACGATAAGAAAATTGCGAAAACCTTTGCATAACACTGTACTTCTACAATACTGGATAACATGATTTTTGTTTAACATATTTAAAACTAAATTACCTTAAAATAATAACGGGAAGGAATAATGAACTATAGTGCCTTTACATGAAAATATATAAATAAATTTTAATTTACTCATTTATAACTCTATTCCGATGTTATAGCGGAAAGCGTCATGCACAGTTTACGCGCCATCTGAGATACATTATTGTGGAAAATCCCGCTGTATCTAAAAGGATAAAGTGCGATGTGACATCATCCTATTGTATCGATCTATTGTGAAATGCGATCGTAGCCGAGGGCCCGTGAATGGCAGGCCCTTTTTTGTTTCTTTTTATTTCCATGGTCTGGAGACAAAGTGTCTTAAGCGGCAGTCTGCCGCTTAAGACACTTACGATACGTTAAAGAGTGACTTTTTTTGTCTTTAAGACTAAATTTTTGGAAAATCAAGTTTCAGTCCCAAGCCATGTCTGATAAAGATAAAAAACCAACATTTAAGAGGAAATTTATTTCTTTAGAAGCAAAGATACAAATCTTGGATCGTCTTTTAAAAGGAGAAAAAGCATCTCACATTGGAAAAAGTCTTAATTTAAATGAAGCAACAGTCCGGACTATTAAGAAAAATGTAAAAGAAATAAGAAGTGCAGTTGCTGCAGGATCTTCGATATCCGCAAAATATGCAGCTCATCCCCGGGCGCCAATAATTGAGAAAATGGAAAAGGCACTCAGCATTTGGATTGATGATAGCTGTCACAAAAGAATTCCATTGGATGGTAACATCATTAAGCAAAAAGCACTTAAAATTTACAAATACCTTAAAGAACATGAAGAATCTTCTGTCAACCCAGATTTTGTGGCAAGTAAAGGTTGGTTCGAAAAATTCAAAAAGTGCTTTGCAATTCATAGCATAAAAATTGAAGGAGAAATTGCATCGGCTGATCATGAAGCTGCCACAACGTATCCAGAAAAAATTCAAAACATTATAGAAGAGCAAGGATACACAGCACATTAAGTTTTCAATGCCGACGAAACTGGGCTTGGGTGGAAAAAAATGGCCAGTAGAACCTTTATATCAAAAAAAGGAAAAACTGAAGCCAGGATTTAAGGTGTCTAAAGATTGTATAATGCTACTTTTGTGCAGTAATGCGTCGGGGGACTTTATGAAAAACCCTTGCTAGTTTATAGATCTTAAAATCCCCATGCACTTAAAGGCGTAAATAAAAACACCTTACCGGTACATTGGATAGCAAATCCAAGAGCTTGGGTGACTGGAAATTTATTTAAAGATTGGTTTTTAAATTGTTTTGTGCCAAACGTTGAAAATTATTTAAAACGGAAAATTTTGTACTTCAAGGTGCTATTATTATTATTAGATAATGCTCTAT
The DNA here is from genome assembly GCA_933210815.1 of Meta bourneti. Classification (NCBI taxonomy): domain Eukaryota; kingdom Metazoa; phylum Arthropoda; class Arachnida; order Araneae; family Tetragnathidae; genus Meta; species Meta bourneti. The sequence continues at coordinate 65,727,879 of OW119925.1, forward strand.
GTCACCCACAAGATTTAAGTCATCCCAATGTCAAAATAGTGTTCCTACCACCTAACACTACTTCGTTGCTCCAACCATTGGATCAAGGTATTATTTATACCTTTAAAACTTATTACATAAGAGCATTACAGTGGATTTTAGACGTAACCGATTCGAAATCAATTAATGTAATGGAAGCAATTTTCAATTAAGCACTGCATCGACATCTTATCTTTGTAGCAGAAAGAACTAAAAACATCAACGTTAAATGCATGTTGGAAGAAGACATGGCCATCTTCAGTTGAAATAGAAACGTGCTTGAATCGTCAGAAAATGAAATTGGTGGCATATTAGAAGTTGCTAAATCTATTGGAGGCGAAGGCTTTGTGGATATGGCTATTGAGGACGTTCAAAACTTATTAGTGGAAGCAAAAGTTGACGAAGCGGATTTGATGGAAATCGCATCTGAAGTTGGAAATTAAATCGATTCTGAGGACAATAGCACTGATGAAGATTGTGAAGTTAATAATTTAACATTAAAAAAATTAGAAGGCCTAAGCTTAGTTGAAAATCTTGAATAATTTTTCTTGAATGCAGACCCTTCTGCTGAAAGAAGCCGAAAATTCAAAAGGGAGCTGCAAAATTGTCTGTCTTCATACCATGAAATCTACAATGACCTTATAAGAACCTGCAAACAAACCAAAATTACAGATTTTTTTAAAGAGGATAGAAGGTGCAAAAAATCTAAATGAAGAAGGTTCAGAAAGTGAAGGTGATATCGTTCAACCGAAAAACGTTCTCGTTTGATTGTACTGAGTAGTGATGAGGAAGAAATTTATTAAATTAAGGTTACATTAAATGAAAATAATATTTTTTTTTTTCATTTTGTGTTATACATACATTTATATTTTTAATAAAAATTAAGTTGCTTACATGGTATTAAAAAAAATGTTTGTTTTTTATAGGTTTTCGGAACGTAACCCCCTTTTTGTACTGGCTCTGGGTCTCGTATAACACGGTTTTACACAACAACGCATTTTCTAGGAACCTATCTACCGTGTTATAGGAGGGTTACCTGTACTTGCATTTTCAATATGATCAGATACATAATTCTATTATTTTGAAGGTACTTAATAAACAGTATCTTTTTAAAAATTGTGTGGTTTTCATTTAATTTTTCATTTCCATGAAACAGCAATGTTGCTTTTTTTATTAGTTGGCAATTTTATAATAGCAATACATTAATTTGATTTCATTTATAGATATTGCTTACATTAAGTGACTGATTTTATTATTAGTGGGCACAGTACAAATTTTATGCATCTATGCAGTATTAATCATTCAACATTATACAACACCAAATTCACTCTCAAGGCTTTCAATGTTTTAAATACTAAATTTTTCAATTGAATTTTAGAATCACCCACGGTCTAAATGATGCATGGCCAAAGAACTGTTTCAAAATTCTTAAATGTTCATCTGTGGGTGGATCACAATCTACAAGATAAAACAAGCTTTCATTACAATTATCTTCAATAACCTATATTTTTACAAAGATGAAACAAATATATTATTTGCTTTCAATCTCCCTTAATACAAAAACCTTTAATTCAATAAATAAGTTTTGTCTTCTAACTTTAAAAATCAATGATATAATAATAATGGTACTTGTTATGTTTGAATTCAAGACTCTACAATTTAATGCTAATTCACTTAGGAACAAGAGTATATACAAAATCAAAATTTTATTTGAACTTTATTTGAAATTGGTCAAAAAATATATAAATTAAAAAACATGAGTAAAGTTGGTTTTATTAAAAAACTCTTGGATCACAACTAATATACAAAAGAAAAGTGTGCTTTATATAAAAATATATTATACATTCTTATTTAAAAAATGCAAAATATATTGTTTGTTTATGGTTACAAATGTTCAATTATCAATATCAATTACTTGATATTGATTATTGATACATCAATTACTTGATATTGATATATCAAATATCAATTACTTGATATTGATATAAACAAATATCAATTACTTGATATTTTAATCAATGTGTTCTAAAAATAGCTGTTATTTTGAATTTAATATTCTTTTAAAATATATGAATGTTTAAAATGCTTCACATTTTGAGACATAAATGTATTTTATTATTACAAATTTTAAAAAAATTTACAGGTTCATGGATTTGAAGCAATTATTTTTGTAAGATTTCCTTTAATGCAAAAAATCGTTGGAAACTTTGAACAAAGCATGACAACACATATATCGTACTTTGATCAATTCCAAAGAAATTCAATTTTGACCTGATAAAAGTACAAGTCATAATTATAAGATGTAGATGAACTACAATGACATAACATAACTCTGAAAATAACAATACATGATTTTATAGAAATTCAATACATATACTTTACATTTTATTTAAATACGGAGTATAAAATAGAACAAACATTTTTTCCATACCAAATACTTCTTGGACAGAAGGAAAAGTTAGATCACTTTCTTCTTTCGATTCTTCTTGTTCTTCAGTTTCACAATTGAAGCTTTCTTCATTTTCTGAAGGAGGATCAAATGCATCTTCAATTGAATTCAAACTCTGTTCAGCATCTTCACATGCCTTAAACAAACTCCACAATTATTTTTAAAATTAATAGATGCAGGAAAATGAGCTGACAAAATCATTTGAGTTCAAGTATGGAACACCAATTTTTTAGACTTTCAGAAACAAGAAATTTATTTTCAATATAAATAGTTAAAAAATACTGTAAAATGTACAAAAACAAAATTCATTAGACAAGAGAAAACATCTTTCCAAGAACTTATTTTAAATAAATGGTGTAATGCGCCATAATTTGTCTGAGTTTATTTGTGTCACCAGGAGAAAATTGCCTTCTTGACAGGGAGGAATGAAGAGCTGACATCACTTTTGCTTCGAAAGTGTGTGTGCTTTTCTATGCAATTAGCTGGTGTCGATTTTCATGATGCTACGAGACTTCAGTTGTATTTTAATTGTGATTAAAATCTTTGATCTATTTTAATGCGGTGACTTTTTAAGACTAGTAAAATTTTTGCTGTAACTTTATAATATTGATATTTTAAGCTATAAATTGAATTTTTGTCATTTTTATGTCAAATTTAAGTTATAGATAAATTGTTGCTGATCTAAAAACGGTTTCTTATGAGCTGATTGGCTATGCACTACCATCCTAGGATGTAATTAAAAAGGAATTATTAAAAGAATTTACCACTTTCCATACAAGATTTTTATGAAAGTATCACAAGAAAATGAGATATAGTGCAACTACAGTGTACTTCCCCAATCTCATATAAATGTAATATTTCGTACAATTATTTTGTTTCCGAATATCAAACAGAAAATAAACTGACAGTAATACCAGTTTGAAATTTATGATCAATGAAATGTATTGTTGAACAAGCAACTTTTAATGCTCTGTATAGTCAAAAATAAGTTTTGCAGTGAGTTTTTAACCACTTAACGCATTTACCCGTGTTTGACACGGGCGAAAGTTACCGGCAAATTTGCACATGCCCGTGTCTCACACGGGCGCTCTTGTATCTCGCGTTATTTTATTTCTAATGCCCGTCTGAGATCCGTTCTAGTAAAAATAGATAGGCTAGATTAAACTTATACCATAGATGGCATAAACTTATTTATCATAGATGATTTACCACTTATTTATAGATGGATATTAAACTTACTTACCGTAGATGGCACCACTATGCACCATTTTTCTTGTGTAAACCAAATGGTGCATTTTATGATTAGCTATAAGTTTGTTAGGAATTCTTTGTTATAAAGCAGTTGTTTGGTGTGGAAAAGGTAATATATCCATTTTTATTACGTTAAATATCATAAAAGTAAACAGTTAACCATAAATTAATTTTTACTAAGTATTTTTGTAACTTGTTTAGAAAAAGTTATGTAATAATGAGCAACTCTGACGATTTTGAATATGCCAATTAATCAGAAAGTTTCAGCGATGAAAGTGATGATCTCTTGAGTGATGGAAGTGAATCTGAAGTTAGTATTTTATTATTAATAATACTTTGAAATTCAAAATAAAAATGTAATCAAATCGTTTACACTTTGTTTGTATAATTTCTTTTATAACTTTTACCCCACCCCCACAACTGAAATCGCAAAAAATAACTTACACTATACCTATATATTCATTTTCTGTCAAAAAAAAACTCGATCATTTTTTACCAGTTTTTCCAAAAAAACTCGTGCTTTAAGTAGTTAAGAGTTGAAATGTATATAAAAATAAGGAACTAGAACGAAAAAATAAGAAAAATAGTGACTTTCCAAAAATACTGCAGTTATTGCTCTGATAAACAAGGTTTACTGTATAAAATGGTCAAACAAAATAAAACATTCTATAACAAAAGAATCAAATAAGAAATTTATAAATATTCTACACAAATATACCTTTATCATATCATCAAAGTCATCACCACCCCATTCTTCATCACTCTGCTTTTGTTCATTGTCACTGTATTCATCAATGCATAGATCATTCTACATAAGTAATGTAAATAAATCTCTTATGGAAAAGGAACACAATGAGAAGACAAAGCAATCAAATGTTAATTTATTTTCTTGTATGAAGTATTTTCTTGTACAAGAAAGCATATTAGCAGCAGTAAAGAATTGTGCTATGATTTTTTTTGCTCTAGCTTATAATATAATAATAATTCAATTATTGAACATAAAGAAATAACATAATGTGAAACAATTTCAATAAAAGAATACAAACCGCCAATAATAGAATACAAACCATCAATAATAGAATACAAACCGTCAAATTCCACTAATGCTAAATATTAACTGAAATCCATAGAAAATATATGCAATATACCTTGGCCTCAAATACATTTATAAGCAAACCAACAAAAATTGGATACTTTATAGGGACTCTCAAAAAGCTTAATTCAATCACTAAGATATCTCAACCTAACTCATCCTAAAATCTGCTCAATTATTCATTGAATTGATACAAAATGGCTTTAGAATTGTTTTCCTGGATTCTTAGCCATGTTAGAATTCTATGCTAGGAAGCTACTGATTCTGCTGCCAAATCAGTCTCTGTCGACAGGTGTGGCAGCCTCAAATTAAGGAATGTTTCAGAGTTTGTGATAGATCCATATACATAACGAGGCCTCTCTGGCACGACAAAAAGTATAACAAATTACATTAGATCACTCCAACTATTAAGTTTTTTAAAACTACATCTCAACATAAAATGTAATCCAACTTTTATCAAGACTACATATAGACCACGCTAAACTAACTCACATACTGTTTACTAACCTTCATCGCATATGGTCCTGTGGAGATTTACTCAGTTAAGCTAATTTTACTCAATTACCCAACTTTCATTTATGAATGACTTTATTCTAAAGATCTTAATTTGAATTTTGAGATATTTCTAAGAGACACCCCATTTTAACATTTGATCAATATTAATATATTAATTTTAATATAGTTATACATTTTTAGTGATTGATCATAATATACCATCACCTTACTCCCATATTCATTTTTAAAATACATACTTCAACCACACCCAATTTTGTAAATTCAATGTTTTTTACTATTCTTACTCCAGATTTTATATTTAAATAGAAATACTCTAAAAGACTGGTGCAGCATATCAAAGTTGCTCTTGTAAAAATCAAACCACCCAATTAAAATGTAATATTTAACTAGTGGAAGAAACAAAGTTTAAGTTGCTTGGATTGTATGGTGCAAAGGTCATATTTAGCCAAGCTGCACCAAAAGACATGGTAAAGTAATCGACATACAGACTCAAGGGAAGTTTTACTGACACAGAAGAGAGAAATACACTGAGAGTAAGTTACAGGAATCAAACCAGTGATGCCTACAACTCACAGGTAGTTTGTGCATGGTAAAACCGAATGAAATTGTAATTTAGTATGCTTTTCAAGTTCATCCCATTTATCAGAACAACTGGTGATATTGTTAGACTAATTAAGCAATCAATACTTTCAATGAAGAACTATTTTAATGCTTTTGCCATGTCAAGAAATGCTATCCTAATGATCTTTGCCATGTCATATTTCATTTATTTTCTATTTTTCTAATTGCTAATATTTTACATTTTAGAATAAAACTTATTAATGATGATTTATTGATAAAACATAATATTGAATAAAAGAAAACACTTTTTTTGGAATAGAAAATTTCTTCAAAGATTAAATCAATTCACAAAGCAAAAATACTTCAAGAGTAAAAATAAAGAGTACAATACATTAATAATTATTTCTTAAAATAATCACATATAATGTAATCATTTGGTGTTTCAAACCAAGAAGTAGATAGTTAAATTCATGTCACACTGGAGCAATACAAAGAGGATATTGGTAATGGTTTGGGATCAATCCTGTAGATAGGCTTTACAAATTTCCATACCATGCTATCAGGACATTTCTGGTCGCAAAGGATTTAACATGCACCAGCTCCCACATACACAAAGGTTTTGGTTGGATGCAGTTTCGAACTCACAACCCTCTGATTGCTACTCTGAGACTACCAATTGGGCTACTGCAACCCCATTTCAATAAAGAGTTCATTAAGTAATGAAAATATTCAAACATTTACCACAAGAAAAACTTTAGAAAAATCTATATTATGCAATGACTTTGAAATTTAATATCAATAGTATTTAGTATCCACAGAATATGACATTCAAAAATCACCTTTTCTTCTTCACACTTGCATACTTCATTTAATGCATTTGTAGCTGTTTCAAGATGTTTCTTTATATGGCAAAATGATTTACTAACATTATGTGCTTTCAAAAATTCAGTTGCTTTCTTGAAACTGTTCTCCAGATTCGAAATACATTTTTGAAGATGTAAATCTGTCATGCTAGAAAATATAAAATGATTGCTGAACTAAACATTGGACCATTATATAATACACAATTGATTTTTAATACAAACCGAAAATGAAACTAGATTCCTAATTTTTTCTTTAGCATTGTCAGTTATAAATTAAATGGAAAAATGCCATGTACAAGCAACATTAGATTTATAAAACAAATATAAACATCTTAATATTATGGTGGGTTGGTTTTGGGATTTTATGGCGCAAGGGCCATATTTGGCCATGCTGCACAACACAATACAATATCAAGTAATTGAAGCAAGACATACAATATCAAGTAATTGATACATACACAATGAAGGCTTTACTGACACACAGGAGAGAAATATACCCAAGGAGGAATACACCTGGCAAGAATAGAACCTGGGCTGCCTACAACTCGAAGGTTGCTAGCGCAGTGTGCATACCCACTGAGCCATGACAGCCCCCTTAATATTACGGATTGTTAAGTGATTTTTCAATTTGTCACTTAAACTTCTAAAACACAGAATTAAATTATTCATTCCATGAGTATAACTAGAATCTTGCAGCATACATTCTAATTTCTGAAAATTTGAGGAATAAATTAATGAGAAAGGGGGAAATGGTTTACTGAATTAACAGATTAACCAGAATTTCATTTTGGAGGGCCCAAGATTATAAATACATTTTTATATCATATTAAGATCTGGACCTTAATTAGAATTTTAAAAAGTTGCACTACAGGTACTATTTAACTAAAGAAATTTTTGATTATTTGGTCTTCAAATTCGATATGGGCAGAGCTAATTTCTGATGTTTGTTTTCATCTACAATCTAGCTTTCGCTTCTTCTCAAATGATGGTCTGAAGATTTTCGACTTTTTAACTTGACAAATCTTTTTGATTTGCTTGTCTTTTACCTTTTGCAAAAGGTTAAAGAAATTATAAAGGGACCCCAAGTAAAGCCCAGATAGTTCACATTATGTTTCCAGAATTAATTTTTATATTTCACTAGCAATATTTGTGTATTTGTAATGTTCATTTCTTATATTTAGGGACTGGACAGTGACAAAATATGAGAACGATGTACAGCGATATAACAATAAGTCTAGATGTTACAGGGTGTTTCTCCTTAAACAGGTATGAAATATTGCATTCCAACATCAGTGTTCATCAAAACTGAACTGAATATTTCAAACACAAAAAATTTACGTTCAAATATGTCATGGTTCAATCAAGTTCAAGGATGGGCACAAGAATACATGGCTCAAACTGGTATTAGATTTAGAACAAAATAGGAAAAACAAGGTTCAAAATTAGAGGTTTTAAGTTGTATTTTTGCACTTCAAAATTTCGTTTTAGCCACCGAGTTTGGGGATCCAGATACCAATTTTTATGCCTAACTTTTCTTAATTTTTTCATTGGTTTGCAACAAATTCCAACCAATCAATCATTTATTCTTTTTAATAATCTTGAATCTTACTTTTAAAGATACGAGTTCAGGCCCTACTAATTACTGTGTTTATAAACATATATGAAAATAATACAAATAACAAATTACATCCAAGTAGAATATTTTGGCAAAACTGAGGGAAAATGTTTTGTTGACCATTACCCTCAGTTGACATTTCAGGGTTAGACATTCTTTTTTAAATTTCTAACCCTGACAGAAACCACGTCAATTATAAACCTTGCAATACAGCATAGAATGTGCTCATACAAGATCATAAGAAAATGACATTCAACAGATGGGAATCTTGACATCAAAATGCAGAAAACATTAGGGTCCCCTACCACAAGTCTAGAACTTTGTGGGATGCTTCAATCATCCTTGACAAACGGAATAAAATTAAAAAGGCCTAGGATGTTAAAATGTGACATTTATTTAAACTGAAAATTATCCAACTATTCAAATTCGAAAACCTATTTTGAGAAAACTAAGATTTCATATCGTAAATATTTATGTATTACTTCAATTTTTAAGTTATACGTAAAAATTAACCTTATCGTTATTTTGTATGGATTAGCATGATGTGAAACTAACATAAGCACCAAAGAATTATTTTCAAAAATAATTGTACGATCAAAAACGTAAGTTTTAATTACATTTCTTTAACACTGGGTCAGTTACTGAGAAGCATTCTTCAGCAGTTGCAAAAGTTATACAATTTGTTTTTCACTGGAAGAGTAAATGTTTAAACCTGATGATTATTTTCATAAAGATAATCAAAATTAATCATAAATACAAAACTAAATTGTTGTTATCGAATTTTAAATTGAGCCGTTGCATTTGTTGCCAAACACTTAGGTAATCATAAATTTAACTTTTTAAACATGAAACAAAATTTCGAAAGGACGACTGTCCGGGGGTATTTCAATTTACGTCACACTGGAGCAACACAACGGGCATTGGTGACTGTCCGGGATCAAACACGAAGGGAAAGATCGAGGACAACATCACGTAATTTTGAACCACGGTCAGATGACGAGGTCACACCTGACACCACACTCTCCAAACTTCCACGCCAACGTGAGGACATTTGACTAGACGTGCTTACACTTAACGTGCACCAGCCCCCTTTGTACACGACGGTCTTTGGTTGGATTTGAACTCCGGCCGCTAAACCGTAACTCTTTAGCCGGGCTACTTCCAGAGACAATTTTACACTTAAATATGAAATTTACGCAACTTCGATAAAACAGACTTTTTTAAAATCCCAAATCAAATTCAGCATTAGGTTATCTCAACTCTGCTATTGCAAACCATAACAAAAACAGTAAAACGAAACATTCTTCCCTTTTGAAAATCTGGAGTTTGAACGTCAAGTTTGTATTCATTCTGAAATATTTACAATCAGCTCGTCATGAATTTAAAAAACAAATCGAAGGTTCCCACGACATCGACGTCTGCTATTAAGCACCCTAAAGTTTCAGAGATGGTTTTATTAGCTATTGCGATGTTAAATGAACGCAATGGTTCATCCCTTCAAGCCATAAAGAAATATATTATAAATTCTTTCAGTGTTGAAGGGAAAAAAATATCTGCGTACATAAAGAAGTACCTGCTGATGGCAGTTGCATCTGGTACTTTAATTCAGACAAAAGGTAAAGGGGCGACTGGATCTTTCAGACTTGGAGGTGGCATGAAGCTGAAAATGAGTGAACTTTTAGCAATTTCAAATGGAACTGAAGCTAATTCCTCTACCCCGAAATGTGAAACTGATCGCAAGTCAATGCCTTCCACGAGTGCTAAAAAGCTGAAGAAAACAAAATCAAAATGACATTTGATGTGAGAGATGTGATCCATCTGTGATGTGACTACTGTGTTTTAATTCGTTGATGTCATTTCGCTGTTCGTGAAAGACGAACACAATACAAGAAATTCGTTTAAATTTCTATGCTGTGCGTGTCTTTAATTGTGCATGATTTCTGATTTGTATAATATTTTGCACTGCATATAATCATGTGAATTTGCTTTAAGTGTTTAGTTTGTGTTTTCGTCCAAATGTAGTCCAGTTTTAGTTCAAATGTAGGCGGTACTGCTTGCAGTCCCAAAGCATTTTGTCAAATGTTATTGTGACATTCTGAAGAGAGCTTCAAATGTTTTATTTTCTAATTGTCATGAAGATATATTTCTCCTAAGATCAAGATGTTTCAGAAGGTAATGTCATGATAAAATTTATTAAAACTTTTTGAAGTTTCATACTCTTTAAATGAGATTTTATTAAATCCTTTTTCTCTATTCTATAGAGTGCTGTGCATTTATCGAACATGTTTTGTGATGTACATTTTATGAAGTGTGATAAATACTTTTGTACTGTGATGGTTATTGAAAATAAGTAAACATTGTGATATGCAATAAATGTGTCTAAAATCCATAGTTTAATTTTTCTTAAGTGATATGCAATACGTTTATTTTTCTACCTCAATGTTTTTATATATTGTGATCTTCAAGTGCAATTCAAGAAGTCTTGTTTCTTAAATTCAGAAATTAGTAATATTTTTGTTTTTAAGCTTTGTGTTAAATGTTTTGAATGTGTTTTCCATGGGTTTCAATAAAGTTGATTTAATTTTAATTGCCTTCAGATGGAAGGTTTACTTTTCATAAAAGTGATTATGCATACATAAAATGTATAATTTTTCAAATCAATACAAAAATATGTTCATGTTTAATTTTGAAGTATAGGAAAATTTTGTGAGCATGTAGTTTAATTTTTTTTAACAAAGTAACTTCAGATTTTAATATAATTTCTGCAATTATATCCATCTGAATGAGTGTCATGATTGACTAGAAATCTTTGATATTATTGTCAATAATTATTACTTGAGAACACAATAAAATTGTGAATGGTTAATGCATGACTTTAATTCTCAAGAAATTATGGTTTTGTGGATATTTGCATTGTGTTTAAATATCGGTTCATAAAAGCTTCACTATTAACTGTCTTATCATTGAGTGTATATAGTACAAGGACAAAGTAACATTTCAGTAGCTTATACCTTACACCTAAAATTAATCTCACTAATTAGTTTTTCAACTTTAAGCATTACATTAAGAAAAGTTTTTGCAATTATTTTTCAAAAAGGTCTTTAATATATTTTTATGTCACATAAGATTTTAATATCTTAACAGTTACAGGTTTACATAAAAATTTAACTACCTTCAAATTGAATTCAACAATTTAATGAATTGCTGGGTCTTTGATAATATTTTATCTTATAGAGATTTTAATAATTCAAGACATAAATTTTATGAAGCTACATTAAAATAGTTTTTGACTTAATACATTGGGTGAAATAAATTTTGCTAAAAGGATAATTATTCCAGGAATATTTATGAAGTAAAATAATGTTTATTAATACAATCATTTTAAGCTAGTAAAATAATATTTAGTACTGTTAATGACATATAGAGGGATACCTTTTAAGCAATTTTCATAACTAAGATTTTTCTAAAACATTCTAAGTTCCAGTTATTTGTATTATACACTTTAGTATAAAATTGAATTTATAAGTACAGTTCTATACAATTGTAGTTCTTGCAATGTAAGTTTGAGGGGAGGAATTTGCATTAGAAATCAGATCTGTATTTTTACTGTCACATCTCAAGAATGTCTATAAAGCAAGTTAAAACAGTACTATGTAATTACATTTTATTTTTCTCTTAATTTCTTGTGATATTTCGCTTGTGCATGAAGATTTTTGGTAGTTGGAATAATGTGTTTTATTAAGCTTCCAGTTTTTGATTTGTTTTCCAACTTATTTCTCAGATCATCAGTCAATCTAATAGACAAAAATTGAGAATGAATAAAGCATTAATGTGGAGTAAAATTTTGTTTTTCATAATGTTTTTTGGGTATGTGATTGAAAATGAGTATTTTCTCTTTTGCTTTAGACCAATATACAGTTAAAAATTTTAATTTCTTATTGATTGATGAAATGTATTTTTCATCATTAATTTGGAAGTTTTCAATTTATTTTATTTTTGTATAAAACCTTTTGTATTTTTATTTAAACTATGGAATTTCATGCATTTTAATATTGTAATATGCTCTTTAAAATAAAGTTATTTTTTAGGTATTGGCAAATTAGTTTTTTATTCATTTGCTAAGTAAATCATTTAAAATATTTTCATTTAAAGATATAATTCTTAAATTAGCCCATGTATGCATGTTGTCCTACCATTTGTACCTAGATATTTATTTCCAAGATATGAAATATATAAATGTATAATAAAATAATTATTGGATAAAGTAGATTAATGCTTTTTTAATATTTACCAAAACTGGAAAATTTTGTGGTCTGGTGCAAAATTTCACCTGCTATCAAAGTAGAAATATTTTTATAGAACTCTCATTCTATTTCGATAGTTCTAGGATTGAAAAGCAAGATCCTTTATATATATTTTATTTTTGTTAGAAGCCATGTATTTTAATAAATGTGAGAACTGTAAAAAGTGGAACAATGCACAAAACCAGCCTTATATTCTATTAATATTTCAGTTTAGGTTATTTGAAAGGTTTAGACTAAGTTATCTAATTAAATCAAAAATGCTTTACCATCATTAGTCTGATAATCTAAGTAAAACACATTGATCTATCAGTGTTAGATTTTTCAAGTTTGTTTTATGAACAATCCTGAGATGTTAGCAATATGTTTATGTACCTGAAACTACCCTTTTTATGTTGTATCAGTGTTTTATGAATATAATTTATTATTTTACAATTGTTTATTTTGTAGTCTGCATTTACTTTATGCAATGTTTTTATGAAGCTTGAAATAAAAAAACATTAATACATTTGCAAAATATTTTATACATATGTGGATATTTGCATTTTTGAAATATTATTTACAGTGTATAAGTTTGGTGTACTATCTATCTACTAGCTGCCTTTTGTCAGCCTTTCTCAATTCCAATTAAAAGTCAAAGTTCTTGTGTTACATACAAAAATTATAAGTACATTGTTTTTCAAAGCTGAAAAATGTATAATGTAAAATAAATGTATAACTGTCCTGATCAGCTGATAATATTCAAAATTCTCAACCAGGTACAAGAACTCACAGTATGAATTGTTCTCCAACATAAATTCTTTTTCAAGTATATATTTTAAACTCTTAATCCTTTAACAAATGTGTTTTAAATATTATTGATTATAATCGGGGCTCGGATTTTGTTTTTGGTTTAATTGATGTACTTTTGATTGGCAAAATATAACAAAATTTGGCAGTCTCGAACTTTGTTTCAAAGCACTATTGCAAAAGGTTTTAACTGAGAAATTCACTTACTGAACAGAAGTGACCATCTAAATTGATAAAAACCTTCATGATTAATATAGAGCATTCTTAATGCTATTCCACTGATATATATCTTGATTATACTCACGTTTTCAGATTTTTCTAATAATTTTGGGGAGTGGAATTTTTCACACTAGGAACTGGTACAGGCTTGCAGACCAGAGTTTGGGAAATGCCACTTAAATTGTTCAAATTTTGGTATTTTTAAGCATTTCAATTCACTCCAAGATACACAAGTAAAATGCAATCGTGTTTTCTTTTGTTAAAACTAGAGAAAAACCCCTCTAACCCTGACTCTGGTGTAGTTTATTCACATCTAAACAATAGGAAACATGTAAAGGATTTTTTTATTTAGAGTAGTTAATAGATCTGTTTAGCAACAGAAATTGGCATATTAGACATTTGTAATGTGCTTTATAGTAAAAAGAAAGAAATTGGAGATGAAAGATGACTTGGGAATGTTTCAACAAAAATTTTATTTAAATCCAGGACAAAATTAAAACATGCCTACACTTGACTTGAAAACACCTAAAAATCTCAAATGATCAAAAAATTACATCTCTAGAATCAGATGGTGAAAATAATTTCTCATTTTCAGGCCTTGTCTATGTCCTAACAAAAAGATGGCCCTGATCATAATATATTTTGTAATCCCAACATTATTTTACTCCTAACAAGCAATTCAAACAATTTCTTGCATATATATCATATATTGAAACAACTAATTAACTGACTTGGGATTCTAAATAATCAGTAATTATTTTTCTATAAACTGAATTAATTCATGGCAGTTACATTCTAAAGATCAAAGTATTTTAGATTTTTTTTTAATTGGCTTAATCTGAATTTCTAAATTATTTTTTGTAAAATGTGGCAAGTTTATTCAAAATATTTTGTGTAGTATTCAAAACTCAGTTCATTATCTGTAAGTTTTTATTGCAAGCCAAATCATGTGTTGCTTTTTAAATTCGCATGGAAATATATCCTGTGTGTTAGAATTCTGAAATTTGTAAACTTTTATCATTCATGTTTTAAAATTTTTTAATTTAAAATGCTTTTGTATCTATTAATCAAGAGAATGTTTTTATCTTTTCTACTCTATTTTGTTGGCAGCAATCATTTTCTTATACTAGCTCATTTTTGTAAAAAAATGCAAATGCAGATTTGCATAATTTCTTGGCAAAAAAAAGACTTCTAGAGATAGAAGAAAGTTTTGAATATCTCTTCTAATTTTTTGGTTAGATCTGAAATTGCATATTTTTGTGATCTGTTTAAGTATGTACTATTTTTTTAAATAAAATATAATCAGGTTATACAAGTTTTACTTAATTTTTTAATTACTCTCGCTGTTATATATTCTAAGCTCAACAACTTTTAACCAGTTCATCTGTATCTTAGAATTTTTTTATTCTAACAACTTCAGGGACACTTCAAAATAAAAATTATCTCAATATAAGTCAATTAGAATTAATCTACATGACAACAAATGTAGGTAATGAATGCATGATTGAATCTGAATACAGAATCAAGTTAGGAATTTTTGCAGTTCGGAATGATCTTATGAGGAGTTATCGCTTTAGAGCACAAAAGTATTTAAAGGGCAGATGAGCTCATGTAAAATATGCTCAAAACTACAGTAATTTTCAGAAAGGCCATGACTGAAGTGTATTTCTTTTCAGTCTCATTGTTTAGAAATCTGCATTTTTGTGCAATCATCCATGGGTAAAAAAACGTATCAGCCTTGTGTAAGTCAATTCCTGATTTAACTTGTGAGGGGCAGAATTTGGAAGTGTTTGAAAAGATTCATTAGTTACTATTGCATTGGCCTTAATTTACTGTTGAATATGTGGTAAATCAACCCTTATTACTATTAGAATTCTGGCTTATTGGAGCGCTAAGTGTTAAACTTATTTTAAAATCAATTTTACATGTAATCCAAATAATGTAACTCCTATATTTAAGGATGTACTATCCAGTCTGCAAAGTAGTTTCATTGGTAGTTTTAATAGCTAGCAAAACAGTATTTTAGAATCTTGTATTCATGAATTATCTAAAATATCAATTTTCTGAACTAGATTCACATTTAAAAAAGATATCTTTCCAGAAATATGTCTTGATTTAAATAATCCCTTATGGTAATATATATTTGAATTAAAAATAACAAATTTTTAAAATGAGTATAGCTTTATTGCAATATATGACATACACAATTGTAAAATCTAGTTACTACAATCAAATCAGTAAATATAATAATTTATATATAAGTTGGGTAAGAGTCTGTACAGAGAATTTTTAATGTTCAGTGAGTCTTGTAAAATATTTTATTGATTTTTGACAGATTGTCAATGCTATTCAATTATGCTTTTTAAAATTTATCGTAATATTTATAAATATTCCAATATCTAAAATTTGAATAATTTTACATGTCTTTGGGACCTGTGTGGAGTTAACGGTGAAATATTTTTAATGATTTCTCTTGGGATCCTCATTTTTCACTTTTACTTTTTAAAAATGGAAATCTTGATTCATTCAGATTACTTACAGTAAGCTCATTCTTTAAACATGCCTGAAGGAATTTTGTACATCACTTTTCAGGGAAATTTAATTGCATTCCAATTTTTGAGGACAAAATAGTCATTAAATTATCTATTCACAACTTTAAATTGGTCCAGCCAATTTCATATGCAGGTCACTAGAATAGTTAGTTATATATTGGCACAAATAATTTAATATAAATAAGTACAGGGAATACACTAAATGTGCGCTAAAATGTTACAGAAAACGTCAAAGAATCTGCATACAACAAATACTTGAAAAGCAACAATTGTTCACCTAATTTCATTTTCGGTGCATGTTGTAAGCTCATAGCTATAAGGCTTTCTACAATACACTATACAAGAAAAGATTATACAAAGTTAACAAGGGTTTCAAGAACATGCTTACTTCATCCTTTTAACACATGAAATTATTTCATCAAATGAACTGTTGCTCCCTACAAACTTACCAGTAATACAATTGTACATTAGAATTGAATAGACAAATATATCGCACATGACATCTATGAAACAGTAGACCTAGAAATGATCCACTAAATACTATTGTTATTTGTAGATATTGATATATGCCTTGAGTAAAATAATAGAGTAACATTTTGGCAAAAGTTTAAAATGTGCTAAATAATCAATTGCATCACACTGAAAGAAATTGAAACCAATAAATAACAAGTTTCTCTTTCAAAGGGAAAGTGTTAGACCATGACATATTTTGTACGAATTTGAATCTTATATGCTAATAAATATAAGACCTGTATAAGGAACCGAAATAGTAAATTACAAATATTTTCCAACGTTTTGATGTCATAACTTTAATTTGTCTTTGTGAGATAATTTGCAAATATTATTGAATTGAGAGTTAGTTGGATTGGCACATCACACTGGTTGATTTAGGAATGGCAACTTTAATTTAGGTACATTTCCCCATTTGCGAAAGTACTAATTCAACTCGAACTGTAAAAATCTATTTGTGAAACATTAATCAGTTAATTAGTTCTGACAGATAACATGAAATTTAAATACAAATTTTTAATAATGAAGTACTTGTTTAATTAAAAGCAAAGTATTTTGTATTTGGTCATGTGAGAAAATCAGCAAGCTTCTCAGTATAAACTGTATGTTAAACAACTATTGAAATGGTATCAACAGCCTTTTCCTTATACAAAGAAATGCATTTGATTTCATAAAAAGCTTTCATATTAATGGAATTTCTTTCAATAATGACTTTCTTTTAGAATTCATAGTACTTTGAATCCATATTTGACTTTTAAACTACATACAATATGAAAAAGTAAAAAATCTTTTTAGATTCTTTTAAAAAAAATTAAACACAGCTCTACATCGTATGCACTTACTACAATAAAACTATTTTATAACAAAATGTACAACTTTGTATAAATAAGTTTACAAGGGACACCAAAAGAACTACAGAAAAAAAAAGAATCATGTAGAACATTATGAAAAAGCAATATCTAAATTGCAAGTCAGTTTTCTTTGTTAGCATGTCTTACAGCACCAAATTGAGCACATATATTATTTTAAAATCTTTTACCATAGGGGCGATTTGTTTTCAGCTTTCTTAGGAGGTGGTGGAGGAGGGTGTTTTTTAGAGTTCATAATGTTACTTTTGTTGTTTCCTGATAGGGTTAAGGGCTCAGCATAAATAATTTTATCCACATGAGTAGGCAATGGTGGAGGAGAAGACGGCGAACGCCGCAGTGGACGACCCCCCTTTGCTGACGGCAAGCAGTTGGGATCCCTGAAACCCAATATTTGATGAGATTCTGGTGCATTATCGGTAGAGAGCTGCTGAGCCACTTTCCACTTCTTCACCATTATTTTCTGTAGGTTAAGTAAAAAGGACTCAGGAGGATAGTCTTCCTGATCATACGGAGCTGCTGAAGCAGAAGCTGATCTTCGCTGAGGAGCAGTGAAGGCAGAAGACAATTTGGTATTCTCACTCCTCTTGGGAGGAGATGGCTTGAAGTGAGATCTAGATTTCCTATCCGAGGCTGTGGGTTTCGTGCCTTCTGTTGGTGAAGTAATAGAATGCACTTGTAACTGGCCATTGGGAACACAAGGTGCGCTAGTTCGCCTGCTCCGAGAAGACAAGCGAGGCTTTGGGTCATCCCCACAGGAAGTCCTGTTAGACCGAGAGCAGGGAGGAGATGCAGGTGTCGATACATCAGTCCAGCTGTATGCATTTTCATCACAGGGATTAGATTCAGAGAGTTCTAAGTGTAAGTTCGGCTTTGATGGTTTGGGTTTAATCACAATGAGTTTGTTGTGGTGCTCAGAGAGCCTTGGAGGTGTTGCGCGTGCATCGCTTTCAGACTGCCTGCGTCTGACACCTTTCCTTGGCTTTGGTGGCACGGCTGGGGAGGTCTTAGTTGATTTTCTGTGGTGTTTCTCTGGGCTAGATTTGTTGTAATCATCATTCTCCAGCGAAGGAGGTGGCGGGAGTGCACTGATATTTGATTCATTTAGCCAGCTCAACTCCTTGGATCCATCTGGAAGCATAGGTGGAGGTGGCAAAGCTTCTAGGTTAAGGGTGCCTGTCCTGAAAGCTTCAGGTGGTGGTGGAGGCAGGGTGTCAAAATTCATACACTCTGTCATGTTTGTGATTTCTGGAGGTGGCGGTGGAAGAGGTAAATCCTCTCGTAGAAGTGTGGATGGTGGTGTGTCCTTTGAACAAAAAGGTATCGTTAGTACCTAAGTAAGCCCCTTAAAGAAATCATGTCATTTTATGACAAATTGTCTAAGCAAAAAATTCAAAACTACACATTACAAAGCATATATTTCACTAAATAATTCATTGTCAGGTAAATTCACTTTCATTATAAGTATTTTCTGTGCTAATTCTACCTGACACATTCTGGACAATTTCAATAATTCTGCTTTCATATCAACTATTTTTACAGGTATAAGTTTTTATTCCTGTATATGATATGCCCTGTTTTGAACTAATCTATCAATGAACTTTTGTAAGATTTCCGTTTTGTAGATCGCACTTAGTCTCCTGATTTAATTATGTTTTAGAGCCATGTTTAAGTGAAATTATCAGTTTCTGTAATAAATATTTACAATAATTATGCACTTCAAAATTCTCTAAGAAATGCAGGCAAAAGCATACAAAGGCTTTACAAAAAACATTTGAATTTTAATACATGCATTAACAAATAGTGCAGACAGTGCTGACAAAGATTTTCAAGTTTACATGCAAAAATTCCAGAGCCAAAGACATACAAATATACATCAACAAAAGGCCATCAATTTATGTAATTTCAGAGGCTTTTTTACAGAAGAAAATAATCATGCTGGATTTATGGCAAAATCATGCTGGCATTTCAGTTTTCAAATAAAAAACAAGCAGAGGCAGTGCAGATATAGAAGCTCAATTTCTTTTTATTTAAAAATATTACAAAGTGCATACTTGAGAATTTTGTTTAGAGGTTCTTCTAGATAAGCTGCCAAATGATATTCTGTCATCAGTTTTCGATCTCCTAAGGCTGAACCGCCCACATGTGGATCTGCCGAGGCTGCCGTTGAGGCTACCATTACAGCTACTTCCACCACTTCCACTACCCATGCTCAGACCATCTAAATGTGAAGCATCTTCTCCTGATTGCTTGGCCAAATTGCGTGTTGTACTTGTGAGAGGAATTTTTGGAGTCATACTAGGTTTTCTTTTTATGGTTCCTGTAAAAAAGTTTTCCTACAGTTATTAAAATATTGATGTATGCGTCATGCATTTGATACTATATAGCCTGTCACTCAGCATTTATTAAAACACCAAATGTACAAGACTACTAACATTTGCCATGCTGTAAGTAGGATTACTTAAATTGTGTATTTAACCAATTATCACAAAAACCCTGACAAATAGCCCTTTATTTTTTTGAAAATATGAGTTATTTTTTAGTTTAAGAATTACTTAGAGCTTTGATAGCTAATAAAAATTTTAAATTAAAAAAGAAATTTTGACTGGAGAGTAAAAGCTAATGGTTTATTTTTCCAGTAATACAGATTTTCGTTATCAGATGAGTAAAATGCATCTTAATAACAGATCTAATTGTGTTTCAAAAGCTTTGGAAATAACAAAAATTGCATATTCTTCACAATAAAAAACTAAATCATTTATATATTATGAGTATTTATCTAATACATATTGTAATAAAGAAATACAATAAGTAGAAAGCATAAACTTTCATAGTATCTACAATATAAGAAAGTTTTTTGAGTCTGATAAAAAATTTCATGGGTCTGTGTATGCTTTACTTCATTGGTACATTGCTTTACATCACTTATTAATAAAAAAATCACTTTAACACGCAAAAAAATGCATAAGTAAATATACGCCATTGGCACTGAAAAGGGGTAATAAGGCAATAAAAATTGAAAATTGTGTACTCTGTTCATTCATTAAAAGCTAGTTTGTATACATAATGGCATATCATTATAAATGGCATTCATTATAAAAAGTATTTTTGACTAGGATATAGAATTTTTAAAGTTCAGCTACTAAGCTTCTCTCTGTCAAGGTATTAAAGTTGGTTCAAGATGATAAACATAATAACTTTTAACTATATAACAAAAAATACAAAATTACCCATTGGAAAGTCAGTATCAAACACTAAATGATCTGTTGTAGGCGTACCACTGCTGGATCTCTCAGATGGACAACCACTACTGCCACTGGTGTTGGATTTGCTGGATTTAATGGAATCTTGTCTACTAATGACCCTCAATTTATGGAGCTTCTCCAATGTTGTAGGGGGTTCATCCTCCAGTTGATCTAAATTCAGTGTTTTCTCAGAGTGCTTGGAAGTGTAAGAACAATTTTCAGAATTTGTAGCAGCATGCTTTGCCATGGATGAAATTGAAAAACTGCGAGCATTTGCGAGATTTTCCAAATCTTCTTCAGCAATATCTCTCAGAAGGTTTTCGTAATTTTCCTTGAGTTGAGTGCCATACTGAAAATAATTTCATTAAATTCTAATGAACAATTTTAATGCAAGTATGAACAGAAACTGATTTAAATCACAATATACAGATATCAAACAATGGCATGTTAAAGAACATGTATTAAAAGATTCTTTGCCACCTTAGGAAAGTAGGGATGCATTTCATATTCAAGGGATTTTGCAAATACTTAAATAATAGAAATAATATGGATATCTTTTAAAATCAAGAAAAATAAACGTAAAAACTGTATTGCAAACATTGAATAGTGTACATTACTTAAAATGCAAAATCAAAATTAACAATACAGCACTGCTCTTTTTCTAATTTCGTTTTGTACTCAAATTGAATTTGAATTAGGATTAGAAACAAAATAATGCATTTGCAATTCCTGAAGACAGGTATACATATATGGGATAAAAATATGGCAAATAAAAATTAAGACCG
Source organism: Meta bourneti (assembly GCA_933210815.1). NCBI lineage: Eukaryota > Metazoa > Arthropoda > Arachnida > Araneae > Tetragnathidae > Meta > Meta bourneti. The sequence goes on from OW119925.1 coordinate 65,749,512, forward strand.
ATAAATAGAAAAGGGATCATACTTTTGCTAAACGAATTCCCATCATCCACTGCCTTAGGGACTTCTCATCTTCTGCACATAAATATTTAATATACTTTGAAGACTTTGTTTGAATTTGAGGATGCTGAATAAAAAAAATTTATTTCAGTTAAAACCATGTATGTACATTGTCACACACACATATTTTATACATTGTCCAAACACAAAGCTTTTACAGCAAAATACTAAACTGTCAGTCTATTTACATTGTAATTCAAAGAAAATTTGTTTTTCTCATTTGTTGTACAAACTTTTCACATGGACAAAGAAACAATAGTCATTACCTTTATCGCAAAACCAAATTCAGTGGGAGATTTATATTTTTTCTTCCATCCACATCCTAAATACACGTTATTCATGTCAAATGTTGTCAAACATAGCAGATCTTTGGACAACTGAAATGAGGAATGCACAATTAACAAAATACAAATAAGATTTTCTTTGTAAAGTGTAAACCTTATTAATATACTTACTTATGTTTCTCAATTCTTGATTTTAATCACTTATACTTTCATCAGTGTAATTTTTAATGTCATTAGACTAATTGCAAAGTGAAAATAATATACAAAATCGTGTGTTCAGAAATTGATTAATGAAGATATATCACATACAAAACAGTGTCTTAAGTATAATAGTGCAGATAATAGACACTTTGATAACCACCAAAAAAACTATTTACAGAATTTTAACATAATTATTTTTAAATTTCAGATTATTATTTATATCGAATATATAGTATTTCCTCATTTGTTGGATTTTCGTATAACACTTAATAATCTTCACATAAGAAACATAATATTTCCCTATGTAATTTTTCTGCACCTTGAATTTTGCTATTTTACAAGTAATTATTTTCACAGAAAAATGACTTTAGAAACACATTATAAATGACATAATGTAAAAATCTAGTAATGGGCTTTCCTTATAATAAAAGTGTTACATTAAGAATTTTCACTTAACACAAAAGAAATATGCTCACAAACTAAAGTGAAATATTTTGAACTATCTCTTTGATGGTAGCAATCATATCTATTTATTCTATATTAAATTCAATTTTACACATATCAATCAAGCTTAAACATTGCCCCTACACATACTTCTAATTAGTAAATAAAAAAATAAAATGCACAAAAAATGTGATGCTATATTTACATCTACATAATATATTAATTGTTTTAAGTTTTGTAATAACACATAATGTTTATATAATATTTAAACTTGCAATAACTAGTTCTCTCTTATTGCCATTAAATAACATTGTTCAAATAACATAACAAGTAGCATGTTGGACATATATAATTTAATTTGAAATGAAAAAATAAGTACTTTTGATTTCCCCTTTGGACAGTAATATAACCCTGAGGCACGAAGAACGAAAAAATGTTTTTTCCATGCTTTCTTTCCTTCACTTTTAAGATAAAGAGAACCTTCTACTTCAGGAACTCCAACATTGGATGAGAAAAATTCCTGCAATTAAAATTACAGTTAACAAATTTATGTATTTTTATGATGTAAAATAATATGGAGTAAGCAATCATAAAAAATTTTAAAAATAATTATATTGATATACATATACTTACATCTAACAGAGTGGTTTTGGCATCATCATCTAATTCAGCATGTTTTTCAGATGAAGAGCCCCCAAGAAGATAGTTCTGTCAAGTCAAACGAAAGAACTGTATTACTTAAACTGAAGTAAAAAGAACACATATAAACAAGATAAAAGTATGCTTATTTAAATTAATGGTAACCAATTTATATCATAAATCCCTAAACCAGAATTGACAGACATTATTACAAACTTCGTGTAATAATGTCTGTCAATTATTTGTTTCACCACCTTATACAAAATACTGCACTTGAAATTATTATTAATAAACTAAAAATGGTTTTAAAACTGAAAAATAAATTTATAATGTATGCAATGAAGACTTCAATGACATTTTACAAATTTACCTTTTATTTAATTAGTATTTTATTAGTGATTGTACTAGCAGCAGTCTTCCATATGAATTTCCGAAGCGAGCAAATTTTATGGTTAGACAACAGTATCATTATCATTGAAGACTAGACTAGTATTTGCGTATTTAAGTTTAAAATAATTTTAATTTATGTATTTCATTATTCTATGGATAACATTTTGAACAGTTTAAAAATTAGAAACATTAAAACAATGCACAAACCTGGGGATTTATAAACAAATCATATTTATCTTCTCTTTCTAAAAAGAAGAGACGGTTGCAAGAATCTCTGGTCCATAACAGTAAATTATCCACTACAAGTTCATGATCTTCATACACTCTTTCTACAATATATGAAGTATATTAAGTACAAATTAAACATATAAACTAAAATAATATTCCACTAATAAAAATAACAATTATCAAATCCAATTGTCTGTTTTAATCAATAAATTAAAAAAGCTTAAAACAAATTCTAAAAAGACAAATCAAAAATTCATATTATAACATGAAAATAGAGTTTATTTAATATAAAATGGATTCAAAATGTTTCACAAATGAAATATTTTTCGGTTGAGATTAAAGGAAATATTTTTTAAATCTACTTACCAATGTAGAGTTCTGGTATATGCTCAACAAGAGCCCATTTAGGATCCATAGCAATGTGATTCTTTTCTGCCAAAAGTTTACAAACATGGCCAACTGTCATGCGTTCATCTATAAGGAGACTTTTTGCACTGTTGTCAGCACTAAATGCTTTGATAAAAAGCTGGAAAAAAATGAAAACTTAATTTAAACTTAAAATTTTAATCCCCAGAAAATTTCCCCTTACGATTGTGGAACGTTTCTAAATCACAAATTAGAGGTATTAAAAGCATCTTCCTAAATAGAAATATTTGGACAGAGTGCCTATAAGTTATGTCTTTTTTACACATACATGATCCCTTTAAAATAAATTATTCACTGAATATCAATACATAAATTCTAATTGGAAGTATTTTCCAATAAAAAATGTGAAAGATATATATATATATATATATATATATATATAAATTCATATTCAATTTATAAGACATATATATACGTACATGTCTTATAAATTGTAATTAATATATACATATATATTACAATTTATTGCAAATTCTAAAGAATGTTTTTAAACCTATATATTATTTCATCTACAGAGTTCTCACTCTTCAAGCAAAAGAAAAATTAGGGCCTTTTGAAGGCTACTTTTCAATTTTTTAAAGCTGCATTTCACATAGATAGCAATAGATTCACTTGAGAGTGCAAAGAAACTATAAAAACTATGTAATTGATTTTTGATAACACTTGACCTTGGATGAGTATTACTGACCTCCTTGATGGTTTTTGAATGAAAGTGGAATAAAATATGCAGTGTTCTTGCAAAAAAATAAGGCTTTTTTAATTTTCAAGAACTCAGCAAATATTAAGAGTTTTTTAAAGACCCTTAAAACTAAACTTAAAAATAAGGCCTTCTTAAGGTTTCCAAGACCAATGAGTAAGTAGTCGAATTTATGTTGCACTGGAGCAACACCATGGGCTATTGGCAGTGGATCAATCCCTCAAGACCCATGGGAACCCTAGTATACAATATATTTGATGAGAATATTAAACAGGTCAAACTAATGAATTAATGAAAGGAATAATGAAATGGAACATACTTTTTTAATACTGGCTTCTTTCATTTTTTCAAGGGCAATTTTTATCTTTTCTGCTTTTACCCGAGCGGCTTGTTCTACCTATAAAGACAGAGCATTTATTTATTAATTCATCCAATAATCTAAATTTCAAATAATTATAGAAGCATTAATCTAAGAGAAACATATTTAAGTCATTATGTATAGTATAAAATATGAATAGTATAAAAGAAAATAAATATATATAAATCTAAACTTAAAAAAGGTGTTCTAAAGCCAAAAGATTGCCTTACCAGATAATACTTAGACAGAAATGAGTAGTACTGAGTGTAGTAGATAAGAGAAAAAATTACAACAGCAGACAAAAGAAAATCTGAGTAGTTTATTGTATTAATCACTATATTTAGATAAGTAAAACACTCAAGTATATTCATATTTTAACTTGTATACTTGATTGAGGATTTTGTTGTAATTGCATGTGCTGTAAACTACTTTTTACAACATATGTAAATTTCATCTAAAACCCCTTATACAACAGATAATGGTGATGGTACTGGCTGATACTGCTTGATATAAAAGTTCCTTGTAAGCTGTGGCTATCCATAAAACCAGTAAATTAAAAAGTAATGTTTGTCATTAATAGAATGGAAATATCTGCATATTCACCATATTTTGCATTAGATATATTCACCCTATTAACATTAGTTCTAGATTCCAACAATAACATGTTTTTTAAACTGACTATGGTATTGAATGAGTTATCTCATGTATTGAGAAATAACTGCCGATTTTGTGTTGCAAGTTAACTAAATGCACATATCGCTAGTTTACAAATGGAACACCATAAGTCACACATTTTCAAAAATGAGTTCTTTAGCTTTTCTAAACCAGAATTTGATCTTTAGACTGATGAAGTCCACTAATTTATTTTTTCTATGCATGGAGGTTAGATGTTTCTTGATAAATACATATAGTGAGTAGAATTTTTCCCATTCGTTTTCTTAGAACTGTTTTTGTGTTTCATTTGTAGGCAGACGATAAGAGTCATTTTCAAAATTATTATTCCAATAATGACGTAGTCAATATAGTAAACTTGCTATAAACAAACATATTGAAAACTAGTTTTACCTGTGTAGGAGATGAAGCCAGAGACATGGAACTGCTTTGAGAGGACATGCTTCTGCTGGAATGACCCTCTCCTCTAACACCACCAGAAGAGGCGGAGGACTCAGATGAGAGCATGGAGACATTGTCAGAGAATGCAGAATCATTGTCCGGACTCTCAGTTCTCAGGCTGAGCTCGCTTTTTTGAGTTCGAAGGAAATCGTCGGAATACATATCCACCTTAGAGAGATAAGGAAATTAACAGCAAAAGTACATAGACAATTCTTTTATCATGAATAATGAGTTGAAATGGATAGCTGCAATGAGCTTCATTCAACAGATCTCGTAGATGTCAAAATTAACGGTATTGAATGCAAGTATTCAATTATCTGTGTTTTACTTGATGAAATTATATTGAGTATGGAACAATTAAAATAAGCTACTGAAAATAAATTTCGCGATAAGACAACGATATCCCAAAAAGTACTAACTGACACGGAGCGTGGTTCAGTTTATTAAATATTGACCACGAGAACAAGTAAAAGAAATACAAAAAAGAAAAAACAGTTCCCAGACTCTAAGCATGAATTTTGCAACTTGTAATGTGAAGGCTTCATCAATCGAATAGCTTAAGGCATAGTTGTAAAATTCAACAAAATGAAAAATTGCCCTAATTGAGTAATGAACTAGAACAATCAAATATTAACCCAAACAACTTAGTACACAATTATTAAACATTAAAGCTGATGAACTTTTGTAATATATTAAAATTTCACAAAATTTTGATTTACATCAGAAAAATACCTTTCTCAATAGTAGATTTGGAAAATTGAGAATTATTTTTTGAGTCATTATCATCATCATGTTCACAAAATCAACATTTTTGATAAATCAATATGTTGATTACAAACAGATTAATATATACTTTCAGAATGAAAATATCTTCAACTAATTTATCCATTCGTTTAAAGAATTCGTTAAGGTATCCATTTCGTTTAAAGAACACTTGCAGAGAACCAAGAAAAAATAATTTAATTCATTATCGAAAGCTTTTTTAAATAATTAATTTTAATCACATTCTCTTTAGAATATTGCATATGAATTACCTGAAGCCCTCCTATTTCAAATTTTGGTCTGGTTCCACTGCCTCCTGAGTTAGAACGACTGTGTCCAGGATTAACTTTGGATTCAATTTGACTTCTTGCATTATTTTGGATTGGAACATTGGGTGCTCGGGAATTCATCCATGCATTTCCTAATGCTTGGTTTGCAGACTGACTTTTTGGCAACATTTCCCTGTCTAATTTATCTTCGAGTGCGCATAATTCACCCAAAATCGCATCTAGTTCTATATCTTGACTATCTACAAAACAAAAAACGCACGGCTAAAGGACGAGATATCTCATCAACATATTCCAACACACATTCGAAATCGACTTTTTTAAATGGAGAAATAAATACGTGATTCATTCAACTTACCTTCCATATTGGCCATGGAAAATCTGTATGTATCCATTCTTGGAGTGGGAATGGTTAACTTGTTTGACAAGCATAATTTGTTTCCAGAAGGAACATGCTCTAAGCCCTGCAATTAAAAATACTAATTAATCGCCTGATATAATTTTGTTATCTATAAATAAGGATTAATTGGGAGTAGAAAAAGGTCATTACGATTTGGCACATGGATAAATAAAACACGTTTACAAATTTTAACAGTGAGCCTAACACACAAAGCATGTAGGAAATACGTATATCCAGAAATGAAATGTGTGCAACCCAGTAAAATGGAAGTTGAGGTAAAAAGAGGACATCAGGGCCATTTCTATTTTTGGGACCTCCTAGTTAATTGAAAATAAAACTAAAAGTTACGACAAAAATATAAATTTAAGGCCCTTAGAATGTGAAGAATTGGCCATATGGCTCTGCTGCCGAACCCCTTTAGAGGCCTTGCCCAATAGTAAATAACAAATTGTATTATTATCGTTATTGTTGCAGACATTTTCTTACCATTTAAAGTGAAAATATATATTCATGAGAGTTATTTACTACGCATGTGGATCTAATTATTTTTTCATATTTTAACTTTAACAAACATCAACAAATCGGTGAGAAGAGCACAAAGTTGTTAGAACTAAAATAGGTATTTAACATAAAAGCGGAGTTGAAGTTATACAATATACTGACATTCTATTAATAGTTTTATAAATTCAATTTATAATTAGAAAACGTAAATTATTTATTAAATTAGTGTTACACAATAACTCAGTAACCTCGTAAACAATACCTTAAGTATACATAAAATTGATATATGTTCCAAATCAAATGAAATAGATGTTTAGATAGCATCATGTCACATTAAAAATAAATTGTATTTGCATAAGTTTTACTTGTTAAGTCTCGATACAACACAACATTTTTAAAGAAACAGTTTGTGTAAAAGAAAAAGTTAAATAACTTAAAGTTAAACAAGTTTAAAAAAGTTTGCGAGTCATTTATAATGTTACCATCTTCATCAGATGATAGCTGTAATACAAAAAGTACACTTCGAAAAATGTTTCTAAACTTGAACGCGGTTCTTACAATCGCAGTTGAAGCAGAAAGCAGAGATCAAAATGCTACGATTAGAAATCTTTTGCTGTTTTACGATTGGATTGGAAGGGGGTTTTATTCCGTTCAATACAGCTGACAGAGAGCTGCTGGTAAATGGATTTTGTAAGCTTTTTTTTCTCTCCCTATCTTCCTTTCCGTCACTCTTCGCTATTTCTATCTAAAATCCATTTTCGGGAGAAGCATTACTTTCGGATTCCCAGATACTTCAAATGCTATCCATTTGAGTTTTCCCATTTTCGGTATCGATCACCATGCAGACAGGAAAGAAATATTCAAAGAGAATATAGTGTACAGTTCAGATAAAGAAGCATTTAGGTCAAGAATTCCCAAGAGGAAAGGCTATTACTGATATCGTCGTCTTAGAGCAGAAACTCATTAACTGACAAAAAATCATATGCTGACAAAATATCACACTGTATTGTATCGGTGTCTCTGTAGGACAGCAGCTCCTGGATAGGACCAGCCTTACAAAGTGCAGGGCCCAATTCCATCAAACTCTGAGGCAAAAATGCACATCTCGGCTTGTTGCAACTAGCTTCTGTACGTCCACTTCAATTGCATTACATTCACCAAGGCTAATCGGTATTCTTCAACATTTAACCTTTACACTACGGATGGGACAAATGATTCCCATCAGAAGTTTCCTTCGTAGAGCGGCTTGGGACTGCTTGGAATTTTTCCCCGTTTTAAGTGACCGCTGACATCGATCACGATTCACGAGCTGTCAGCGACTGGCCTTTAAGAGGGTCCTTCCTTTTGTTCAGTGCCTCCCCTATCTATCATTGTGTGAACTCTTTGCGAAAGATAGAAAGTGGCGCAGGTGATATCTCTCTCTCGCCAAAGAATACGCCAAGAAGTACGAAGGCATTTATGGGAGCGCTTTTCTCATTCAATGCTACTCTTAGGGAAATAACATGTCATACCTTACTTTATCACATTAGTAGAATGGTTTAAAACATACCGATAGCAATCTGACTCGAGGGGACACACGAATGGTTCTCACGGTGACCATCGAAGCATCTTTTCTTTGTATTGTCAAAGCATCACTCACGACGGAACGGTTGTACAGCACTTCTTTCTTATCTCCACTTGGATTGAAAACATTTCGAATGTTAGCACTATTTTCAATCTTCCTCTTTCAGTCGGTCTAATTAGCCATTATATTGCAATACATGACCATGACCGAAATCAACTTGCTTTCACTACTATATATTACGCGGTAGTTTGTTCATATTCAAATCCGAAAAAGCAGAAGGGTAGACTAGAGTAAAAATGAAAGCGAGGAAAGATCACTTGGGTATCTCGGGGTCGTGATGCCCGTACACACCTAAATAAAATGTGGGTGTGAGGGCGCTATTTTAACGTAAAAGAAGCATCCACTTTTCATGAACTTAACATAATGGTAGAATGTGACCATGTTTTTTATTAGCCAAAAATTATTCGAACTGTTCCAATAATTTATTTTTACAACGTTTGATTGTACCTAAACATTCAATATTTTAGGTGGAACCATGATCTCCAAATTCTTTTCATTTAAAAAGACGATTTTTCAATCATCTTTAAAACTATATGCAAAAATAACCGATGAAACTGTCGGTCAATATTCATAAAGAAAGTTTGTACATCTGTTTTCTGTGACAAAATCTTTGTCTCCAAAGAAGTGATTTTCTTAAATCCAATGGAAACTTGAGCGCTATAAGAATATTAAAATTAGATCAAAATGTTGGAGACTGGTGTGCATATGATACTCACTTGATAAGGAAATTTAGTTATTTTATATATCTTTTCTTGTCTATGACTGAATTCTAAAACTGATTTTAAAGTGAATTAAGACCTTTACATCTATTAAAATAACAACCAATTACTTCCCTACATGTACAATTTTAAATAAATTTCAAAACAAGGATTGATGGGAGTTCCACATTCAGTTAAAAAAAGTTTTTTAAAAGCACAGTAGTAAGAGTTTTTTCTCGTAAGAGGTATTGAGCCTATTGAATACCACCGGTCAAGCAAACATTCATTTCATTATTTCATCATTTTTAACAAACTCATAAAATAATAAACTTATTATTGCCATTCGATAATATATAAATACTATCGATTTCAGTGCCACGTACGGTAATGAAATTTTTATAGATTTTGTTCATAGATTTCTATAAAAGCCTAGAAAAGGGAAAGTAGCTTCCTCGCACACATTTCTCTCTTCAAATTGATAGATGTGACTCGCTTTCTTCACAATCCGGCCCGCTGCATTTATTGAGTTGTGCACCCCTGATTTAGGTAGGTAGCTAGGTGAATTAAAGTCGCACTGGAGCAACATAATGAGCTATTCCCCTGACTTAGGTAGGTAGTTGAATTAACGCTGCACTGGAGCAACACAACGGGCTACTTATTATTCCTGACTTAGAAAGTCGATAATTGAAGCGAAATGTTGGGAAGAGTGAGTAAAAGTTACCAATGCATCAATCAAGTGGGAAGCCTTTTTATGTCCGAGATTTAAAAATCCAGGATTGAAGAGAGGAAGCAAGACTGTTCCTGAAAATTTAAATCCCATCGAGATGCGGTCTCGGGAAGTTTGATTTTGAACGTAATTTAAGTGTGCTTTCCCGGTAATCCAGAAATCTCCTATTGATTACTGAGGGGAATGTAGGTCAGGCTCAAATAATCACTACGCAGTCCCCAAAGGAATGAATTTTCAGAAACGAAGTGGAATTTGTTTCAAACATTGTTGGTCTTTTCACAGCATACTATCATGAAAGTTGGTAGGTTAGTTGGATTGGATTTTATGACACAAGGTTCAAAACTGGACAAACTGGGGCCAACGTAAGATAAAAAAAACAGCACAACAAACTTAGATAAAATACTAGAATTAATAGTCTAAAACAATAAAAGGTATAGTTAAAAACATGCGTTCCTTGAAAACGTGGAGATTATCGTTGCAAGCAACATAGAAAGGTGAATGATAATTAAAGTTTCGATGAGATGATGCTGTTTAAAGGACATGAAAAATAAAAATACCAGATGGAATTAATACATCTAATTCATGTAAAAAATTTTAAAAGATTTTAATGGAGTTTTCCTTAATCAAACTACCATGGGGTAGGAAATAAATGCAATGCAAAGCAAGCGTAAATTTAAAAAGTGCATAACCAAAGAAAAACCTTTAGGATAAGAAATAAATCATCAATTGAGTTTCGCTACGTAGTTTAAGAAAAGAAATGCATAGAAGGAAATTCAGAAATTTAAATTGAATAAATTTCTCGTTCATTTCTAAGCACCGATTATGTGTTGGTTTTAATATTAAACTTTTGATAAAGTGATGATATAATTTGTATTCCTAATCATTTTAATGCATTAAAGCAGAAAAACTCTTAAAAACGAAAACAGATATGTGCATCACAATAGATGAGGTTTCCCTTTGCCCAGTTCATTCGTAAATTGGAGTCATCTTATCTGAATTTAACAACTGGTTATGAATTTTCAATTGTATTTGGTATCATTCGATAGTTTCCAAAAGAAAAGGATTTGCGAAACATAATTTTCATATAATACCCTCTATATTCAATTAATGTATATCAACATGTTCAAGCAGAATGAATTTAAGTCTTGTTATGTCAAAACAAGCGTAATAAAAAGGAATTTTGGAACACACGTATTCAAAACTCGGCCTTTCAATCACTGAAAAATATAATTCTAGTTATAAGATACAGCTTATGCACAAGCATGCAGACAAAAGCCATTCGATACTTCCATTTAATCATCTTAGAGCCATTTTAATTCATATGATTAGTAATCAACTAAATGGCAATTAAAATTATTCTTAACTGCCATTTTATGCGACACAGCACTAGAATTTCAAATTTCCAGGTGACACGTTTCGGTTGCCTCACCACTTCAGTCAATAAGCACCCTATGAGAGGCCTATTTTTCTGTCAAGCTAAATGAAGTTGGCGGTAGTTTTCTGCGACGGAATGTGTTTTTTATACTAATTCCGAAAGTGACGTCAACTGGCTTGTTTTTCGCAGCACTCCTAATAATTAAAAAGAATGAATTCCGAATTGTGATTGTCAACTTCAATTAAACTCCCAACATCTCCAAAACGGCGATTAACTACATTTTAAAGTAGCTCCGATAGGTATGCGAGAGCATTTGGGTGGCGGAAGTAAAATCGTCGCTTTTTGTCACCCCTGGTTTGTCGGTTCATACAGAAATCGCTTTCATACGAGGAACAACATGCCTGACAAAGTTGCACATTATCAGTGAACACCTAGAGACATTACAGGTATTGTTTTTATTTACATGCTTTAATAGAAATTCTATTTATACTTCAAGAAGTCTTCAGACATGAGCTCACAATCAAAATGCAGTTGCACCGTTACACAAATATGTGACGCATCAAAACGTAGGCATGAGTCTTGTGGTTGAGACTTAAAAAAAGCTGATTATCAAGACAATATAATGACCTTATGGACATGAATTACGAATAGCGAATCCAGGAGTGGAGCATCCAAGCTGAGTGAAGGTTAAAGTAGGAAAAGGATATGTGAAACTGCAAGCACAGAGTGAAAAGTGAACAGTCAGCAAATTTGGATGTTTCACAAGCTTCTGCAAGAGGAATGTAATGGTATTGAATGATTGAGTGAGCGCTTGGGGAACTCGATTGAGAAATGAATAGCGAATATAGAGATCAAAGAAAAAAATTTGGGACTTCGGTATATATATGCAGACGGTCTTTTAATGGTAGTATAACTCCATTTATTAAATTGCTGTTAACCACACTCTATTTTCATGAATAAAAACAAAATACAAAAAATTAACATCTACCAAATAAGTAAGGCACATTATGTTTCAAATACACTCGTCCAAATTTGTCTTTACGTACCCAAAAATAATGATATTACATGAAATATCCAATCGATGTAATCCATTTTTGCAGGGAATGTGTGAAAGACAAGGGTAATTAGCATTATCCAATCAAAAGTGATGAAACGGTTTCTGATATGCAAATCAAGGCGTTACGTCATCCGACGGTGAATCAAGCGCTTTGCGCAAAGTGAATTTCTGCAATACAGCGTTTGATTTCAGTGTGTAAGGACTCAAAACGATTTGTTATGGCTCCCAAGTATCATTTGGAAGAATCTGTGAAGTGGTGAATTATCGGCCGTTTAGAAGCAGGGCAGACAATCTTGGAAGCAGCGAGATGTGTGAATATCTGTTATGTATAATTTCAAGACAGACAGTCTCTACTTATGGAAATAATTTCAGAACTCTGGAACTGTTGTAAGGAGGCCTGGACAAGGTCGTAAATGAATAACAACTGCTTCTCCAGATCGATATCTGGCAATAACTGCCCGTCGTAACAGGAAGTCTACTGCTCGGCAGTTAAGTTCAGAGGTTGCAGCCGCCACTCTGGAACTGTTGTATCACGGTAAACTGTATACAGAAGGCTTAATGAAAAAGGCCTTTATTCCAGAAAGTATGTGTTTCACTGTCTTCACGACGAAAGAGGGATCGCTTTAATTCGTGCAAAGAACATCAGAACTGGAGTGAACATCAATGGACCCATGTCCTCTTTACTGATGAGTCGAGGTTTAGTTTAACATCTGATTCTAAACGTGTTTACATCTGGAGGGAGTCAGGAACGCGAAATCTTCCTTCGAACATTATGGAACGTGACCGTTTCAGTAGTGCAGGTGTGATGGTATGGGGAGGAATAATGATCGATGGACGTACGCCCCTACACGTTTTCAACAGCGGATCTGTGACCAGCCAGAGATATTGGGATGAGGTCTTAGAACCTTATGTAAGACTTTTCAGAGATGCATATGGGTCTGACTTTTTATTTATGGACGATAATGCTCGTCCACATCGAGCAAACCTCGTTGACGAATTCCTTAACCGAATACCGTGGCCGGCAAAATCTTCTGATCTGAATCCGATAGAGAACTTATGGGACTACCTTGGAAAAGCAGTTGCAAGGAGACATCCTCCTCCTAGAGATATAAATGCCGTGAAGACCGCATTGCTGGAGGAGTGGAAATTAATTTCCTAAACTGTGGTTAACAACATTATTGCCAGCATTAAAACACGTTGTGATATGTGTGTAAACATCAGGGGTGATCACATTCCATTAAATTCATAAGCCTTAATTTTTTTCTGGGTTATTCTTTTTTTCTGAACTCTCCTTGTCACATATTATTGCCATTTTTATTGTTTCATGCTACAGTTTTATATCATATGCAGTGCTCTTAAATTTTTCCTTTGGATTTATGTGTTATGATATTATGTATCATTTCACACAAATTCATAAAATTATAGTTCACAGTTTCTGAGAAATCCGTGACTTTATGCACGTAAAGATAATTTTGGACATGAGTGCATTTCACAAATCTCCCGAATTTTTTTCTTATTTAACATTAAAACACGAAAATTGGAAAAGGAATTGCAAAACCAAAAAAATAACGACTTCATAAATCGGCAGTACGATCACTCAAAAATCAATAAACACAGAAGCCTGCATCTCTCGCGCCACATTAGAGCTGCACCAACCCCCCATGTTTGGCGCACGTCTCCTCCAATCTGCACTGAATGCACACTATCTTCCAAACGAAACGTCACGCTACAAGAAACTTCAAAAAGTGAAATGAACCTCGAAGCGAATAAGGCACAGTTAGGCAATACACTTTTTTTTTCTCTCCCTCACTCTCTTTGAGATGCACACAAAAAATCTTTTGAGACAAATTCCCTACGTATTTTGCCGACACGATGTTGGGCTTTCCCCCGTCCTTATTTTTTTCTCGTCGTAAGAAGGAAGAACGCTTGTGTGCGTGTCCCCATGGGATTTTTATCGCTCTGCTCTCGACAAACTGGAATCCGCCCACCTCGAAGCCTGTGCCAGTGCGTTGACAGTGACACTCGCTTTAAATCAATGCTTGCAGATCGCGCCTGCGACACAAAATTACCGACTCGTAAATATGTCATCATCGTCAAGGAGCGTCCATAAACATGCCAAGGTTCTGAAGAAAGCAAAAGAAAAACCTTAACCTCAGAAACGTTACTTCATACTCGTTACGCAAAAGAACGCTATAGGAAAATGCTGAACAAAACTTAAAAATTGAAAACTGGTCAGATATTTTGGTGCCACCAACAAGGCAATCATCAATTTTATTTATACTAGAACTGTTGTGTATCATATCTTCATACTTTTAGGGTTTGTACTCAATAACAAACAGTTATGTCAAAGTTACTATATACTAAATGAAAAATATTCAAGTAAAAAATATGGGGCGACCATGTTAGTTTTTCATCGATCGATAATACCTAGGTATTTTTTAAGTATATATTTTTATCGAGTTGTTATTTAATTTTAAAACAGGAGTCCAAACCAGAAGTTCAGTTTTCAACTATTGACTTTCATTTATCTAAGAAAATATTTCACTTCAAATAATTTAATTGGTCTTGAATTAGGTTCTAAAGAGATTTTGTATTAATTTCTAATTCCCTGCGAGTGTCATCAATGGTAACAACTTCAAGGCCATCTGTAAATGCCTGCTGATGGAAATTAGAACTATTTAAATTTAAAACTGGATTTAAGTATGTTAACCGAAGAATTTGGTTTAAAACCGAACCCTGGGGACAACCCTTACTTGTGTTTCTAGTATTTTTACAATTGCTTGCAGTGTACGAAACAGTTCTGCGTGTTAGATAATTAGGAATAAATTGTACATATATTCTGGTACTTAGCCGTTCATTTGGATGAGAATCATACTATAAAAGAATAGTTTCTAGAGATAAAGAGAGTCATTTTGCTATACCTTTTCATAACAATAAAAAGTAGTAAAATAGGACAGAGAAAAGGAAATTTCTAATTAAAGAGTACTCACAAAATAAAAGTTAGAAAGCCAGATATTTTGTGTTTTGTTGAAAAATCATAACATTCATTAACAGAATGTTACTAACTTTTGGGATACCTCTTTTGAAACAGTTCTTTAACAATTTTCCAATATCCTCAACAATTGAGTATTAATGAGTTTTTCCGGAACATCTAATGATGTCAGAGTGCTGTCAAACTGCCGCGCCTCCTCTGATAGAAGCCTGGTTGGTTGTTTTCGAGTTTTATGGAGCAAGGGTCATATTTGGCCAAACTGCGACAAACACAACACAATGAGGAAGGAAAATCAAACAGAAGGGAAGGCGAGGATAAAAATGAAAGGGAAGAAAGATCACTCTAATACCTAAGGGCTGTGATGCCTGTACACACTTTAAGAAGTGCCTCTGATGGAAGGCTGCAACTTCCTTGGTAGCCTCGACGCAGGTTGTAAATCTTTGGTTACATATTTATAATGAGGTGGGTTCAAATTCTTGAATAAAGCCGATTCCTCCCATTTCCAACAAAAAAAACATTTTTCAGCAGAAGAATCAATCTATACCTACTTCTCTCCCTTATCTTCCAAAGAACTCCAATTGAAGACATCTTTCAGTAATGGCTTTACATAGATATTAAAAGGAAAAAAGGCAAAAGGAACTATTCTGAATTTTTATTTTAGTAGGGAAAATAACATTTTTTTAAGTAGAGAAAAATTGCAAAAAATCATCGGAAAAACTTGTTTATTACAAAATGGAAATGGATGTTAATAGCTCGTCTACTTATAATCTTATAATTTGTTGCAATTTTAAAATTGGGGAAAAACTATTTCTTCGTAAAAGAGCGCTATACAACATACCTTTCCGGTTATTGGACATCGTAGAAGAATGCAATCGTAGCGGAAGGTTTGTTCTAGGCATAAAACAACAGCATATTTTAGAATGCCGTCTTCCCTACTCTAAGCACAAGAATTTGCTTTCTGTTTAATAACCCAGTACATATATTACGTACTTTTAATACCCAGTACATACTTAATTTTTACGGCCAATGAACATTCAAGAAGTACTTTATATGAAGAAGGGGAGAATAAAGAATGTTTGGAGCAGTATATAATAGGTATTTTGTAGGGTCCGCAATTCCATCGTAAAAGTATTCTAAGTCAAGTGACGCAATCTTTGAATACATTATTACCAATTTCAACTACTGATTATAGTTCTGATAATTACACACTTAATCAATGCAAAAATAAACTAATCAAAAGTTAGGTAGGAAGTTAATTAACGTCGCAATGGAGCAACACAATGGGCTATTGAAGACGGTCCGGGATCAATCCCGAAGGGACAGGGTCCAAGGATAACACTTCGCAATTTTGAACCACGGTCATATGACGAGAACTGCCCCTGAGCTGGCACTCCACTCTCCAAACACCATGCCAACGTGAAGACATTTCAGTCCACGACAGATTTAAATAAAGTGCACCAGTCCCCGTGTGTACGACGGTTTTAGGCTGGACCTAATTTCGAACTCGCAACCCTCCGGTTGCTAATCCGTTGTTCTTCCAACTGGGCTACCACGGCCCCACTAATCAATGGAAGATGTTCTTTTGTCGAACTTGTTTAATACTAGGGATTACAATTTATTCTTCGAACGGGCGGAAAAAACTGCAGTGATCGAAATTTCTTCAGGAGAAATCAATTCCCAAACCCTTATAAGATACGTAGTTCTTTGCGAGCAAGAGAGTGGTTTGAAATGTATGGACTGGACAAGGGACCCGAGCATCCAGAAATTCGATGCCGTGGTATTTTTTTGTCAAAGGCTGCATAGATGGAGATCAAAGGAAACATCACTGCGGTAGAATTTTGTCACAAAGTAACGGCGTTGTGAAATCCAGCTTTTGTGGAAAGCTGAAGTTGCCATGACAACGGACTTGCAGCCGGAGGAACCTCTAAAGCCATTGAACTCAACAAGGGTAGAAAATCATATTCTCGCGAAAGGCGAGAACACCCGGAAATGAAACCTTCCGGGGTTTATGAGAGTATGAACTATCTTCACTGGTAAAAGTATCTATGGCGATGTTTTACAAAGAGAGAAGCGTCTTCATTAAAGGTATTCCTTGGACAAATTAAGGTCCACGGGGAAGAATATTTTTATTCTCTTATCTTTTTCTTTTCGAATACGAAACGTTGAGTCGAAATCTCGTGGGAAAACGCATTTAATAGTGGAGAATTTTTATCCTTTTTGTTTTTAATATTTATTATTTTTTGCTCAGTGGGTTAGCCCACTGCGTTAACAACCTGCGAGTTGTAGGAGACGCAGGTACGATTCTCGCATCTATTTAGTGCATCTGGTAAAATTGATACTTACGATTGGCCACAGATGTATTTTAAATTTGTGTCCAATACCAATAACTAATATCACTACAGAAAAGTATTAATCTTTATTTTAACGGAGAAATATTCTACTGCTGTTCCTACAGCAGTTTTCTCTTTTTTTCCAATCGTTAACATTTTACCTTTTGAGTTTGTCTTTTTAGATGGAACAATATAAACTATGAGGCATCTCTCTGTGGAAGTGTTGGTAACGAATCTTTGAATTGAAATTGGCGGATGGCTAGCTAAACCACTTTTGATTTACCCAAATATGTCCTACCATCGAATTCAATACCGTAAAGAGGATTATAAATACAAAACTCAATCATTCTCGACTTAGTACTTACAAAGATATAGCTAAAAAGAAAGACTGGAACACCTTGCTAAGGTCTCAGTTGCCACAGGATCTACCGAGAGCTACAGGACTAGCTTGTTTTCGTGTTCTCACTAGACACGACTACCTACAATCATATATGCCGAATTGGCTTATCCAACTCTCCAACTTGCCCTCTGTCTAACCTCTCCGACATGACGTGATGTCAGTAAGATCAAGGCAATCTCAATAGTTGCCCTGATCTTGCTGACACCGCAGTGAAAAATACTGCTGATAGTTACATATTTTGTTTGTTTCCAGACTAGGTTGGGCTGACAGAAAGACTTATGGAGAAAAGACTGAGGTCTGGCGCTCTATAAAAAAAGAATCTCAGATTTGGTTCGTCGCTATATAGTTATTTTTTGCTACTAGAGGGACTACATGAATTAATTAGAACGGACTACGTGAGACATAAACTTGTCAGAAACCAATGGATTCATACAATAATCATTGAGAGAAATTTTTAAATCCTGGGGTTGTTAGTTTTTGCTACACGATTTGTTTATTTTGTATCGAACTGTCTCGCAGTGCAATTCGCCGCTTCGACGATATACCAATTTGAAGGTCCGCATCACAGCTGCAACATGTTCAGAGCACCCTGACTTTGACTCCCGCCGTCTTCGATTTGTATTCCCATTATAAATAAATAAACGTTCTGATGTCTTTCTAAAAACATTTACCCACCTGGTCCGAACGTATTCATCACTTCCCTGATCCCCAGGGGACGGGGGTGACACGTCATCCCGTTGCCATGACGTTAGCCCTTAGTTTCCATCAAGTGAACGTGAATCACGATCTCCCCCTTCACTCACACCCTCGGGTTGTATTTTCAGCTTTCGCTGTGGCAGCGTTTTTCCTTTTAATCGCCCTGTCAGAGGAAGCCTATCGCTAAAAACTCACCGAAGGTCCAGGAATAATCTGATTTAGCAATTTTTGTCATGCTTCGGAAGCGATGAAAGGGATGTTATCAGTCGAATGAATCTTGCGATATTAAATTTTAATCTATAAAAAATAATTATATATTCAGTCATTATATTACGGATCTCTACATCACTGAAAGTTATCTCGAGGGGAATTCCGTATTTTGGCAGCGTCATGAAGTGGAGTATTTTTTAAGACATTTATTAAAAAATCTAAGGGGACATTCAAAATAACAAAGAACACCGATCAGTTCTTTTTCACTCCGTCTAAAATTCTTCCGAATTCCAAATTAATTTGGCCGCGGTGGCCCGGTTGGAAGAGTAGCAGATTAGCAACAGGAGCGCTGCGAGTACAAAACTCGATCCAACCAAAGATCGTCTTGTACGTGGGGGCTGGTGCAAGTTAAATATGTCGTGGCCTCAAATGTCCTCAGGTTGGCGTGGTGTGGAAATTTGGAGAGTGGAGTGCCAGCTCAGGTGTGATCTTGGCATCGGAACGTGGTTTATAATTACGTGGTGATATCCTCTGAATCTTCCCTTGTGGATTGATTCCGGACCGTCGTCAATAGCCGGTTGTAATGCGACGATTATTCAACTACCACAATCAAATTAATTTTTTATCATATTCTATACCTTAGAGTTTGCACGTGGTGGCATGGGGGAAGATCTTGGAGAGTGGGGTGCCAGCTCAGCTGTCGCCTCGTCATCTAGACCGCGGTTCGAAATTACGAGTTATTATGTTATGGTTACAGTTTGCACGTGCTTAAATAGTTATAATATCAAGATACAGTTGTAAGCGCACGATAAAAATTAAATTCAGGGATCACACTTGCACGCGCTCAGAACGGCTGAATATTCATGCATAAAGAGAAGTGTTCGAACAATGAGTAAAAGGAGAATAAGGAAGGAAAATGCCGGAACTATCAACGCAAAGCTAATGAAGATCATATGGTGCAGTAGGGAACTAAGCGAAAGGCGCTGTTCGGAAAGAATATGAATGACGTTTTAAACAGGCAGTTATGAATACGGTGTCGGGGATGTTATTTCTTCGTTAAAAAGCTTCTATTTTCGTCCCTCCTTTCACTGTCACCCCACTAGCGTCGGGGGTAGAGGCCATAAAATGCCCGATACATTCTCCGCCACAGAAGAGACTTAACCAAAATAGCCTCGCGCAGGGAGGCCCAAGCGAAGGGCATAACACATCCAATGCACCGTGAAACGCGTTTTCTGAATGAAGGGGCACGGTGTATATACGAAAAACTGGAACTCTGTCCAGCTTCATAAGAATATATGAAATCTACAACTGAAATGAAATATATGAAACTATACCACTAAAAATAGGGACCCACACATATGAGGAGAGGGATCCTGGTTCATCAAGGAACAGTAGCTCGAAAAACAAATGTGAAACGCTTGTACCGTAGTTTGCTGTCTGTTTTCTACGTATAAAAGCTAATATAAATTTTTGTTGTATTTAATGTATCAGAAGTGTGCAAAGGAAAGTAACTGAAACTTTCAAACAAGTGTGTAAGTTCAATATTGAGTAATTGGAACACAAATTTGCATTCAATCTGCTCTGTGTGCCACGAGAACTACTCCAGGCACAAAGTCTGCTGCTGTAGAAAGAATTATCCTATTTCCCACAGTGGATGCTTGAATAAATATATTCAAGTTTGTCACTTGATGAAAATTGGGAAATATATTTCGAAAGATTTTTATTTGTATATACAGGTGAAGTACCTCTCCGCGAAGCCAACATCCGCGAAAAACAAAATAAAATCAAGTCATCCCTGAGAGTCACCCCTACTCAAAATGAACGAGCCTCGTTTCTATAGACAGCCTCCATCCAGCCTTGTTGCCGGGAACAGTTCTCGTGATATAGACAGCTAGTAATCCAGTGGTAGGGCTAGTAATTCTATCTGGTACTGGGCTTGAAATGCGCGGGGGGGGGGGGTGACTAGAACCTCCTAGTATAATTCCGACGATTTATAATATTTTTTTTCATTTAGGAAAGTAATTGACGATATAGAAGAAAAGGACAGGAAAGCAAAAACTACTCTTGAGAAGTTTTGAGGGAAAAAAGAGCTAAAAGCAATTTTAAGGTAAAAGATTATAAAATATATTGTGATGCACAGCTATCTAATTTTAAGAAATATTTGAGGGAAAAAAGAGCTAAAAGCAATTTTAAAGTAAAAGATTATAAAATATATTATGATGCACAGCTATCTAATTTTAAGAAATATTCAGTTTTGGTTTCACTTTTACCAATATTTCAATATGTAGTTTCCTAAATTAACATTTTAACTTACTTTATACACATATTCACGCAATCAGACGTTAGAATACATCAATTCAAGATGATTATTGGTCATGAAATGTGATGAAAAATAAATAGGTTCCTTAATACTATTTTAAGTGGAGTGTGGTAAAGTACTGTAATTCAAGGTATTAAAATCCAATTGGGGTATAATCCCGGTGGTTCCGAAGGTGGCCTAATTTTTTAATAAAATGCATGAATTGCAATCTACATAATTTTTAAAGAAATCAGGTTTCGGATAATTCACTATGGACTCAAAGGAAAATTATTTTCGAAGAAACCGCTCTCTGTCGAATAACAAAAAGTTTTTAATGAGCTTAAACAAGGTAATTATTGTTTTGTATACTTAAACAATCTCAATAATTCATCAGAGTGAACAGTGATTGGCTGTTCTTCAGGACAGAAAGAAGTTTTATCGATTGAGTTTTAATTAAACTTCGGTAATTTTTGGCCCAGTTTAGAATGGCAATATCCCTTTGAACTTCACGTGATACGACTGCTAGCTTTCTGAAGTTGCTTTCGTTGTGAAACATACCGTCTAAGAGTCACAATAATTCAACTGATAACCTATGTAAATCTAGAATTTTGATAGATACCCCGTTCAATCCGTCTTTCAAAACCGAATGAATAATTTCTTGAATAATAAAGTTTTCTGCGATGTTTATTTGTTTTCCGTATTTACCACAGTTGGTAACCACTATTATATCATAATAGATGTTAATATGTAAGGCATTAAATCGATGTTATGATTATAATGATTATGGATGTTATACGATAATTTTGACTACCTGCAATATCGTCTCTATTGAATTGACTTGTCACTCTCCAACTTGCCTTGTGTGGCCTTCAGATATGACAGGAACTCACCTCAATTGTTGCAAGGAAGTGCAATCTTACTGACGTAGCAGTGAATAATACTGTTGACAGAGTTCCATATTTTTTCTTGGAGAGTGGGGCGACAGCTAAGGTGTGACCTTGTCATCTGAACATGGTTTAAAACTACGAGGTGTTGCCTTCGGATCTGTCCTTTCGGGATTGATCCCGGACCATCGCCAATAGCCCTTGTGTTGCTCCAGCGGGACGTTCATTCAAATACCTACCTTCCTACCATATTTTTTCTATTTCCCGACTACATCGGGCATCGACCAATTGGTCTAGTGGTCAGCGTGTTCCCTTCTGAATCGAAAGGTTACAGGTTCAAATCCGAGGTAAGGCAAGAATGTTTGTCCGTCTGGAATGAATGTGTGTTCTCTCTATAAGAGAGTTGTACTAGAATGCATGGTGTGTATGCTAGATGTAAAGTGAAACCCTCGCGTGCACCAGTGTAACGCGAAGTGGTGCCATAATGAATAACGTTCAAAACTAGCTGGGCATTTAGATTGGTTGGTTGTATTGAGTTTTAGTTCAAAAGCCATTCTTGCCAGACACAAGACAGACAACGTCAAGTAATGGACAAACACACACAATAAAAGTTTTACTGACACAGGAGAAATACACCAAGGAGGAATAGAACCTGCGCCGCCTACAACTTATACAAGTTGCTAGCGCAGTGGACAAACCCACTGAGCCATGGTGGCTCCAGGGCAGGGCATTAAGAAAAAAAGACCTTATTAGGCTACCTGACAGACTTATGGGGAAAGGGCTGAAGTCAGGCGTAGAATTAAAAAAAAACGTTGTATGGTGAAAGGAATTAAAAAGTTAAACATTAGACTATTGTTAGGCATTTGTAAAAATTCTACATATTAATATAAATATTTTTTATGTTGTAAAATGTGAACGCTTGGTTTACAAATTTGTAAACAGGGTTTTACATAATCGATCGTTTCATAAAATGGGACAGCAGAAAGTTGACGGTACCATCAGAGGAATCTAGTCCAGTATTCTGATCATATAAAAATGAGTTCCCGAACTGTGCGATCCATATAGTCCGTGAATCAATCCCCATCATGACAGTAGAATCGATTCCACACGCACCATACGAATACATGGAGCACACGAAAGGGGCGAAATACCCAACAGGAGAGACATTCCAGTCACCAAGAAAATAAACTTCATATCATAACAGGCATTCCATTCTCCCCACCACGATATGTCGAGCCTCGCCTATCTGCAATTAGGACTGGAGACGTAATCTTGACAGAGCATCGGGATAACAGTCCCGATATCAACATGGGAAAAGCAGGGAGACCGGAACTTGGAAAATAAAATAAATATGGAGGAGGGAAAATGCAGCAGTCACGCGCGGGAAGCGTGCCGGACGTTATGCCGTGATGTCACGGCTTCCTCCCCCCATTTTCGCGGGTAAAAATGTGTAACGGGCACAGGGAATGATGTGCTTGTTGCAGCCAGAGCACACGGTTGTTATTGTTGAAATTTTCCAATACAGGAAGTGCAGCAGGGAGAGGGGGATGTTTTGTTGCCAAAAATACACTTATCTTTCGGAGGAGCTTGGGTCAAAGTTTTGCTTGCGGAACACGCTGGAATGCGTTTGTTCCGATTTGAGTGTGCGGGGGATGAGTATGTTGTACACCTGTGAAAAACATTATCGAAACAAATGTTACGGAATGTTGGAAGCTTCTGGGAATTGAGTAGAAGCGCATGACCACTTAAAATCTTTTTAATCATACTGATTTATAAAAGCAAAAAGATTTTAAGACACCGAACAACAAAATACTAATTGGCACGGAATGATGGAAAGTATTTGGATACAAAATGAAAGTAACAAAATTGAATGTTTTTAAACAGGGTAGCAATGTTCAACATATAAAAGCGATAAAAAATGTGGGGAATATTTCTAACACTTTTTGTTTTTAATCCACTTAAGTCGGTATGTCAATCAAACACAGGAACGATAATCAATAAGAATAACGTTTTGAAATTCTCGTCAAGCGGTACCTTGGTAGGAAAAGGGCCAACGTCCAAATTCGCTGATTTGTGTTCTGACCACAAACCGTTTCAAGGTAATGCAAGTTATGACAGAAAAAAGTGCCAATGTTCACCTATCAATACTTTGCGAAATAACCAAAATAATGGAAAGCATTTTTTTGACGTTGCATTAAAAAAAGTTTTTTTATTCTAAATCAGGTGTCATAAACTTACAAAATGGACATTGGCCTTTTTCTACCTGGGTAGATATTTATTCTTTTGACGAAATTTATTGGTGAGGGAAACTTTAAAAGGGGGCAAATCATCACGGACAAACGGTTCCCTTTGTGAATCTACTTTCCGTTTTTGAGCACAAACAAAAGCGTATAACTTTTCCCCCTTCACATCCAGAATTTCATCTTCCAACTCGAACCATAAATTCAAAAACCATAGAAAGTGATGGAACATTTGAAACTATTTTTCAAAGCGTAAAAGTGCTCTCAAGTGTAAATGAATGAAGTAAAACAACTACACCGATCATTTTTATATCGCAGTGGTTGAGATTTCAGAAACGAAAACACGATCTCAAAGCCTTCCTATTATCGTTCAACCACAGAAGAGGAAGAGCGATGCGGGGAAAATAATAACGCATCTCGACAAAGCAGAAAAGCCATCCTATACGCATTCGTCGGCAGCCGACACTTCTCTCCGAAGCATCGAACAAAGGGGATTTCCGCGGGGCCCAATAAGTCGAATACAAACAAGACTTCGTCTGGAGTTTTTCCAATTATTTGCCGGGGGAACGGCAAGACGACGGCAGGGATTGACAAAAGATCCCTACTTAATACCCGGGAGAGGAGATGATCACTACGTTGCGACTAATAGAAAGACACTATATATTGAAAGGGAGATTTTTTTTATTTCCCCCTTCTCTGGGTGTATGGGTGAAATGCAACGAGGCCAGGGCGTGGAAAAGTGTCTGATTTAATGATGCCTTGTCACGAACACTTAGAGAGAGGCGAACGCGTTTGAGTACTATAATCTATACTTTAAACAAATTTGTGTCCATAAAGGGAGATGGTGAGGGGATCATAAAGTGGTGTGGAAGGGTTGGTGAGAGTGCTTAACATTTTACCTTCGACACTTGGAAAGAGGAGGTGTCTTTTGGTTTCGGGGACAGTACCACCTGAACAAGCATAGGCACAATACGCAGTTAACCAGGAGCTAGAGATCAATCTATCTCAAACTTATTAATATAGGATTACCAGATTAAATTCACCAATCAAATAATCGTTACTACACATACAAACTCGATAAAAAAAAGTCAATCATTTGGGAAAGGGAGAAATTAGTTCAATTGAGCAGGGATTCCAGTGTTTTCTTTTGCATCAGGGCCTTTACACATATATAAAACCACATTTGCACATTATGCACACATGAAATATTACTCCTACGGTAAATTTTAGACACTTTCCTTTTGGGTTTCTTGTAAAAATATTAAAAATCAAACATACAAAACACATTAAAACGTAAAGTAACAGAAATGCCGACCAGCAAAACGCCAAAAGGTCAAAAATGCAGACAAGCAAAAAGTCAAATGGCTAAAAAGCCAAAATACCGGGGTATGAAAATAGTCAAACAAAAGCCAGAACTGTCCATGAGTCCTTTTGCTGGTCTGCATTTCTGTTACTTTACGTTTTAATGTTTTGTATGTTTGATTTTTAATTCTTTGTATGTTTGATTTTTAATGTTTTGTAAGTTTGATTGTTTATTATTACTTCCCTGTCAGAGATAGTTGCAGCTTTAGCGCACTCCTCGGTCAGTATGTAAGTATGTTTTTTAACCTAATGAAAAGTACAATTAATAATTTAGCGCCTGGTAAGGACTTCCCTTCATGTGGTAAGTCTGTGCTCGGTACATGGGGTTATGGGGACCCCAATGGATCGAAATCAAGTTACCTTATTGAATACAATTTCGAATCTTCGAATAAACTTAAATTTTATAAATATAGCGATAAACGTTGTAAAACCTGCCCTCAACTGAATAGTTCCACCATAATGGATGGTACTAGCTCCGACGACTATGCTTTGCCTGCATGTAAAGCCTCAAATGTCATTTACTATTTAAAATTCAGCCTTTGTGGTATGGGCTATATAGGTCAAACCAGTAACTCCTTAAACTTACGTATTAATCTACACTGTTCTAATATTAAAAATTATAACTCTCGTTCCCTTTTAACTTAGAGTTCCATCATTTCTCATTACATGGCTTTAATAATGCAATTATTACTATACTTGAAATTATAAACAATGCTGAATTACGATTGGCTAAAGAAAATATTTACATCTTAAAATATAAAACACTTGCTCCTTATGGTTCAAACGATTTATTTCAAAATTCACAAGTTAATTTAGGTAACAGTAACACATACTTTATTCCACACATCAAGAATCAAAACGAATAGAGGTTGTAGGGGTAGCGGTATCAATAAAAAATTAAAAAACTCTGAAAGCAATAAACAATATTTGCAGACATTACAAAATACCTAAAAACTTTAGAAAAAAAAATTATTGAACATTTTAACTTTAAACCCTTTAAAAAATTATTTTTTCTTTGAATGACAGAACTTATTCCAAATTTAAGAAATTTTCACAACACTAGACTTTTTAAATCCTCATTTTCTACTTTTACTGCATGATATTTAGAAAGCTCGACTTTCTAAAATTAATATGAAAAAACTATTAGTAATGATAATTTAATTTACATGAAAATATATATATATAGGATTTAAACACCCAATTTTTGATAAATTTAATTTTAATAAAATTGTAAATAATTTAATGAATATTTTTCCCATAAAATTTCATACTATAAAAAAATGCTTTAAATATGATACCCCTTTCGGTAGAAATTTTTTTAATTATAATCATTTTTGCAGTAAGGTTAATTTATATAGGAATAACAGGTGGCTTTTGCAACGACATAAATTATAGGTCATATTTAAATGATAGTCTAGGACATATTGTAACTGGTAATCTTGGAGTTATTGATAATGAACAATTAAGGAAATTAATGTATAAATGTACCACATTCAGATCTATATATAATATTTAAAAAAGTTTTATACTTAAAAGTTTCCTCGAAGACATTGATAATTTCTGTATCATGACTTCCACTAAATTTAATACCCCTATTTACCACTTCGCAGAATGGAAATGGAAACTTTACAATGACTTAAAAATTTTATAAATGAAAATCTCCCACGTTCTGGAAAAAACACCGATTACTATAAGGCAATAGCCCTAGCTATTAAAGACTTACAAAATAAATTCATAATAACACGGGTAGATAAAGCATCAGGCAACTGCTATTATCTGTAAAAAACTATATTTAAATTTACTAGATACTGAGCTTGAAAATTCCGATACCTATAAGTCCTGCAATTCTACATTTTATGTTATTGTTAAAAAATGATTTCTTTAAATAAAAGATTAAAAATTTCTGATCATCATATTATTTTACTTTACATAACTATTGTACCTAAATTTTATAAAAATCCAATGAAATTCTGATTTATTACCTGTGGTGCAAATTCTTATATGATTAAACCCGGTATCTTATACTTTGTAAATATCTAAAAATTATCCTTAATGCCATTATTGAAGAAGGTTTCACCTGGATTACTGGTGATAATAACGTTTTAAATTATATAAATAAAAATATTAATAATATAATAATCTACGACTTTAAAGACTATTTACTAGCATACCACTAGGCAAACTTCAAGATGTACTAAACTACTATAATCATGACTTTAAAATCTAATTACTATTGATTTTGAGGATTGGGAATTTTTGGTTAACTTTTGCATCTTTAATAATTTTATTTTTAATGGTGAGCATTTATTTATTCAAGTTAAGGGTATACCCCAGGGTTCCAATTTTTCATCCATTCTTGCTAATTTAATTCTACATTATTATGAAAAAATTTTGCCTACAAATTAATTCTGTCTTTAGCTATATTGATGATTTTTTTGTTTTTAATGATAGCAATTTTGCTAACCTATGGAAATCGATTTACCCAGATGAATTATATTTATTAAAAACTAATTCGGATAATAATAAAGTCGTCTTTCTAGACTTGAATATATCCACTTTAAATAATAAAAGTGATATTAATATTTATAAGAGAGATAATTTTGAATTTCCGGATTTTAAATTTAATATATTGGAATTCAAATATTTCCAAAAGAATATATTATAATACAATTGCTTGTCAACTGGTACGTTTCAATAAAAAAAATTTTAACTCTAAATCTAACTTTCTTTTGCAATGTAATAATCTCATTAACACACTTCTTAATAATAAATACCCTCACTCTTTTTATAGGATTATTTTTGAAAGATTTAAAAATACTAATATTATTTAACTGATGATTTACCATAATGGCTTATTTTGGAGACTTTCCTGTTGACTATCAATTCTATTTGATATACTAATTATAATAGGACTGTTAATTTATTAAGAGACTGGATTTGAACACTATCTTTTCGGTTTCCGGTTCCGATAAACCGATTCGGAATTCCCGTTCCGAATTCTCAACTGTGATGTATAATGATTTTTGGGCGCTATGAATTGCATTTGCTGGCGGTCCTCATGTAGGTTGAGGCGGGTTGTTGTCGAGCTGAGGTTTATTAATGTGGGTAAGTTTGTATTCACTTCTACAGTTTTGAATGGTACTTGTCTTTGGTGCGGTCCTTGGATGTCCCCGGAAAGGCAAAATTAGAAAATCAAAAGATTTTCTAATTTTCCTTTCTGCTTATGGTATTTGGAGGGGTGTGTGGGCTACTTTTGGTGAACTGCCGCCCACACACAGAAAACACCATATTGTGTTGACTGGGTCACGCTCCTCCCTGATCCACCAACACTTCTTAATCTTTTCGAAATTTTCTTGATATTCTTAAGTCCTAAATTTCTCTTTGTTTTGTAACATCGAAGGGAAATATATATATAACTTATATATATATATAAGTTTAATAGAAATTATTTTGAGAAGTGGCATATCAATGGTCCTTTTTGGAGTTAATATTTTTTTTTATTTATTTGTTGTTTTTCTGCAAAAAAAATATCCAATTACTGAGAACGAAAAATATGTTATCCAAAAACTGCAAGAAAGACATACATACATACATATATATATATATATATATATATATATATATATATATATATATATATATATATATATATATATATATATATATATATATATATGTGTGTGTGTGTGTGTGTGTGTGTGTGTGTGTGTGTGTGTATGTATGTATGTCTTTCTTGCAGTTTTTGGATAACATATTTTTCGTTCTCAATAATTGGATATTTTTTTGCAGAAAAACAACAAATAAATAAAAAAATATTAACTTCAAAAAGGATCATTGATATGCCACTTCTCAAAATAATTTCTATTAAACTTCGCCTCACGTTACCGAAGAGAAGCAACTTAACATATACGACCACCCATAAAAACACCCTATTTTCCCAGATGGCGAATTTATAGCTGCTACAGCATGGAAATATGTTATCAGGAGGCATTTTTGGCCATCAGTCTCTGGGTAAAAAGCTTCTCATAGTTAAAGTCCCATTTAAATAACGTAACCATCAAGTAAAGTGAAAATTACACCATTTCCGGCTTCCCTTATCCAGAGCTATAAAACGGATAAGACGAACAATGACTGTACAGAACTGTAAAATAACTTACCATGTAAATGCGGTCTTGGGGAGATATATAAGGGAGGATATTTGAACACTTCCTGTACAGACCGAAACTCGTTGTTCGGAAAAAGGGTGCGGATAAACACCAGCCTATTCTTGGATTGGATTAACTTATTTCAAGTAAAGTTGTGTCTATAAGTAACTTCGGGAATTGGCTATTTTGGTTGTCAAAGGAAATCTATTGATTCTAGATAATGGTTTAGCTGCCAGATAGAAACTAATATACTTTGCAGATAAAATCATAGCAAAAAATAATGGAACGATAGAGGTTTGAAACTTTCTTTGATTATGGTCTTATGTTGCAAAATAAATAATTGATGAACGCTTTGAACATTGATTTTCATACAGACAAAATGTCCCTATTATGTTCGTATAACCATTGTTAAAGAGTAATAAACATAAAGCCCAGCATTTTCCATAAAAAACTTAAGGGACAATTAAATATCTAATGTTAATCATGACGCACTAGAAAACTACACCGTAAGTACAAGAATTTAGAAAATTGCAAATAAAAAGAAGGTAGACAAAATTTCTGTTTCTTAACCAATTCTATTCAAAAACATTTCAGAAACAAGTTTCCAATTGAAGATAAAGTATACGGCATTTAAGTAAAGTGGAAGAAAATTAGTGATATTTTTTCCTTTATTCTAAATTTTCTGCAAGTCGGTACTTTTACTTTAAAAGGTAAGTTGTCTATAATTAAAAGCGATTTTTAAGTTGAAGATTAATTTCCTACACATCCGCAAATAAAAACCGAAATGCATGCTATGTTGCTAATTTCGCATTTATTTATCAACAACCAAACCAGTGCATGCTTTCAGAGAGAAGTTAAAATATCGATTACTGAAACCAGTCAGCAAGTTATTCTAGTCTGGATCTGATCTCAAAGCTCCGACGTTTTATAAGGAAAAAAATTCCAATGTAGTAAAAGGTTGGGAGAAATATTTGAAAGGGAAAAAATGCAGCGTTTTTTCAATCTCTCTTCAACCTTCTGCTTCAACAAATACAATCCCCGAGCCTCCCGTATATAATACAAGGGGGACAATAAAAAAGGACAGGGAGAGTCCCCCATCGTGTCAAAGATGCAATGAACTAGTATTACACGCATCAATAGAACACAGCTAAATCCAAAATACTTCAGAATTTTATATCACCACACGAGATTTTCAAAAAATGAAAACTATTAAGGAATTCTTTTGAGTGACTGTTAGCACCAGAGAATCGCTTCCTTAGAGGGAGGGAATGAGAACTAGTTTTGATACATCTTATACAAAATAAATCAACGTAACTGGAGTGTTACTTATTTGAGTTTTCAATTCGTTCACTGAAATAGTATCAGGGTTAACTCCATCTCACAGCATTCTAAAAGGTGGATAAAACTTTTACAAAGATTAGACCAGAGGCTATAAAACTATTACCTTACTGAAGTAATGGACTCAATGATATACGTCAGGCTCATAAGCCTTAAATATTCGCTTCCAAACACGCCCATATTCCGATCCACATTTTGATTTATTAGCTACTTTCAAAACAAAAAAAGTTGGATGTTAACTTTTTCATTCTAGAATAGTTAACTCCGCCACTGCGAGCAGTATTTAAAGAAAACTGTCAGATAAATAATGTTTTGATTTACTTCAAGAAATAAATTGATCAATTACATTAAGAGAAAAGGTCAAAAGCTTAATAACCGTATTCATATCCTGCAATTTATAATTTTCTTAAAAATCAATTCGAGAAAAACATTTTCTCGAAGGATTTCTCAAGTCAAATTAATTGCTCTTTTGACAAGAACCACTTCAACCCTGCAAATAATGCCAAGAGTATGCAAATAGAAAGCAGATGTTCCATAACAAGGAAAATGGCAAAAATTTCCCCAGAAGAGGCGTGGAGGTCGCATCTGCGACTTACCACAATCCGGGATTAAAATGCAGGGGGGATGGAAAGAGAGATGGAATTATATGTGTATGCGGCAGGGCGTAGCCGGCATCATTCGGCGAAGGCGTAATAGAAAAAAATTAATAAACAAAAATTGGAGAAAAAATGGCACTAGGAAGATGATTGTGGCGCCAGGAACTGTCATTCAGAGTGTTTGAGCGACTGAGGTGGGGGTGGAGTTGAGATGACGATGTCAAGCAAGAGTCATGTTTATGAAAGCAACGCAAGGGAACGTTGATTACGTCGACGCCATCTTTGACCTCATGACGCGTAGACAACTGGTTGAAAATACTACACAGACCTAAAACTTTCTCAAATTTCACAAATCCCCTCATAAATCTGTACTCCTGGCCTTCAGTTCCAGTTTAAGCAACGGAACCCTAGT
This sequence comes from Meta bourneti, assembly GCA_933210815.1. Lineage (NCBI taxonomy): Eukaryota > Metazoa > Arthropoda > Arachnida > Araneae > Tetragnathidae > Meta > Meta bourneti. The sequence continues at coordinate 65,781,684 of OW119925.1, forward strand.
GAAATAAAAATATGAATTCCAATGTTTAACTTCCACACAAATGTATAAATTTGTCTTTTCCTTTATTATAAACGCAATGAAAATAAAACTTTTTAAACTTAAACAGATTCCACATTACAGTAAGAGAAATAATACTTTTTACATTTCCAGGTACTCTAGCTCTTAGGCCCCGGTACTATGGTGCTGGTGAATTTCATTTGTGGGGCCTTGGTAATGATGAAGTATCCAGTATTATTTACTTAGGTATGAGAAGTTCGAATTTGCAATAAACAGGATGAAAGATAGGCTAACCTTTTCCAAAATTCAGAGTTGATTTGTATACTGCTGGCAACAAAACAAATCAAAATAGTAATGAATAGCACTTAGTAAAAGACTGTAGATGTATAAGCAATTGTGTTTTGCTAATCGATAGAACTCAGAGAGCAGACCTCTCCAGCGTCTGTTCGTTAACTTGTATACCTCCATCTAATGTTTATCATATCACTCAACGAAACTTTTCAAACTGAACACGCTATCAAACTCGATAGAAAAACACTACCATAGCAGGTAGAGTTGATTGACACGCTTCATTATGTTGGGATTGAAAAGTTAACACGATTTTTGAGCATTCTGATTCATTCCAAATGTAGCCAACCCCTATGAGCAATTTCATGTCAAACACTGCTCCCTTGGTTACTAACGAGAATAAATAATTTACATTTTTGAGAACCATTTAATATTCTATACTTTTTCTAGTTAACGATCAGGATTCAAGGGCAAAGAATGGTGGAGACAGATATATGCTCTACAATTAGGTTTGGTTGGTTGGTGTTTTATGGCGCAAGAGCCTATGCTCTATAGCCTCGATAGTAAATATAACCGTTTTTTCGTAATGAGAGAATATACAACTAAGACATCAGGCTATCTTCTCTATAGAAAATGCAACGCGTGTAAAAAGATATTGATTTTGATGAAATTTGATCTTCCTTTCATGATAGCATCCCCCTTTATTTCACAAATTATTACTGCATTTTTACATTTTCTTCGAAAGCATACTTTGCGATTCAAGGGGTTGGCAAAATTTCCAACGCTTTTCCTGAGAACATCTGCGGGTTTTCCCTTTGTCTGCTATTAATAATCATCATTCTAGAACTTTACACCACTGGAGGTCACCAGATGTTAATCTGGCTCATTCCCTATCTCATGAAAAAGAAAATAAAAACACTCGTAAAAACAGTTCCGTCTGGTAACGTCGAGTTCAGTTGATCTTTAGCCCAGACTGAAGTTTAGGTCAGGAGAGAAGGCACGCTTTAAAAAGTGGTCAGGCAAACAAAGGGTCACCTAATTTAAATTTAGATGGATACCCTGAGATAACTACAAACATATAAAACGCTCTTTCAGTCACATGAACTAAAGGAATGTGAGTAGAATTTTTATTAACAAATCATGAATTCGTGCTTTATAGTAGATGTGACCATAACGAAAAACTAGTTTTTTAACTAAATTTATTTCGGTGAAATTTCTATATAGAGAGCTTTAAATAACTTGACCAACAAGCATAAAATCAAAGATAAATTTGAATGATTACATTTTAAATAATTTTATGTATATGAATAGTATTTATTCAATATATAGTTTATTGCGTTAAACTTAACCACATTTTTAATTCGATTCTTTCGGAGCTTATTCACAAATTCGTGGTAGTTAATTCATAACCCACAAAAATGTTTCGGTAAATACATGTGATAGAACATATAGGTCGAAGCAGTCATTGGTCCGTTTGCTTTGCATAAAGAATAATATAAAAAAATTATCGTAATTATATTACATCTTATTTATTTCATAATTGTTCTGGATTTTAAATTAACTTTATTTTATACGTAGATTTTCAGCTATCGGTAGATATGGTTTTAATCAATATTTAAGAAATTTAACCTGTATCGTGGTAACAGACTTCCTTCAACAATATTTCTAACGTAACACTCTACATAGATATAGTAAAAGTTAGGGAGAAAAAGAAATACTGTTGTTTAAAAGAGAGGAATTAAAGAATCAAGAGTTCAAATTTGTTCGTTAGTCATTCAGATATCATTTAATAATGTGAATTAAAGGGTAATGAAATCGATTTAAAAATATTTTTAATTGTTTAAAATTATGAAATTAATCTCAATTTTAATTTGCTTCTTTCGTAGCTCATTTTTAATTTGTGCTAGGAAAAAGAAGACCTATAAAAATATGTATGAATCTCTATAGAAACAATATAAAAACATCATCCTCTAATCCAGCGATTTTCAACCTTTTTCATCTCATGCCTTACATGATAATTACCTATTTTTTTCACAATTTTTTATCTTTTTAAAGAGATTGATTGTGATATTGTAATATAAAAACAATAGTCAAAATTATTTACACGGGTGATAAAAATACGGGTATTACTTGAAATTATTTGTGAACGCACACTTGCCAAAAGTGCAAAACTAAAACGTTGAAATGAAATAAATCTTACACAATTCAAACCGATTCTATCATCCGTAAGGCGCATCATTTGAAAATCGCTATCTAATCGAATAGTAAAGGCAAAACCTTTGGACTGAAAGACACCACTGACATTTTTTCATAAAAAACTTATTATTAAGCGGAAAAGATTTAGCTAGGATTTCAGAAAACTCTCATCAATTTAAAAAGTAGTTACACGAAACTAGAAATCCATTCATAGCAGTAACTAATAAAAAAGGCTTTTTACTTCTCCCTTAGCTCAATAAAAACACACACCATCTTGAGCAACGAAATGAAATTCTCGTGAGACTTTCAGCCTGAGAGAGGGACCTGAATACAAAAGAAAAACACCCGAAGCATTCCAAGCAACGAGATTAATAATACAAAAAAGCAGGGGAGATGGGAAAATTGGATGGACAAGGATTTTCCATATCTCCATTGCCATCCATCGTTCATCATAATGGCTTTATAACGGACATATAAACCGAATAGCGAGAAAGAGGAAAAGGTTGATCGTTTTTCGGATAAGGCAAAAGATCCTCAAGAAAATAAAGAAACCGCAAATAAACCGCGTTTCTCTCTGGATTGATTTTCTTTCTCCATCCCATAGTTTTACTCCATAATTCATTTCAGTTATTATTTACGACAGGAGAAGGTCCTCAATAGGAGTCTCGTAAGAGATTCCATTCCAAATCAGTCTATTGTTTGATGAGAAAATAATTCCTCACGCATGACGTTAACTGGGTAACTTAACCATCGTAAAACAAAATCAATTTTCTTTTTGAAACAGAATGGGTGTAGCTGCGTGCTTCTCCTTTGAAGACTGGCAAATTACTCAAAGAACACGTCGTTATGGCATTAATTTGTAAAGGAAAAATACTCTTGGGTAACATAGAAATTACGTACACAGGAGGTGTCGATTGCTACGGTATGTTTTGGAGCAATTATTTTGACGATTTTTGGAGCGAGTTTAATAAGTTTCAGAGCAAGCATTTCCTAAATTTGAAGCAGCCTCTAATCTCTAACAGAAATCAAAGCTATTTATCTATTATCGAACGGCAACAACAGATACAAAAAATACAAAATCGACCGTTACAGGATTCATTCACCAATTTTGCCGCTTTGTTTAAATACGCTTGACTTGTACTATGAGCCCGCACAAAACCTGCGCGACAAACAAGGGCCATATTTGGCCAAGTTGCGTCAAGTAAATAAACACACACACAGGGAAAGTTTTATTGATGCAGAAGAGAGAAATACGCCCAGTACAAATGTATCAAAACCTAGTGAATGGTATTTGCTTTAGTACGTGAACCCTGGCCATTGGCTGTTCCATCGCGAAGAAAACATTACACCAGCGAAGAGAGTCAGGCTTCTTCCCTTCAGCACTTTAAACTAAAATTGCTCCTGAAAAGGTATACGAAGCATCTCAACACAAGAGTGCACTACTGGTGGAGTATTAGATACGCGCGGAAGTCTTTTATCGCAGTTAAGAGAAGTGGAGGAAAAGATGTTTTTCTCAGCATAAATCTTCCGAGTACTTCGCATTCTTTCTTTAAGGTTCACGATAGTCGGGGTTACTGTACGGAAATTCGAGATTAGGAAGTGTCGGAAACAACATACCGGATAACTTTAAAATTCTACTCGCGTGGGAAAAGCTGCTGACCATATTTTATCATCGCAACTATAAATTAATGCAACAAAATACCTAGAAGGAAAGAAAAAGAATACCAGATAAAAAGCAAATATCGTATTATTTTACGTTTCGATTTTCTTGCCCAGTTAACTATTTCTCTGTATTTTATATATACCAGTTAAAAAAAACTACAAATTACTAAGACACTTCATGAATTACGGTTAACTGGTTGGTTTTGTAAGCGCATGGATGATAGTGATTGTCCTTGCTAGGAGTGAGACGGCTCACCCATTGGGTGCTCCTTCACAAGTAGCCGTCAGTTCACCCAATGGTCGAGAGCTCAGTGGTCGGACTTAAAAAAGAAACATTTGGCCAAGACTCCCCAAGCAATGCATGTTTAATGCCAAGACATAAAATTAAGAAAACAAATAAAATTCAGTAATTTATTATTTTAAATTGAAATTAGTCAAGTACAAAAGACTAAATAGTGTTTAAATGAACGTTAATGATAAATATAAACAAATTTCTACCAAGATGTCTTTTAAGGTTGGATTAGAAACTCCAAATAGGATTTGTCTACAGTTGATAAGATCTGAATTTTTAGTCAATTACCAATTAGCAACAGCCAATAATTAGTCTTCAGATTAAATTTAATACTAAGAACATGGAATAAATTATTTTTTGTGTGCAATTTAAGTCAATTTGAGGATCAGAACAGTTAAAAAAGAATAACATAAAAGATCGCGCGCGTCAGTTTGTTATGTGTGCTTAGGGCTTTTTTCTGCATTATATTTATTTGACTACTAGCTGAATTACCCGGCGTTGCTCAGGTTGAATTGTTTATAATTCATCGTAATATTACTCAATATTATTCCTATGGAGATTTCGAATTGTTTTTAGCCCCCTGCAGACCCAGGACAAATCGAACGGAGTTAATATATACCCTAGATGTCCCGCAGAATTCTACAGGATGAATGTACAGAATTTAGCGTGAATTGGTCTGACATTGATCGTTTAAATACGCGTTATTCCTATGAGGATTTCGAATTGTCTTTAGCACCCTGTACCATAAAGACCACTTTCTATAAAAATACTTATATTATCATAAAAATTTGCATTCCAATAATAAAGCTACAGTTTAAGAATTTACAGACGGGATACATAAAGGATATGATACTGAACGATTTTCAGCGCAACCGCACCCATCTGACATTGCATCATACTCTAAGATTCTAAAAAACCTCCAAGGTCATCTTGTAGATGTTAACTCTGACGTCATCTGCACAGCTAGACCGGGAGAGAGCGCCCCCTAGCAGGTGCTCTGTCCAGGATGACGGAACGTTACACTCCTCTGTACACCCAAGACAAATAGAACGGGATTAATATGTAGCCTACGTTACCCGCAGGGTTCCAAAGAATAAGTACCAAATTTGGTGTATATTGGTCAAATGGTGTATATTTGTGTAGAGAACAAACAGATGTCAACTTTACTTTATATGTATAGATGGTAGTTATTTACAAAAACTAACAAATAATTGTTCTTTTAAAGAAGATAGCAGGAAAAGCAATTAAACACTTCATAAATGAACCTTTGTTTTTACATACTTAGTTGAACTATAGTTTTATTTGAAACACGCGGAGAGGGCTTACAATCCCAATTCCCCCTGTATGGAGATTAGTTCAGACAAATGATATTCGTGAACACCAAAGTAATTAATCAATTAAAAATAAGAAACATTTATTCGACATACTGACAAGAACGCACCTATTTACATGAAAATGGTCTATCAAATACAGACAAGGGGATTTGAGGTAAGAGAATTTAATCCCATCAAATTATAAGGGAAGCTCACACGATCCTTCAGCAATCGAAATCAATTCGAATGTTTTCCAGGGGGTATGAAAAGAGAGTGGAAAGGTCCTTTTGACACAAATCACTGTCCGTGACACCGCCATCTATATAGTGTGTTTCGAAAATATTTGGCCTAAGGTGGAAGAGGGGCCCAAATTAAACATTTTTGTCAAAGAATGAAAGAATGTGTGTCCGAAAATGCCGCGTTTAGGTGACAGAGGGCGCTGTTTAGGTCAGAAGACAACATCGTTTCTGTGGAGTAAGGCGCCATTCCCGCTCGATTTTCAACGGCAAGCTCCGAATTCGTGTAGGAATGCAAGCAGATGAAAATCCGAGCGGGGAATGATGCCTTGGTCTTTGAACAAGGTGTTTCGAAAATACCTGGCCAAATTGTAAAGGGTGGTAGATTCGGAGAATGAAGCCTTACACCACAGAAACGATGTTATAGACTGACCTAAACAGCGCCCATTATTACATAAACGGACACACATTCTTTGACAAAAAATGTTTATTTTGGGCTTCCCTACCACCCTTTACAATTTGGCCATTCATTTTCGAGAAATACCTTGTATACAATATTAATAGGATTTGTAGAACGTCCTCTCCCGGAGGATGAATATTTCAAAACTGCGAGGTGTTCTCCTCGGATCTTTCTCTTCGGGATTGATCCCGGGCCGTCGTCAATGGCCCACTTTGTTGCTCTAGTGCGACGTTAATTAACTATTTACCCAAATAAATATTAATTATCAAAAATGAAAATTTAACTTCATAAAATAATAAAGATAAAATGAATTAAAGGCATAAAAAACCTCGCTCGGCAACGCCACTGATTTAACAAACGTAGCAACAAACTGTAAAACTCATTTCCTTTTCAACCATGAATGCGTCCTTAGTAGGGAAAAATTCCACATAACTTCCGAGACATATCTGGCCTTGAGTTTTCAAGAGGCGGGCGCGAAATCGCCAAGTTTGGTATGGATTCCTGATTCGGAGCAATCATAAATCCATAGAGACGGTACGTTTACGAGGGGGAAATGTGCCGCATAAAACATTCAAGTGCTGCGAGGGAGAGTCCGGTGCAATCTTGTTAGGACCTCCAGGGATCCATTCGACCGACACTCACGAGGTCCAATTTGAACTGATATGTAGCAGACTTATTGCAGAGAGGACTTGGTAAAAAAATAAAGCTTTCAACGGAGAAAGCGGTGGCCCTCAGAAAGCAACCGAAATAGAAAGTGCAGCGATAAGATTTATTTTATTCATGCAGGTTTTTTTTAGTACCAATTTGCATTTATATCTCGAGAAGGGTTAAGAGGAGGGAAATGACTTAATAAATAATAGATGCGGGTTCTGACCCTTTTTCTTGCTGGGTTATGGATGGGAAAATTTGCTCACCTCTACTAGTGGATTGGGTTAGATTTGTTTCTGTTGACATACGGGGAAGCTGGTGAGCCTGAAGCCCCCAGCATATTACTTATGTATTAATTAATTATTTTTTGTTCTATTTCTCCCGTCATATAAAAAAATTACCAAAAATAAAGGTAGGTAGTTGAATTGACATCGCACTTGAGCAACACAATGGGCTATTGGCGAAGGTCCGGGATCACTCCCGAAGGGAAAGTTTCGAGGACAAAACCTCGTCGTATTGAACCCGGTCAGATGACGAGGTCAACATCTGAGTTGGCACCCCACTCTTACTTAATGTCCACCAACTCCGCGTACACGACGGTCTTTGGTTGGATCGAGATTCGAACTCGCAATCCACCGGTTGCTAATCCGCTACTCTTCCAACTGGGCTACCACGGCCCTCCATTGAATGTGCAACAACATCAAAGATATAGAAGATAAGTATATTGTCTAAAAATAGGCAGAAAAGCTTTTTTCTCCGACTGAGAATTTTTTTGGCATCCTTTCTTATTTCAAAATGTTTCCTGTGCATCTGGTTTTAACCGATTTTCTTGAAATTGTTTTTGGATAATCCTTGAAATCTCGTATATAGAAGTGAAATAAGTTCATTATTCAAAATTTTGAAATTTTAGTTTAAAATGTTGCTTCACCTGTAGGTGAAGCAACATTTTAAAAACTTTTGAAAAATTAAAGGTATTTTGTTCAAAAACAATTTTTTGCTTCTGAATTGATCGTGTCAAATGGAGTTGATTCATATGAACATAAACTATTATTAATTTTGAATTAAAATTTTGAAAATAGATGGAAAATTAATGGGCATAGGACCTAGTAATTTTTACAAGCTTATCAAAATTTTTGACAACGTTTTATGTAATAACTTCCGAATGACTTTATATTTTTGGACCAAACTTTACATATAAAGAAGAAAACAAACAGCCTGTGCAATTTCATAACAATAGGACAATTGCAAAATTTTTATTTGAAAGTCCACTGTCGACTTGAAGTATTGAAGTCCAACTACGGCATTTAAATGGTTGGTTGGTCGGTTTGGGGGTTTTTATGACGAAAGGGCTATATTTGGTCAAGCAGTATCACACACAAAATGGACAACGTCCAGTAAATTGACATACACACATACTGACACAGAAAAGAGAAATACACACCCTGGGAGGAATCGAACCTCGCAGGTTTCTGGGGCAGTGGGCGAATCCACTGTATCATACGGCATTTAGAAAACAAGTGCGAAAACATTGCGACCATATTTTCTTAGTGTATGATTTGATGGTAAAACGCAACTTTCTCGCGACCCCCGTTCTCTAGAGAGAACACCACATTAAATTAATTTGTGATGCCATCTCACAACACCGCATTAATATATTGACGTACATGATTAAAAATGAAAAAAGACGAAGAAAAATAATCACTAATGAGAAATTCGAAGGAGTGGCTCAGGGGAATATCAAGAACACAAATTCAAAAAAGTACCAAGGCATTTGTACTTTGGCAATGAGCCACACACACACACACATAAACCACTAAAAGAAAAGAAAAACAAAAAATAAAATTACGAGACGGACAGAGAAAAAATAGGTTCCAGAAGAGTCTTCTCAAAGCAATACGTCCCATAAGGTCGAAAGCAGTGCAGAAGTCGAAACGTTCTACCGAAGAGCGAGAGTTGAGGATGCTAATGACTCTCAGAAGTGCGGAGTTTGTTTCATTAAAAAACTTCTCCCGTCCATTTTTATCTCTATATAACATCTGAAAACTCGCATTAATATTCGCCCTCTAGACTTATGCTTCCCCGCTCTTTTTCTCCTTTCGCGGCTAAGAATAATCATTTACAACGTTCCATCTGTAAAAACCCGCGACATTATGGAACGATTCTTATTAGTGTACGATCGGTTATTTAATCGTTCGTTTCATTTATCTCAGAGCTTCTTGCCAACAGTCGTTAGGAAGTAATTACGGAGGTACCCTTTTTTGCATGATCGTTGTCGTTGTAACACAGATGAACTTTATCGTATCATATAATTTGAAAATTGGAGCATATTTTCGGAGCGGACCAGAGTTAATTATAGTCAATACTTTCGAACTTTTGCAGACCAATTTTTCCATATGGATCAAAAATGTTTTAAAAATTTAGAGAATATAAGCAGAGGTCGTCGGTTATCAGAAGGAAATTTGATGGGGTTTTTGTTTTGTATTCATTTCTAAACACTTAAATTCATAATCAGAACTTTGGGTGATAGTTGCAAATTTATTTGCGCAATGCCTCACTTAGATCTTCGAAAACTTTGATGACACCCCCATAATTATAAAAACAAATATGGCGTTGAAAAGGTAAAGAATAACTAGCAAATGAATAAAAAACCAACAAATTATTTAATCATACCACTTTAAATTTATAATTTCAAGTCAAAAATACTACAAATTTAAATCAGCCTAGCAGTCAACAGACAAAAGAAAAATCTATAAGTTTGATTTTCTTAAGTTAGTTAAGATCATTGAGCATGATGTTAAGTACAGTTTTGATTTCAGGCACTATTTCATTCCAATTTTAGGTTCTTGTAGTGAGTCGCTAATAAATGATAACATTTCACTAAATATGAAGATCTGGAATGGAAACTAGTTATCCTGCCAAACCAGTTGATGGCCATTTATTATTCTGATCCTGGTCTTTGAATCAATGTCGTTTTTGCTCCTAGGAATTGTTAAATTGTTTATTTATTACCTACTCAGTTTTCAAAAATATCTACTAATTAACTTACAAAAGCTTTTCCATCAACTGTTAACAACTTACTTCGGGTTTGTCCATTTTTATTTATAAGAATCAAATAGTTCCATGAATTCACTTGACACTCACAGCACACGGAACATTTTCTTCGCAGCTTATAAGTTGTTCATTATTAACTTTTTTTACGAAATTAAATTAACCTCCAAGGCGATTTTGTCTTTTTATAAATTTGCCATTGAAATAAAATAAGCATGAAATCTCAAGGGAAATGAAATCTCAATACGAGGAAAAATATAAGTGAAAAAAGCTTTAGCATAATATCATGCAGTTTTACCAACCTGTGTTATCAATTATAATTTTTCCTGAACCACAAGTGAATGTGCCGATACAAGATATTCCACTCGTTGCTTTGTATGAACCTACGTCAGCGAACCACTAGCGACCATTATGTGCTTTGCACTTGGAAAAACATGGCGACTTCGCAGCTGGTGAAAAGTTTTTTTTCTAATACATACATCCCAGTGGCTGAAACTCCATATCCACGAAGAGAGATAAACATAGAAGAAAACAGATGATCCGTTCCATGAAGAAGTTCAGGACACGGAGGAGTCAAGGCCTTGGGTCGGAAGAAGGGCGTCTGTGCGGAGGATGCGAAGAGATTGATGAACACAGGAACAGAAAAAAGAAAGGAAAACCGGAGGTTCAGTTGCTCCTAATCACGGTCACTTGCACATCCGAGGGAGAGGAAATAGATCGATGGTTGTTGACGGTACTGATTATTGGGTCGAGGACAACGGATTTTTCGGATAACCGCAAGAATTGCTCAAGCTTTCAACCCTTTCCAATGGAGATAGTCTGGATCAATAGGGAAATCGAGTTCCATGATGGCTGTGCTACTTGCTGCTCCTTCCAAGTTTGGCAAACTGAGAAGGAAGGATTGCGTTGACAGCTGTTGGAGAAACCATGTCGTCCATCATTTTGGTAATGCGTTCTTGTGTGTGTGACGACAGTGGAATCGCGAAAACGTCAATTCAAAGCCATAAAGAGCTGTTTTTATATATTTTTAATTCTCTTCACGTGCTTGGTTAAATATTCATTTAGGTTAACGCATGTATATATCTCAGACACAAAAAGAATTACGTAGTTAGTGACTTATAAATAGACTGAGTATTGCAACCTACAGTGACACATTAAGGGTGGCTAAGTTTTGGATTTTTGGCATTTAAATAACTATTATTCAAAGAATCGAGCTTCTCTTTCGTACTCCTTCAAACATTAATGCATTTCTGTAAAACAAAACACTCTGACATTTACACAAAAAGCCTCATAATCAATAAATATTTTTTCAAACCAACTAATGTTTATTCTCACAGATCTCATGATTCAACTTTTTAATCCTTTTTCCTTTGTCACAACTAACAAATATTACAGGATACGGGAGTACCTTTAAGATTCGACAGGTGACTCCCAAAGTGACTCTGCAAGCCACTGAATTGTACAATTAGTGACTAAAAAATGTATTTTTAAAAACATAATAAAGTAACAAATTGCGACTTCTAATAAGAATCTAATAAAAGCAAAAGATCCAACACATAAGTAATTCAGCAGATGAACTCAGTCCAATACAAAATTGTGATACATATATTTTAGTTTATTGAGATTAAGTCAGAAATAAGGGCAGGTATCACTACCTCCCAAAGAAATGCAGATTTTAGGTTACCCAGCTACAGACGGGGAAAAGGGTAAGTTTGGACCAGTGATTACTTTTCACTATCCTCCTCCACATTCTTGGTACTCCCAACAAAGCGCCCTGTGTGTGGGTATTGCTTTTTAAGGGTTTAAAGAAAAAAGAATACACAAGATTGACCTGGAAAGAGCAAGAAGCAGCGGGCAAACAAAATACATGCCTTTCATGAGAGAAGTTAAAAACTATTCAACTTATCCATGCTTCATCCATCAACTCTTTCCCATATTTTCGAATACGGTGTCTCTGTGGGACAGCTCCTGGATGATCAGGAATTGATCGCTTTGTGACGTTTTCAAGGTGGTCTTTTGGTCTTGGTCTAGGTTATACTTTACCGAGGGAATTAATAACAACAATATTTAAAGCAGCTATTCATTCTTTGAAGAATTTCTGTAAGTGGAATAGTGTGAAATAACGTTACAAGTTCCATACAAAATTGATAGAATCAAAAATGAAAGTGTTATTCCAGACGATTTCTTGAATAAAACTAGAACTCATATCCCAATCATTTTTCCCCAAAATGGATAGAAAATAAATTTTAAACTTTTAAAATGAGAATATGATCATTTTAAATTATAAATGTCTAATAAAATTAAATAGCTCTAATTTCACACTCTTAGGAAATACAATAAAGTAACCGCAGAGAAACTGAAGAATATCAAGTATAAAACGAAACACTGCAATTATAATTCGAGAACTGCATATCCCATATAATTGATTTCGAATAGCGATCGAAAAGAAGTTACTAAAAGGAGCTCAGTGAAGCAAAGCTTCCACCCTGCAAATTTTCTTTTCCTGATTCTCAATCCCACTAATGAAGTAAGCCCCCTCCTGAAGGACAAGATAAATACTCCGATACATCGAAAGAATCCATTACCTTCCAAGCTCTACTTTCTTCGGATTAAATCTGTCGTTCGATTCGGAAGGAGAAAATTAATAGGAAGAGGAGTACATTACTCTCTTCTCATCCATAATTTAATTAAGTAAATGCTGCTCTCAAATGGTATCGTTGCCAAGGAAAGTGGTGAACAATTTTTATAAATTTTGGTCAAGAATTTGAAATTAATCTAAATTGAGCAACATTTATTCGTTTAAAAGGCATTGAAACGCTGCGTTCGCTTCGCATGTAATTAAGTAACGTCGAATTATATTTTTAATTTTTTTTTAAAGTATGGAGTAAATAATTCTATTTTAATTGGTGTTATATTGAAATATTTTAAATAGAATTCCAATGTCGAAATGAGGTCTCATTTGGTGCAATTCGTTGATGATGCAAATAAAAAAATTTAAGAAATTATTTTAATAATGTAAAATATGTAAGGATGGAGATAGTCATTATTTAAATTATTATTAAAAGACGTTTAAAACAGAAATTACATTGAGGCATTTTTTTGTAATAACAATTCGACTTTCAAAATTAATGCATACATGTGTCATACAGAATGCATACATGTATCATACAGAATGTCATACATTCGTGCAAAATTATTTCAAAGACAGAAAAAGTAATACTAAAATTTACAAATTTCAAGCTGATTTAACGAAATCTCGAAAGGGTCATGTGCCGAGCATTACGTAAGGTATCCTTATATTTATTCGATACGCGTGTGATGGTATTGAAATAGATAGAATATTGACAATTTAATCAAGTATATTTGATAACCAAGAATAGAAATTCAACTTTTAGATCTTCCACATAATTTCACAAAAGGCACATTTTCAATTTTAATGTTTGAAGTAAATTTTCTTAATATTTGAATTACAAACACATCCAAACACTAGATAGGAGACACAGAAATGAGAATTGGCAGCAGAATTGTTTTGTATATAAGGATATTTTATTTAAAAAAGTTGAATCGAACAAGCTATAAATGGATATTTATTTTTAGTATACAGAACCTTTTAACGCAACCGAAGAGATTAATTTGTGATTACAAGTTCACGATTAAATTTGTGAGTAAAAGGACTGGTTTGTTATTAATAATGGATTGAATAGGGAGTGCATTGATCTATTAACATCAAAGAACCATTAAATTTGATTCTTCAATGCTAGCCGTATTTGTAATATCTGTAATTATGCATTTACGCCGAAAAGCGCCGTTTGGTTGCTTGATAAACGATTGCTGTCAAAGTTTTGATAAAGGATGACTGCACCATCAGTGTCATATAGCAAGGCGGTGCTTGGTCCTTCTTTGGAAACGTTATTAACGGAAATATTGAAGAGAAGAGGATGGAGGACCTTGGGGCACACACCAAATTGATTTACTCTGCCGCAAAAGAAAGATTGCAAGAGAAGAGTTAACAGGTTCGATGAAATTGGGAACACCCAGCTTCACAATCTTCTTAATTAAATCATCATGCCAGACGTGCGATCACTACTTGGCACCATAAGACTCCTTCATTCATTCCAATAACATGCAGAACTCAATTACAGGCATAGGATTTCTGAAGCCTAATTGTTCCGGTATAAGAATGTTGCTGGGATACAAGCGCTCTTGAGAACGGTGAATTAATAAACTTGATCACAACATTACAGAAAGAAATGGAGTGATAATTTTAAGGAAGCAAAATATAACTTTACTTTATGACTATGAGTAGATTGTCAGTTATGGAGAAAGCAATTCGTTTTCAACGATAAAATTAGTAATCATCTCACTGGTACGAGAAATTGAAAGGAATTAATAAATTCATTGCACTAAAAATGAATAGTTCGGTTTACAGTTTCAAAATCTTCTCATCTTTTACAAAACAAAAAATAAGATATGGAGAAATTTTGTTGTAGGATTCACACACACACACACACACACACACACACACACACACATTCATCAAATTGATTTCTAGCGTCTAAAATCTTATAAACTATTTCCATCGTTCGCGAGTTTTTCTATTCTTTCTCAAATTAAATATTTTTCAAACAAATGTTTCAAAAACATTAGAGAATCTGCTACAATATCTTAAGGATTTTAAGGAAGGAAAAGATAGCTTCATTTTAAGGCTGCGAATATATTTTTCAGTTATAGAGAAAGTAATTAGTTTTCAAGGATATAAAATTTCACCTAATTGCTAAGGGAAAATGGAAGAAATTGAAAATTCATTGCACGAAAAACGAATAATTCGATTTACTGTTATGAAAATATCATCTTTTGCAAAACAAAAATTAAAATATCAGGAAATTTTGTTGTAGAACTCATTCATCAAATTGATTTCTGAAGTCTTTCTTAAATCTTACAAAACATTTCCATTGTTTGCGAGGAATGTTTTTATTCTCTCACGAATTAAATATACAAACACAAATGTTTCAAACACATTAACAACAATATCTTAAGG
Organism: Meta bourneti; assembly: GCA_933210815.1. Taxonomy (NCBI): domain Eukaryota; kingdom Metazoa; phylum Arthropoda; class Arachnida; order Araneae; family Tetragnathidae; genus Meta; species Meta bourneti. The sequence goes on from OW119925.1 coordinate 65,796,862, forward strand.
TAGGTAGGTAGTTGAATTAACGTCGCACTGGAGTAACACCGCGGGTTAGTGGCAACGGTTCGGGATCAATCTATAAGGGAAAGGACAAGGACAACTTGTAATTTTGAACTGAACTACGGTCAGATAACGAGAATGACAGCTGAGCTAGTACACCACTCTCTAAACTTCCACACCACGCGAACTTGACGGCATTTGAGGTCACGACAGATAACCAGCCCCCACGTACACGGCGGTCTTTGGTTGGATTGAGTTTCGGACTCGCAACCCTCCGGTTGCTAATCCGTTACTCTTCCAACCGGGTTACCGCGGTCCATATCTTGAGGATTCTATAAAAAATGTGATTTTTAAAACACGTTTTGAAAGTCTATATTAATTAATTAAAACAATAAAGAAAATAAAGAAAATTAATTGTAGAACCATGCCTGCGAAGATGTTTTGTCCCAAGCGTCCTGAAGAGAACTGATATAACGATTGATCCAGCACAAAATTAAGCATCATCCATCTGCGCAATACATAGAAAAACTATATTTTTAAGTGGGACAAAAACAGAAGCCGGGACAAAAAAAAGAGTAGAGTGAAGTCGAAAACAGGAAGTGAGTTGACTTCGGATTTTGCAAATATAACATTATTTCTAATTCGAGAATCTTTATCAGCTGCACGCAGGAAATCCGAACGTGAATCACACGCATCTATTGGCACAATTCTAACGGTTAAATATTCTAGTCTGTTCCTCATATAAAACGTTCAAAAAAGGATTATAAAACAGTCCGAAGAGGATTTCAAAGCGAACTTAGTGCTTTTAAGCGATTACTTAAATTTATACGAATAAATCAAATCCTAACTTTTCTTTTACAAGGAAAATGAATGAAATGTTTCAAAAGCGTTTCCAGTTGGAACATTGGTATTTAACAAGGTTTGTCGGCTATTGGGTGATCGTAAAGTAATGCCAGTTTTACGATTTAAATAAATCAAAATTGAATTAATGAATTCGATTAATTAAATGTTTAACAATCAATAAATCTAAACAAAATTGCACAAAAAGGTCACTTAAAATTGTTGCAAACGATAATTAACAGTTGAGAATATAAATCAATCCTTCACTGAGCGAAAACATCTTTTAAAAAAAGAGTGGAGTATAACGTCCTTTTAAAATTTCCTTTTTAAAATTGAAAATTGAATAATGGCACTTAAAATAATATAATTGACATTGAAAACGAAAATTATCAGTTGAGAACACGAAAGAAATTCAATCCGATTCACTGAGAGAAAATACCTTTTTTCTCAAAAGGGTGATCGTAAAGTCTTTTTATAATAAGGCTTGGTTGGAAAACAAACGTGTTAAACAACAATTATATTTACCATATTCAAATATAGGAATTCCATTAAAGAAATAATCACTAAAAGAAAAACAAAAGGTTAGAAAATCGATACCGGGATCGAATTGGATCACATCACAAGGGAAGAGGATCGCAGTTGATAAATTAGACCCCGGAAAATCAGTTCATTATTCACTGATATATATATAGCGTCTCCACTAAGCAAACAAACAAAAGAACTCACTTCCAACGCTACAAGAGAACTAACGAAAAATTTACTTTAAAAGTATGCTTCCACTCTCGGATGACTTAATTTTTTATAATTTGACCCGCAACCAAACTCTACATTTTAAAACAAGCCTTAAAGTGCTTTTCTTAATGTAATACATGATTCATTAGAGGTACTCTCAATTAAATTCCCCCGACTTAATAATACTTTAACCCCCTTCTTCCATTACACGTTTTTGGAGACCCTAATAAAATTAAAAGCAGTACGTTATTAGGTAATGGAGATAATGGAGAAAATGAATTAAAAGCAATACATTTTAGGGATCTCGGTGAGTGAGGAGTAGTGGCACAGAATAAACATATCGATCCATCCTGATTAGATGACTTTTCTATGCTAATACACTGAAAAGAGAATCATTTATTTAAAAGTTCTTTTGTTTGTCAAAAAAATAGAAACTTTGGGGAAGGATGAGGAAAAACTTGTGTACGATCTTACTTTTAAAAGAAGACAAAGGAGCAGTAGAAAATCTGATGCAAAAAGTATACACTGATCCTTTGAATTTCAGTACTTAATCTATTTTAATAGTAATATTAAGAATTAAGCAGACAATGTTCACAGAAAGTAATTCATTGATCGAAAACAGTATAATGGAATACATTTCCACAGACTAACAAAAACACCAGGCGTTGATTGAAATTAAATATTTTAAAAAGTATATTTGGATTAAGATTGGAAAAACAATAAACAAAAGAGAGTGTCTATGTAATAGATTTGGTGGAATCGGATCAGTGTGTGTGCGGATCAGTGGAATCGGATGTGTGTGTGTGTGTGTGTGTGTGTGTGTGTGTGTGTGTGTGTGTGTGTGTGTGTGTGTGTGTGTGTGTGTGTGTGTGTGTGTGTGTGTGTGTGTGTGTGTGTGTGTGTGTGTGTGTGTGTGTGTGTGTGTGTGTGTGTGTGTGTGTGTGTGTGTGTGTGTGTGTGTGTGTGTGTGTGTGTGTGTGTGTGTGTGTGTGTGTGTGTGTGTGTGTGTGTGTGTGTGTGTGTGTGTGTGTGTGTGTGTGTGTGTGTGTGTGTGTGTGTGTGTGTGTGTGTGTGTGTGTGTGTGTGTGTGTGTGTGTGTGTGTGTGTGTGTGTGTGTGTGTGTGTGTGTGTGTGTGTGTGTGTGTGTGTGTGTGTGTGTGTGTGTGTGTGTGTGTGTGTGTGTGTGTGTGTGTGTGTGTGTGTGTGTGTGTGTGTGTGTGTGTGTGTGTGTGTGTGTGTGTGTGTGTGTGTGTGTGTGTGTGTGTGTGTGTGTGTGTGTGTGTGTGTGTGTGTGTGTGTGTGTGTGTGTGTGTGTGTGTGTGTGTGTGTGTGTGTGTGTGTGTGTGTGTGTGTGTGTGTGTGTGTGTGTGTGTGTGTGTGTGTGTGTGTGTGTGTGTGTGTGTGTGTGTGTGTGTGTGTGTGTGTGTGTGTGTGTGTGTGTGTGTGTGTGTGTGTGTGTGTGTGTGTGTGTGTGTGTGTGTGTGTGTGTGTGTGTGTGTGTGTGTGTGTGTGTGTGTGTGTGTGTGTGTGTGTGTGTGTGTGTGTGTGTGTGTGTGTGTGTGTGTGTGTGTGTGTGTGTGTGTGTGTGTGTGTGTGTGTGTGTGTGTGTGTGTGTGTGTGTGTGTGTGTGTGTGTGTGTGTGTGTGTGTGTGTGTGTGTGTGTGTGTGTGTGTGTGTGTGTGTGTGTGTGTGTGTGTGTGTGTGTGTGTGTGTGTGTGTGTGTGTGTGTGTGTGTGTGTGTGTGTGTGTGTGTGTGTGTGTAATATTTGCTAATTTTACATTTCTCCTTTCTTTTGACACTATCCAAAGAATTTCAACTCTACGATACTCTCACTGTTGATACAATTTTCAAACAATTCTAAAAGAACTCATTACGAAATTAGATGACGGGACCCTCATGAAATATAATCTCATTAAGTACTCCTCGGTGTTTAACTTGCAAAACTGTATTATTATTTTCTTTATCACTTCGCATATTTAGTATGCAACTTCATTGTTAGAGAGATTAAACTAACATGAGATTTGAGAGATTTAACTTCTAACTTAGAAAATAGATTGCACAGTTCAATACAAGCAGTGCTTTAAATATCCCGGATCTTACCCATTCATACTCCACTATGGTGAGGTACCCTAGTAATCTGTCCTCCCTTTCATTTTGCTCTTCGAATGCTTTTGCCTTTTTTACCTCCCTCGTTCTGTTTACTTGACGTTGTTTGGCGCAGCTTGGACAAATATGGCCCCTTGCGCATTAAAACCAAGAACCAACCAAAATTTTCTATTCGTACTTTTTGATCTACTATGTTAAATACAACGAAAAGATTTATAACATCAAATTGTTTTACAAACAAATTTTACATTTAGAGTTCCGGTACCACAGTATCGGCGATCTCCGATGTGAGGGGCATGCAATATGCATAGCAAACAGGTACATCCCTCCATCTCTCTCCTGGCTCCTTATTCCAATCGAAGTGTCATTCTGGTGAATGAACATGGCGTTTAACGATTATTTTCGACTGCTTTCAGGCACATCTGCGTGTATTTCACCAATGTGATTAACGAAACTTCGATTTACAGTGGTTAAATAAATTAGAATCGTGTCGTATGTTTTTGAGTTTAACAAAAAATATTTCGGGGAGGGCTCGAACATCTTGGGCCTTCCTCCTAAATAGTCCTTGTATGCGATGGCAATGAAATGCAAATTTCAAATTCAAATATGTACAATCAGCGAGTGCGGCAGTGGTATCCATACAAAAGACGGACCCAAAGGTTATAACTGGGTTGTTTTCTTGGATTAGACTGATTTTATTAGATTATCTCTTCAACAACTCTACGTCATCGGACCGTGGCTTAAATTTACGAGGTTTTGTCCTTAGATCTTTCCCTTCGGGATTGATCCCGGACCGTCACCAATATCCCATTGTGTTACTCAACTGGAGACGCAAATTCAACTATCTACTACCTCAACAATTCTTCCTACTGCGAAGGTCTGATAGCCGAGGAGCCGGTTCAGCAAGCTCTGAATTCGAATCCCGATCTCGGAAGGGACGTAGTGGTTCGGAATCTACTTTAACCCTCAGGTCCCGGTCTAATTAGTCCCCGTGCAGTAGAAAATAACCGTAACGCGACAAAACAAACCCTCTATCACTGATTGTAAAACAAACATGATACTTTTTCATATTTCCCTATTGAGTTTGACATAAAGCATCTCTTGGGACAGACCTATTGATACTTAAAGAAGGCTCTTGAGCTTTCCTACTGAAAAGCGTTACATCCCGAATTCGCCGCATCCTTCAAACTGCAGTCGCGTCGCAGGAGGCGCGCACCTCTCTCGCTTCACACGTATGCACCCCTCTCCCAGAGAACAAAAAACAATCGTTACTCACCTCGTCATCATCGACATCGATGCCCGCATCCGAGAGCAGGTCCTCGTCGCTGGTCGTCCCCTCGTCCGCGGACTTGCACCAGCGGCGCCGACGGCAGGACGGCGACCAGCCCGTCTTGCTGGCCATCTGGCCCGGATTGTTAAAGAGAAAAGCCTCACACGGAAAAAAACAAACAGGTCGGGTAGAAATCCTTCACACCATAAGCCACTCGATGGGACGGTTCGTCGAGGAGAGAAGCGGTTTGCGACGAAACTAAAACCGAAAAGGAGGAACCGGTCACCACAGATAAGTGCCGGAACATAACAGAAAAACCCTCACCGAGGCGGATGGGAGTGCTCTTCGCTATGAACTGATCTGCGGGAAGTAGATGGAGGAGAGAGGAAGATGGACTGCCCGCCAGATGGCGTAGGAGTCGCTCCCCGGGATGCTGATCAAGGGATGGATGAAAGATGAGATAGACAAGGAGCCCGAAATCCGACCAGTATCAAGGAATGCAAACTATGCACATATGAATGCATTGACAAGAAAAATAAACTCGTGTTCATCGATCGCATAGGAAATATAATCCCATACGAACGTAAAAGACATCGAAAAGTAATAATTGCAGGCACCGATGTTCAAAGCCTGCGGTTATTCAATTAAGACAGGGAGCATTTTCCTGCCTTTCATTGTAGAATTGAAAGATGCAGAAATTCTGTCGACATAGATACAGGGATGGAAGAGAACTCATTCTTCGAAATGAATTATGCATGCGAGAGTAAATATTATTAAAAGTTGTCTCGGCTCGGTGTACTGAGAAAAGCCGCTGTGATTGGCTCAGGCATCACTGCAACGGTACCGGTTCAGAAAAGCTGGAATAATCGCTACTTTGTTCGAATAATTATACAATGAATTAAACATTCCACTCTACGGTTAGTGGTGCAGAGTGCAAAGTACACTTGTGCGTTTGATGTTTCTTAAAGATGAAGACTTCTTATAAATAAAATACGTTGGATTTTTTAAGTAAATATTAGAGAACACAACTGTGGGCTTTGAGGAATAAGGATAATGTAAACACCATCTCATTTTTCATAAGAGACAAAACAATGCTTTCCTAGTAATTACTCAGAGAAGTGTCTGATTTTTATCAGCTCTTCTGAAAATTATGCAAATAACTAATATAAATATACGAGTGTTGCTGATAACATGATCGATAACTATAAACAAACGTGTTGAGAAGGCATAAAAAAAACTAAAAGCTAAAAAATTATATATTGAAGTATATATATTGTGGTAAGCTAAAAACTTATATATTGAAGTATCTATTGTGGTAAGTTAAAAATTTATATATTGAAGTATCTATTGTAGTAAGCTAAAAATTTATATATTAAAATTTTTGACGGTGTTTCACTTGTAAGCCTTGACTTTAAATTAATCGAAACTTTAAGCGAGAAAAATAATCTATTAAAATTAACCTCCCATAGACATAAAGGCAAGACAGGTTTGGTTTGTCGTCCTTTGGTAATTCTTTGCCAAAAGAAAGCCAATTAGGCGATCCAAAACAAATACTGAGCCGAAAGCGCAAGATTTTACTCCCTTACTACGTTTTATAGAAAAACTTGCAATACACACAAAACCAACGACACCTTTATGTCAAGAATATAAATCCATCAGATGTTAATTAAATGTTAATTTACCACGTCACTTTCAAGGTTGCCAGTTTCCTTAGCCCTAAAACAATAAAATTTAAGGATAATTGAACACATATTTCGCTTGACTCTTCGTAGTTATTTACACTTGTAATTTTAAAATTTTGAATCTCTCAAACATACGAGGTTTATTAAATTACCAATATGGTGCTATAAGTGATTGATCAAATTTAAAATAACTATACCACAAGTCCAGACAAAATCATGGGAAACACTCAACTTTAAAAAATTCCGCTAGTGAGTACTGAGATTATGTACTTCTACATTATATTTCGTACAATTGACGAAAATCAACCAAAATGGAATAGTTTTGTTCGATATATAAGAGGTTTTTCAGAGAGTAGCTGCTGGTCACAGTGAGGTACAATGAACTTTTTTCGACAATGTGGAGAGGAAGGAAACTCTACCCCGGTGCTCGTGTTCAAGGAACGGGGTACGATGTCTCTCGAAACAAAGGAATCATTGATGACAAAGAGGCGAGAAAATGTCGCGCTAAATGGTGACGTCATGGCATGGTTCATTCATGAGACCACAGTCTCCATTCATACGTTTCTGTCGAATTACTATATCACTCTACTACTACTTACACCTATGCAGATGATAACCTTGAATGTTGAAAAAAGGTTTGAGTCTTGAAAGGTTTTGAGTCATCCAAGCAAGAAAAGATTGAAACAAGAGAACTCGGAATAAGTGTTAAGTACATGGTGGATTTATTTTTTATCCTTTTATAAATGAAAATTTATCTTTTTAAAGATGAATATTTATAAAAGGATAAAATGTCCAGTGTGAGCCTTAGCCTTCTCGATGATTCTGTTCCATCTCGACCTGTTATTGGCAATAAACATCCATAGTCTTTCCCTATCACTCACTCAGTTGCAATTTAACGGACTTGACAGTTTCAAGAGTGACAGACGAATAGGTGACAATGGAACAGGATAGGTTTCCATTTGTGAAAAAGAGCTACCTTTTATAAAACCGGGAAAGGAACTTTTCCTTTCAAAATTAGTCGGAACATTTAACAAAGCTTTTACAGTTAATGGATAATGCAGTGCCCCTGCCTAAAAGTACAAATTCTGGTTTTTAATCAATATCCGTAATGAACAACATTCAATAATATTTCACGGGGGGTGCAAAGAATTAAATATTCCAAGAAAAATATAGCGATCATGCAGCAATTTTTGAATGATCTTCGCTGTATTAAAATTAGAATATATTCATTTAGAGCAGCGATTTTCAAGCGGTGTATCGGGGTGTGTGCCTTAGGGATGGTGAAACAATTTTAAAGTGTGTAACATTTATTTCTTTTCAAAGGTTTAGTTTATAACTTTTGACAAGGGTGTGTGACAAATAACTTCAAGTTATACACATAAACAATTTTGTAGTAATTTTTTATTAGAGTATTATAAATAAATTTTCAAGGGGATTTTTAAAAAGCCACTTTGTACAATAAGTAGGTAATTACAAAAAAGTTTTCTTTTATAAATAAAAATTATGCCTATTTTTTGTCAAGATTGACAAAAAATATTTTTGGTGTGCCGCAGAATTTTAGTGGTTCGTTTGTGTGCCATGGGATGAAATCAATTGAAAAAGGTTCAAGTAGAATAGCATTTAGTAAAATATCAATTTCTATGACCAGAAAATATCGCTTTGTTCTCATCATAATCCATAACCTCCGTTTTGATGAAAAATCTCTGGAAACAACTGTAGGCTTAAGATTGGTGTTGAGTTAGTTTTTAGGCTTACAGCAACAAGCTTAGTATTATTTTGTGTCAACAAAATAATGTTTGATAACAGAAAAAGAAACCGTAGATACGGAGGTTACAAGTTTTTGGCACTATGCCAACGACAGGTACAGACGCCAGAACTTTTTCATTCTAGATGAAGAAAAGTGTTTAGATGTATCTTAAAATATGGATGAAGACAAGCCATTACTTACACAAATGACATTACTCGAACAAACTAAAATATACTTTTATAAATCGCAGTGTAATCAACTTTTATCCTTGACATTTTAGTCTGATGTTCATCAAGCTAATTCAAATAAAAGATTAGCCCACATTTTCACAATTTTATATTTCTTAAATTTAATAAGTAGCAATTTTTCGCTCCCGATTAAATTTAATTTGGCGTTTGGTTGGTATTTTTTAGGTTTTATGGCGCAAGGGCCACACTTGGCCAAGTTGCACAAAACACAAGACAACGTCAAGTAAAAAATGTCGTGAAAAGGGGAGGGGAGTTGGGTAATAGAGTAGTGGGATGAGAAGAGAAAGATCGCTTGAGTATCCCGGGAGCGCGATCCTCATGTTTACTAAAGACAGTAAATCCCATGGGAAAAGAAAAGATCACTAGGGTCCTAGGGTCCGAGCCCGTACACACCTAAAGAAAATGTGCCCCTGAGGGCTGTTTCTTAAGAATTAGGAGTTCAAAGGACCTGTTTCATCAAATCAGCTGTCTTAGCCTTTTCTAGTCGGCCCTTTTGCCACAATGCGGAATTTCGTACAGACATTGGAAAGCTAAGGGAGTTCGAGGTTCTTTGTCGGTTGGATTTCGAAATGAAGGCATAGTGCGGTTCCGACGAGAAGGCAGTCAACCTTGGATCAGTCGAGTTTTGAAAAGTGTGAAAGCGCCGTGAGAGAAGGCTTAACAATGGCTCATTTTAAATGCACTCAAAAACATGAATGACAACCGCCGTGGATATTTCCCCTTGTCAACTCACTATCGCTTTCAGCACAGAACGATTAGCTTAAAACCAAAATCCGAGTTAAAGACGCCAGCTGAGGGAGCTCTTTGTTTCCCTTACCACAGTTCCCTAATTTAATTAATACACTCGTTCAAAAGCACGTGATTTACTACCAACTCGTGGGAGCCAGGAAATACAGAAAACTTGAAAATGATCTACCGTATAAACAAAAATATTCTACCTCATTGGAGTTTTAATAATTTTAATAAAAAAACACGTACTATTTTATACAATATGCGCTTTTTTCTTTTCCGTAAATTTTTCTCAATCCATCGCTACATCGCTTACCACGAATATCGAGTTTTTTTCCTACGAGCGCGATATATCGTGGGGTTATTGTTCATTTTTAAAACCTCAACAATACGAACTTATAGCAACTTTAATCAAAATCGATAAAACGTTACAGGATCACTTTAAATTCCTTTCTGCTACAAAGGAAAGAGAGGGATAAAATTATTAGCACAAACTGTAAAAAGCATTCTAAAAATAAACTGCAAAATATTCTAGCTCCTATTTTGGAAATAAAAAATGTATTTACGGCGATAGTTTGTTTTCCTTAAGAAACCCGAGAACTTCAGAAAATGAAATCTGACCTTCTTCCCTTCGCTCCTTGAGAAAACAGTCAGCAGCGTTAGATAAATTCAGAAACCATCGTGCGAAGACTGAACCAAACAAGGCAGGGTGAGGGAGAAATAATATATATATGACCAAACGTCCAAAAAGAAAAAGGATTATCCTTATTAAGACGTCAGGAAGAGTCCTTGAGATTATAAGCTGGAAACACTTCAAGTGAAGGAGTTATTGATTAGCCAGAGAAGACTTGAGATGTTCTCAGCAGATGTTACATGAATCTACGAGACGATAGCGAAGAAAATTAGATGATTGATCACTATTAAATATAATTTATTCGTAAAATATTATTTAGTATCATCTTTTAAGATAAGTTTTATATTTTAATAGCTGAATAAGATACATCTTGTACACATACATTATTTTGATAAAATTTCTTCGCTTCAAGACGCGTATTATATAAATTGAATCATTGATAAATAGGTTCGTCTGAATTCTGGTGTTGAACTTTCACTTCGAGATCTGTTTGAAGTACTACATGTTAAATTCGAAACAAAACATTGATGGTCATTTATAAATTCAGCTAAAATTTATAGTTCCTCATTAAATGATTGAAATATTCAGTTGAATAGTCAGTATACAGAGATGCAACCTTTGGGTGACCATGTCAGGAATAAGATGATAGATAAACAGTAATGATGCGCAGAATTTTAATAATGATTCGGTTTAAACAGAGTTGGTATGTAATTGAACCGTAACGCACATTGTATAAAACAAATGGATGGAAAAAATTTTGTAATCGTTTTTCTAATGAAGAGATATCTCGTCATCAAGATCTAACCAATTTTTCTAATGAAGAGATATCTCGTCAACAAGATCTAACCTATTTTTCTAATGAAGAGATATCTCGTCAACAAGATTTAACCAATTTTTCTAATGAAGAGATATCTCGTCAACAAGATCTAACCTATTTTTCTAATGAAGAGATATCTCGTCAACAAGATCTAACCAATTTTTCTAATGAAGAGATATCTCGTCAACAAGATCTAACCAATTTTTCTAATGAAGAGATATCTCGTCATCAAGATCTAACCAATTTTTCTAATGAAGAGATATCTCGTCATCAAGATCTAACCAATTTTTCTAATGAAGAGATATCTCGTCATCAAGATCTAACCAATTTTTCTAATGAAGAGATATCTCGTCATCAAGATCTAACCAATTTTTCTAATGAAGAGATATCTCGTCATCAAGATATTGCCGATTTTTTATGATGACGAAATCAATATCTGATCAGTTTTTTCTAATAACGAGACATCTCGTGCATCAAAATCTGCTAATAGTTTTGCTAAAGACGAGATACCTCATCAAGACGACCAATATCGATCATGAAGCAATTTTTGAATGATCTTCGCTGTATTAAAATTAGAATATATTCATTTAGAGAAAATATATTCATATATTAATATGAATATATTTTCCTGTCCTGAAAATATATTAGAATATATTCATTCGAGAAAATCCGGTCTTTGTGACTTATATTTACAGAACTAAAGATTCAGTAAATAGTGAAAATATGAGATATTTCATGAACGCCACATTGTATGCAGATAAAAAATGTATTGGAATTTTCGATTTGTTATAAGGCGCCAACTTGGCGACCGCGCCGTTTTATCAAGTAGTTTTCAGGTTCCTACGATAATTTTAAAATTAATGTTAGGTTAACAATTTTTAAATAGTGAAGAAAAGCTTCCGTCAATTATATATAATTTTAAAAAATCGGACTAAGTTTAAACGTTCTAAAGCATAAGAATATTTTTTCGCCCTGTGAAGCTACATTCAGTCAAGAGTCTTGTAAGTTTTAAAAAAAATTGAATGATAATTTTAAAATATGATTTAGATCGTGTTAGTGAAGTATTGAGATAATTTTAGGTAGAATTTAAACGGTGAAAAAGAATCCAGAATATCCAGAGTTCAAATCAGCAGAATTAGGTTATCATAAATCTTGCAATGGCTATCAAGATACAGCTTTATATATCAAGAGACACTAATCGAACACCATGAGAGAATCAACGAAAAAAGCTTATTTGAGGATTATTTCGCAGAAACTGCAAAAAAACATAACACTGAAAATTCGTTCTACGCGTGAAAGGCGGAAACCCTCCCATTATGTTCTCCATACAACTTTCTAGGTAAGGGCGTCAGAAAGGGGCTAATGTTGAAATACTTATAGAAAAAGAGCGGTCCAAAGGTTAATAGTGAGATTATTATATAAAAAGTGCGAAAATGGAACATGAGTGAAACCGAAACGGGTGCGGTCGACATGAGTAATGGCTGTCGAAGCTCTTAAATGGAAACCAAATAGCACTCGCAGCCATTTTTTCGAAATATAGATAAAACATTACTTCGTATTGCTCTCGATAACGTCTTCCGGATTATAGTCATGTGTTTGTGTTTTTCTTTCCTCTCTTCGTTTGTTTCCTATTTTTAGATTGAAGATTTGATTTTTTATTCTTGGAATTTAAACCCGATTAAGTGCTAAGCATTCATTGTCCATTAAATTTTAAGAATTATTATTGTTGTCACTACAAGATCGAGTTTTTATCAATTCTAATTATATTTGGAAATTACCTTCCTGCTATTCTTTAAATTATTTTTTGCAGGACTCTGCGATTAAATCGCGAATCTTCTGACCTGTTTCGGCATGAAAAAGATGAGACATACTCAAAAATTCGGTATAAGGTTACTTCAAGATAGTTGAAATTCAAAAACGTACTTTGATAAATAAAAATAATAATAAAATATGCAGCTATTTTCTTGACTAAATCTGTGAGATTGTGATAGTGGAATGACCCTTATACATTTCACAAGGCAAATTAAATAAATCACAAAGCCTTCAATAGAATTGAAGCGAAAAAGTCACCCATCAACCTCAGGAAAAATCTCTTCGTTCATTCCGAATAACAAAACTATTATCTTAATGACAGTCTTAATGGTGTTCTGTAGTGTATTAACATTATATTTCAGCAATAAATCACCTGAGCATTTGTTCCAAATGCCACTTCCGTGTTAAAAAAGAACAGACGAAAACTTTTTGTTTCATCCATAAGGAATTAACGAGTTGAGTTGCATCACACCTGCCAATGAAAATGACATCACTTAGGGAGCAGGTATTCAGCTAACTAATAATATTACCTGAATTGTCCAGAGGACAAAGCGAGCTGCTACTTACCGGTGAACCTTCGGGCGTGCATATACAAGTCAAGATTCGAACTCTACTTTTTTCTTCTCTGTCCCATGTTTGAACCACCTGCTCCCTTGAGACACCTCTTACTCTATCACCTGCTTCTTTTTAATCACTTATTCTAATAACCGAGCGTCAATCTCAAATAATGAATTTTTAGAGCAAAGGTGGAACACGTGGAGCAAAGCTTAAAAGAATAATAACACATTGCGTCTTTCCAACATTCGGTTCTGTGTACACAGCTTAGAAATTATAGTATGGAAAATTATTTATTTCTGGAAAGAGGAAAGGCTCTTAAATAGCGCGAAAATTATACTTCTCACTTGAACACAACTCCTCAAAATGAATTAAGGAATGGTGAATGGAAATTTTAAACTCTTTTACAATAACATGTCTTTGGATCTGCCTCTAAAAAAGATTTCTCGGGCAAAATGCACCACTATAAAATTAGCACAAAATCAACGACATCATGTAAAAAATTAAAAATAGGCGATAACTTAAAAATTAACAACAGTTCCACACAACACAGAATAAAATACAATACAAGAACAATTGATAACAAATTGTAAAATAGAAAAAATAAAATATCGTGCAGAACCATTGTTACGGATCCTTTTATGTAAGTCCTTATTAAAACGCAAATTTATTTTATTATACTATACCAAAACCCGCACATGATTAAATATTATATTAATTGAGTCGGCATCTGAAGAATTAATAATAGATTACTTCAAAAGCATTCATTACATGAAATAGGAATGAAGATAAGCGAAGCTGTGTCTAAACTTAATCCAATCTAGTTAAAACGTATACATAAAAGCCTTTCAGTTTTCTGTCGCAGTAACTTAGCAGTTAGGAGAGGAGTGAAGCTTTTGGTTATGACGATCCTTGCATGTGTCGATGTCGGGTTGATTGCTTAAAGTTTCTTGAAGTAGAAGTTCTTTGCTAGCCAGAAAATAATTAACAGATTAAGATAATGCCAAATTGGTGATACTACACTGAGAAGAGGGTTAGGTTAGGCATAATCTGACTATACCTAACGAAACAGGTAAATCCGTACATGGATCAGGCGCAAGGATGCAACCAAGTGAAAAGATAAGTTCGTTGTAGTCAAGCTCTATAAAAGACAAAACATTTATAAAAGCTCATTCGAAAACCTGTTAGGTTCCAACTAGGAAAAATAATTTTTAAATCGGATTTGTGGCACATGAAAAGCGCATTTCAGAATTAATAATTTTTTCCTAAATGCATTTAATTTAAAAAGTAGTTTTGTTCCTCTCACGTTCAGGGGCGCGGTAGCCCAATTGGAAGAGCAACGGTTTAACAACCGGAAGGTTGCGAGTTCGAAAGTCGGTTCAGCTAGACCATCGTGTATACGGTGGATGGTGCACGTTAATCTGTCGTGGCCTCAAATATCCCCACGTAAGCGTGGTATGAAAGTTCGGGATGTCAGCTCAGATGTTGTTCTCGTCATCTGACCATGGTACAAAATTACGAGGTGTTGTCCTTGGATCTTTCCCTTCGGTATCGATCCCGGACCGTCGCTAATAGCCCCTTGAGTTGCTCCAGTGCGACGTTAATTACCTACCCCTCACTTTCAGCAAATAGCATTTTCAATTTAGTCTTCAATGAATGCCCAATTTACTTGCAATGAAAACAAATCACACCGTCGACCTAAAGTGAAAGTTAAATCCATTCCTAGATACTCTAAAATCACATCCATAATGCATCGACTCAAATGAGAATCTCATCTGTTTCGCCACTTCGATCAGAAGTCAAAAAAATTAAATTGGGCAGAGTGAACCTACTTTTGTATTCTCCGCGTCCCTCAGCAGGTGTTGGCTGAAGAGGCCTCGAAGACGTCATCTTGAGGATGATCAAAGAAGAGATAGGGTTAGAAGGAAGAAAAGAAAATTCCTATTCACCTGGCCATTCTGTTGACACTTGACGCAAACACCTGCTTTCCGCTTCAACTGCAGATGTTCGGCACGCTTCACACTTATTGCTTTTTATTCAAATGACTATCGGACATACCGATAAGAAAGAATACATTTTCGCGCAGGACCTCCTATTTAATAACCATACTTAGAACTTCGAACGCACACAGAGCTGGGATGTGTTTGAGACCATCTTTGCAGAGTTGTTCTAAATAAAACTAAAGAACAATTTTGTTGCAGGTGAGATAAGAAATTAGAAAAATTAAGCCTATTCGATTAAAGAAAATAAATTATGGAAAGAAATAAGAAAGAGTTCATGTTCAGTGTGAATGAACACATGAAGTTAAAGATAGGGACAAAGTTGTGTTTCTCTGATATTTCTTAAAAATATTTAATATTATTAATGATTAATAAATATTACATAAATAGGTAGGTAGGTATTTTTATTTTCGTCACACTGGAGCAACATAACGGGCTATTGGTGACGGTCCGAGATCAATCCCAAAGGGAAAGATCCGAGGACAATACCACGTAATTTTGAACCAAGGTCAGATGACGAGGCAACACCTGAGCTGGCATCCCACTCTCCAAACTTCCACACCACGCCAACGTGAGGACATTTGAGGCCACGACAGATTTAATGTGCACCAGCCCCCTTTGTACACGATGGTGTTTGGCTGGATTCGAACTCGCAATCCTCCAGTTGCTAATTTATTACTCTTCCAACCGGGCCAGCGCGGCCCGCGGTTAAATTTTATCATGATATCCTATTTACGAGGGTAAATAGGATATCATGATAAAATTTAACTATATTATATTTATTCTGTTCTATTAAAAATATAGTTAATACTGTTTATTATACAAGATTAAGGTTTGCAACTAGCAAAAAGTTTTGAATTGTTTTCATTAAAAATACTTATATTGTTCTTTTTAATTACAATTCTTAACTCATTTGAATTGTTGACGATGAAAACACGGGCTTCAGTAAAACCAACGTAATGGCATTTCTGTCATGATTTTGAAGACAACATAAGAATGTGACCTCACAACAGAATTGCCAACATGATATGAAAAAAATATAACTTTACCTCACAGGTATTCAAGGTATAACTCTTACAACCTAGGAGTAATGGCTCAACTCTGTTGGTATTTTGATATAATTTAATGCTTAAAAATTTTGTTTATACTACATCACACACAGCTGTCTTCTGACAAAATATTAACTGCATGATAGTTTCTTTAACGCAAGTAATAAACTTTTATTTATAAGGCACAATGTTCTTTGCAATATGCAAATACACAGTAGTAAATTTTTCATTTCAGATTATCCACTCTTCTCGATTCATGCAGATAATAAAAAATACGCAATCAAGTAAAACATTTAATATTTAATCTTCCAATCCTACGAAAGTAGTAATAAGGGATACAATAAGTAATGCAATAAACGAACAGGATTTAGAACTATAATTCTAACTTTAAATGGTCTGAAAAGTAACTAATAAAAATGAAGAAAAAGTTTAAGTCGGTTTAGAGTATTATTGATTTGCAGGCCGGAGTAGCATACATAAAGGTATGGGGCGACGTGAACAATTTTTTAGAGGAAAGCAGCAATGGGAGATACGTGTTCAAACTTGCAACGAATCCATTTAGGAAAACTTCGAACTTTTTCTCCGCCCAGAAATTGAACTGGTACCATTTCAAAACTAAACTAAACTTTACA
Organism: Meta bourneti; assembly: GCA_933210815.1. Classification (NCBI taxonomy): domain Eukaryota; kingdom Metazoa; phylum Arthropoda; class Arachnida; order Araneae; family Tetragnathidae; genus Meta; species Meta bourneti. Next base: position 65,813,710 of record OW119925.1, read on the forward strand.
AACTTTGTTCGTAATTTAAAAATAATCCATCGTCAATTTTCATGATAGTGTTACTAGTAGATTTCATCTTAAAAGATTCATGAAATCAAAATTTAAAAATAATGATTCAATTATTTTTTAAGTTGCTCTTGAATGAAGCAAGTGAAATAATGTAATGGAAAATTTTCAGATATCAACCTCCGATTTGACGTTTCAACAATCCGAAATGGCATTTTTAAGAGTACTTAGAGAAGTATTTATTTTCAGGAGACATTTTAACCAATATTAACACTCCAAGTGGTTGCAACAAGTATCTCGTCCATCAAGATCTAACCAATTTTTCTAATGAAGAGATATCTCGTCAACAAGATATTGCCGATTTTTTATGATGACGAAATCAATATCTGATCAGTTTTTTCTAATAACGAGACATCTCGTGCATCAAAATCTGCTAATAGTTTTGCTAAAGACGAGATACCTCATCAAGACGACCACCAGGAGTGTTAAGGATTCACTGTAATTATGTAAACAATGAACATAATTATATTTTTTAGTTTTGCTGTTTTCTCGTCTGCATTAATTATACTTTGGAGAACTACTCTCTCTCTCTCTCTCTCTCTCTCTCTCTCTCTCTCTCTCTCTCTCTCTCTCTCTCTCTCTCATAACATAATCCCCAACCTCATAAAAAAATTCAATACTCTTTCACTAACATAAGCTTTTCACAATAGGTTTCCCTGGAGCATTCTTAAAAATGCACATAGCTTATTGTAAGAAATCTATAAAGATACACAGATGGAAATCTTTTCAAACTAGTAGTCAAAAACTTAGAAATATGAGTAATAAAGATTAAAACAGGTGAAAAAATGGTCAATAGCTATTTCGATGAAGCAAAAAGTTCACCATCAGGACAGAAATAAACAAGAAATTAAAATCTTAATGTAGGTTTGGTTTGCCGCTTTACTGTCACATTTTGCAACACGTAGGCTACTTAGACCAGGACTTACGAATCAAAATTCTCTACGTGGGAGAGTGACAGTTTGAAAGGTTAGAAAGACAGAAGTCGATGGGTGGACACTCCACTCTTCTCCGGAAAAGGTAATTGACTGTAGGTGATGGAGAGTGTGTTCCGGGAGGCACGGAAGGCTTTAGTGACATTAAAACACAACAGCGCTGCACGAGATGCCATCTGGTTGTTTTACGCGTCAGGGAACAATAAATGAGATCACGCAGCGCATTGTAAGCTGAACAAATTCAGCCTCCTTATATTACAAAGCGGATATCCTCTTGTATATTTTTTCGTTCAATGTTGATGCACAACACATCAAACGACAGAAACAAGCATTGAGCAACTTGTGACAATTGCCTGACCACTTGATTCACCAAAAGCAGCTCCTAGGGCTCGATTTCCTTGCCCTCTCCCCTCAATAATTTAATAATTGGATCCCATCCCCCAAACATGAAGGATAAATATTACAATTATAATGATGATATGGGAACAAGGTTCCTACTCTTTTAAACAAAAGAAATTAAGGCCTTTTCAAAGCTTTTTCCTTTGATTTTAAAAGCAACATTTTAACAAAGATCGCTCTGTCCAAAGTGGCGATAAAGTATTGCGAAACAGAAGACCATTATGGACTTTTTCGAAAGTTTAAAAGGTACGTATCTCACGTCCAGATTTATTGTAAAATTTTAGCAATAAATACATACTGTGACACAAAATGAATCTTTCAGTAGTAGTAACATGTAGTACGGTTAACTTTTCTGTATTTCATAGAGTGTTTCGTGTTGCTATTGTTGATTCTTCCTTTTGATCTAGCACATGCTAGAATAAGTCCATGAAACCACTCGTCTTTAAAAAAGTCCAAAACCATCAAAGGATTCTCAAAAAGGTCATGGGAATCCAAACCGACACACGAAAGCATGTGAGCCGGGGAAGTATGTAAGTTAGTACATTTAGGACAAACGGAAAATGTTATGTCCATTTTGAAATTTGAGTGTTAGTATGGCCACTTCTGAATCTCGATAAAGCCATCTGTTATTTTCGATAGCATAACAGTCTACCTATGTACCCTAACATAGCCTTAGTGGTGACCTCGGTTCAATTACATCGGTTAATCTAGGTTCTACTATATACGTTTGTACGAATGCGATGTCGTACTGAAGTGTTTTGAATTTTCTCGAGCCTATTTACAAACACCTCAACGGCGGTGACACTACCGGCAATTAGGCCACCCCACTCATCGTGAAACTTTTCGTGAGCGTCACACTCCGTTCCTGTGTGACCCCTACAAATTCATTTCAATGTCAACCAAGAGGTAGTAGTCATAGAACAGAGCCCTGAAACCGCAATTCTCGGAATATTTGTTCTTAACATAGCTTGCACACCTACGAATATCCGGTCGGAACTCGTAGTGGTTTTCGTAAAAGAAACAAAATTCTCTCTTAAAACCAATTCCAACATTGAAAAACAGCCATTAAAAAATATTTCCTCGGTACTTCTCATGACGATATATTTCCTCTGAACAATAATAATTGCTTATTAATTCAAATCTTAATAAGCAGAAAGATCTATTTCACTCATTCTTTTTAAATCCTTAGCTCAAGTTCTTGTCTGATTCATAACATATGTTCAGTCTAGTTAACAAACAAAATGTTATGAACAAAAGCAAAACATGCCTGGTTCCGAATTGTAACTGACATAAGAATGAATTAAGAATAGAATATTATAAGAAAGAAATATCTTGAAGGAAATTGCTTAAGAAATCATTAGTTTAAATATAGATAGTATCATGTTCAGAAGCAAAACCAATCAATGCGAGAGAAGGAAGCTTACAGAAACACATGTGAGTATCCAAAAACTAATTTATGCCCCAATGAATCTTATTTATCAATTAATCATAAAGTTATATATGAAAACATAGTATCATTTCTTGATCTAATAATTTCTGTTCTGGTTTAATTTTAATGATCAGTTGAATATTAAGCAGTTCAAGGCCAGGTGCATAACACCCCGCATTACTTTTTTGCAATTAATAAGAGTCGCCGTCCCTGTGCCTCAAATGACAAGTGGTTTACGTAATGCAACGAATAATTATTTTCAGCCCCAAGAAAGAAACTTTGTGTCTAGATTGATTGGTGAAAGAAAATTAAAATTATTAGCACGGAGCGCTTGTTAAAAGGACTGTCTGCTATCTAGGTAAAGAAATTCAGTAGACTATTTCTATTTAGAACTACCTTAAAGAAAATTTGTGATTCATTGGGCATAAATTAGGACTAAATTAGGACATACTGTTTTTCTTTATGAACATAGCTTCGCTGGTTTATAGAAGAAATCGCGAAATCGGCTTTAATACGCAGGACTTGTGTATCAAGATGTAATGTAATTTCTATTTCGAAGGGGATAGTTGGAAATTCTAATTATCCTAAGAGTTTTAAGTCTGCCATTCTAAGTTTGAAACAAATATTCTTAATTTTTCACTGCACACTGCAATCGAAATTTGAGTAGATTGTATTTTACTCAATAAAGGCACACAGCATTTTCAAATAAGATACAACTTCGAGAGATATTTTCTTTCATTTTCGCCGATGATCCGTGTCCTAAATAGATTTTACGAGGGAAGTTACCAACAATGGAGGGGGCGTTGTAACGAAATTTTTACACATTGCCCAGAAAGATTATAAAGATATATTCCACAAGTTTACATATTCAAAGCAAATAATTAACAAGCAATCATTGCTTTGATACATGCATTGCTTTGATAGAATGCATTAAAAATTAATATTTGTTGATTTTGACAGGACAGTCGACTTCCACATGGAGGTCGCCGGTGCTAGGTACCTAGGTGCCGGTACCAGGGCCCGGGAAATGTGGAAAAGCGTTTGAACTGCAACTACAGTGATGCATTATCACAAGAATTATACGTTGTAAAATGCAAGTTACAACTGATAAGTTTAAAAGCAGGACGGCCAGTCTTAACAAGCGAATGCTAGAACATATATTTTCCAAAATTTCTTTTTCTAAAATTACACAGCTGGATAAATATTTTGGTGAAATTCTAAAATTATATAGAGCTATAAAAATATTTTGGTGACATTGACAAATTATAGTCACAGCTACACTTGCAATTTGTCATTGAGATAGTTTTCTAAAGGGGGGCACCAAAAAATGTCTGAAAAAGGAGGCGTTAAGCCAAAAAAAATTGGGAAACTAAGCTTTGTCATTGAATATCAGTAATGCAACTTTTCGATATAATTAAAAATAGCCTCCCACATAGAGAAGAGTTCACATTCTCAATGAGTGGAAAGAGAAGAGGAAGAGGTGCCAGGGCCAACGTCAACAGGAAGTGGCAAAAAATACGCTTAACAAACTTTTGAGCTTGAAAAACGTGAAAGAGTTGAGAAGTTGTAGTTTATGAATGAAATAGTTACTTAAGGAGGTGACGCAAGATATTCCGGATGCACTCGTGCTTCAAAAGAGTAATTTATAGAAATGATGAGATTTTCTTCGTGTCACGCACGCTCCTTGAGTTCTATTTAGGGTACGGTCGTCCATTCAGTAATAGCTAAAGTTGACTTAACCAAACAGTGGCGCCATGTCATCAGCTGATTTATGCTACCACTTGAAAACTTAAAGGAAATACATCAGAATGTTGTTTTCCGCGTTCTGTGCTGTTCCTTTTTGCGCAATCTGAATAATTCTCAACTGTAAAACGCCATCTTATCGTGATCTGTTCTAACTATCACAGTATCCAGTAAGATATTTCACAAAATTTTTATTTCGGGAACAGTGTGACCAAACAAACAAAAAGAACCAGCTCTTTCCAGAGTTCCAAAGTAACCACTGAACATCAATTGCGCAGCATTATGTTTTAAATAAACCACGAGAAGGTAAGTAACGAAATGCGTTCGAAGAGAAATTCCACAATAACCAGTGAGGACTCAGTCATTTACAATACTGACACTTACATAGTGTTAATCTATACACAGCAGCATATTTCACCTGATTACACGTTATTGCAATAGGATTTTTTAAAATACCTTTGACCATACCTTCCAACCTCAAGAAAAATCCGGGAAATTCTTACGACATCATAAAAAGCAACGCGTAAGTCAAAAAAGAAATATAATTCTTAAAATAAAAAAATGATCAAAAGTGCCAAATTAGCGACATTTGCTCTTTATGAAACCAATTCTAAACAGAAAAGGTAAGTATGCTCTCTATTACTGTTATATCCTTGGCGGCATTGCTATCAACAGAAAAATACGGAAAATACTTTTTCCGTTAAGAAGATCGGAAAACCAAATGTTTTTCCGGGAGACTTTCGGTAATGATGGCAGGTATTCCTTAGACTTCCCCCATTTTAAGAACAAGATATTTTTTATACTCATTTATAAAAGAAATGTTCAATGAAATGGATCAAGTTAAAGAAAAAATGGACAGCAGCTGAGTGACATAGCGTACAATAAACGTAATTTCAACACATGCAGTTAAGTAACCATTGGTCTGACCTTCTCCAACATTTGAAGTTGACCCAGCCATGTTCCAAGCAGCTTGTTTGGATCATCTTCGTCTGCATCGACAGTCTCTCTATCTGTGTCATATTCTTCTCCTTCGCTCGTACTACTATAGGTGCTGTCATCTAAAGTGCACGACGACCTGCGAAAGAAAAAAATTTAAACACATCACAAAACCGATATGAAATATGATAAAATAATCAACATTAAAAATGGTGACGATAAATGTAATATCAATAATAATATGCAGTTTGTGCAATAATATGAAAGTAATATGCAGTTTACAACAAGGCAATGCTAAATTTTTTTCTTGCGCACCTTTCCTTTCACAACAGTAAAATTTTTAAGTGCATTACCTTACAATCTGGAATTGAAGAAATAATACGATACTTCACTTTCCTCTAGTGATATTAAACAAAGAGTTCTAAAGGGGAGAACTTTTTTCGTTGCAGGTTAATTATGAATTAGTAATTATCAAGGTAGATGAAAATTATTGCAACCTTAATTTGTGAGCAATTTTTTAGCGATATTTTTCATAACTCGAAGACCTATCATCCAAGAGAAAAATATATCGCTTCACTATCACGCTTATTCATGCTTTCGCGTTTTGGTAGAACGTACAATTGTCAACTTTTTAATGATGAAGAGTAAAATTGGTCAAAATTTTATGACGAGCACCTTGAGAACTCACTTCTATTGTTACCACTTCCATCGAACCGGGTAGGTAGGAATCTAATTAACGTCGCACTGGAGCAACACAACGGGCTATTGGCGACGATCTGGGATTAATACCAAAGGGAAAGATCCTAGGACAACACCACGCAATTTTGAACTACGGTCAGATGACGAGGCAACACCTGAGTTGGCATCCCACTCTCCAAACTTCCACACTACGCCAACGTGAGGACATTTGAGGCCACGACAAATTTAACGTGCACCAGCCCCCTTTGTACACGACTCCATCGAGCCAGACATTGATGCTTTTTTTTTTTACAAAAACAAGGTCAAATATCCCACTAGTCATGTTAAAAATTGCCCTCTTTTTATAATGTTATAAAAAATTTTGAAATGGAGGAAATTGTGCTTCTTATAAAATATTAGTTATATTATATTTTATAAGTGGACCAAGACAATTCCAGATCACTTAATGCGACCCAGGCAAGCGAAAAGGTTGGACACCACTATCTTAACAGTAAATGCAACAAGATTCAGTTCCTGATGATAAATTGATCTTTAAACTGAGCAAAGCAGCTAGCTAATACATCGCTGATCGAAATATAGATAGTTGAAAAGCAAGGGCAGAGCGGCTAGACGTCTCTAAAAGAAAGATATTTGGTCAGGAAATCATGGTCATTAGTGGCGCCTGGTAGAAAAAAGAAGTTAGTAAATAGCGAACTCTTCATAAAATAACATAACGAACTCTTTGTTTGCCACGATACGAGTTATCTGTAAAATTGCAGAAGCAATTGTCCTTGACAAGTTACCTTCTATAAGTATGTTAGATTGATTCTTGGGTCCAAAACTCTACTGTCGCCAGATGTTAGTGTTCATTGCACTTAATTAAGAATCCCAAGATGACTCTTTTGACTATATCTTAAGAACTGGGAAGTATTTTATCGAATTCTAAGAAAAACTTGTGGTTTGATGCTGAAAAAACTGAGAAACGTCATCGCAGTGTAATTTGTCTGCTTTTGTGCATGTTCCCTTTCCAACACCAGAAAAAAATTTCCAAAACACAAAACCTTTTTATTTTTCTTTTCTTTACAGTCGAAATTTAAAAAAAGTTCTGCACGTGATAAAAATTCCCATGTTGTTAGGAACTTTTGACTGTTAACAGCACGTAGATATTGAAGAAACACACATGATAGTTTTTTGTCACAAATAACGCAAAGATTCCAGGAGCCTTCTCCCAGGAGATTATTATATCTCAATAAAGAAAGCAGTCGCTAATAACAAAGATGCACAGAGGGAGGAATACAGTAGTTGTTGAGGGAAACGGGAAACCAGGGGCTTATGAGACATTAAACGTTAATTTATAGGCTCTCCAGGGTATAGACGCAATGGATGGGCACTTTTTTGCAGAGGTTCCGAGGCTCTAAGTGACATTTTTATAGTGCCATTTTGTTGAGAATGTCAGAATGTCTTAAACTGGTGTTCTGAAGTGAGACAAATGATGATCTAGGAGCCAATGATTGCGTTAATAAATCAGATAAAAGATTTCTGATTTCGCAAGCGAACGGCTCTAAAGACATCACCAATAGTTATTTCTTTCCGCTTAGCTTTTGCTATAAATAGCACAATATTTATAGAAGGGCCAAATAAAGAAAAGTAAAGTGCCTAAGCAGTAAACTAATTCAAATCTTTTCATGGATATTATTTTAGAAGGATTTCAATAATGTGTGGTGAATCAGAACATCGCATCTAAATGCATACGCGCGTATTCTTCTGCGCATATCTATTTCGTAGAAAATGCCATTAGTTCTTATTCAGATCAGATCAAATGTAAATACATTGGTCTGATCATTGATAGGTAGCGTTCGTCTGACATTATAATTCTTCAAATTGTAAATAAATTAAATATGGAACACGCATGGTTAAATAATTACAGCAACCCTAATGCACCAACACCAATTTTGATCAAGATTCCATACGTATCATTTTGAACGCACAAGTTTTTCTTTATATTTCCCGGCCTTTTCGTCGTTTTTATAAAAATGGTAATTTTAACCCCGTTTTTATTAAAAAGCTATGAATACACTTTAATATAGGTCAATCATAAATTATTATTCATGATATATAAATGTAAATATAATATTAAGACTATGAGGGATATGTTTGCTGTAAGACAAAATTGTGCAAGAGTGTGAGAAGTAAAATCATAAGGTGTTGAAGGACCATGAAAAATTTGCAGTGTAAGATTAGTCGGAGAAATATTCATGTTACGATAGTGAAGTACAGTCCCTTTCTACGTCTACCTAATTTTTTGTATGGGTTCTGTCACTGAAGAATAATGGAAAGCACAAAATGTTTACGCAATAAAACTTTTTCATCGAATACTTTTCAAGAATACAGAATATTACATTACCCCTGCCCAGTTTTTGCCATTTCTGTGTCCCGTTTTTGTTTCAAGGCCAGTTTCACTTAGATACAATGGAGGAAAGACGTAGTGGTAAAACGTCCAACATCACTGAAACCTTTACTATCTTGTTACCTTTTCGAGTATTTTTTAATTCATAAAAAGCTTCGATAATTCGTGTCGTTGAGAGAGGATTTAAAAATCGGAGCAAGGTAAGCGATTCGCCATTCATAGACAGACAATGGTTAAATAATTTATCTAACCAAACAAAAGAGTGCTTTCTGACAAGAAGCAGAAGATAATAGAACAGAGTAAATAATGCTTCCCAACCCTTTCCCGTCCGGTACACCAATAGGAAAGAAGACTTATTTACATAAGTGGAACAGAAATTAAGTTTTTTTTCTTTCAAGTCCACTTCTTGAAGATAAATTTTTCTATTGAAACTGCATTACATGTTTTAGCTATACAAGCTTCAAGAGAAAAGTATGTGAAAGATAATTTTGAATTTCCCATTAAAATAGCAATACAAATTTAGAACATTGAAAACATAACATAAGATTTCTTAACGTTTCTTAGTTCTTTCAAGTTGACGCACTTTGTTCTTTCGAAGAGTGACACCAATTGTCAGCAAAATACTAGGGTTTTACTCACATTTTCACAAGTAGATAGATATGTAAATTTCTCCGTAATAATCTTTTGGAGAATATTCTCGAGAATAATCGAGAATTTCTTCTAAAGAAAGAAAATTATATAGAATGCCATGCAATACATTTTTATAGGAGAGGTAAATGAATATATAAATAAAAAAAATCACAAATTTAGAAATGTAGCACTTCTGAGGAAAAGAAGTAATAAACACTAGAAAAAAGGAAACATTTAGGTTATTTTTGTTAATTATTTACTTCTTTGACAATATGTGTAGTTATTTCTAGTTCACTCAAAGATTTCCTTTACAATATATACCTAACCAATAAGTTCAATGTGTACGCTAAACAACAATATGCAGAAACGTGGGGATATGTGTTGCATATCGAATATCTAGACTTCATCGTGGAAGCATCATTATCAGTAATATATAAAAAATATATCTGTTCCAATAAAAATTAACAATTATAAATCATTTATATAAAACAGTGCTTGTATCTATAATTGAGAATATCCTCTACTAACAACTTTAGGGAAACACATAGTTTGTTCTGAAGTCTATGTAGGCAGCCATAATCATTCACTCGTTTTCGTTGTTGTTGTAACTATCCAATTTTCCAGAGGAACTACAAAGTATCTATTTTTATGAAAATATAAAAGGGAGTCTTCAGTTTCTTTTATCAGCATCGCTCTTCTGTCATGAGGCACCCGGGTATTTTTCCCCAGGTACCTAGCGTTCAAGTTATAGAGGCTAGATAGTGGGTAGCATACGAAAGAAACAAAGCTCCCCATCTCCCCCATGGGCGTAACTGAATTGAGAAAACTGATCAAAAAGAACGATCTTCTATCTCTTTTCCGTTTCTGCACCTACACCCACCCATCGAGGGCTTATCGAGGTTCGTGTGGGTGTGCAACCGTCGTGTGAATGATGCACACGCACTCTGGGCTGCTGCTGCACTCGATTTTCGACCAGGACATTAAGTTCGCACGCGAGTGTCCTCCCCATCTTTTTTGACGGGAGCATCATTTCGAGGAGCTTCCTACCTGCTGGTGCCCCGACCGTGTGAGTCAGCTGTTCTACGGATATCTGGCAGTCCGCCCTGAACTCCTGTGGTGAAAACTCAGCAACAATAGCGTCGTGGCTGCTGCTTTCACCCCGAGAGTGCAATGCGGAGGATATTAGCCCTATATTCAAGGATTCTGCTTTTTTTCACCTCTTCATCATATTGCTTCACACTGTGTTTCTCTTAATAGGTCGAAGAAAGAACATTCGAGTTTGACTGTAAACAAATGTCTTAGCGAGTTGAAGTTTTAGCCTTGATATTATAAGTACGAAGCAGATAATTTTCACCTCAAATAATTCACAGCAAACTTGAGATCCAACTTGAGGCACACTAGCCCAGGGTCCCCACATCTACCTCAGGGCCCTATGATAGACGGTGGGTTAATTGAGTTTGGTTTTCTGGCCCTATTTGGACAAGCTGCGCCAAACATTGTCAAGTAATGAACAAACACACGCAAGGAAAGTTTTACTGACATAGAAGAAGGAAATACAGCCAAGGTCAGTAACAGGAATCGAACCCGCGTTACCTACATATCGCAGGTTACTAGCTGAGTAGGCAAATCCATTGACTCATAGCGGCTCTGATAGGCGGCGGGACTCACATGGAAACAGGTATTATAAGATGTTTAACTTGAACCGAATGTGTACATTTTTAATTTTGATTTGGACTCATAAAACTACTTATAAACGTAATGAAAATATTTTTTAAACTTATAAAATAGACTGGGCACGTCACAAAACAAAAAACTAGTATCATTACCTGTCGGCCCCCATAACCTCCGAGGGGTCCCGGTACCATAGTATTCGTATCCTTATGAAAGCCTTAGCTCCCAGTGCGAATTGGTATTTAGTGGGACAATAAAGAAAGAAAAACGACAAGCAATGAATCGTAAATGTCTCTCATATAATCCCCTCTTTAATCTGTAGGTCCTAGTCTTGGGCCCCTAGTCTCATCTTCCAAAAATGACCATAGAATGATAAATCAAATCATTCATCTTGTTTTTACCAGTCATTTGTGGTTAAGAAATTTCGATTTTTGTAGCCCAGCGAAAAAAATGGCTAAACGATTGTTTTATCTGTTCATAAATGTGCGTGAGCAAAAAGTTGATATTTGTTCTGGATACCATGATTAAATTTTTAAGCAATCAGAGAAAAACAAAAAGTACCAAAACATTTTTCCAGTTAGAATTATTTTTGCATCACAACAGACAATTTGTGTGCCATGAAAGTAAACACATTTTAATATAAACGATTACTACAAGGGTGCTTTTGTTTTAAAATCTTAATACAAATATTTACAGAAAAAAAGAGCGTTAAGTGGAACTTTGTAAATAATGGTTGAAACAAAATAAACCGGTCGTTCTGATTTTTAAAACAAAGAAATGCAACAGCAGAACATGCAAACAGTAGCTGCTTTCATATGAAAGACTTATCTGTGACACCATAAGGCAGTAAAGCAAAAGAAAGTAATCGCTAAGCAAACCCAACCTTGACCTACATAAAAGTGCAGCTCTTATATATTCCACCCTCCCAACCTAATCTCTCACATAGACATCAAAGAATCTAGATTTACCATGTGCCCAAGACCTTCCAAGACGTTCGTGATCCACTGTCGTGAGTGTTTTTCGTGATCGATCACTTATCGAGCGTTGACTGTTCACTCGAGGGAGTGATTAATCGGGCTTATCACTAGTTATCTCCTTCCGCCCTTTCGCTTTTCTTTTCATTTACCTACTTATTTCTCACGAACTTGATCATCCGGGCTCCGATTAACCGAGTGTTCGTTTTATCCGAGCCGAATTTGATACCGAGTTTCCTAGTTTTGAGAGAGAAAAATCGTGTGGTGCAGTACATTTTTTCTGTATTTCGTATAGGCTGTTTTGTGTAACTAAGTCCATATTATCCGAGTTTCTGGTTATAAGAGGTGACCGACATAACATCGGGTAATCAAGGTTCTTGGTATATTTTACATCTATTTTAGGGTCCACACATAGGAAGTGAAAGGATTCCGGAAATAATTTCTGGATCATTATTTCGTTTCCCAGAATTAATTTTACATTCACGGGAAGTTGTGCATTTTTGTCTCTGAAATAACAAAGATAATTTTCATCTGATTTTCGTTTCTGATACGTTTTCATCCTACAAATCAAAAATATTCTTCAAACAATACATCAGCAATTTTTCGAAGTACTTTCTAAGTCTTACTTTTCTATTCTTTTAAGTGAACTTTTTGCACACAAGCATTGAAGTTTAAGATAAATGCACTTTTATGTCGATAAAGCACTTTTAAGTTCTTCAATAAAATATGCTCGATCTAGACGTTTTAAAAAAAAATCTGGTTTCACTTTCAAGCCCGCACGTGGGGAGGGAGTCATCGGCAGGACATATATAAAAACGTTCACAGGACGGATATGTATAAGCACACGCACTTTATTTAAAAATGGAGATACTATATATTGAATTTTCACTCTAGGAGGACATTTGAGGCACGACAGATTTAATGGGTACCAACTCCCACGTACACAGTGATCTTTGGTTGGATCGACTTTCGAACTCGTAACCCTCCAGTTGCTAATCCGCGACTCTAGCTTTCTTTTCATTTACCTACTTATTTCTCACGAACTTGATCATCCGGGCTCCGATTAACCGAGTGTTCGTTTTATCCGAGCCCAATTTGATACCGAGTTTCCTCCGATTAACCGAGTGTTCGTTTTATCCTAGTTCCTAGTTTGAGAGAGAAAAATCGTGTGGTGCAGTACATGGTGCCACAATACACCCTCCCTGAGTTTTATATCAAGTACACTAGAGTCTGCGCAAGAGAAATACAACTCGAGATCTATTCACTTTCAGGAAGTGATGAGTGACTTTTCAGCGGACGCACAGTCACAGGCTTAAATAATAATCAATTCCAGGCACACGGATCTTTTTATATCCGCTTTAGTAACAAACCATTTAGCAAATGTCCGAAATGTCACAGAACATTAACCGAGAGCGTAGGTAGAAAAAGTGTTTCTGGAAACATTAAACACGCGAAGATAAATTTGCAAAAAAAATGGATAGCATAGTTTGTAAACTAGGTCAAAGTTAATTTATCAAGCCTTTTCCTCCGAGATAGCAACGTAATCTTTATTTTGATCTCAAAAGGACATTTCGGTCGACGTTATATTTCAACCGATGCCAGTGGTACTTTTTTTGCTTAGATAGGAATACAGATGATTTTGCTGCTTTGTATTAACATCCAAAGAAAAATGTGATGTAAACAAACACCAAAAAATTTTCACGTGAATGGATTTTTTTCTCTCAAAATGACTCCCATGTCATTTTATTTTGTAAACTTGCATGAACGATGTGTCAAGATCGGGTTCTTCAACCATAATGAAAAAATAAGAATAAATTTTCAGGCGGTGATATTTAAAATCCATAGTGCAATATTTTGTTTAATACGAATAAAATTTCTTAAAAATATATTGAGCCATTTTTGTGTGGTATTGCACAAACACAAAACAACGTGAGAACCATTGATTTTACTGACACTAATAGCATAAATATTTAAATTGAACGAAAATATGAAGCGACAGATAATTACATTTTCTATATTTGTAAAAATATATCCAGGTTAGGTTTTCCTTGATAATAACATTTTTTTCCTTTCTAAAAAGCTTGATTTGTGGTGTCCTAAGACAACCTCTTAATGATTTCGATCTCCATTCAACTTCATCTCTTTATACAGAAAATACACATAATGGTCAATGAACGCTTTTGTATCTGAATCAGTGGTTTACTTCTTAAAGTGGGGAGTCCCTTCCCTCCGACTAATTAAAGACACTATGGATATTGAAAAGTCCCTCAAGGAGTTCTCACAGTTAATTCCGACAAGCGTATCAGGACTCGTTTTCCACGGGTGTGGAAATTAAACTTAGGCATGACCAGCCAGTCATGGCGACTCGGCATGCTTCCCTTCATAGGATCTCTTGCGGCGCCGATGGTTCGCCGCAGTCCCCTTGTGGTGAGCAGTAACTTAAAGGACGTTTGATGTCGCCCCTACTCTTTAGATACCCTTCAGTTCGTACTAAATGGGACCAAGATGTAATATATCGATCTTTTGCGCGGGATCGAGTCGAGTAGACAACCAATCAGTTTATAGCATTCGTATGACTTAAGCTTTCAGGGCTTAATCAGTGGTTTATAATAATTTTGCCCTTTGTTGGGCTTTAAGAGGCAAAAACAAAGATCCACATCTGTGGAATGGAGAGCTTACCAAACAAGCCCAACTATAAAAATGTTGTGTTATGATCGACGGTGGTTCCTTGCTTGGTGAATTAAATCTAGGTTACGCTCCTATGTTTGAGCAGAACTTGGAGATTTCCACTGGATTGGAGAGCGTCTAGCGAAAACGGGGTCTCCTACTTTGCCCTAACGAAGGGAGAAGAGGAGAGACAGTGAGTGGAGGACTGCACTGAAATTGTCGTAGAGAGAGGGTGAGCCAACGACAATTCAGGACACTAGCCAGCGTCCATGCCGATACCCGTCCTCTGGCTAGATAACAATAGATTTTGGACGAGACGTTCGAGAAGGAATTGCAGAAGTTCCGAAGGATCCCTCAGTTCAACGAATCCCCCGGGTAAAGGCCTATATACCTTTTAATCTGGACACCACCGACATTGGAACTTACGTAAATCCTGCAGGGGCCACCCACTACTGTAAAAACTATACTAACTGAATATAGTCTTCAATAAAAGGAAAGCAAAATGAAAGTTGATGCTGTGAACGTGAAATTTAACACAAACATCGCAACTTTAATTGCAAAGGTTTCTATGTGACGTCCCACGCAACACAACACTAGACAGGACCACACGACGGGAAATGTGTAACGCAATAGATGAGCTCGAACAAGTCAATTAGCGTCACGGAGAAGAGCTAAGCGGAACAACCACAAAAGGAACACAAATATTGATTAAAAGGGAGCCCTTTGCGAGAAACACGATAGGACGGGAGAGACAAGACAGCGAAAAGGATAACAGATGTTGCGGATGGATGGGAAACAAGACCCATCGCGACCGCGTGAAAGTCACCCCAACGGAAGCCATTGGCTGAAGTGGTAATTTAATAATCTGGAAAACGTTGACATTATAAGTGCGAACAATGGACATAGAAGGGAAAACTAATGATTGCACGTGTCAACATATCGCTTTGCAGCAAGAATAGTGCATACCCATAAACCTTCATTTCCTGTAGGGTATTCGCTTTCCAATCGTTTGGATGCAACAGGCCCCTTACATCCACACTCCAGTATCAGTTCAGATGACCAATCCTCATAAAATATGTATCCTAAGTATCACTTGCACAAATGTATAATGCGTCTTCCTTTATGATTGCACACCTTAGTTATTACAAACACAATGAAAGTATGTTAAATTGTCGAACCAAGAAGCATATTACAGTACAAAAACGTTTCGCAATTCCTGGGGAACTAGACCTCAGGCCTGGTAAGTACCATGGTGCCCCCACCCATGCTAGGATCCTTGTACGAAACAGTTTTCAAGCATACTATTTTGTCGTTTTTAATAATGTTAAATGCTTGATAGTTACACAAAATTCACGCTCCTGTCTCCTGACATCCTGAAAAAGCAGTCATAAGACCTATTGAGTAAGGTCGAATTATCGTGTATGTTCAGCTATTCGTGTTACCTGAATATGCTTCGCGTATATTGTACACGGCTATATTATGATTGGAGTGGCAACCATTAAGGTATTGAGTGACGTAAGAGGTTCAGGTGCATCGGCGATGGGCTACTCAACCATATCATGCTTTGGGAGTGGAACCATTAAAGTATTGAGGGACGCAAGCGGTTCGGGTTCCTAGAAGTTACGTCACTCAACCACATCATGGTTTTGGGAATGCAACCATTGAGGGAAGTAACAGTTCGGGTTCCTAGGAGTTGGGCTTCTCAACCACATCATAGTTGAGGGAGGGGCAACCATTAAGGTATTAAGGGACGCAAAAGGTTCGGGGGGCCTTAGGTGTTGACACCTCAGAGCAGAATAAAATGGGGAAGTTGTAAGTGACCTCGCATTTTGGACAAATTCCAAAGTTGAACTCCCAGGAAATGCACCAACTCGAAGATGCTGTGTGTATTCACATCTGTGGCTCACTCTTATCCCAGAAGAAAACGGTCTCATTACATAATTTCAAACGGAGATTATTAGATGCTCGTGTGAGCCTTCGGGAGAGCGAAACGAACCCAAAGGCTTTCCAACAAAGCGAAATACATTACTGGCCCTCTTCCACTCTCCCATAATTACATTTCCCTTTCTTACCTCCTTGACTGAAAATTATGCAAAACGCTCCTCTTCTCCGGCTGAATAATGGAACAAAAGGCGGTAGCTGTCGGAAAACCGAAAAAAGAATAACGGATAAGAAAAACATTGCATTATTCATGAGCCCCCGGGGGCGAGAAGGCTTGCCTCTTACAAAGAGAGAAAAGGTCTCGAAAATCCACGATAAGACAATCCTTTTCCCATCCATTCCCCCACTGACTTCAGACAAATAAAATCGGCAAGAAATAGAATTATGGGTGGCTTGACTGATAGCGGAGGACTTTACCTAGGAAAGAAAGTAAATTACCAAAAAGCTTGTGTCCATCGTTTTGATAAAAATGTATTTCGCTCTCTACGGGCTGGATCAATGGAATTACTCGATGTGAACGGATTTGCGGGTGTTTCGCCACATAGTACAATTTCCGAACCATTTATTAAGGTCGCACTTTCATTTCGTAACCATGAATTAACGTCGCACTGGAGCAACACAACGGGCTATTGGCGACGGTCTGGGATCAATACCGAAGGGAAAGATCAGAGGAGACAATACCAGGTAATTTTGAACCATGGCCAGATGACGAAGTCACACCTGAGCTCACTCAGCTATCCTACTCTCCAAACTTCCACACCACGCCAACGAGAGGACATTTGAAGCCACGACAGATTTAACGTGCACCAGCCATTACAAGTTGGGAGACATATACAATATTTATTAAAAGTGTTTTAAAATTCATACATTGTACGTGATTCTAAATTAACTATTTAATAATACGAGATCATGGGCTTTAATGATTTGTTACAGGTTTGTTAAGAGTGTTATGGCGCAAGGTCGAGTAATGGACCATGGGCTTTTATGAAACAAATAAGTTCGGGTTTTAACTCAAATGTTTTGTTCGACATAATCAACAAAAAGCTGGCGTGGAATTATACGCAATAGAATCTTAATGGTTTTTGTTATAAAAAAATATAAACCAAATTTTATTTTATACAATCACTTGCGAAAATACAAATTGTTTTAAAAAATAATTAGTAAAAAACAGAATACCTTTCACAGCTGAAAAAAAATTGAGCTAATTCAGATGAACTTTGCAATTCGATGAAAAATTTCGAATGAAATAAACAAATAGATTCATTTTTGCTCCCTAATTCTTTTAGAAAGAAAATTCGTACTATTTTCTATAGAGGATTGAGGAATAGAAGAAGTTGTAAACTAACCACCAACAGAAAAAATATGATACGAGGGTAAGGTAAAGGGAACCTTAAAAAACTCAGCACTCAGATCACATTTGAAATTCCGCCCAAACCAAATGGGAGACAATGTCCTTTTCTCTGATCTCACATAGACAACAAGCCAAGAATGGAAATTAGAGAAAATCAATTCACGTCTCCTACTGTGCTTAGAACACCGCAAGTCTTAGACAATGCCCAGGGGCATTAAATGCAATTTACGATAGGGAAGGTGTTTTCTAAGATAATTATATTCAGGAGCTAAATGAACTAATTAAGGCCTGAATTGGAAAGCGAGGGTTGCATTAACATGATAAATGATCTACAATTTAAAAACACAGGGTCGCATAATTTTGGGATAAGCGATGCCATGAAGTGCTTTTTGAGGCGCTGTGCCACAGACTCTTTCAGTTCAAAATGATAAAACGTATTTAGTTAAAAAAAATTGACACAAAAATTACATGATGGGACCCTCATGAAACAAAAGTATGAATACCGAGCACTCAGCGTTTAATCAATAAATTTTCCTTAAAGCAATTGACGTGTTCGGCAGAATAACTGTCTATACTACACATCACTAATTGAAGAGAAGGAAAAAAATGCTCAATAACATTTCTGATGCCATTGTTACACGGGTAAGTGTCACATGGACCCCTATTTCATTCGCCATGTGACAGTAACGGGGGTCGGGTGTTGACACAATAGATCGTTGTTTCATGATATTAGATCCTGATATGCATCATCCAAGTGGTTTCCTTAGAAACTAACGATATGAATCGATGTTCATAGACCATTCATAGACCATTATTCCATTAGAATCTCATTTTCGAAATATTTTCACGCAGACCGATATTCGGGCGAATTGTTGTTCACCTTTTTCCCAAAACAAAATAAACGAACACATTAATTACAGCACGAAAGCTTTTTAACATTTCTCGGGATTCACTTTAGACCTCCGACTATGGTACCAGTGACCCTCCTAAGAGATGACCCAGGTCTCAATACTGTGTATAAATCCTGGGAAACCGAAAGAGTGTAGTCGTGGCTCATGGGATATGCCCACTGCTCTAGAAATCTGCGTGTTGTAGGCGGCGCAGGTTCGATTCCTCCCTGGGTGTATTTCTCACTTTTGTGTCAGTAAAGCTAACTTTGTGTGTGTTCATTATTTGACGTTGTTTGTCTTGTGTCTAGCACAGCATGGCCAAAACCCAAATACCAAACTTGTGCCCTAAAACCCAAATACCAACTAACCAACCAAAAGGGTGTGATAAGGATGAAGCAGGTTGCAATCACCTCTATAACTGCAATATGCCCTATTCATATCTACTCCTGACTGAATACGGAAAATACAATACATTATTCCAACATAAGTCATACGACACTAAATTGGCTGAAATAAGCATGCGTACCGACATGTTTTCTATAAAGAAACGGAGGACGCATGCGCATGTCGTATGCTTGGTCGCATGCTGCTCCAGTGTGTGGCCGGGCTAAGTGATCCGGTGTAATGGATAATAACATTAGTGCTCAAAACTATTCCATTTCTTTGCTATCGATTCAAAATATGCACTTCGCATTTCCAAAATTCAATATCTGCATGCCTCTTACTTTTTCAGCTAAGGTAAAATGTGCAAGACAACGAATTTCATGTGATTTACTGAAGAGTGGAAATACTATTAAAAATCATAATGTTTTCAGCCCATAGAATAAACTGGAAGCAATTTGAAATTCTACATCTGAACTACGAGGCTCCTTCTGCTCCTACCTACCAATAAATATTAAGAAATGTCGCATTGTAACATATACAGGTTATATTATAAATGCTCCTGAAAGAGTTTAAGTACGTTCTATAACGAATTTCAAAATCAGAACCTTACATATATTACAAGTAATAAACCAATGAATCATTTGGAATCAATGCAGATACAAATTTGATTCAATAATTATCACTTTGTATTTGATAAATTACTCGTTCCTATTCATAACTGTTTTTAATTCACATTTGGTACTAAACGTTGAATTAAATATTCATTGCTTTATGTTATATATTTTGAGTACAAAAAAGATTTTACCCAAAGGAATAGAATTGCTTGGAATTAGGGCACATAGCAAAAATATTGAGCTCTGAAATAAGATTTGAATGGGCACCTGTTGCGCCATCTAGTTTACGAAATATGAGGTACCAAATGATTATTATTTGGCATGCGTATATATTTTAAGTAAAACTGCAATAACGCGCGAGATGTCATTCTTTTATAATACATTTATTATTTTTCAATTGGCTTCTTAAACTGGATTTTTCCTCACTAATACACTACAAAATTTGCAGTTATAAATAATAAGATAAAGGGGACAAAATTTGTTAAAATGAAAAAATATTTTGAATACTTTCCTATAAGAAACAAGCACTGCTAATTTAAATCAAATGACTAAAGCCTTATCTGTAAAACACTGAAACAAAAGAATTAATTCTATTCAAGAATTTAAAAAAGTTAAAAAGCTGCTGTATAGTTCAATGTTAAAAGCGCGCAGAGCAAAAAAAGTAGCAGAAAACAATACTTATTTTAAAGATATAATATATCACAAATAAGAATAGTTGATATGGAAAAAGATTAACATGAAATTAGAATAATAGTTCACACCAACAGAACAAATTTTTCAAGTACGACGATTTCATAGTTGAAAAAACTAAAACAGCAAGCAAGATTCAATTTTTAACTGCACGGTCAGAAAACATATATAGCAATATTACACATAAAACGCTTCGTTTTAAAAGATAAAGCATAGCTAAAAATTACAAAATAATTCCTTTAAATTTAGATATACCATTTGTTCTAAGAGATCAATACAAATATATATTGTTTCGATTTTTTTATGAATAAATGCTAATGAAATGTAGCGAAGAAAAATAATAATTGCTTGCGAAATAGTATTTTCATTCAAAAAGTTCCTGTTTGTTTCTTAAAACATTACATTACCAAAGAAATTAATCTCTATAATTCATGCTAATCGATTTTATATTTTTCTTGTGTGTTCTCTACAGTACATACTCTACATTCAGCAAATCGCAATATATGTGCATTTTACATTATCAAACTAAAATCAATGCCTAAATCAATTTAATTTAAAGCTCAAAACACCAAACGTGAAATTTTAAAAATAAAGAAATAATATACTATTGTGCATTGCTTTTGTCTGCTTGTACAGACAAAAATAATTTGCATAACGTCCTACTTGGTGAAAAAATAGATTTTAAAACAAAAAAATTAGATGAATATCTGGCACAATCAGAAACCTACTTATCCATTTCAATTGGTGATATCATTTGCATGTTAAACGGAACATTTTCCTAGAGCACGAAATAATAGAAAGACTTGTTTGTAAAACAGCGGTCTGTTACTTTCCTTTTAAAGCGGAACCCATACAGTTTACTCTTAACAATTTTTCATTGTTGATATATAATGGATAAGTGTATAACTTTCCGGATTTATCTGAATGTCTGTATCTTTTTACATACTCGAATATCGGTAAATGGGAAAAGTACGAGAACGACTTCCATTTGTTATGCATGATAGTTTAAAAACCCTTATAGCGAATAAATAAAATTGATTTCAAATAAAGTTAACAAAATAAACAAAGCAATTACATTTGTTTGAATGCAGGCTTTAAGAATAAACTTTAAAAAATTAAATGATAAGTTGCACTGCATGTTTGAAAATCCTTCAAATATAAGATTTTCTATTAAATATAGCTTATTTTCTATTTAAAGGTTTCGGTTTCTTAGATATATTTGTGTTGCTGAACCCTTATACACATTTTCTCATAATTTGAGATGTAAATTATGCCTCAGACGACGGTAATTTGACCGCATTACTGACGCATTTTTTTAAAATTCTGACGAGTAAAATATATTCTGGTGCGTAAACGTTCACTTGACAATTCTTTGTTGGACGGGAATAACAGTACATGTCAAAAAATGACATTTTTTAGAACAAAAACCATTTAATATTCCATATTGTGAATGAATAAAATTTCTAAAATCAGTTCTGCACCTTATGTCTGACAACTTTAAAGGGAAATTAGGAAAAATTTTGGATGTGGCCCTGACAAAATTAAGTTACTTGATCTGTTCGTACCAAGAAAATTGTACACATCACAACTGACTTGTACTGTTATTCCCGCCCATCAAAGAATTCTTCCTTTTGACATTCTAATTTATAATTACGCTTCAGTGTTGTACTGCAAAATCAACACAAGGTATTGTTTTGAAGCTAAGTATTCATTGATCGCAATACATGCAAGTACATACAGTAGCGTTCGTTTTAATTTAAATTTTCGGATTTCACACGATTTTACGAACCATAGAATAAATTTTAATCCCTTTCAACCAACTTTTCATTTTTAACTACCGTTATCTCAGTCACTGGAGGTTCGCAGAAAAGAGCGTCTCTCTCAACTTAATTTTAAATATACGAAAAGGAAAACTCCAGTGTTATGCTAATGCTTACTACTATAAATATATTTTTATCTTCACGTAGCATTTTTCTGTCAGTGGTCTGCTATTTCTTCAAGTATAAATTATTACAAATAAAATATCGATAACAATGAATGACAAAAAGTTGTTTGCTCAAAAATTGTTAAAAATACATTAAAAGTTTGAGATTTTGGATGAAAAACCAGACAAAATGCAAAGATTTTACTTCCTCTACTCAAATGTTCTCGCATGATACATATCGGGGTTACCTTAAAATGTAGCTTATCACCATTTTGGCGATGTTTCGCGTTTTATTTAACTGTCGAAGTCTCGTTTGGAATACGTACAGGAAACACAGATACCACACAAACACTATCGCCACTTTAATTTAGCTCCCAAAACGCAGATAATCCCAAAATTCATCATAAGACTTGATAAATGATTCACGCCACATTTTTCTTAAAGTATTGAAACGTTGCTATGAAACAAATTCTGAAACTTCCTTGGTAATATATCTGCTTTCGTGCCTTAGAGAATTAAAGAAGTCGAACAAATCCTATCTGCTTTTATTCTAGTAAACCATATGGTCCTGTTTTTTTCGGAAGGCTTCTTCTCTCCGTAACTGCTGTATTAAGTTTCAGAACATCTGTGCCGGGACCGACCAATGACTGCCGAGTACCGACACTGTAAAGCTACGGTTCACTTGTCAATAAGTTTTGTTCTCAATCCTCCGTATCTCAGCAAGTAAGAGAAAAGACGGTAGTCCCATAGATTTTAAAAGTAGGCTTGGTGAGCAAACCTATCTTGTTAACAATAAAGATAGTTGAGTGGTTTTCGTACAGCACCATGTGCTGCTAAGAAAATACTACACATACATTCCAAACAAAGTAACTAAAATTATCGTTATCGCTATTAAACTCAGAACAAAATAATGACCAATTTTTTTTAGGGCGCTATGGTGTAGCTTTTAGAGGAAAAGAAACAATTTACTATTTTTAAATGGTCTTGTATGGAGCCAACTAGATTTATTTTGTGAGCTGATTTGGCAGTAACAGAAAATTTTGTCTTATTTTTTTGTTTGTCTCTCTCAATCTTATTTCGTCATAATCATGTCTGATAGTATAAAAATAAATGTTGATGCATAAAGGTTGCTTCAAAGATTCACATGATGAATCCTTCTTTGTTCATCAAGATGTCGAAGTCAAATGCCAAGTCAAATGTATCTTATATTCAAACGTCATCAAATCTTCAATCTAAGTACTTAAAAAACACGGAATTGCTGGATGAACAATTATTATTTTGTTCAGAAAAATTTGAAACAATTCTTTGTTTTCTTCAAAGCAAGAGGAAATGCTCCGGACACATTTATCGTCTGAGAACAAACAATCGCAATGCCCATTGAAATCACAAAACTACGCGATTGTTTATGAACAGGTACCGCAAAATAGCCTTAAACTCGCTTTTTGTTACAGGAATGAAAACAATCAAATTTATTCGAAATTTTACTGAGAATATATCAATTCCAAAAGCAACAAATGTGTTAAATAAGATATTTCGTAATCAAATACTCAATCGTGACGCAATAACAGAAATATTTTAATTCTATGCAAACGAGACTTCCAAGACGAAATTCACCTAAATAATTTATTTATTGCATATTCTGTATTCAACTATATTCCCCCTAATGATCTCAAAAAACTCAGAATGAAATTTTTTGAAATCGGCAGTGCGCGACCGTGAACCACTCAATAATTCCATAAACAAGTTTTTCGAATTCCATCTTATCAGTAAAATTTGTGTCTCCCATGCGTAACTCATGAGCGGTATCGAGAACATAGTTACTAACCATAAATCCCGATATTCCAATTTTGTCCTCTTCCTGAAAATTTAAATTCGGTAATACCTCACAAAACAGAAGATCCAAGACCACACGAATTTACTTGAGTTGTCAAAATTTACAAAAAAAAAAAGTGGTCAATAACTTTCGACGAAATCGGCAGAGCGTGAAAACGTCCGTAACAAGGGGCATTAACTCGGAATCTGACGGCAAAAACACCAGCATTTGAAAGGGAAAACATCATACATGCAGTACTCGCAAACCTCATCTCCGTCATAAATAAGAAATTAAAACTTAATTTGAAGTTTTACTAATGAAAACGATTTCCAGATTGGTTGTTAGTTGAATTTTCGTTGCTTTGGAGCAACACAACGGGCTATTAGCAACGGTCCGGAATCAATCCCGAAGGGAAAGATTTAAGGACACCTCGCAATTTTGAACCACGGTCAGATAACGTAAAAAAAAAATTCAGTGAAAAACCAGAAGGAAAGCGAAGATTTTACTTCCGCTACCCCAATGATCTCGCATAATACACATTGAAGTTACATTTAAAATATAGTTTATCATCGTTTGGTGTTTAATCTAATTGCATACACCCAATCAAATATTATAAATATCAAATCGGAATTTATTCTTTGGAATTTGTATTTACATTGTGCTGAAATCATTTTAAAAAACAAGCCAAGTGATGCCACGTCCGGAATAAGTAAAGGAAGCAAGTTCCGCCGCAAAAACACAACCGTCGCCTATATTTAGCTTGACAGAAAAACCTAAATGTGGGGTTTTAGTTATTTTTCATAAACATGGAATTCATTTTATGACCCCTTTAAATGATTAGTTTGAGTAAGAACAAAGTAGTTCGGTGCAGATTTCAGTTACAAAATTTTACAGTTCCTGAAGGAATATCCACATAAAAAAGTAAGAAACAGCACAGATATCAGTTACGAAATTTCAATTTCTGAAGAAATGACCACACAAAAAATAGTTTTCTACATACAACTTTATGTCTTTTTTATATCAAATTTAGGCAATCAAAGGAAAAATTCCCCAATGTTTTCGATAGAGCAAAGGTAATATTTGATAAATTTCTGGGCTCCACCTAAGGTTGAAATTTCAAAACACAACTATTTCAAATAATTTTTTTAAGAGTCATTATCTCCAACCTACGCACGTTATTCCAATTTTCTAAGCGATCTTCCCAGTTTTAACAAAACAAAATGCCATGAATTCTTTCTCCTGTCTTTCTTTTTCGTCTGGTTCATTCTTAGTGAGTCGAACAAGCGTCTCGAATTTTCCATTTCTGTTTGAGCGTCGAAACGATACAACTCGTATGCTAATGAAACGATCTCCGGACAAGCAAGGAAGTGGGTTTTTTTTCACCTGGATTCATTCCTACCGAAGATGGAGGAATTCGTGCTAGGAGGGGCTTTTGCTTTCACCCTCATCGGTTCGTCAAGCCGTGTTTCCTTTCGGATAGTTTCTCCCCAACGAAACATTAGAATGCTCGACACTTTTTTTGTTTGTGATTTTCCAAATCCTTTTGTTGAGTGGGTGTTCGGAATAAAAGCAAAAAGGAATTTTGGTGTTTCAGTTCCTGTAGCTTTTGAGAGGAATTTTGCTTGTGGCCACCAAGTGGTTTCGATGAGATACCTCATCGATCAAGATCTGACCAATTTTGCTAATGATGAGATATCTCACCATTAATATATCGCTGATTTGTTTATGATATCAAGATCTGGTCTCAGTTTTCCTCTTTTGACGAGATATCTCGTCAAAAGAGGAAAACTGATCTAGCTCTGGTCAGATTGAAAACTATCAAGATCTGGTCAGTTTTGCTAATGACGAGATACCTCGCCGAGACAACAACCAGGAGGGTTGAGACGAAAATCTCGAGTCGTCGCAATAAAATACTTTCTGTTATTTATCGTGAAATTTTCGCGAAAAAGAAACTTCAGAACAATATTGCATGGAAAATACCTCCCACCCATAGCTGGTACCAGAAAAAACATTCCGGGGTGCCCTCAAATTCGCGGGTAATCGTGGTCAGCCGACTGCCATCTCTAGACTGGCCAGAGGACATTTAATATCAATTTCATTTGATCATGGTTTGAAGGTATTCATTTTATATCTCAAACTATTTTCTAATATATTGAAATAATATTTTTATGGCCATGGTTTCCACAGTTCGTAGACGCACAACAGCATTTATTTTCTTGATTTCAATAAGCATGTAGCTGTCTCTGTGGAGATTTCGAAAGTGTATCGTCTGGAGGAAAATACGATACTCCATCTCAAGTTGTCAAACAGACAAGATATTTCAAGTTTAAACTCACAAACTTCAATGTGTGACGCAAAACACACATCCTAAATACCAGAAATAACAATAAGAACAGAAAATCTGGAAGCAGCAGCAAAATCTCTCGAACGCTGAGCTCTGGCATCATGAAATTTGCGCAGTTTATTCTGTCTGGAATTTTTAGGTCAACGCAACTATTCTCAGTTCGTTACGAAGTTTCCCTTAGACCTATAGAATTAAAATTTAATATAGAACATTACTCAAGAAGATAGACCAATTTTTAATAAACTCGAATCAACACTAAACGTCAAAAGCTGTCACAAACCGAACAATGAAACAGGAAAGAACAGAGGCTCGTAAAAGGGACAAAACTCAAAAAACTGTTCGACAACGCAACGAACTGAGGAAACAGAGGAGTGAGTTGGTTTGTCTGAAGCAGCAAAAACTCTCGGGCAAAGTCGAGAAGTAAAGATAGTAATATTTAAAAGATAATTGGTTTGACTCACATAGATGATACCATTCTGACTAAGGGCAAGATGTCTACCATAAACCGAATAAAAGTATTTTAGTTACAAATTGGTGAGCGATTCGACATGCAATAAAAATGTTGCATATGAAATTATTTCATAATTTGAAAGAATGATTAATTTACTATCTTAACAATTTACTTTTATTATTTAACTTATTAATGATTAACTTAAATTAATTACACTCTAGATTTTAACTTCAACTAAGTAATTACACTCTAGATTTTAACTTTAACTAATTAATTACACACTGAATTTTAACGACAAAAATATTGAATTTTTTTTCTTTTACTCTTATAAATAAAGTAGTCTGATCAGAATGGAGAGAGATTTCAAACAAGAGCGATTATTTTAGGAAATTTATTATCCTTTTCACAGAAAACGATTTCCATCAGCAAACACTAAATTTTTCAATCAAGTACTCCATAGCTTAGTGACCGATAGAATCTTAATGAGTGGTAATTTTTTTAACGCCAAAGCAATCTTTGGCGACGGCCATGCGTGTAGCGGAACAAAATTCCTCTTTCGATGATGCGATTAAAGTTTATGAATGAACGCGTAGTTCGGGAGCCGCATCTTTCCATGCTTGCCTGATTTATTGTCGTTGCCGCCTTTTTAAGAGATATTTCATGAAAGATAAATATATACAATTAGATGCATTTATTCTGCAAGCATGAGATAAATTTGTTTTGTGTGCATTTAGGACTATCAACGAACAGAATAGGCATATGTCGACTGGTATCGTTACTACTGACGATATTATTTGACTTCGTTCCAGTTTGACTGTTGAGAAACAATTCTAATGAACATTAAAATTTGTTGAGAAATTAACACATGGAAAAACTTGACGTATAAAAATATGACTCATTTTTCTCTTCTCTAAACTCGTTAGGATTCAAGTTGAGTACAAACCACACACAAGTTACCCAGTTACCTTACAAAAAGCTGCTTCTACAAAAAAAATAATCAAATGAGGTTTAAAGAAAATTATGATTTATATAGCATATTTGTACAGCAACATCACGCGTACATCTCATCAGAGAGCGATTACCCTAAATGTACTTTTTTCTGTAAAATATATCTTGAGAACACTTGGAAAAAATAGTTTTTTGCAAATTGTACTAACGCTCTGAAAAGGAGCAGAACATGCAGTATAGAGAAATTACTTATACTATCTCATACCAAGAAAATATTATTAGAAATAAAAAGGTGTTCAATCCACCAAAAATAGTTGAGATATTTTTTGATTAGGAAGCGTTGTGAAATGACCAATAGGGGTAAGGGTATTAAAAAACAAAATTTGACCCAATGTTTATAAATATTGTCATCAAAAATAAAAACAAATAAATTGTAAGATTGGGAACCAATATATAATCAAAGAATCAAGTCCAGGTGGCTTTCAAAAGATTCATTGCAACCATAAACTACCAACGTCACTAATGCACTCTAATCTTAATCAACCAGATAAGGGTTCACTCATAGAGTTCACCACAAAGAGGAGGAATGAATAAGGTTCTGGGTGACCTGATATTTTGGATCCCCACACGAATAATTTCCTTTTCCATTCAAACAAGACGTTGAATCAGCATTGTGTCTATCGACATTTTCGACTGTTTTCAGACGTATTTTTCCTGTCATTTGAGAAAATTCGATTTGCACCGATTGAACTGACTTAACAGACATTTTTGCTTTTCGACAGCAAAAAATATTTCAGGGAGGACTCAAGTACATTGGGCCATACTCCTGAATACGTCATTGGCCAGGACGCGATTTCAAAACCATGTTGGTTGAAATTTATGACGTAAGGGTCATATTTGGCGTCAAAAAATGGACAAGCACGCACCAATGAGTTTTACTGACACAGAATTGAGAAATACACTCAAGGAGGAATCGAACTTGCGACGCCTACAACTCGAAGTCGAACCATGTATATGTTCCAGTGATCCTGTGTATATGTATGTCCCCATATTTGCATATATATCCTAGATGTCCAATAGAGTGTTGTAATGATGACATGGTCAGTTTTTCCAATTTAAAAT
The DNA here is from genome assembly GCA_933210815.1 of Meta bourneti. Lineage (NCBI taxonomy): Eukaryota > Metazoa > Arthropoda > Arachnida > Araneae > Tetragnathidae > Meta > Meta bourneti. The sequence goes on from OW119925.1 coordinate 65,842,705, forward strand.
ATTTAGAAAATAAAAAAAAACACAACTAGGAACCCTTAAAAGGACTGAAGAAAAAATAGTGATTAAAGGAAATCAACCAGATTATTCTTCGTACTGAAAAAAGTCAGTTTTGATTATCGTGATTAAGCTTGTCATCCCTGTCACACATTTGATACATTCCGTCTCGTCTTTGAAACAAACCTCACCCCCGTGACTAAAAAAAGTGAACGGAGGCCGTAGTGGGAGGGCTTGGTGTGGGAAGTTGACGTCGCCCCGTTCCCCTAAGAGATATATAACCCAGATCTTAAAAAGCATTCTGCGCATTTTTGTCTCTTTTATTATTCATATTTAAGCGTGTTTTGACTGCATAGTTGGTCTACAATGGTACAAAAGGCCTTTTCTGCCGACGTCCCGTTAACTTCACATTAGCCCCGTGATATAACGGGACTGCGACCGAGCTTTGTGAGCACAGCGAAATCGTGTGTAAAAGATTCGAGCCTTTAAGCTCCCCTTCCCTCCAGCCCTTTGTATTCTTACTTCAGAAGGCTATTCTTGCGTTATTACTCGCGCTACCGCTTACAGTCATGCAGCGAGCCAATAAAGTAAAATGTATTGGACATCCAGATTTTTTTGTCACTGAGCATTGATCATATTCTTCCACTTTTTTCCCCATATCGAAAATGTTTTTTATTTGGTTCTATTCTTCCTGGAGCCACTTATTTTTGTGAAGCGTTTTTCCCTTCATTTTAGGTAACGAGGTAAAAGTTAGTTGACTTTGTTTCTGGAAACTTGATCAACAAATCAGTAGCACAGCAGCTTCAGACAGGTCTTATAAAAAGGTAGGGATGAGGATACAACGATCCTGCGCATTGACCAACCGCGTATTATATGGATTGGATGCTAGTTTCAGTAGGAAGCGTCGGAAAGGGGAGAAGTGTATGTTCAAGGTACAAACGCCATTGAACAATCAAAGAAGAAACCATTTGAGGCTAAAATGATGGGGTATCAGCAGTCCTCGGTTGGCTGCTTCTGGTGAAAATCAAGGACTTTAAAATAAAAACTGACGTCTTAATCAGATTTACGTTTAAAAAAATCGTTGTTTTTGCTTTAGGTGTTATCAATATTTATTTTTGCCACCGAATTTTAATATTTTTTTGGTAGGTAAATGAATTAACGTCGCACTGGTACAACACAATGGGCAATTGGCGACGGTCCGGGGTCAATCCCGAAGGCAAAGATCCGAGAAAAACACCTCGAAATTTTGAACCACGGTCAGATGACGAGGTGTCACCTGAGTTGGCATCCCACTCTCCAAACTTCTACACCAATCCAACGTGTGGACGTTTCAGGCCACAACAAATTTAACGTGCCTCAGCCCCCACGTTCACGATGGCCTGGATCGAGTTTCGAACTCGCAACCCTCCGGTAGCTAATCCGCTATTTTTTTAATAATTATTTCTTTATTATTATTAGGGGATGCCGGGCTTAGCTTCTTTGTACGCGAAGCCACTGCTATAAATTGTCATTTATTTCGGCGTAGGTTTAAAACTTGTCCGGAAAGGAGTTGTAAAGATACAGGCAGCACGACAAGCAACCACTCCAGTGAAATTTCTGGTTTGTTACAGAAGACTTGGGACACATTGGAAAACAAAGCCTAGCTTCTTTTTATAAAACGAAGCATTCAAACTATAAATTAATTTCATAGAAAGAAAAATGCGCTAAATAACAAGTCCTATACCTCTCAATTTGTTGAAAAAAAGCATTAAAGCAAACTGTCCAAACGACCTCCTCGTCGAGAGTTGGGGCATTTTTTAAAAAAGACCGGGAACATTTTAACAGGCTGTTTATTATTAACATTCCCCTACCTCTGACAGCGGGTAAGCAAAGAGGGGCCATTATCTATCGGTTAAATCGTTCAACGAACCTCCCCGAAAGGCAGGTAATTGGGCCTTCGAGCCGAGTAAAAAGCGTGAGAAAAGCGGCCTTTTAAAGAAAGCGCCGCTCTCCGATTGATCATTAGGAAGGACGATGTTTTAATTAGATGATTGAGCGCACCCTTTCGGCGCCAGAGGACCCCGCACCTCCATAAACTCTTCTTCCATGCTATGAATCGCGAAGAGGGTGGCGAAGTTGGAAGTGTGCTTTTGAAATAATTAATCGCAGCGAACATCGACGCGCCTCCATTGTTCCAGCGGAAGGAGGAGTATCAATACACTGACTCAAGAAGATGCGGAGTACTTCAAAAATGTTCTACTCGTTCCTCTGGATTTTAGTTATTTGACTTTCTCATTGCGGACAAATATATTTATTGTGAGCAGTAGTGGGTAGCATTGCATTTGCAACTGGAGATGACGAGATTGAATTTGCTCTGCTTGACCTATCCGTAAATAAAAGGTAGGTAAGTAGTTAATTAACGTCGCACTGGAGTAACACAACGGGTTATTGGCGACGGTCTGGGATTCATCTCGAAAGGAAAAATCCAAGGATAACACCATGGTCAGATGACGGTAAATAAAAGGGAGTGGTTCGATTTATTTTCCGCAACTGTACATCAACCAAGAAAACCTCTTCCGACTTTTTTTATTTAAAGTCCGGCCACTGACCTCTCGGCCTTCGCTACAAGGGCAAACTGGCGGCTATTTGTGAAAGAGCACCCAGTTGGTGAGCCGCCGCTACTCCTAACTAGAACAATTACTAACACCCATGTTCTTACAAACCGGGATTCGAACCCACGACCTACTGAGTGGCAGACAAGCGTTGTTGCCACTATACCAGTTAGGCGTTAGAAATGTCAATACATGGTTTTTGACCGATATTTTGAAGGATTGTGAAGGGTGTCTTTTAGTTTAAAACAAACGTAATGATTCGTAGGAAAATTAGCGCACAAAAATATTCATAAAAATCTAGTCAATTTTCATTCAGTATCAAAATATCATTCATGATAAAATTACAACACTAACAAAACATTCAATAAGTAGGATACAAAAATAAAAGAATATTGTCTACAACACGACAACGAACTCTGCAGTGAATGTGTGTTTTTTTTTATCTTAAGTTCCAAGCGCATCAAACAGAAGACACCGCAGAGTCGATAAATAAATTGGATAAGTAAATGGGCATTGAAGCAAAACTGTCCAGTAAAAGAGGAAACAAAGTAACAGTTGAACCACGAGAAAAACTTGGAATTGGAGACTGCATCAGAAAGGCCCATCAGGCCTTTCTAGCTTCATTGAACATGCCTAACGTATATTTTTTTCCAAACTCCAATTTAATTATAAGTTTTATGTTAAAATTAATCATAAAAAATATCTGAATCGCAAATAAAAGATTGAATCGAAAGTTGTAGACATTTGATCATCAAAAGGCAATGGTGCACATAAAATATTAAATTCATGTTGGTATGTGCTCAGTGTGCACTGTAAGCAGAGTTAATGCTGAAAAATTGTGATGCCATCTGCGTGGTTGCTTAAAAAATTCTTTGGTACGATACGAAACGATGTAAACAAGTTATCAACGTCATTTACATAGCTCATGCAAGATGAATCAGTACATGTAAACGCAGCTTCAAACAGGTATCTGAATAAATCGTTCAGCTAAGCTACCGTTCTAGCAGTATGCTCGGCATTTAAATTATGAAGTTTTTAAAAATTAAATATAGTAGTAAATTTACTCTGCTTACCGAGAGCACAAGGTCAAACAATTTCTGTAGGAGATTAGAAGAATGTCTCGTAGCTACACTTTTTCACTCATCTCCCGTTTTAACAAGTTCGACCTACTTTTCCATGTTTACACTGCTGAAGACTTAAAGCGGGGGTAAACATCTTTGTTATGCTTGGGGCTTCCCTCTTCAGGAGATTCAACAGAATAGAAAAGTCCTTTATCAACAGCCCACAACCTTTGACAAGTTTCACTTCTCAAAACCTACGATGTTGTTGAAGGAAAAGTGCGTGGATTCACGATGAACAAGCGTCGCAAATTCGAGTATGTAGATTAGATTCACTCTCGGTAGTGAGGAATCAGGAGTTTGTAGGATATCTGGCGTTTTAAATTGACGTTGTTCGTGAATGTTTATATATATATATATATATATATATATATATATATATATATATATATATATATATATATATATATATATATATATATATATATATATATATATATATATATATATATATATATATAAAGTAATGATCCACTTAAACATCATGGTGTGAATTCGCTAAGCTGAGATTAACTGCTTTAACCCTCTGGATACCGACCCGCCCGAGACGGCTTCTCATTCAGACATTCGCTAGCCGCCCGTCCGGCTCTTAAAGTAATCAGCGTTTCTGCCCCTCTACCAGTGAGGAGGGTAATCGGTCATCCCCACTCTACAAAGGATTTTCGAACATCTCCTTGTCACCTGAAGGTGTGCTAAATGATCATCAGGTGTTAGGGGGTCGATTTCTAACTACGTTCTTCAGTCTGTTTGTGGATCGGATAACCACCTGTTAGATTTTTTGCCTTTAAAATGCCTCGGTACAGAAGAATTTTGACTCGAGAAGAGATCGAAACAATACTCTTTAATGATACAGATGAATCAGATTTGGATAGGAGTGAAGATGACGAATTGGAAATGCCAACTAAGGAATTGGGAAACAGATCGATCAATGTCGATAGTGAATCCGAAGATGAAGAAAATATAGATATTCTTCATACTGAAAAAAATGACGGTACCGTTGAATGAAATTCAGAAGTGGTTGAGAACGAACGCATAAACGTCCCCCAATTCACTAATTTTTCTGGTCCCCTTCATATGTTACCACCTGGCTCTTCAGCGTTGGACTATCTAAAATTATTAATGAGTGAAGAGATATGCGAACTCATCAGGGTTAATACAAATAAGTATGCTGAATTTTGTGCCAAAATGCGAGGATTTACAGACGAGAGATGGGAACCTATTGCGAGCATCAAAGAACTGTGGAATTTTTTTACAGTTCTGCTTGTAATGAGTATTGTACGCATGCCTAGAATCACTGATTACTGGTCCAAAAATGAGACACTTGGAAATTCAAGAGTGAAAATGATGATGAGTAAAAACAGATTTTTACGCATTAAACACTATTTCCATATATCCGACAGGGAATACGAACTTAAGAAGGACAGTGAAAATTTTATTTTCACCAAAAAGTAGAGCCACTAGAAACATACTTGCGAAAAGAATTTTCCGAACATTTTAAGCCGTACGCTCACTTATCAGTTGACGAAGCACTGGTCAAATTTAATGGAGAATTCTATAATTCTTGCTATAATTTAGAATACAGTTACCGTTGTTCGGTAGCTGTGCTTTAGATAGTTCTTCGGTAGCACCTCGATCTATCACACATTGTTACTTTCACTTGGATTAATGTTTGGTTTGGAGGCAGTAGAGAAAATATGTCTGTTTCTTTAGAACTGAGGGCTCAAAGCTTCCAACAATTTCTTTCACCTTACCCATGGGATCCCCACAATGTTAAATTTCACGTGGGTATTTACCACCCAAGTGTTAACTGGACCTCTAAAGAAAGGTAGAAAAATAGTAAATGGCCTCTCTCTATTCAAGGCGGCTCTTAGGTTTAGCTCTCACTGCTTGAGGATGAACACGTGTTTTTGCTGCAATGAGAAACGTAAACGACTGTAGCTGAGGGTGTTTTTCGCGTTGAAGAGAATAGAGCGGAGTTGGGACCGAAGGATTCAAGTGATCGTTTTTGTCCATTGTCCCTTTCAATACTATGCTTCATATAAAAGAACCAGTGTTGCTGTTTGTATACAGGTTACGGGAAATCGAAGCCTGAGGGACAGAGGGAGATTCTTGAGTGAACAATTGACTTCGCGTCGATAAGCCAGTTTCTCTTGTATACAAAACCACTTGTATCGACCGGTAACATGAAATAATCCGAGAAATGTTTTAAACATTAGTCCCGAAGTCGTCGTTGAGGGTATGTCGTAACCCAATAATCAAACGAACAAAATTCTAAGAATGCATACTTTAAGAATGAGATGACTTTATTAGTAGCTGAGTTTTATGTTTTCTCTCATCTGACCATTTTAGCCCCTTGGTTTTTTAGAATGGAAGTTATCACAAATTTATAACAATAGAAGAAACTATAATGCACTTCTCATTTTGAGTGACGCTCACTTGACCGTCGCTTTCAACGCGGAATTTGACTCAAGTACATGTTTTTTAGAATGGAAGTTATCACAAATTTATAACAATAGAAGAAACTATAATGCACTTCTCATTTTGAGTGACGCTCACTTTACCGTCGCTTTCAACGCGGAATTTGACTCAAGTACATGTTCACTTGTATTGTTATGTAAAATTTAATTCCAACACATGTTTTGTACCTACGCATATACAATAGTAACTGAAAAGAAAAATTGTGTAAAGAATGGCTTTTAAATTGAATTACGAGCTATAAATGCTAATTTTGCGATTTATTAGTGAGGGTTGGGTAATAGTAGTAAAGTGTGAATTTTATTTCTAATGAATAAAGGTTATCACACTTAAAGGTTTGCCTATCTCTGTTTTTAGGAAAAAGCGCATATTTTTAAGTCCCGCAAACGAATAAAACGTCCATTTCAGGGACATAACTGTGACGTAATTCTTGCATATTTTATTGCAAGATGCTTTTGGTCTACAATTTTAAAAGAAACCATTACCAAAAAAATCACGCTGCTTTTAAGATCATATTTATAAGGAAGAATTATTGAAAAATAACCGCTTTTATCACTGTATTATATTTCCGAAAACCTTTTTTAAACATCAATTTCAAAGCAAAAGATATATTATTAATTTGAAAATTATCACGAATTTTTGATACATTGTTTTAAAAATAAGATAAGAAATTACAAATTAATTGCCGATAACACAACAGAAAAAGTATACCTTGTATATTCCTGTTGCAAGAGATTTGAAGTAAAAGAGATCAGAGGGAAATAAAGAAATTAAATTGCCTTTTTAAAACATTTAATGAAAAATATGTACTTAAAATTAAACGTAACCTAATGTGTTTGTTCTAAAATTAAAAAATATTTTCCTTGTTTTATAAGTAATTGCAATTGCTTTACTTTTGCGCTATATTTCATTAAAAGAAAATTGTTCTTTCTAACAATTTGACAATTTTCTATCCGTGTTTTCTTTTTGAGAGTTTAAAAATGCTATGTAATGGACGCTGAACATCAGCATACACAACATGTCTATATATATATATAATTCTAAGATCGACTTATAAGTTGAAAAGAGCACTTTCCATACAACCCCCCATTAAAACCAGCGCGGTTTTCGGTCCCAGTGTAGAGTCCCCCGATTAGGTGTAAAATAAGTTGCAAACGAGGGGGGAAGAAATATTGGTGATTGAACTAATGTTACTCGGGCGTTTTGGGTTTCTGAGGACATGATGTTTAGATGCGTACGGATGTCAGAGGGTTAACGTGTTTGACTTGAGTGCCCCATTAGAACACTAAACACAACGTTGTTCTGTTAAAATCATCGATAATCGCTTGATTCGCAAGCAAATATGTCGAAAACATCGGTTTCTGGAGAGGATAATTAAGGCTCTTCAATACTCTTTCTTGTCAGTTAATATAACTAAAGGAAATGCCTTAAGGCCATTTTCATGCCCAACCTCTAGTTACTTGCCAGTGAATTTTTGGAATTGTAAACAGTTTCGCTGTGAACTGGAGTTCAACGAATGCATTTACTGCCTCAATAAATGAAGAAAGAATATTCCCCAAATCAGGTCTGAAAACCAAATAACATGTAAGAAAAAGCACTTCATTCCCACCTAGAAATGATACGATTAAGCTTAAGTAATACCAAATGAACAGAGTTAATGTAATGCAAGATTAAATTCACCATTAAGCGTCAATGAGCGAAACATATGAAATGAGGAAGGTAATCGTAACTGATTAGAAATCTGGTGGACAGAGCGAAGCTAGGCTATCTCAAATAACAGTTGCAATTAGGGGCTAATGGGAACTCCATTACGTATATGGTACTCGACCGATGCTAAGTAGTACTGAACATTATGGTGCATTATCAGCAATTTACAAATGAAAAACTAATCAGATGCAAAGGATATTCATTCAAAAATATATATAAAATTTATATTGATTTTGAAGCCAATTTAACCTAAATTTTTTAAGTGAGGATAACGAACGGACCTTGTCCCCTTTGGTGGAGGGCTGGAAATGTGAAAAGGTTTTGTACTCAAGTGTACATACTGTTTTACAAATTTTAATATTTTCATTGCATGTATAATAAATACAGGCTCAGTACGAGAGGCTTTTTCTATCAAGCTAAATGCAGGTATTTCTGTGGCGGAAAGTGTTTCTTGAACGAATTCCGAACGTAGTTTGTTTTTCGAATGTGATTTCAGCAAAAATTCCAAAAAATGAATTCCGATTTGATATATGAAAGTTGGTCGGTCAACACCAATTAGATAAAACGCCAAGTGCAACCAAAAAGACGGTGAACTACATTTTAAGGTAACTCCGATATGTATCATGCGAGAGCATTTGGATAGCGGAAGTATAGTACAACTCCAACGAGAAGGCAATCGACCTTGGGTGAATCGCTTTTTGGAAAGGTGTGTGAACGTGTTAGGAAAGGCTGCTATACGTAAAGGCGTGAATGGCGATAGCTGTGGATGGGTCCCCCTCCGTCAACGCACTATCGCTTTCGGCACCGAACTATAAACTTAGAACCCGAATCCGTACTAAAGGCGCCAATTGAGGAAGCAATTTGTTTAAGTAACCACCATTCCCCTAATTAAACACAAGACTCGTTCAGAACCACATATCACGACTGTATTGAGGCCGCGTATGCAGATTCGTTGTTGTGGGGCTAAGTACGATATTACAAAAACAAAGAGACCAGGTAAATTTCAAGAAAACCGTATTTGAGGACGATGCACTTTCGCAATTCAAAAACGAAGCCAATTCTTCCAATCGAGGCAAACCGAGATACGTCAAAATTAAATAAGAGTAGTGAAACGCAGAAGCCAAAACTCCCCAAAACGTGAGAGAAAATATTTAGAAACTGGTATTATTGGTCGAAAGAAGGACGCGTCATGCCAGCTAACTAAACAAAAGCAAGAAGTCTTCTGAAGTGAAAACAAGGAAGGACAAAGGCATTTTATCTACACCGGGAACAATTCAAGGATGGAAGAATTGAAGTTGACCGTGATTCCGTTCTTTAATATTCAAAACCACGTAGTTCTCATTACTCTGCGCCAATAAATAGGGCTATTTGTGTAGAAAATAAAACCGTTTATTTTAGCATGGAATATCAGAAATACCAGGAGCCAACAACTAACTACACTTGATTTCCTTTTACAACTGTAAAAGTAAAAAAGTTAAAATTCCAATACAGATCTCGATATAAAAACATGTAAACTTAGTTTGCATTGCTATCTTCTTACTTATCTCACTTGGCATGAATAAACTACACCAAGTAATAGTTCGTGAGACTTGAGACCCTCAACAACCAGCTTAGGATGGTGAATAAGCTTTCCTGGGGGACAGCCGAGACAGTAGATGATGTGCTTGGGCGAAGCTTGAGCTGAGTTGCATTTAAAGCACAGAGGGAAATGCTTGCCATCCAATTCGATCTTCATTGGCTTCAAGTGTCCACTGCGAAGCGTAGAGAGGTCTGGTCTTCTCTGCATCCCATTTTACACAGGAAGACATCGGGCTGACTACAGGCGTGCCAGTCATGAATCGGAGTTCTCCAAACTCTGTTCATATACACTAAATTTTCGAAGCCATCATTAATACTACATTGTTGTAATTCCGACTTAAAACCAGTTTAAAAAACAAAATTCGGTCATTTTGCCTTTCGTTTTTTGCTTCTTTACAGCAATTCAAGGTTTTTTCATTCTAACTCCATCATGAATGTTTGTCTGTTACATTTATATCTCCCTTTTTATGTAAGTGGTTTAATTAAAATAAAAGTGGTGCCAATACAAAGGTCTTTTAGAGCAAATTTGGAGAATGTAATTGAAATTTTACAAAACTAATTATATTAATTGTCTAAAATATATTGACTTCCAATATTGTGTACAAAAATTCTGTAATTGATTTATACATACGAACACAACAAAAAGTATCCCCAGACAACTTTGTGTACAAAATAAATTAAGCAGAGATGACTGGTGTTTGTAAGAAATACAGGTGTGAGAAAAGTACAATCCTAACTGTTTTAAGAGACACGAAAATGCTGATAAGTTTCTAAATCACAGAAATTAGAATAAGGCACTGAGATTAGAATTAAATCATCAAAAAATATCCATATACAAAAGTTCATTCAAATCGATCTTGATTCTCCTACTTTATTTTTTTATCTCCCCTATAGATTCCCCACATCAAGTTCTAAAGCAACTTATCGTACTCCAAAACAAGAACTTTGTCTTATCACCAAGTTGGATTCGAATTACTGAATGAAAGAAAATCAATTCTTCTGGCCACCCTTCCATCTTATTTCCATAATTCCGCAATGCGAAATTCTCCAGATACGGAAAGAAAAACTAATGAAAATAAAATTAAAGAAAATGGGATTATTCGGATTAAATAACCCAACCTTATTCAGAGAAAATTTAAATATTTGCAAGATTCCTACCCTGGTTTTTTTAAAGAGAAAACTCGCTCTGTAATGCAAAATAAAAGGAAAAATCAATCAGCTTTAAAACGAAATTATTAGCTTACGGAACAGTATGAAATTTCAAAATCAATCTATTTCATCTGTCACGTTATATAGACATGATTTAACAGCAGTATGTGAGTTTGGGAATAACCCATTGAAATTCCCATAGACACTAATGATGCATACTTGTTAATTGTGATGGAATGTCCATAATTTCAATAATTCCTGACTTACAAAATACGGAAATCATTGTAAAACAAATTATGAATTACTGTTGTAGTATTTTTCTTCAAAACCGACCCCTTTGCCTGATCAAGCCTTACAATTTTAATCTTTTCATTCAATTAACTGTCGTTAAATTAACTAGTTAGTCTCTATTTTACCATATATTTTATTGTATCGTGATATTGAATGGATATTAAGTAAAAGGTAGATTTTCAGGTTTTAATCATGAAAGGTGTCATGAAATTATTTTAATACTTCAATTAATTTTTAGTTTTACTAAATAAAACTACCCACGAAAACCACGAGTTTCTGAGAACCTTGAGGTTATATTTTTCATTTCATGCATTTGACTACTTGTAAAATCAATTTAATAATGAAACACGTATAAACAAAGCCCAAATACTGAATTTTACTTGGTTTGGGTTTTGGATTTAGTGGCGCTAGAAAAATGATAAGCTGTGTCATGTACATAATGCGGCAATAAAAGCATGTCTAAAAAACACAAACGACAGTAGAATAGAAAATTTGTTAAGATGTAAAACTGTGTGATACATTCTTAAAAACTATTCAACTATTTGTGTTTGTATGAAAAGGTAGTGCAACTTAAAAGACCATATGGCATAGAAGATTTTATTTTATTTTTCTGAAAAATTCAAATATGTATAATTATTTTCAATAGAGCAATAATGTATTGAAACTTTTTTATCCTGAACAATAAAAAAGGAATAGTATTAACTTAACTAAAATTGGACGCAGAGTACTTCTACACTTATATCAAATACCAAAAACGGTAAATTTATCACCTCTCCATCTCGGAAAATAACCCAAAATCTCCATCCTAACGAAAAAAATGAAGTTACAATAAAAATAAGTAAGAGATGAGTTTTATGGCCATTGCCATGAAACATTTTTACATCAATTTATGATCATACTGATAATGATCATGAAATCGTACCGATTTAAGTTAACAGACAATCAAAATATGTTGAGGCCAAACGAGAATATTTAAAAACATAATTTGTCATAAAAACAAGACATTTCTTTCACGTTATAATTTCCTTTCTTATTTAATAACTTCGGGATTGATCCCAGACCGTCGCCAATAGCCCGTTGCGTTTCTCAAGTGCGACGTTATTTAACTACCTACCTCTTATTGAACAAATTCTTTTAATTCCTTCGAACGTTAACGTTTTTTTGAAAAATAAGACGACCATTCTGCCCTAAAATATGTATAAAGCTGTGTTATTCAATTTATTTAATTTTTCTACAACGTCACATGTACATTGTGGAAGTTAATTACGAAGAGAAACAGGGGTATGACATTTTTTCCCTCTAAATGCAGGAATTTGAAAAACGATAGTATGTTAATTCGATTAAACCCCATGTAAAAGGAATTCTGAAATGTAACTCCGGACCATAAAATGACAAAAGAAAAAGAAAAGGAATTTTCTACTGTAAGTAGGTAGTTAATTAACGTTGTTCTGGAGCAATACAACGGGCTATTGGCGACGGTCCGGGAAAAATCCCGATAGGAAAGATACAAGGACAACGCCTAGTAATTTTGAACCTCGGTCAGATGATGATAACACCTGAGCTGGCACCCCACTCTATAAACTTCCACATCATGCCAATGTGAGGACATTTGAGGCCCTGACTGATTTAACGTGCACCAGCCCCCGTGTACACGACGGTCTTTGGCTGGACCTAGTTTCGAACTCGCATCCCTCCGATTGCTAATCAACTGGGCTACCACGGCCCGAATTTTCTACGGTGTTCGATTCAATAGATATTCTTCAATGAATCGAAAACCGAGGTTAACGGAAAGAGATTAATAGTTTTATATAAAATTTAAAAAAACAGGATTATAAAAACACTGAATTATAGAAAATATAATTAAATATACAAGAATAAAATGAAACTTGGTGAAAAGTAAGTTCTTTTCATAATCTGAATCGAAAAAGTATCGATCTGAATTGTTAGTTTCTCTGTTCGGTTTTTCTATTTAATTTATGGTTTCAGAAAATGAACACTTTACATACATTTCAATACAAAAATGCTTAAATGAAAACGATTTCTCTTATATGATCATTCTTATCATTCATTCTCTCATATGGCATTCAAACGACAAAATTGCAAGACTTGAAAATATTTGCAAGAGAAATAATCCAGATACCTTTCCTCAGACATGATACAAAATAATTTCACTACGTGTGAATCAAATTTATTTTAAATAAATATTTTTCCTAAAAATTACAAAATTAATTTTGAAAGAAAATTGTGTGGGGTCACGAAACTTTTCTTTTTCTTTAAAATTCAAAGTTTACCAAAGAATTTAAATTCCCTATAAAATGTATACATAGAATAGATACAAAATTTTCAGTAAATTTGACTTGTATTGGATTAAGTCAGTTGTTTAATCAGATTTACGTCTTGAATAAAATTGTGAAGTAACACGAAAATGTGAAAATGAATTTACTTGGTTGAATAAAAACATTTGGGGCTAAACAAAAACAAAAAATTTACAGTATCTTAAATAAGGCGGGAAAATAGCCCCCACCCGTAATCATCCTTTAATAAAACTGCCATTAATTTATTTCCAACATTGTTCAAAGATCGAACACTGATCAAATCTATGGGAAAATCTGGAATTTCAAAATAAATAAATTCAATATAAGAAGCGCAAATAGATTTTTCCACAAAACTGGAAAACATCCCTTTAAAAGCAGGGATGTGCATCAATGTAAACACGAAACTGCGGCTTCTATCGTCAACACTGAGCCTGTTCCAATCGCTCAGAGGTAGCGAAGTCAGGTAAAAACAAAACACGTGAAAACGTGGACGTTGAAAAACCGTTAAAAAGGTCAGAAAACGATACACACAAAAGGAAACAATACTCACATGATTGATCTTTAGTAATCCTATGTTTGTGCGAGTCAGGATAAGTTTTGGGCACTAAGAATTTTCACGACACCTCAAGGTGTGCTGCCTGATCCGCACGCTTTTCTACTTATGAGTCACTCCACACGAGAACGTACGTTGTCATCAATTGCGTCGTCTGCGCACGCCTGGCGAGCAGCTTTACTATTTCCGGCGAAAGATTGCTTGAGAAGTAATACGTTACTACGCTTTTACCTAGTAGGGTGGGTGGTAACATTTGGCACGATATCGCTCGAAATCTCTTATTTGTGGTGGATTTTTGGCCTCACACGGGATTATCGGACGAAATGTTTTAATTTATTTTTACTTTAATATTTAATGGGGGGGGGAGATCATTTAACTCTGCACAAATATCAAACAGAGCCTTTCTCTGGTGTTTAATTTACAAAAACCTTAAGTAAATGAAAATTAACTTTTGTTTCAATATTACTATATTTTTTATCATCTCTATACCTGTTGAATTAATTGAATATTGAATTAATAAGTTTTAATTTTTGTAATTCCGCCAAAGGAGAGTTTTATCTTTTAAATTTTCGTGTCAACTTTTTAAGAAGTCACTTTTCATTCGAAGACTAGTTTCATCTCAAATTAACTGTATGAATTAAACTTTTATTTTAAGAACTGAGATAGGGTGGGGTAGAACGTTTTTAATTTTCAATGTATTTTTACCTGAAACATCAGTTTTGTAATTTTAAATACTCTTATTTTCAGTGTGAATTTTTTTCATGTGTAGTCATGTGATAGTTTTGCTATATTTATATTTTTGGTTAACCTTCTCTCTATTTTTCCTTCCATCCATTGTCTTATTTCCATCGTATTCGTCATTTATGCATACAATTTTTTTTCTTTGAACAAATACATGAAACATTATCTCACTTTGGAAAATACTATTGTTAATTTTTTTTATCAATCAACATTTTAATGTTGATAGGATACATTTTAATAAAGAAAAAAGGTTGACAACTCTAAATAAAGAAAATTGAAAAATACTTGCAACATTTTTACAATTCTATATTCTAAATAATCAAGAAACTTATATTTTTGTTCTTATGTAACATTCGTAATACATTTTGAATAAGTGAGCTTTCTGTGTTGATGCGAAAACTGCAAAAAATACTCGGAAAAGCAACATTTAGTTAATTTTTCGAAAACATTTTATGAATAATAAAGGTTGAAAACTCTTAATTTAGAAAATAGAAAAATACTACGGAACATTTTTGCAATTCCATAATCTAAATATTTTGGAAATTTTTTGTTTTCTGATGTAACATGCTTAATCTATATAACTAAAAATGGAGTGTTCATTTGTACACTGAATATTTTCAACCCATTTCAAGCTTTCTATCCATTTTGAACCCTTCTGATGCTAAATCCGTCTCTTGCGCCCTTGGTGTCTGTCCATCTGCCTGTATGTGTGTGCCCGTACTTCGTCCAAAGGGTTGAATAGATTTTCATGAAACTGCATACTGTGAGTACTTACATTCATTTAGACACTGAACTTGGTTGCGTTAGTCTGTCCGTTCTATGTCTGATTTTGTGGCTGTGTAATTGTACAAGTATCATAAAATTTATTCAACATATTTTCATGCAATGTTCTTTATTTGATAAACCATATTTGAATTTAGTGAACATGTTACTTAAAATTCCTTTGCTTACATATTTCGGCAAGTTTCATGCTAAGACATATGAGTAACTATACTTAAATAAACCATGATTTGGTAGTTTTGGAGTAGCTGGAAGGTATATTCAGTAAGCAATTACTTGGATTTTTTACCAGTACTGCTGAAAAATCAATTATTTTTCGAAAAACTATTTTTCCGGAAAAGAATTTTTCTAATACTTTTTTATTTTGAGTTTTTCTTTGTAAAATATAAACTATTTCTTAATATTTGGAACAGACGATATTTTGCAACGAAACGAAAACTAGTGTTTGTTTGCCACGAGCAGTGATATTTTCTGTTTTCTTCGCTCGGAAGTAATTTCGTATTTTTAAATTTTGTCTTAATTTTAGTTGTAATTTGTGGCAACTGTGTGAGAATAAGAGATAAAAAAGGATCTATATATTAATACGTGAAGAAAAAACTTTGTACCCCTTTTTAAGCACATTGCGCGCACGGAGGAGTATGAGATTTGGCGTAATTAAAGTTCATATGTAGAAGGAGTGCAGAAAGATAAAATTAATGTATAATATGCGTTACAAATATATTCAATTAAACAAAATAAAACATTCATTGTTTACGTTCATATACTGTAATCTATATATTAATACGTGAAGAAAAAACTTTGTACCCCTTTTTAAGCACATTGCGCGCACGGAGGAGTATGAGATTTGGCATAATTTGCCACCACATAAGTTAGTATTGAAAGTTAATTGCATCGTTTTGCTGATCAGAAACTTAAATACAAAGGAAGCATTAGTCAATGGAACAAGAATGCGCATCAAATTTATGCATCGTAATACTTTTGATTGCGAAGTTTTAACTGGAACCGCACGCAATAAGAGAATTTTGATTCCACGTATAAATTTAACATATTCAGGATCTATTTTACCATTTAACTTTCAAAGAACTCAATTTCTAATTATACCTGCATTTGCGATGACAATAAATAAGTCTCAAGGACAAACATTCGAAAAAATTGGAATTTTATTGAGAGGCAGCCAGTTTTTACACATGGTCAATTATACGTCGCAGCAAGGAGAGTTCGATGGTTTGAGATTTTATATTTCAGAATATAACGGTCAAGGGCATTTAGCAAACGATGAAAGAGTTTTTACAAAAAACATCGTCTACACAGAAGTTTTGAATCATTAAATTCATTGTCGAACTATTTCAAGTTCAATGGACAACATTTATTTTTTTAACCACCCGGTTTTTTTTGTTTCAATAAAAAATATATTAAAAAAATACGAAGCACGTATTCCTTATTTCATTTTTTGGATTTATTTTTTATTTAAATTTTATATAATTTGAAAAAGATAGGCAAATTAACTGTGTAGCCTTGGCGAAACCTGTGGCCAGTATAGTAATAAGAAAAACCAAGAAAATGTCAAACAACGCGTTATTGTTTTTTAGATATGGCTTAACCAAGCTATACCGCATTTTTCCTATGACGTATTTGTACATGCTCGCAGCTTACGTAATAGAACAAAATTCAAAAAAATTATATGCAATGAATATAGAGGTATACTCTTTGACAAAAGAACCTTATTAACGTTCAAACTTAAAAATTAAATGAATTATGGTCGAATTTCGACCACTGGGCGACCACTAGTCAAAAATTAATATCTTTAGAACTTTATTCCCGCCAACTTTTATTTTGTTTTATTTTGCTGTTTCCTGTTCTTTTCTGATTTATTATTTTAATAAAATACATTTCCATCGCACTCAACACCACCACAAAGTATTATATTTAAAGCAGCAAGAACGTTGATGTTCAAAAAATCCGAACTAAGACTTTTGAAATGTTAGAAATTCTTTGTCATAGTCACAGAAGGTCAAGGTGGTTTATTTTACGAATTGAAGCTATATTTAAGCAACTTATGTAAGGAAAGTTTGTTTAAAACGATGATTTTCTTTAGAAGAAATGCTTTCAATTCTGTACCATTTAAAAGAAATAATAGGTTACCTTTGTACTGAAGACATTCAATTTTAAAACAAGTTCTTTTATCATTGCACGTGCCACAAAACGGAATTAAAAAAAAACGGATTCACTTTTGAAACAAACATATCTTATCAAATTAATTTGTCACCTTTCCTCGATGATGGCGAAATTTGAAAATGTCCCAAGCCTGGTGCAAGAATGCCACAAGTAAAAAAATATTGATAGGTAAAAAAACTGCGAGTGCGAGATATTCGCCGTAGATTCATCAATTTTAATAAATGAGTTGAGCAATTTGATAGGAAAAGAACTTGAGAATATGGGAATTCCTAATCCTCCCTCAAAATAGTCTTTTGTAGTCTTAGTGTCTGTCACCTTTCGTCAGTTTGTACCTTTAGCAGGGGTGCGATATATGCGAAATGCACACGATGTATGTAAATAGCTTGCATGGATGGATATGCATGTATAGGATTTGTGTCCAAAGTAGGTTGTAAAAATTATAGAAATGTCGGAAGGGTGTTAAAAAATTATCTTACCTTACACTTAAATGATTTGGCATTTTTCTACTAAAGTGGAAAGTGATTATTCTGTTCACTTTCAATCTGTAGTTAACCAATTCATCCCGAGTGAGGTCGGATAATTTTGCTAGTAGTATATGAATAAATTTAGTGCGTTGATGCAAAAGCTGTAAATTTTTCATTGCTTATTTCCATGAAATGCAATGTAGCACTCGAAAGTAAAATAATAAACATCTTCCCACTCAAAAACCCGCCGATGGAAGGAATACCCTTCTTCTGAGCAATACTTGCGATCACGGATGCCAATTGACTGACTTCAGTATTTGTGATAGATAAATGTGTTTTCGATTCCATAAATCCAAAAATAGACGGAAAAGCACAGCGGAAGTATATTAGTCAGCTTTCTAGCAATGGTGAAGAATTTTTGAGTTTCAAGGTCTTGGTCTTTAGAATCTGTTTAACAGTGGCGTTGTAAGATTAGAGATTAGATCAAATGAATTTGCTGAAAAACAGAGAGGAATGAAAACTAATTCAACCAGACAAACTGTACATATAGTTGGCTTACAAATGAAATTCTACGAATTGAAATTTGAGAAATAAAATATATTTGGAAGATTTTCTATATTTTTATGGTAAAAACTACTTTTTTGACAAATGTGTCATTTTTTTTCTAGAGAAATTGAGATTAGTGCAGTCAAACATTGAGTACTTGGAACATGCATTTGTTTTTCCTGTGAGGCCCATTATATACCGCCTCTGGGCCTATCATCTAATCTAGTTGTGTTGACTCTGCAGGCGGACTTCGACACATCCTAGAGTGTATTAATCAAAACAGTGTCCAGTATGCGGATTTCTATCTCCGATACAAGCTATTGGGGTATATAGTACTTTATTGACCATCATTGTTGCTAAGACCCGGATCTATTGTCAGTGCCGTTCCTGAGTAGTGCGCTAGAGGTGCACTTGCGCGTAATCAGAAACAAAATAGGGGCAGCAGAAAGACAGGCGCAATAATTCTTCATATATAAACATGTCCAGCAACAAATTTTTCCCGATATTATTATTTTTAAATTTATTCAGTCTTAGTAGGTTTTTTGCGATTCTAATAAAATATATTTCATATATGCATATTGTGTTCTTTATTTTCATTTGTATATTCAAAAGTACTCATCTCAGGGCTATTTTGTGGGGATGGTCCACGGGCTCGAATCCTTACTGAAATGATTTCGAAGCTTTTAGCTGTAAAAAATACATGCTGAAGCTAGTTATATCACAATAAATCAATGCTTCGCACGTTACAGGCAAAATGTACCGCCTGAATTCGTCAGTAGTCTGAAAAAATAGTCGAAAAATCATTAAGTGCAGTGCTAATTTGACATTAAGGCATTTAGGGAACAGGGAGGAAGAAGACTGGGACACGAATAATTTTCTGAATACGCTCGATGAAAGGCGTTCTTTTAGGAAATCAAATGTTTTTAAGAGGTGCGGCTTACTGAGACTTTCACGCGGCCGGCTCAAGCCTCAGGAAATGCCCTGCCTATTGCAAAGATCTAAGTGCAGTTACGGATAGAAAATTCAACACTTTGGGGGCAACATCCAAAATAAAAACAGAAGTGTTGTTTTGTTTTGGATGTGTGGAATGTTTATAATATTGGATGTGGTTTGTCCATTTAGGACGCTTTGCCTGTGTCGATAAGACAATATTTTCTGGAGAAACAGAATCATTTGAAGCAGATGATATCTCGAAAAGTAAACAACCATCTGACCGTCAAACTTTTAAAAACGCCAGGACATGTGTTCGTGATTAATGTTTTTGTAGCATAAGTGAGCGTTGTAATGTGAATCTTGCAGAAAAAGTTTTAAAATATTTTGACACTTAGATGGGGAGATTCTGGTTAGGCAAAAATATTTTGAAGTAAGAAAACTGGCCTAAAATATTTTATTTTCAATGGTAAGATACTTGCAGCAGTGTGAGAGCAAATGAACTCTGTGGGTTGCGTTATAATGCTGTTTAAAGTGGAAAACTTGTTAAGAGAGAACTTTATGAGGATTCTATTTAAATGAAAAGTTTTAGTAAATGAATTTTTATCAGCTATGTTAGTAACTACTTGGTATAATAGTTATTCCAAAATAATAATATAAGAATCCTTAAAAATAAATATTTTTTAAATTGTATATTTTTAACACCTGTCAAAAGAATCTTTTTCTCGGTACTACAAAATTATTCCCCGAATCCTCTTCTAATTCGTGGGTATATTCAACATCCATTCTGTAAATTTTGTTTGCTTTTCACAAAATATAATGTATGTTCTAAAAATGCTTCACAAATATTTTTCTTAATCCCCTTAGAAATTTAGGAAATTATAAATCTTTATTTATAATTTTAGTGTAGTTAAGCGCATTCAAGTCAAGTTTTTACCTATTTGTTTCGAATAATAATGAAAAACTTCATTTAGCAATTAAGAGTGAACCAGTTCTCTTAAATTCCTTTTTTACTTTTAGTTGAGGTGCACTTTTCCAATGCATTAAGGCGACCTGTCTTCCGTTTAAACAGACATTGGTCTTACAAGATTGTACGATTTATTTTATTGTTTATTGAACATTTTTGTTGAGTTAAAGGATAAGTAGAATTCTTTTTTAAAAGCTACAATTTAATTTGAAATACAAAAATACACAAGTATGTTTTGTCCAATTTCGAAGTATTTTCAGTTTTTGCGATGCATTTGAAAAATTGAAAATGTTATCTGTGGATTGAATTGTCTTGTAATTCGCAAAACTACATTTTGCTGTATTTCCAGCCTGAGGAACGTTAATATATGAAATTTATTTCAGTAATACGCCCTCTGTGAATTATCGTAATTTCGATTTTGAAATTTCCTAATTTAGACAAACACAAACATGGCTCACTATTTCAACTATGCTGTCATTTGCTTTAGTGTAGTTTCTCTCACACGTAAAAGAATTCCATTCAGTCCTAAAATTTTACATTCAGACCTTATCAGAGCAGCTGCTAAAATAGCTTCACCTGTCAATGCGTCAGCTCTGAAAAATTTGATGAGAGAGATATTCTTATAGCTTTTTCAACTGCGTACTGCAAGCTTTGCAAATTGTTCCACGTTAACAGCATTATGAAAAACGTGATTGGTAAAATGGTGACAAAATAATTTTAACTCCATGAAAAAAAATACTTTAATTTGAGTCAGAAGAGATCTTTAATCAGCATTTATATTTTGTAAAGTTCCTTTTACTTTTTGCATTAATTTTGCTTTATAATAGTTTTTTAAATATAAATTATTGTAGCAATTAGTTTTGCCTATTATCACATAAATTGAATCTATTGAGTTTTAGAGATGAACCAGAGGCGTAGGCTCGACTTTTTGGCTGATGCTTGTTTTGTTCGTCCGTAACAAAATGTATGTATTAAAATTGTAAAAAGTAATCTAAAAATTAAAGACAGAAAAAGTAATTTATTATACAGACTATTTATTAAAAATATACCATTACAGATGTTATTAGTACCATAATTAGCCTAATTAGTACCATATTAATTTTCATTAACTAATCGTTATTTACGTTACTAATTATCGATTACAATTGATTGTACTTGAGTTACTTTTAATTTAATTTCTGTTTAACGATACACTACGTTTACTGAAACGAATTTGCTTTCACGTGACTAAAATAGCTGGACACAAAGCAATTTTGACAATTGTTTTAAAAATGTTGTTGTCTTTATATTTTATGAAAACACAAAGCTAGTTTATGAAAACAGAAATATTCAATATGGTAAGTATTTGACTCACAGTAGGGCAGATCTGATTGAAAGCTGGATTACACATGAATCTTATTTCTAAATAAAAATATTTAAATAAATTTTGCAAGACAATATCATAATTATTTTGACAATTTCGATACGTCAATTGCAGAAACGCTCTCAGTTTTCATTAGAACTTGCGCTCGATACATATCAGCGAACTATAAAAATAATAAAGAATTTATCGGAGTTCGATGACGAATTTGCTAGCAAATCAAATAAATGTTGTATTCGATTAGTCATTTTTTATTCGAACGATTTAATCCAAAACATAAGGTAAAAGATTGTGTGCTTAAATAAATTTTTCTTATGCCAAAACATTTGACTTTTGTAGCTCCTGTCTTAATATTGAACGTCTAGCAATTATTTAGTTAACATAGCGGGAATGGCACAATTTACCTGGTGTTCAAGCATGCAACACATCATGAATTAAAAATTGAAAGCTATAAATTGTACTACATTTCTTCCATAAAAATTGTATTTTATTGAATTATGTTGATATTATTTATGCAAATAAAAATGATTTAATATGGATTTCTCTCTCAATAATAAATAAAAATTCGGATGTTAAAACACTACTTTTGGTAGAACATCCTTTTGGGAAAAAATAAGTACAAATACAACTACAAATAACAATAAATACCACTAATACTAATTATAAATACTACAAATGAAACGACACACCAGGAACAGAATAAAAAAATTTGAAAAAGTTAAAAATTTCCAAATTGGTAAAACTTCTTCATGCTAATTACGTTAAAAGTATCATTTCTACATATAAAAACTACACGATAAAAATCAATACAAAATGGCTTTCTGTAACTCACAGTTAAATGATTCGTATAATGTAATTCTAATTTTGTGACAGGATGTCTTAGTAGCAAAACTTGTATTCAAATAATAGTTTACAAATTTTATAACTTGATAAAATTGGTTTGAGATCTTTCTATACAACTTACAAAATGTTTTATAATTTTTTCGATTATTTGAGTTACATTTCAATTCGCATTATTTCAAACGAAATACCAACATAAGTTTCTTCAAAAGAAATACAATCATAATATATACCTGGCAAATTTTATGGTTAAAAATCTAGATATATTCAAAATATAATCCGATTAAAACATAACTTGATTCTTGACTTTTTAAGTAATTCATAGCATTGACTTTTTAGATTCACCTCGTTACAAGGAACTGTTTCCTAAAATATTGGGCCGCGGAAATCCAGTTGGAAGAGCAACGTATTAGCTACCGGAAGGTTGCGAGTTCGAAACTCGGTTCAGCCAAAGACCATCTTGTACACGGGGGCTGGTGCAAGTTACATCTGTTGTGGCCTCAAATATCCTCACGTTGGCATGGTGTGGAAGTTTGGAGAGTGGGGTGCCAGCTCAGGTGTTGGTCTCGTCATCTGACCGTAGTTCAAAATTACGAGGCGTTGTCCTTGTACCTTTCCCTTCGAGATTTATCCCGGACCGTCGCCAATGTCCCTTCGTGTTGCTCCAGTGTTACTTAACTTAACCCAGTGTTAATTAACTACCTACCTACCTAAAATATCATAAATGCATATTCTTTAAGTACAGGGGGTATAGGGTTTAGAACAGAAGCTAAACACAGTTGTCGGTGAATATTATTACTCTTAAAAGTACCCAACATTTCTTTGATCAGATTTAATAGTCAATGATGCAAGCCAATAGTGTTTACAAAAACAGACTTTGTAAGAAGAATGTACAGATATTACAGAAGTAAATCTTTCTTATTTGCCCGTGAAACAATCAAGTAAAAAAAGTTACGCTACTACCGTTAGTGAAATTGGGGAAGACGATTAGAACACAATCGTATAATCTATGGGATAACCATTTTTGTGTGAACCTTTGAGTGATGTGTTTTTCTGTGCTGATGAAGTACAATAAGTTGATCATTTTCGATAACTTAAATCAGTACAATGGTTCACATTTAATTTCGATTATTATTACGCCTTTTAGATCGAATTCTCCTTTACAATGCATTTTTTACTGAGTACCATTCTTGTACATGTGAGTTTAAATTACTGCGGTCACTAACAAGAGTAGGAATCTTTGGATGATTGATAAACAAACTTACCATACCTCCCATTTCAGATTGAAATAATTAAGATCTTCCTGTACCAGCTATTGTAATACTTGGTCCTGAAAAGGAGCTCCTGGCCGGTTAAATAAACGAAACGAAGGGTTGTCATTGCGGACATTTCTCTAAACAAATTTCCTTTCTCTATTCGCGCTCTTCTCTAAATAAACTTGATCCCATTTGAATCCATTATGTTTAATGTCTATCATATATAAACTTACAGCTATAATGAAAACAGACCTGATGATTCCGACCTAAGTAAATAACACTGCTCTGAAGTCAGAAGAGAAGGCATAAAACATTTTAATAAGGAAAACAAGACTTTAATGTTTCTGAAATGCCTCCCCTTTAGACATCGCACCCCCTTAGCTACGCCACTGAAATGAACTTTATAATTTTGACTCGTTTGGCATTTTTATACCATTACAAAACACTGTTTTGACATCCTATAAGTTTAAAGAAACAAAAACAATGCTTATGTCGTTGATTTTAATAAAAAAACCTGCTAAAATTACCATCATTAATTTTATTTTGTATTTTTATTTTCTTGAAGATATTTCCATCCAAAAGCAAATTCTTATGCGATGCAATCCTGCTTGCCTTGGCCATCAGTTGACGCTTATACTTAATCAAATATATGAGGGATTTTCAGTGTTAACAAACAAACGAAACGAAATGCGAAGATTTTACTTCTGCCACCCTAATGTTCTCGTATGACACATATCGGGTTACCTTAAAAATTGTTTATGGTCATTTTGGCAACGTTCGGAGTTTAATCTAATGTTCGGAATTTATTCTTTAGAATTTTCAGGGGCTCTGAATCGCGTATTCGAAAAACAAGCCAACTGACGTCAAGTTCAAGAAACGTATAGCAAACACGATCGCCACAGAAATACTGCCGCCACCTACATTTAGCTTGCCACACAATTATTCTCAATATAAATTGAATTTGTCGTCAGCTAAATCTCTGGAATTTCCTTTCAATAGTTGGTGTCCTGTGGGATGCTATATTTTAACTTAAGGAAGTCGCCACTTTCCCTTTTCATCTGATAACTTGCAGCGATATCGAGTCAGGAAAGTTCTGAAGATAAGATATCACACGGACGTTAAAGTGAAACTTGCACTACCGGCCTCTCTGTCCGGTGTAAGTAAATTCGATACAGGAAAGGAGCTCAAGGGTTACAAAACACAATCACACTTTCCGGTAGACGATAAGTTCGAGACTACGACAACGAATAACACCTTTTTGTGCTATCAGAGAAAGGTGAGTTCATGGATTTGAGATTAACGTGGGAGGCAGTGGAGTTGCCAGAGAGGAGCTCTGAGGGTCCGAGCCCTCCAGAAATTATTGGGGTTTGATTTTCAAAATATCATCACAACAATATAAAAACTCCTTAAACAATATAAATTATTTTCTCTTTTATGATATTCAAATAAAATAATAGATATTTTGTTCTTATAAGAATTATTATTTTATATATAGATTAATATTCATACTTAGTGAAATAGTTTAATGACTTATTATTCATTACGCTGTATGAAATAAATGAATATGGATGTAGTGTTTTCCTTACGCTGACTCAACTATCTCACATTTTTACATTTCGACGCATATATCTCTCAACAGTGATACAAAAATACAGAGTGAATTTCCAGAAACAAAGTCTGAACATTTGTGATATTTATTGTATTTATTTTGTCAATGCTGACAACTTTATATAGTCATTCGTGTGTTTAAATTAATTAAGATGTGTCAATTTTTATGCGAACTGACAGTAATATTTTTAAAGTTCATTGTCTAATAACCAAAAGTAATGCAAAAGGATCTTTTAAAAACTGAATAAGTTCTTAATTTTGCACAACAAATTCCAAATTTTACTATGGACTCCCTTCGAAATAAAATCCTGGTGAGAATCTGCGAAATGTATTAATTTTCCTTGGGCTAGAAAACGGTCGATTTGGTCTGTCTATTTATTCTATCCAGGCCTTCCATTAGATCCTGTCTCTATCCAGTAAAAATGTTAATCGAAAATCTATATCACAATTAGTATAGATAGCTAAAAAAATTTAAACAATGATACAATTTTTTAAATCGTGCGTTACATTAAAATAATACATTGCAAATGGATGTGAAGTTAATGATACGGATCGCGAAAATATTTTCTGCAGTAAATTTCCCGTTATTAAGATCATTTGTCACGTTGGCTCAAGAGTGAGATTCGTAGTAGTTTTCAGTCTGACTGAAAACTGCTACGAATTAAGTTGAAAATTTGTTTTACAAAAACCTTTTAAAATGTATTCGTTTCACAGTCCACCTTACAAGTTTTCCATTTCGTCCATGACTTTCCACCATTAAGAGTGAAAGTTGCAAAACAAAACTAACTTTCGAAAAACCTAATTAATAGTCCTCACTCGTGCGTAACGTGTTCTACGGCAACCATATGTGGAGTGACGTCATATTTATAAGTTGAAATCTCGTGACAAAGAGACGTGATAATTTGATTTACTCATAACCGGTTGAAATCAGTCTGACGTCATACGAGATGCGAATGATCCCTTCTCTCCGGAAAGTAGACAATCACCGCATTCAATCATACGTCGAGGAAAACGGATAGATGTATGGAATACAAAGCTTAAAAACAGGTAAAATTCCCAGTATTACAGATGGGGAATGAGTAAGACAGATAAAAATAACAGTTATGACGAGATGTGGGCTAAATTGCGCCATGGTTGAAACGAATAAAATATCTATAGCAGTTGAAAATTATGACGAGACCATGCTATTGAGAAACTATTTTCTATTTTATTTCACAAGTATTCGCATAAATTTTACAAAAGATTTTTATTTGTGATAATTTCAGTTGCTAGGCGATTGAGTTAAACCTTCATCGAATCAAAATTTCAAAGTATTTTTCTGCATCTTTTTGATATTCTTGGAAGTACTGAATGAATTGCTTCATTCAATTTCAGAGAAATAATTTTAAACAAATATTTAAATTTTTTTACAAAAAGCAAAATACTCTTGACTATACAAAGTTGTCTAGTTTTGTTTGAACAAGAGCAAGTCCTATTCCTATTACAAACTTACAAATATATCCGTATCCATAAATTCCCAACGAATAATTAGTAAACATCTAGTACAACACGATAAAATATAAAATAACAATTGGTAACCAATTCGTCCCAATTATGGTTTTACCACCATACAAAAAATTTATCGTTTAAAATTTTGTCTCATTGAATTTCAAATATTTCCTTTACCTCTACTATTGTAAAAGAAAGTATTTGTGGGTCTTTCTGGTGTGTTCAGACGAATCTATAGCACATACAGCCATGAAATTTGGCACACAGGTAGTCCTAAAGGTGACTAGATTTTAAGCCCGAATTTTAAAATATAATCTAAAAAATTTTTAATTAATATGTTGTGCTGCGCCCATAGCCCCTCCTCCATTATGACGTATATGCACAGATTGATCTGACAAAGATACTTATCGGCGCAATGACGTATCTGCGCAGACCGATCTGACTTGCATGACGCGCATTCTAGCTTCTAATGTTTTGAAATAGCGGGCCCATCCAACGTATTGAAAGCGCTCTTGATTAACTTTAAAGATTTTTAATCACATTTTTCTTCCAGGAGTGGTTATTTCGTAACTTTTGAATTTGTATCATTTAAGCAATTTTGTTTATAACTGTTTAATTTGGTTTTCATTTCGCTGACATTGTGATTCATTTAGGTTGTCGGAATCAGTGAGGTCTAGCGTTGACTTTTTAAAAGTATAGTGTTATATTTTAAGATTTAATCACATTTTTATTTCGGTAGGGTTATTTCATAAAAGCCGAGAACCTTTACATCCTAGCTCCAAATGGAAAAACATTGAACATAGTGAATCATATCATGAAGCTCTCAAAGCAAGAATCAGTGAGGTGGAAGGAATGAGGCGACATGCCCTTGTCATGTCGGGTGTTGGTAGCACTCATTCTTAAAATTATTGTTTTTTCTTTTTAATGTTTTCAGAATCAGTGAGGACATAACAAGAATGATGTTACGGGCAACGCGTGCGGGTACTGCTAGTTTAATATAGAGTACTTGTCCTTTCGATCTTGGACCATTTTGGGCTCATTGTCCTCTATGTATGTTTCGGGTACATTCTCGTCATAGTTTCTTTCCATAAGTTCTTCATTCGAAGACTGAATCGCAGTTTCGATTGGGTTGCGGTAGTCCAAAGCTTTTTAGGTCCGATCCATCCAACAATATAATCTTATCCTCAATGCAGATCAAAGCTATGTTGAAGATGTCATCACTGTAGTCCAGATCCATATTCCGTTGCTGTACGCATGCTTGGTGCAGTATGTCTTCAGACAGATTCTCCTTGTGGTTCATCCATAACTGATCGGGAGAAGACATTGAGCATGTTTGTAGCATAACAGCAAACAGATTACGTAAAATCTTTGGCGATCGAGATGCAGCTTCTTCTTCCAATGCTTTGTTCCAGTTTTCATCGTTCTCCAGAAGTCCTGTAAGCTGCCAAGCCTCTTTGTAAGTTCCGCAGACCCTTCCTTCAAATGTTCTAAAATCTATTAACGACATCGGACTTGTACTTCATTCATCAAAAGTCACAGGTGAAAGCATTCGGAGTTGGTCGGATTGACGGTGTACACACGGCCTAGAGCATCGCTAGACCTTATTCCTGATTGTTCTGGTACAACTTGTCCTTGTTTTCGACGGTTCCATGTCTTGTTTCCGTTGTTCCAAGTGTAATACTTTGGTACTTGATTCTACAATAGGGTGCGTGCAAACTCATCTTGGGTGCAAAGTCTGAAGAAAGACGTCAGTGTTGTTTCCTGAGGTGCTTGAACACGTTTAGCAGCATTTTCTGTAGTGAAGTAGACTCTCTGGCCATTCTCAAGGTGGACGCTTAGATGAATAACTGTGGGGTGGCGCTCGTTAATTGGGAAGTTGAGTATTTCTCTATATTGCTTCGTCGCTGTTGATATATCTTCCCATTTGATACTGACGAATTTCATTAAGGTCATTCTCTCCACTGGTCAATTCAAACACAGGCATGTCAGATCCTTTGTTAACATACATACAGACGTACTTTATAGACTACAGAATTGCAATACTCTACCTTGATATGAGCATTGAAAATTTCTGTTTATAGAGGGCAATACGGAACAATCCAAGTATTGTCCACAGACACTTCTGATCCTCGAAAATTTATGTTTGCAGTAAATCCTTCTCTTGTGCTACGACGATAAAGTGGATATCTGTCTTGTCCTGTTTGCGTCTCTTTCAAAAAACGGCGTGGGAATAGCTTTATGCAAATTCCATCCTTCATGCATGGAGAGAGTGGATTTATGCATCCACAGGGGCCGTGCACCATTTGCTTCGTTACAATGGTCTTCTTGTGGCTTAGGAATTTCTGCACTGATAAAGTCATCCAGTCTGTGAACGTGTAATAAGTGTTTGAACCAAATCATAATGTGGGCATGAGGAAGTCCTCGCTTCTGCCAATCTGTCGTGTACATATGACACTTAACTTCTTCAAAAATCTTTGCCTTTGTGATGAGACTCATCAGTGTTTTTTGCTTTTTATGAAAGTTTCTTGCCAACAAATCATGACGATCCTGTAGTTTTTGTTCAACAAATAGTTCTTGCTGTATCTCTGTCCAGTTTGGATTGCATGTAAAGGTGATGAAGAGGTCCGGTCTACCATAGTTTCTCACGTAGGTCATGGTATCTTGAGTACGCTCGTGCATGTACCTGGGACTCCCAGTAAAGCTGGAAGGCAAGATGATCAACTGGCAAATGTCTGCAACATTTCCATCGTTCATGATCGCATCCCTCAAATGTGCATACTGTTCCACTCTCAGCGTCCTCTGATTTAGTCGTATGTATTTTTAGTCCTTTAGTCCTTTCCGATTCAATCTTGGCATACATGTCAACGATAATTAATGGAACAGGTCTTTGCTTCTCAGTAAAATGTTGAAATTTGAAGAGCGTATCATCATCCTGTGAGCGTAGAACTGCATAGCAGAAATCTTGTTAGCGGCATTCCTGTAGTTGGGTTTGTTTGTCGCAGTTCAAAATTATATCCATCCTCCCCATGCCAAAACATGAGTGGATACTGTAGCGCATCGCAGGACCTGTGCATATCGGGAATTCTCTTGATGGTACCACTTCTTTCTTCTAAAACTATGTCTCTTGCTCCATGTTGTTATCCCACCATGATTAAAGCCACTTCTTGTGTTGTTGGTGCATTGAACCGCCTCTCATGTTCACCATGTGGGGTTTTGTCCGCTAAGATTATCACTTTGAATTCAGGGCTCATCTTATCCATGGCTGATTTGAAGCTATGGATGTAAGAGTTGTGATGATCCAGTATATATTGTAACTAAAGTACTATGTCTTGTCTCGTCTGCGGAATGTGTTTGCAACGCTGCTCTGCTTGTTGTGTACCATCTCCAACAAAATATATTTGCAGAAATTTAGGCTCTTCGTTTGGTAGAGGGTGTAGACTCCCTATGCGGTGATAAACTTGACCCTGAACCTTAAATGTTGGCATGTACCGGACTCTCTAATTTCTTTTGTCGTGCCGAAAGAGGTCATCTGGAAGCAGGAATTGTACCTTCTAATATTTGCCAGGAAATGTCTAGTTTCCGCTGAATCTCTAATCAGTTAAGTACGAAGGGGCTCGGCTGGATCCATTAACAGTGGCAGTTGAACCTTTCCTCCGTTGCAGCACATACCTGGGACTTCACCTTTCCACTTCTTTGCTTCACAGTGTTGACATGTTACAGACATTGATCCAATGACGCACGAAGGATCAGATACTTAATCTGCTGATAGGTCGTAATTAAAAGCTGCATTCTCTAAATTTCAACAGATGAGCATTCGAGCAGCACTTCTTCCGGTTCTAACTTGCTGTAGTCTTGTTTCTCTTTCTGGGGTGGATTCAGATTATCTTCTTTGTTCTCTTTCTGGGGTGGATTCAGCTTCTCTTCTTTGATTTCTTTCTCTGTTATCTCGCTGTTTTGTTCGAAGACGTTTCTTTTTTCTGGGAGGCTGTGGCATCTTTAAATATAACACCAAATCTAAACCAAAATAATGTAGTTATTAACGTGAAATAAAAATGAGATTAAAATTGCAGGAATTATACAAATTCAAAAGTAAGTTATGAAATAACCACGACTGAAATAAAAATAAAAATCGCTTTGAATACGTTCGATGGTCCGCAGTTTCAAAACATTAATAGAAGGTAACATGCGCGATAAGTATCTTTGTCAGATCGGTCTGCGCAGATACGTCATAGTGGATGAGGGGCTACGAGCGCTGCACAAAATATTAATTAAACATTTTCTAAATTAAATTTCAAAATTCGGGCTTCGAGGGACATTCAGTCACTTCTAGGACTACCTGTGTGCCAAATTTCATGGCTGTAAGTGCTATAGATTCGTCTGGACACAGCACACACACAAACACTTCCTTTTATGATAGTAGAGATGAGTATTTATTGCACTACAAAAATCTCTTATTGAGTAGCTTGCTCACCACACTAAAATTCGTGGCTATTACAGGAACATGTGATATTCTAAGGCGGGCAAAATTGATACATTATTAAAAGATGATGATAATAATAATAACGAGTTATAAAAAATGTGAATGGAATATAATTCATTTCGATAGCATTATAATTTTCCTGGTGTCTTACAAAATAAAGGCAAACGAGTTTTTCAGTAAGTTAATTTAAAACAAGTGGCCAAAAGGCCATTGAGATGGGATCTGTTTTAAGTTCTAAATCAGTGAGGTAAATATACATAAAATATTTTAATATATATCATATCAAGCATGCATCAGTCTCATCCGTACACAATCACTTTTATATAGCGACATATGAGCGAAATTTCACATTTTCCTCGATATGCTTGAATTTTAAATAACTAAAATAAGCACATTCTTATACTAGTAGTATGGGGGTTTCTATACCGTTTTTTCCAAGATGGCCGCCGTTTGATAAGGAGTTGACTGCTGATAAGGTGTTGGGGAGGATTGCTGATAAGGGGGCTTTGAGGTGGTGACGTCGTTGTAAAGATGGCGTTGTTGTGTTGGAGTTGCCATGGTAATGAATCAGTAGTAGCTCCATCTGGTGGGGAAATGAGAAACCCTATTATTTTGAATTAAAAAAGGAATTTCGTGGATTCGAACTGGGGACCATGGGATCTGTCGTTCAGTGCGCTAGCCGTTAGGCTGTAAGAGAGTTAGCTTTGGGTGGTGAATTAATGTAGTGTTTGCTTTTTTTCTTAATACTAGGAATGCGTTATGGGACTTGGTTTTATTTGATGATTTTTTATTTTCCAATTAGTTGTAAGTGTGTTGGACTGATGGCGCCATCTAGTGATTTTAAAAGAAGTTAATCTAAGGAACGAATTTATTTTTGTCATTAATTCTGGGAATGTGCTATTTTTAGAAAATGGTTTGAACAATTGTGGTGGGGTTTAATAATTCTTTTAAAAGACATGTCAGCCAGGTGGAAGAAGTAACAAAAAAGATTTATTTTCTAGCTGTAGCGTGATACTTTAGAATTAAATGGAGATTTTTTTTTTTTAAAGAAAATTATGAGGGTGGATTTGAACTCATCAAAAGGTAATCGCGGCCGCCCGTTTTACACAAGCACTTTAACCGTTCGATCACCTACTTTGTATAATACATATAGAATACTAACTCGTGAATTTACAGCTTAAGGGAGTGAAAGTATGTGTTTTTTTTTCCTTGAGAATAGTGCCCTTATGAAGAATGAATATGAATATAAAAACAAATAAAGTTGAATTTATAAACCTTAGCTATATAACAAGTTTATTACCAAGATTTTAAAGTATGCGAATTGTATGTAATGACAGGAAAAGTATCAGAATATAGAAGACTCTGGAACTTGTGACAATATGACTAAGGATTTATGTGTAGGTTAATTAAGATAACAGAAGGAGTTAAACACGTAGTCACCGATAGGATACAAGCTTAAGTAAATGAGAAAGCTTTTAAACGCATTGCTATTTAGGAGAATGGTGTTGTTTTTCTGATTGTGAGAAAAGCAAATGAAACTACATCATGCCAATGAATCACATATGACATGCCCGAACTGGAACTTTCTATAGGGGTTTTAGCTATGAAATAGTGACGAAGGGATTATCTTAATACTCTAACGTTGGAACTCGGAACATAAGTAATTGAGGCCAACCAATATATGCGAAGATTTTAAGCGTATGAACACTACATGTAAGATAGAATTTATAATACGGAAACCTTTTTTTATATTTTAATGAATTTATATACAACATGAGCTTGAAGAAAATGTGAATGTTTAAGGGTGAATGTTTTGTAGGGAAAATTATTATTATTACAATTTGAGGGGAGGACTTTGAGATATGAATAGGACACACAGGCATAACGGTGTATGAAACATTACATTTTTAGGTAAATAAGAAGTAACTAACCAAAGATTTATAGTATACATATTATAAGCGATGGCAAGGAACCGTATAAGATTGATATTATTTGAAGCCTCTGGAACTTGTGAGAATATGACTAAGGATTGTTTTTGCACGTGTAAGTTAATTAAGATAACAGAAGGAACGGAGTCAAACACCGAGTCACAGATAACGATAGAAACTATTTGATAATAAGAGGCTTTTTAAAGCATAGTTGGAGCATCTTGGGTCTTTGAATTACTTTGCATCTTGTTTTGGGGGTTTTCTGCCCTTTTTTACTGTTTTTAAATAAATCATGGATTCTAAGGACATTAGACCTGCAAAGAAAATGCGTGCAGACAAAGAACTGTGTTTGCAGAAATATTGTAAAGATTCTTTATGTTATGAGTATGGTAAACTGTTTACAGATCGTGAAGGCTGGGCATATTTTTGTCGATTGGAAAACGAATTAACGTACTTAAAGAAAGAGGAAACTACTATTGAAATTTATGGTAAAAAATGTACTGTGCTTCGGCAACTTGTAGCATACGGAGACGTAGGAATAAGCTATGCCTTTAGCGGATCTTGTATTGCAGCCAAGCCTTGGTCTCCTTTACTATTGGAAATAAAGGCAGAAGTGGAACGAATAATTGGCACAAGATTTAATTTTGTGTTGGTGAACCGTTATAAAGATGGTAAGGACTGTATAGGTGCCCATAAAGACAATGAGAAGGACTTGGATCTTAATGCACCCATAGCGTCTGTTTCATTTGGACAGAAAAGGCAATTTGTGTTTTCTAGAAAGAACTACAATTCTCTAAAAATTGTTCTGGAAAATGGAAGCTTGCTTGTGATGAAGTATCCAACAAACCAATTTTGGTTTCACAGCTTGCCCCGTGGGGATGCATTATGGCCTAGAATAAACTTAACGTTTCGTAAAATTCTTGTATAAAGCAGCGATAAACCACTTATGTGCCCCCGAACTAGAACTCAGTGTCGTACACTAGACGATATTTGGACAACGTTGCAATTTATCTTTGTCTTTCTGAATAGTATTTTTATAAATGCTTATATCTTGTTGTTTTTAAATAAATTTTTTTAGCGTGTCTTACCACATATACTGTATTTAGGACTTTTTTATTACATAATTTTATAAATTGTTTTTAAAATGCAAGATCTGAAATGAAATTTTTCTTTGCTATAAAGATTTATGTTTTTAAGTTAGATGTTTTTACTCAAAAATTAATTATACATTAGATGTTATAGCACATATTTTCAATGCAGAAATTTTGTTTTAAGTATTGTACACACTTAAGTAAGAGTAAACTTTTGAAAACTTTACAAGATCCGTACTATGAACGTACACATTTTGAATAAGTTGTAATTGTATTGAAATCATTTATGCTATAAAATCCAAACCAACTGTTATTTTTTAATTAATCTTTCCTTGCATATTTTTTTTTAAATAAATCTTCCTAAATTTTAGTGATTTAATTTTTATTATACAGATTTACAAACTGTTTTTTGGTTGAAATATAAGGATTTATATTTTTAAAAATTAGATGCTTTTACTCTTAATTATATATTAGATACTATTACACATATTATTATTACATTGAAGATTTTTAAAAAACGTTTAACAATTGAATATATATATATATATATATATATATACTTTAAATATTATTACAAACACTTAAATGCAATTTGCTTTTTATTTTTAATTTTACAATTAAGACATTTTTTAAAAGTTTGATTCTTAAAGTGTGTTTTATGCATAGTAAAAAAAAACAATACTAAAAAACATGTAAGAGTAAAAATATTTTATACATTAATTTGAAACTTTGCAAGACCCATACCATGTTTCCTTGCACATTTGAAGTCGTGAAAAATAGTTTATTAAAACCATTTGTCCTTGAAGTTCTAAATTAAATGTCCTTTTTCTTTTATGCTTTTGCAAACCACACATTTTACTAAATATGAACTTCCTTTTATTTGAAAACCTTATGCATATTGTGCAGTTTAAATTGCAGAGCAAAATTCCAATACTGTACGAAGCTATAAAGTATTTTACAAGATATTTCATATTGTTCTCTTAATTTACATCTAATTCATTACTACGTTAAAGTGGATAGCATGTGAGTTTCCTGTTTTTAAAAATAATGTGTGCACATCTGTACTGCTAAGCAAATTAACTTCTGCCTTTTCTTGATATTTAATGCATAATCTAAATATTTACGCACACTGCTGATAGTTTTACACATGAGTAAAATTAAATAATAATAACTGAAATTTTAAATATTAGTGTGAATTTTAAAATGAACAAATATTGCTGTCATATTGGATTAAATCTGAATTCTATGTATTCTCAAAACAACAATGCAAGAAAAAACAGAGACACTTCTTAAACAGATTGAAGGAAGTCACATGGAAACAAAGTAAATTAGAACACTTTTTAATAGAAAAAAACATTGATTCATATATTTTACAAAACTAATACATTGTAGTAAAAAAGAACTTATTTTTACATACTTGCATTTTTTAAGAGACACATGTTTGCGACGAGCCGATTATTAAATGCCATCACCTCAGCTTTGGGGCAATGCAAATTATTTTTGTGATGACCACATGATAGTTTTTGGATCTTTTTGTTGCTACTTAGTGCACATAGTACATCGAATTTGGGACACCCGTATTGTTCCAAGTTGATATTCGGAATATTCAATGCATCTAGGCGTTTCTTTTCCACACAACCACCTTTGTAAGCAACTAGGTACTGAGTGGCACTCTTGGTCTGTTCGTACAATTCTAAAAGCTTAGAGTCTAAACTTTCTAAAGGAGACACACTTTCCCATGCCACGGGACAGAAAGGGAGACCACATATGTAATTTTCAACATATCGAACAGTTTTTTTATCTTTTGCACTCAGTTTATGCTTATAAGGCGATAAGTTAAAACGAATACTTGAAGCTACTTGCGATTTTATGGCGATGTATCCGTATTCACGTACTAAGAAACCCTCTTGAGTCTGAAATCCGTCAAAATCCACAATTGCACAAATATTAAACATTGCTATTGAAATGTGCTAGCTGTTCTTGGAAAAAGAATTGTAAACTAGAGGCACGAAGAACTGGACTATATACACTTACTAATCAGTGAATAACACCATACACTTACTAATCAGTAAAGTTAAAATTTATCTTAGTCTTATCTTTTGTGAGTAACTATGAGCGCATAAGTGAAGAATGTACTCAGAAAACATGTGCTTGTGATAATGCGCCAAGTAAAATTGTGTGTTGTAATGCAAGAAGATTTTAACGAAAGGATATACTTAAATGTGCATGTGATTTTTCTTTTTACTCTACCACTAGTATCTTAGACAAGTATCAGATTTAAAAAAAAATGACGAAGAGAAACTTTTCAACACAATCTGTACTATAATTTTACACTTAAGAGTAACAGAGCATAATATAATGTTAAGGAAAATGAGTAATCAGTATGCAAATTTGAAGCCTAAAGTTCCAAGCATGTCTATGCTCAATAAACGCCTATCTACGTTTAGAGATTGGCCACGCACAGATGTTGACATTAGGGACTTGGCCGAAAATGGATTGTATTATACGGGTGTCTCGGACGGGGTTAGGTGTTATTGGTGTGGAGGAGGGCTTGAAAATTGGCAAAAGGAGGATATAGTCAGACACGAACACATAAAGTTTTATCCAAAATGTTTGGTAGCCCAACAAGGACCGATTTTTGACCCTAGATTAAAAGGAACACCCATAGATGAAATTGTACAGGTGTTGGATGAAACAAACAATAATGCCAATGTTTTTATAAAACCTGATGTAAAACTTTACTGCTCATACAATGACAAGGACGAACGACTTTGTAAAATTTGCATGGAATCGGAAATGGATGCTACTTTACAGCCTTGCGGTCATTTGGTTACATGCATGAGATGTACGAAGAGTCTCTCAACGTGTCCTATGTGCCGAACCAATATTTTACGTAAAATTAAAACGTACATTTGTTACTAAACAGTCTATTTATTAGTACATGTAGTAGATGCAATTTCAAGTGATTTATTGAACACAGTGTGGAATAATTGTAAAAGGGTGGTTTTGAGTTGAATGTCATGAAATTAACACTCGTACTACAGCAAAAAAGACTAATAAGGAAGTTTAAGACTTTTCTAAAAAGCATAAGACTTTTATCAAGGACTTGTGGAAAAAATCTTGTAGGAAAGACCTTTTTACCCCTTATAAATATATTGACTATTTTTATTATTATTTGTTTGTTCATTACATGTTAAACCTATTTACTAAAGAGGAATTTTAAAATGCCTTAAAAAAGGAGTTACTAAATGCTTTAGGAAAAATGTGTAAATGTACTTTAATGCAAGAAAAAGAACGCTTGAAATAAATATTCATCTAGCTATTATTTTTAGTACTTTTAAATCTTAAAACAAAAAGAAAGGAAAAGTAACCATCTAGAATAGTAAACACCAAATTTAAAAAAAAAAAAAACATTTTTAAAAATATTTTCTTATAATTTTTTACCTTTGCCTTTTTTTGTTGTTGAATAAACATTGTCATACAAAATTAGTATATTTGTTGTGTAGAATATTTTTTGAAAACACTGAATTGAAGAAAAAAAATCATTTATTGAAAAAAGAATCAACAGTTTATATATATTTGTAACAACATATCTTACAGGTCTTTTACATACATCTCTCTAACAGTATTGAAAATATCTGTGGTATTCAAATTCTCAAAAACATTTTCCTCCATTATTATGTAATAAAAGTTTAACAGTTTATTGCTCTGTCTTACAAAATTAATAGCAAACTCTTTCCAGTTAACAACACATAAAGCAAGGGCGAAAAATTCGCAAAAGCGTTCGTCAACGCTCATCGTCATACATTTATGTACAGATTGATTGACAATTTCATTCTTACAGCCTAAACAGTCAAAAAGAATATTTATATTTTTTGACACAATATCCTTTAGGCACTTGCAGAGAGAAGCTATGACTTCTCTCCAACAATCAGATTTAATGGTATCACTGCAGTAAGGTTTGTAACTTTCACCAGGAAAACATTTTTTGATTTCCAGTTTCACATAATATGGCAACAAATACGTCAAAAGCGATATCTTCAATACATCTAACACATTGCCGTAGATTTCACACAGTTTAAAATACTGATCAGAATTCATAAACACACAGTTGAGCGAGAACTGAAAAGTATAATTTCTTTTCTGAAATACACGTTGTAAAACTAAGTGCATTTCCCCCACATCAAACACTTTAGAAAGGCAGACTTCTTTTTCTATAACTTTAACGTTGGAGGCAGTTGCAAAAGCGAAAAATGTGCTCAACTTTTGCATTAGAATGTACCATGTTTTTGGATGCAGGGAAACACAGTCCTTCGTTGGTTTCAAGACATTGTTTTCATGCAAAGCAAATTTACGTATGTGGACACGTGTGGAACCGTTGAAGTTATTGATTAGCACGAATAAATAGTCACCAAGGTGAAACACATTGTCAGGAAGTGATTGCATCGTCAAACGTAAGCTTTCCCTTGGAAACACCTGATCGTTGAAATACATTCTTTCACACACTTTGGGTCGATTTGTAAAACGCATCATTTTCAGAACTTTGAGGTACACGTTTTCAATAAAGCTTCAACTTAACCAAGAGATAAAGGCGAGTTCATTAACGTTGCTTGAAATTTCAGTTTATCGGTTTTTATTGTTATCAACTCTAGAATCATATGACGTAGAACGACTTTATCTCTGCAAAAAACTGAATCAAGTGGTGAGTTGCATTAACTTTGCTTGAAATTTCGGTTTATCGGCTTTTATTATTATTATCAAATCTAGAATCATATAATCTCTTGGTAGATTCGATGAGCGTTGACGAACGCTTTTGCGAATTTTTCGCCCTTGCTTTATGTGTTGTTAACTGGAAAGAGTTTGCTATTAATTTTGTAAGACAGAGCAATAAACTGTTAAACTTTTATTACATAATAATGGAGGAAAATGTTTTTGAGAATTTGAATACCACAGATATTTTCAATACTGTTAGAGAGATGTATGTAAAAGACCTGTAAGATATGTTGTTACAAATATATATAAACTGTTGATTCTTTT
Organism: Meta bourneti; assembly: GCA_933210815.1. Classification (NCBI taxonomy): domain Eukaryota; kingdom Metazoa; phylum Arthropoda; class Arachnida; order Araneae; family Tetragnathidae; genus Meta; species Meta bourneti. The sequence goes on from OW119925.1 coordinate 65,882,167, forward strand.
TTCAATAAATGATTTTTTTTCTTCAATTCAGTGTTTTCAAAAAATATTCTACACAACAAATATACTAATTTTGTATGACAATGTTTATTCAACAACAAAAAAAGGCAAAGGTAAAAAATTATAAGAAAATATTTTTAAAAATGTTTTTTTTTTTTTAAATTTGGTGTTTACTATTCTAGATGGTTACTTTTCCTTTCTTTTTGTTTTAAGATTTAAAAGTACTAAAAATAATAGCTAGATGAATATTTATTTCAAGCGTTCTTTTTCTTGCATTAAAGTACATTTACACATTTTTCCTAAAGCATTTAGTAACTCCTTTTTTAAGGCATTTTAAAATTCCTCTTTAGTAAATAGGTTTAACATGTAATGAACAAACAAATAATAATAAAAATAGTCAATATATTTATAAGGGGTAAAAAGGTCTTTCCTACAAGATTTTTTCCACAAGTCCTTGATAAAAGTCTTATGCTTTTTAGAAAAGTCTTAAACTTCCTTATTAGTCTTTTTTGCTGTAGTACGAGTGTTAATTTCATGACATTCAACTCAAAACCACCCTTTTACAATTATTCCACACTGTGTTCAATAAATCACTTGAAATTGCATCTACTACATGTACTAATAAATAGACTGTTTAGTAACAAATGTACGTTTTAATTTTACGTAAAATATTGGTTCGGCACATAGGACACGTTGAGAGACTCTTCGTACATCTCATGCATGTAACCAAATGACCGCAAGGCTGTAAAGTAGCATCCATTTCCGATTCCATGCAAATTTTACAAAGTCGTTCGTCCTTGTCATTGTATGAGCAGTAAAGTTTTACATCAGGTTTTATAAAAACATTGGCATTATTGTTTGTTTCATCCAACACCTGTACAATTTCATCTATGGGTGTTCCTTTTAATCTAGGGTCAAAAATCGGTCCTTGTTGGGCTACCAAACATTTTGGATAAAACTTTATGTGTTCGTGTCTGACTATATCCTCCTTTTGCCAATTTTCAAGCCCTCCTCCACACCAATAACACCTAACCCCGTCCGAGACACCCGTATAATACAATCCATTTTCGGCCAAGTCCCTAATGTCAACATCTGTGCGTGGCCAATCTCTAAACGTAGATAGGCGTTTATTGAGCATAGACATGCTTGGAACTTTAGGCTTCAAATTTGCATACTGATTACTCATTTTCCTTAACATTATATTATGCTCTGTTACTCTTAAGTGTAAAATTATAGTACAGATTGTGTTGAAAAGTTTCTCTTCGTCATTTTTTTTTAAATCTGATACTTGTCTAAGATACTAGTGGTAGAGTAAAAAGAAAAATCACATGCACATTTAAGTATATCCTTTCGTTAAAATCTTCTTGCATTACAACACACAATTTTACTTGGCGCATTATCACAAGCACATGTTTTCTGAGTACATTCTTCACTTATGCGCTCATAGTTACTCACAAAAGATAAGACTAAGATAAATTTTAACTTTACTGATTAGTAAGTGTATGGTGTTATTCACTGATTAGTAAGTGTATATAGTCCAGTTCTTCGTGCCTCTAGTTTACAATTCTTTTTCCAAGAACAGCTAGCACATTTCAATAGCAATGTTTAATATTTGTGCAATTGTGGATTTTGACGGATTTCAGACTCAAGAGGGTTTCTTAGTACGTGAATACGGATACATCGCCATAAAATCGCAAGTAGCTTCAAGTATTCGTTTTAACTTATCGCCTTATAAGCATAAACTGAGTGCAAAAGATAAAAAAACTGTTCGATATGTTGAAAATTACATATGTGGTCTCCCTTTCTGTCCCGTGGCATGGGAAAGTGTGTCTCCTTTAGAAAGTTTAGACTCTAAGCTTTTAGAATTGTACGAACAGACCAAGAGTGCCACTCAGTACCTAGTTGCTTACAAAGGTGGTTGTGTGGAAAAGAAACGCCTAGATGCATTGAATATTCCGAATATCAACTTGGAACAATACGGGTGTCCCAAATTCGATGTACTATGTGCACTAAGTAGCAACAAAAAGATCCAAAAACTATCATGTGGTCATCACAAAAATAATTTGCATTGCCCCAAAGCTGAGGTGATGGCATTTAATAATCGGCTCGTCGCAAACATGTGTCTCTTAAAAAATGCAAGTATGTAAAAATAAGTTCTTTTTTACTACAATGTATTAGTTTTGTAAAATATATGAATCAATGTTTTTTTCTATTAAAAAGTGTTCTAATTTACTTTGTTTCCATGTGACTTCCTTCAATCTGTTTAAGAAGTGTCTCTGTTTTTTCTTGCATTGTTGTTTTGAGAATACATAGAATTCAGATTTAATCCAATATGACAGCAATATTTGTTCATTTTAAAATTCACACTAATATTTAAAATTTCAGTTATTATTATTTAATTTTACTCATGTGTAAAACTATCAGCAGTGTGCGTAAATATTTAGATTATGCATTAAATATCAAGAAAAGGCAGAAGTTAATTTGCTTAGCAGTACAGATGTGCACACATTATTTTTAAAAACAGAAAACTCACATGCTATCCACTTTAACGTAGTAATGAATTAGATGTAAATTAAGAGAACAATATGAAATATCTTGTAAAATACTTTATAGCTTCGTACAGTATTGGAATTTTGCTCTGCAATTTAAACTGCACAATATGCATAAGGTTTTCAAATAAAAGGAAGTTCATATTTAGTAAAATGTGTGGTTTGCAAAAGCATAAAAGAAAAAGGACATTTAATTTAGAACTTCAAGGACAAATGGTTTTAATAAACTATTTTTCACGACTTCAAATGTGCAAGGAAACATGGTATGGGTCTTGCAAAGTTTCAAATTAATGTATAAAATATTTTTACTCTTACATGTTTTTTAGTATTGTTTTTTTTTACTATGCATAAAACACACTTTAAGAATCAAACTTTTAAAAAATGTCTTAATTGTAAAATTAAAAATAAAAAGCAAATTGCATTTAAGTGTTTGTAATAATATTTAAAGTATATATATATATATATATATATATATATATATATATATATATATATATATATATATATATATATATATATATATATATATATATATATATATATATATATATATATATATATATTCAATTGTTAAACGTTTTTTAAAAATCTTCAATGTAATAATAATATGTGTAATAGTATCTAATATATAATTAAGAGTAAAAGCATCTAATTTTTAAAAATATAAATCCTTATATTTCAACCAAAAAACAGTTTGTAAATCTGTATAATAAAAATTAAATCACTAAAATTTAGGAAGATTTATTTAAAAAAAAATATGCAAGGAAAGATTAATTAAAAAATAACAGTTGGTTTAGATTTTATAGCATAAATGATTTCAATACAATTACAACTTATTCAAAATGTGTACGTTCATAGTACGGATCTTGTAAAGTTTTCAAAAGTTTACTCTTACTTAAGTGTGTACAATACTTAAAACAAAATTTCTGCATTGAAAATATGTGCTATAACATCTAATGTATAATTAATTTTTGAGTAAAAACATCTAACTTAAAAACATAAATCTTTATAGCAAAGAAAAATTTCATTTCAGATCTTGCATTTTAAAAACAATTTATAAAATTATGTAATAAAAAAGTCCTAAATACAGTATATGTGGTAAGACACGCTAAAAAAATTTATTTAAAAACAACAAGATATAAGCATTTATAAAAATACTATTCAGAAAGACAAAGATAAATTGCAACGTTGTCCAAATATCGTCTAGTGTACGACACTGAGTTCTAGTTCGGGGGCACATAAGTGGTTTATCGCTGCTTTATACAAGAATTTTACGAAACGTTAAGTTTATTCTAGGCCATAATGCATCCCCACGGGGCAAGCTGTGAAACCAAAATTGGTTTGTTGGATACTTCATCACAAGCAAGCTTCCATTTTCCAGAACAATTTTTAGAGAATTGTAGTTCTTTCTAGAAAACACAAATTGCCTTTTCTGTCCAAATGAAACAGACGCTATGGGTGCATTAAGATCCAAGTCCTTCTCATTGTCTTTATGGGCACCTATACAGTCCTTACCATCTTTATAACGGTTCACCAACACAAAATTAAATCTTGTGCCAATTATTCGTTCCACTTCTGCCTTTATTTCCAATAGTAAAGGAGACCAAGGCTTGGCTGCAATACAAGATCCGCTAAAGGCATAGCTTATTCCTACGTCTCCGTATGCTTACGTCTCCGTATGCTACAAGTTGCCGAAGCACAGTACATTTTTTACCATAAATTTCAATAGTAGTTTCCTCTTTCTTTAAGTACGTTAATTCGTTTTCCAATCGACAAAAATATGCCCAGCCTTCACGATCTGTAAACAGTTTACCATACTCATAACATAAAGAATCTTTACAATATTTCTGCAAACACAGTTCTTTGTCTGCACGCATTTTCTTTGCAGGTCTAATGTCCTTAGAATCCATGATTTATTTAAAAACAGTAAAAAAGGGCAGAAAACCCCCAAAACAAGATGCAAAGTAATTCAAAGACCCAAGATGCTCCAACTATGCTTTAAAAAGCCTCTTATTATCAAATAGTTTCTATCGTTATCTGTGACTCGGTGTTTGACTCCGTTCCTTCTGTTATCTTAATTAACTTACACGTGCAAAAACAATCCTTAGTCATATTCTCACAAGTTCCAGAGGCTTCAAATAATATCAATCTTATACGGTTCCTTGCCATCGCTTATAATATGTATACTATAAATCTTTGGTTAGTTACTTCTTATTTACCTAAAAATGTAATGTTTCATACACCGTTATGCCTGTGTGTCCTATTCATATCTCAAAGTCCTCCCCTCAAATTGTAATAATAATAATTTTCCCTACAAAACATTCACCCTTAAACATTCACATTTTCTTCAAGCTCATGTTGTATATAAATTCATTAAAATATAAAAAAAGGTTTCCGTATTATAAATTCTATCTTACATGTAGTGTTCATACGCTTAAAATCTTCGCATATATTGGTTGGCCTCAATTACTTATGTTCCGAGTTCCAACGTTAGAGTATTAAGATAATCCCTTCGTCACTATTTCATAGCTAAAACCCCTATAGAAAGTTCCAGTTCGGGCATGTCATATGTGATTCATTGGCATGATGTAGTTTCATTTGCTTTTCTCACAATCAGAAAAACAACACCATTCTCCTAAATAGCAATGCGTTTAAAAGCTTTCTCATTTACTTAAGCTTGTATCCTATCGGTGACTACGTGTTTAACTCCTTCTGTTATCTTAATTAACCTACACATAAATCCTTAGTCATATTGTCACAAGTTCCAGAGTCTTCTATATTCTGATACTTTTCCTGTCATTACATACAATTCGCATACTTTAAAATCTTGGTAATAAACTTGTTATATAGCTAAGGTTTATAAATTCAACTTTATTTGTTTTTATATTCATATTCATTCTTCATAAGGGCACTATTCTCAAGGAAAAAAAAACACATACTTTCACTCCCTTAAGCTGTAAATTCACGAGTTAGTATTCTATATGTATTATACAAAGTAGGTGATCGAACGGTTAAAGTGCTTGTGTAAAACGGGCGGCCGCGATTACCTTTTGATGAGTTCAAATCCACCCTCATAATTTTCTTTAAAAAAAAAAAATCTCCATTTAATTCTAAAGTATCACGCTACAGCTAGAAAATAAATCTTTTTTGTTACTTCTTCCACCTGGCTGACATGTCTTTTAAAAGAATTATTAAACCCCACCACAATTGTTCAAACCATTTTCTAAAAATAGCACATTCCCAGAATTAATGACAAAAATAAATTCGTTCCTTAGATTAACTTCTTTTAAAATCACTAGATGGCGCCATCAGTCCAACACACTTACAACTAATTGGAAAATAAAAAATCATCAAATAAAACCAAGTCCCATAACGCATTCCTAGTATTAAGAAAAAAAGCAAACACTACATTAATTCACCACCCAAAGCTAACTCTCTTACAGCCTAACGGCTAGCGCACTGAACGACAGATCCCATGGTCCCCAGTTCGAATCCACGAAATTCCTTTTTTAATTCAAAATAATAGGGTTTCTCATTTCCCCACCAGATGGAGCTACTACTGATTCATTACCATGGCAACTCCAACACAACAACGCCATCTTTACAACGACGTCACCACCTCAAAGCCCCCTTATCAGCAATCCTCCCCAACACCTTATCAGCAGTCAACTCCTTATCAAACGGCGGCCATCTTGGAAAAAACGGTATAGAAACCCCCATACTACTTATACTCATTTGTATTTTTTCTTATACACAATTTCTTTAAATTGTAAGGTTGGTAGTTGAATTAACATCGCACTGGAGCAACAAACACAACGGTCTATTGGCGACCGTCCGGGATCCATCCCTAAAGGAAAGATCCGGATACAACACCACCTCGTAAATTTAAACACGTCAGATGACGAGGATAACACCTGAGCTTTCGAAGTAGCTAGCAAAGTGTGTCTTTCGGTTTTTAAAAACCTATTTGCCTGCAAAAATCATCATCAAAATCTAATAAATTTTCTTCCGGTTTCTAAATATCACACATTTTATCATCAGCACTACACTAATAAACATTCGGTAAACAGAACACAAGGACTAAAAGAAAATTGTCTGCAACTCGACAACGAAATGTTTAGAAACAGACATGTATTTTATCTAGAGAAGCATAGTAAAAGAAGACAGTGCCCTGCATTGAAGCTAGAAGTGGGTTTTGCAAAGACACGTGAATGAAGTTTGACAGAAGGTAGGTTGCAAGGACCAAATGTGCATACCAGTTGGATTGAAACTAGCATTTATGAGAAAGTATGTTAGGGTATATTGCTCATGACAAACACCATAAACCAATCAGATACAGAAATCATCAAACGTTGGGATGATCGGACGTATGGTCAAAGATAATTAGCCCTCATAGAGTCGTGATGACAGAGTGCAGGCAAAGTGCAAATTAGTAAACGAAACTGATTTGCGCTGAGATTTGCGACTACGTAGACTGTTTAAAACATCAGATTTTCTTGATTCAGTCGCTCATTCATAATTCTTTTTTCCAAAGCAAATTTGCATAGGGCACAATTAAGACACTAGTATCCTTCTTTTGGTCTAAACGAGTGAATCTGTTTGGAAGGCATTCAAACAACTACTTATTTTCAAATTATTCATTAGATGTAAGAAAATTTTATTCTAAGATGATTTTTCTGATATGGATTTTTGTGGTATACATAAAGAAACATCGAAATTCGAAAGAAATGCTTCTAGTAAGAACTAATTTGATTTGATATCCTTTGGTGATGTTTGGTGTTTACTAATCCGTTGGTTTGGATTAGTAAACGCCGATGGTTTGGTGTTGGCTAATCCGTTACTCTTCCAACCGGGCTACTGGGCCACCGCGGCTCAGTAGCCCGGTTGGAAGAGTAACGGATCAGCAACCGGAGCGTTGCGAGTTCAAATCCAACTAAAGACCATCGTGTACAAAGGGGGTCTGGTATACTTTAAATCTGTAGTGGCCTCAAATGTTCTCACGTTGGCGTGGTTTGGAAATTTTGAGAGTGAGGAGCCAGCTCTGACCGTGGTTCAAAATTACATTGTTTTGGCCTTGGATCTTTCCCTTCGGGTTTCACCCCGGACCGTCACCAAAAGCCCATTGTGTTGCTCCAGTGCGACGTTAATTAAAATGCCTACTTACCTACCACAAATCGACTTAGCCGATTGGATATAGGAGCGCAGACTAGTGTTTTTGATCACGGTGTGTGTGTGTGTATGATCACTTCAACCAATCAATAATTTAGGATTCCTGCTTTTACCAACCACGTGACAGATCTTCAAATCGAGCAACTGGAAGAAATAACATGAAGCTTGGGCCACATGCTCCGTCTATTTCATTCTAAGGTAGATGGTATTTTGAACTTGACGTCAGTTGGCCTATTTTTCTAACAGGATTTCAACTCTTTGACTGCAAAAATTCCAAGGAAAAGTCACAAATTGACAAACGATAGTTGATTGGTCAAAAGGAATTAGATTTCATATGTAGTTTCGCGAAAAAGTTTCTCTTAAACTACATACGAAAGACTGAAATCGCATTCAACGAAAAGTAACTTTTGGAATATAACAGGAAGTACGAGAAGTAATAAACTTCAATGTAAACAAACCACCGGAAAACGAGGGTTTTTCATCCGACTCCCTCGCTCAGTAGGTAATGAGGAAATGGTGAAATCCAGTGTGATGCAAATTCAACTACCTACCTACCTTAATATGTAAAGGAAACACATTCTACCACAAAAACACTAACGCCACCTACAATATTCTTTACCAGAAAAGGTAGGTAGGTAGTTTAATTAACGACGCACTGGAGCAACACAACGGGCTATTTGCGACGGTCCGGGATCAAACCCGAGGGGAAAGAGTCGAGGACAACACCACATTTTTTGGAACCACGGTCAGGTGACGAGGTCACACTTAAGCTGGCACCCCACTCTCCAAACTTGCACACCACTCCAACATGAGGACATTTGAGGCCACGACATGCACCCCTTTGTCCACGAAGGTCTTTTGGTTGGATTTGAACTCGCAACCCTCAGGTTTCTAAACCGCTACTCTTCCAAACAGGCTACCGCGGTTCTTATCAGGTAGGTAGGTATTTAATTAACGTCGTACTGGAGCAACGCAACGGGCTATTGAAGACGGTCCGAGATCAAACCCAAAGGGAAAGAGTCGAGGACAACACCAAGTAATTTTGACCACGGTCAGATGATGAGGTCACACCTGAGCTGGTACCCGACTCTCCAAACTTCCCCACCACGCATTGGAGGAACGTAAGGTCACGACAGATTTAACGTACACCAGCTTCCCTTTGTGCACGATGGTCTTTGGTTGGATTTGAACTCGCAACCCTTCAGTTGCCAATCCGTTACTACCGCGGGCAGGGCCCTTTACTAGAAACAGTGTTTATCTGTACACAAAAAATCGTCGCATAGCCGACTTTGAATTCTTTTAATTGACCACTCATGAATCTGACTAAGTTCAATTTAAATTTTAATAGTGTCTTCTAGATAAATTATTACTGCATTTAAGGTAGGTAGTTATTTAACGTCATACTGGAACAAAGTAACGGGCTATTAACGACGCTCCGGGATCTATCCCGGAAGGATAGATCCAAGGACACCGTCTCGTAATTTTGAACCATTTACTGTTTTAAAATCTTTAATATTATTCTTTATTGTGCTGATTTAAAGATCTACAATATTTCCGGAAAAATAAAAATGAATGGTTTTGCCAAATTTGGCAACACTTTCATTATTTTCGGTGTCGGCAAGCCGAAGCAAGAATTATTGTTATTTTTCGAGACATGTTACAAAATACTTGATTGTTTACAAGAGTTTATAATTATGGCTACGACGGCGAAAGCAAAACCCGATGGCCCTATTCCGCCAGAAGAAACAGATTTATTAGTTATAAAGCCGCTTGGTGCTGGTCAAGAAGTAGGGCGATCATGCATCACATTAGAATTCAAAGGAAAGAAAATAATGCTGGATTGCGGTATTCATCCAGGTTTGTCCGGAATTGATGCTCTGCCTTTCGTCGACAATATTGAAGCCGACGAAATCGACTTGCTTCTTATTAGTCACTTCCATTTAGACCACTCAGGAGCATTGCCATGGTTTTTACTCAAAACACCTTTTAAAGGCAGATGCTTCATGACTCACGCCACCAAAGCTATCTACCGATACTTGTTGGCGGACTACATCAAGGTTAGCAACATAGGTACGGAACAAATGCTGTACAGCGAGGCTGATCTTGAGGCCAGCATGGAAAAAATTGAAACCATAAACTTTCATGAAGAAAAAGAGGTAAATGGAGTTAGATTTTGGTGTTACAATGCTGGCCATGTGTTAGGTGCAGCTATGTTTATGATAGAAATAGCTGGTGTGAAAATTCTCTACACTGGAGATTTTTCCAGACAAGAGGATCGACATTTAATGGCAGCTGAAATACCAACCCTTCAACCTGATGTTCTCATTATAGAATCTACATACGGAACTCATATACATGAAAAGCGAGATGAACGAGAGGCTCGATTTACTGGCCTAGTGCATGATATTGTTAATCGTGGTGGAAGGTGTCTCATTCCAGTATTTGCTCTTGGTAGAGCTCAAGAATTGTTGCTCATATTAGATGAGTATTGGTCAAACCACCCTGAACTGCATGACATTCCTATTTATTATGCATCCTCATTAGCAAAAAAGTGTATGGCTGTGTACCAAACGTATATCAATGCAATGAATGAAAAGATTCAGCGACAGATTGCCATAAACAATCCTTTTGTGTTTAAGCATATTTCAAATTTAAAAAGCATTGACCACTTTGACGATATTGGACCTTGTGTTGTCATGGCTAGCCCTGGCATGATGCAAAGTGGTTTATCCCGAGAGTTGTTCGAAAGCTGGTGCACTGATGCTAAGAATGGCACTATTATTGCTGGCTACTGTGTTGAAGGAACTCTCGCGAAGCACATCCTCTCTGAGCCAGAAGAAATCACTACGATGACTGGACAGAAGCTGCCCCTAAAGCTTTCTGTTGATTACATATCTTTCTCGGCTCACACGGATTACCAACAGACCAGTGAGTTCATACGGATCTTGAAACCACCTCACATAATTCTTGTTCATGGTGAACAGAACGAAATGGGAAGACTGAAGGCGGCCATCATCCGTGAATATGAGGATGATCCAGATGTCAATATTGAAGTATATAATCCCAGAAATGCTCAGGGTGTTGAACTGTACTTTCGGGGTGAAAAAACTGCCAAAGTGATGGGTGTACTAGCTGTAAAGCCCCCTCAAGCATCTCACACTCTCTCTGGAGTTCTAGTGAAGAAGAACTTCAGTTACCACCTCTTGGCACCTTCTGATCTTTCCAAGTACACCGATATGGTAATGAGTACTGTAAGCCAACGTCTCAGCGTTCCTTATACTGGATCACTGCAAGTGCTCCATTTCTATCTCAATCAGATATCGGGTGATGCCAAGCTGATTCCGGACTACAAAAAATTTGGAGACAAAATGATTTTGCATGTTTTTGATGCCATAACGATTTTCCAGGAAGCCAAAGTAGTCGTCTTGGAGTGGATCGCGAGCCCGGTCAACGACATGTATGCAGATTCTGTGGTCGCTGCCATTCTCAAAGCTCAGCAGTCGGAATTAACAGCTAAAACAATTCCTCCTGTGGTAAAGGTGGATAAAATGCATTTCACAGAGTGCTTGCTGGAGATGTTAGCTGAAATGTTTGGAGAAGATGCTGTCAATAAGATAGTACGAGGCGAGAAACTTACTGTAACAGTGAACCAGAAAAGTGCTATTGTAAATGTTCGTACACTGGAAGTAAAGTGTGATGATGATGATGTCCTGCAACAAATGGTTTCAACATCTGTAACAAAACTTTATAATTGTCTGATACCTCAGAAAATTGCAGTAGATGTACCAATAATTGACAGTTAAGTTTGTACTACTAGTGTGTATCTGTGTCTTATTTTACATTGTGTTTTGTATGAATTTTATTGCATACAAAGGATCTTATTTTCTGCAGTAAATTTTTTAAACTATCAATGTCTTATGCATTGTAAGGTATTTAAAAATATTCTGGGATGCATTCAAAATATCTTGTACAAAACTTAAATCTTTCAAGATTATTGATGTTATCTAATGTATTTCTGATAAAGGTTACTTATATTAAAATGGTATTAGAACATTTTTAATTCACTTAGTGTTTTGGAATTTCATATTTTGTAGCATTATAGTCTACATTTTAAAAGCTATAATTTAAATATGTTTTCAATTTAAGACAGTATCTCCTTTTGCTTAAGTTACTTATTACAAAGGGATTCTGCAACAAACTATACTGTTGTAAATTCAGAATGTCAGCAGTTGAGTACAGTACATGAATGATGAATTACAAGTTCCACCCATCTGTATTTGTTTTCAGAAATAACTGCAAATTACTATATTAGTGACAAATTCTTATTAATTTGATCTTCAAGCATGTATTTTTATGCATGCACTGTTTTTAATTTCATGTGTATTTTCTAATACATGAAAAGATGCCACTGAAATTCTGCAAAATCAGTCATTACAATGAGTTTTCATTCACTTTTCCCAAACACTGTTGAGTTGGTAATCTGTTGTAATTGCGATTTGAATTATACAACAGGAATAATTTAAGAATTGAAAAATTGTCCTTTTTGATACTTTGTTAAGAAACTAGCAAACCTGTTCATAGCATCTACATCTTAATTCCTTATTAGCCAAATATGGCCCTTGTGCCATAAAACCTCAAAACCAATCATCTTAATTGCTGATATTTATTGATGATTGTGTCTCTCATAGCTATTTCATCTTTCAATCAATTTAAAATATAGCACCCACATTCATATAAATAAATTTCATACCTCTAAATGAAATAAAATTATAAAAAAATATCTAACAGCATTTAATTTACTTTTACGGGTGTTAATTCTTGTTTTCAATAAAATGCATGTCAAAAAGTGTACCTCAGTCAAGTTACCACAATTAGGTTCATAACATCTATTTAAATTTCATCCCATTCTATTGTTCAAAGGCCGTTCTGCATTTTTTATGCTAAATCTATTGCTCATATTTACTTTTCTGTGCTTATTTATATTTTCCTGATTTCTCATTGCAGTTTTAGCAATATTATGCAGCTCCATTGCTCAACTCAAGCATATTTAATCTAAGCAACAAAATTGGCGAATGAATTCTGTAATGGTCGATTTTATATTGTTTATGTTTGTTGCCATTCCACAGTAAAGAAATATGTCCTTTTATGTTTCACTTATATTCAGGGTATGAAAAAATCATATGTTTGATTTAAAACAGATTTTTTTATTTAAATTGTATTTTTATGATTTTAATTGATCCCTTGCCCGTACAAGTTTAAACTTGCTGGATATGAGGCCCGCAAATCACAATGGTTTCAAGATACATTTGATTTATGTTAAGCATTAATATTTACGATGAATAACATTAATATATTAGGAAATGTAGCAGGATACATTTTTGAGATTAAAATGCAATACAGGAATTAGCAAAGTTAATCACATGATAGGGTAAATAGAACAGTACAACAAATGCCATGCATGTTTTCCTATCTGGTTCTCGAGCAGTTTAGATTAATTGGATTTTAACCCATAACCAGCGATGAATTTTTTGGACCTAATAAATAAGGTTGCAGGATCCCATTAACATCAAAAAAAATTTTTGTATAAAATTATTCAAAAATCAAACAACTTTTCAGGTATTTTTGCATTAGTTTATCATAAATGTATAGAATTTCTTTAGTTTTTTTATGTAAAGTAATTAAATGGTTAGAGATTTTGACATGATTTTTTGAGAAAAAATCATGTCATCAATAGAAAATAAAATAAAAGGAACTTGCAACAAAATTCTTGAAAAGATTCCTACTTCTCATTAATATTTAGCTTGCAAAAAATGCTTTTTGATTAAAAAATGTTATTTGTAAGTAAATAGTAAAAAATGAGACATGAAAATATACCTGAATTGAAATCAAATATGCCTATTTTTTAAATTTTCTTTGAGCATTGATAATTATTTCAAAGTTATATTCCATCATACAAAAGGGTTTATGCATAACTTACAAGAAAAAGTAACTTTCTCTGAACAGCAAGCATAGAATCGGTGTAATATTTCCCAGAACATGTCGATTGAGTAGAATTTTGAGCTTGTAATAAAAATATCATTAAAATAACTTTCCACTTTAATCCATAATCTATTTTGTCAATATACTCAATCATTAGATAGGAGAATTAACTTTTACATTTCAATTTCATAAATACAGAATAGTTATGCTAGCAGTGTAAATAATTCCTAGGGATCAATGCATAAAATTTCCCAATTAAATTTAAATAAAAATTAACCAACATATTACACAAAATGAAATAAAAATATGAAAATTCCCAATTATAAAGATTTGTGTGCAAAATTGAATAATAATGCAGAAAACTTTCATTGTGACTAAGTGTCTATTTTTTTCATAAACAGACTACTTAACTTATTTGATATAGTTCTTAACTTATTTGAATAAAATAATGCATCTTGTTTATAGTTACTTCATTTTCAATATTTATAAACTTAATACAGAAAGGAAAATGAAATTTTGATTTAAATCGATGATTTTTTAAATAAAAATCGATTTAAATCAAGCTGATTTAAATCGGCATACCCTACTTGTGTTATACTGTACTTTATTAAAGCACCTCTTATTAATTTATGCCTATTTCAATTAAAAATTTTATAATTCTATAATTAAAAATATTTGTTAACTATACTGCTGTTATGTTTTTATGCAAAAATTTGACTTTGAAGTTGCAGCACAACTGAATATGGTTTGATACTTAATTATTGTTTTTTTCCCACATTCTCCAATCAAATTCTACTTACAGTAAATATGTAACATTAAATTTAAAAGAATAAAAGTAAAATCTTATGCACTGTGTCAATAGTTCAATTCTAACACGGACCCTTCAGTGGAGAAATGACTGGATTAGATGAGAGTTTTGTGATGTTTAATAATGCTATTGATGGAAAGAAAACATGTTTTTGTACCATTTTGAAAGTAAAATTTTTTACATTTCAATATCACCTCGATTCCCCATACGATTTTCCGGATTTGCCCTTCATGTTGATTTTACTTTCTTGAATTCGAATATTAGGTGTTAAATAATTTTAACCAACCAAGGATTTGAATTTTTCATTCTTTTTGCAGTACAATGGAAAATGAATTTCCTAAAAAATGAAATGCGAATAATTGCTATATGAAAAATTTAAAACATTTATTTTTAACACAAACTCTTGGGCTTTCTCTGCTTGGGGTAGCATTTTTTTCCATCACCAAATTGTTTGTATCTTAGATTATGCATGAATTTACAACTTTTAAAGTTAGTTAATTAAAACCAGGCCTTGGGAGCTAAAATTGTACTTTTATCAGGTGCAACTAGACACAAGAATACTTATTTTTAATACCATATTTTCTGCTTTTATAATTGAATACTCCCAAACTCTGCTTAATTCTAGCAAGGTATGTTGTCTCAAAGTGCGCTATAAAGAGATTCAAAATTTTTATATTCATAAGTCTAACCCATTTTGTATGCAATATCTTCCATTATATTACCTTGCATAACATATTTTTTAAAAATTATTTCATTTTTGCTGCTTAAATTTAACCATTCTCTGAATTAAACACCAGTATTAATATTTAATATTGTTATGTTGAAAAATAAGGTTTGTTTTATTAAAAGTAAGTACATCCAAGATCACACCATGCCACACACGACTCTGCCTTTCAATAACAGGAGAATATGGAGTGTTCAGCTGAAGAATTTCAGTAGTCTTTGTCCACATGAGTTTGGTAGTGATAAGTGCTTTGCAGATAACGATTGAAATAAGTTTAAGTGAAACTTCAGTGAGTTCAAATTTTTCAGGTTCTTCAAATTTTTGTATCCCTTATTAGCTACTTTATACACTTATTTAAGTTGATTTCACTTGTATTATTTTTACTGGTGATTCAATAACATTATGACTGATTTATACATTTTAATTGAGTAAATTTAATTACTGAAATACTATTTGAACTGCAGAATACAAAAATAAAATCACTTGTGACATGTTGATGAACAAAGATATTTTTAAAATTAACGCTATTCTTGCATAATGACGAGAAATAACGAAGATTGGAATTATGGATAACTTTATCTTCCCTTTAAATAGACTTTAAGCCCAGTTATTAAATCAGCCCTTGTAGGGCAAAAGATGACTAGAGGGACAAACCTTACTCTAAAAATCAGTAAATTAAAAATCACTTCAACTTGGCATTAACTCTGAATTTAACAAACGTTGGCGTGGTGTGGAAGTTTTGAGAGTGGGGTGCCAGCTCAGGTGTGACCTCGTCATCTGACCGTGGTACAAAATTGGTGTCCTCGGATCTTTCCTTTCGGGGGTTGATCCCGGACCGTCGTCAATAGCCCGTTGTGTTTGTTGCTCCAGTGCGACGTTAATTAAAACATACTTAGTACCTGACTTTAACAAAGGCTTTGCAGTACTTAGGTGTCCTGTAGTTTGGATGAAAGATTTGAAATGAGTAATTGTATCTGAAAATAGTCTGGTCTTGCATCATTAGAAAAAACTTCCAAGATTTGTAAATAATGGAATTTATCTCAGAAATATTTACTCTATTCATGTTATTTCTTACATGTTTACATGAAAACAAGTTGTTCTTTCAAATTTACTAATTATGATTCCCGAATTTCAAAGATGGATTGAATGTTTTATGTATTTAGGAAGTGGATTCGCTGCTTGAATTCTCACTTCAAAATATTTTTTGTTAAAGTGTATTTATACACTAGAAGATTTTTAAGATTTTGACTTTAAAAGTCCAGTTTTTTACAACAGGTAATTGGTATCATTAATTATTTAATTTAGATATAATTAGCATGTTTTTTAACAATATCACGAATGCTAATTTGTTCAGAAAGACAATTCCTGTTGGAAATCATTCCTAATATTTTTCATGTTTTGACCCTCAATCAAGTTGTTAAAGGGAGTAGGGTTTTATAATTGTTTTTACCAAGGAAGCATAAAAATATCAAGAGGGGCACATCTCCTTTAGGTGTGTACTGGCTTCACGGGCCCGGATCTTTTCTTTTCGCATGGGGTTTACCGTCTTTTCTAAACACAGGTACCCAGGCGATCTTTTTCTGCTTTCATCCTACTATTCTATTCCCTGATCATTCACTAGTCTGTTCAATCCCTCTTTCCCTTTCACGACACTTTTTACTTGACATTGTCTTGTGTTTCGCACAGCTTGTCCAAATGTAGCCCTTGCGCCATAAAACACCAAAACAACCCACCAAACCAGCAATTTAACATTTAAAAATCAACTAACAATTCATTTCTAAGGACAAATTGAGGGTCAAAACATCCACTGTATTATATAGATTATGATACAAAAATAATTATAATAGATCCATTCATTGTTGAGTTATCACCGTTTGAACAAAGTATATTGCAAAAACAGTTCTTCAGAAATTGAGTTTAAATTTTTGGAATTCGAATATTTACAAGATCTTGGTATCGTTTGAAAGCTAAGGAGTTGAAGAATATTTTGAAGCAATAAAAAATCGATATTCTGATAGATTTTTGTGATTTCTATTGGTATACCTTAAAACCAAAAAGTAAAAATTCTTAAATTAAATTAATCTATAAATTAAAATTTAAAACAGATAACGAACTGTAGTGATCTCTGGAAACAGTTATAAAGTCAATGAACAAAGTGCTAAGTTATTACAGTAATTTGATCTGGGAAAGGAAGGCCAGCCCCCAAATTTTCCGAATATGCTGGATCCATAGGAATGAATTAGTTGAGAAAAATGGAAATTCCTTTCCTGTTTGCTATAAAAACTACTTGTGATAACTGACCGAATGAATATTTTTAAATACATAATTTTATTACTTTGTGGATGTTTTCATCTTTACAGCTTGTGTTTTATTTTGGTAATTTCTATGAATTATAGTGAAGGTAGTTACGAATTAAAACTAAAAAAATTTTTAGACTTGTAGTTTAAAACCCTTTAAAAGTTTGGAGTCACGACTGGTGGAAAAGCTTATTTCTCTTCATAAACTGAAATAGAACTATTGTAAAGAATATAAACTGAATTCTAAAACTTATTTATGATTGGCAAGCATTGACTTCAAAATTATATGCTATGCATGTTTAATATTTGAAAATAGTATTCAATGTGATAAATGAAAGATTTTTTTTAAATTGATGGATTTTTTTGTCAATTACGCGCAAAAGAGCCAATGTCATTTAAAAACGTTTGATGATTTCTGTAGAGCTCTTACAAATGGAGAAATAGAAGTTTGCATTTACCTATTCTATTGTTAGTTTTTGTTGCAATCTTTAGTTCGTTCTCAATTGCAAGTATTTTACAGAGAGAATTTCTAAATTCTTTAGTCTCAATGACAGAATAAAACGACTTTCATTTCTTTCTTTCAAAAAAAATACATTCGATTGTATTTTTACAGAAACGCTGAAAGAGGAATTCTAACAATAAGAAAATGTAAACTAATTTCTGCCATACAAGTGTTATGGAATTATTTATAGACCAAATGAACAAGAGCTTCAGTTAAATAAATGAAAATTTAAGGAATTTGAAAGGTAACTAAGTTCCCTACCTTGGTTACTAGGTTAGATTGGTTAAATAACTTACTATTCAAGAACTCTGAATTTGTAGCAATATTAATACTGAACACAAAATATTTTCTACTTTCTCAGAATCATACCAGCATATACTTGCTGGTAGGTTATTTTCAAGTTATTGTAGATGAAACGAAGCACATCCGTTCACTGATCCGATTTTGAAGTTATGTTTATTTTTGAGTTCATGAAAACAAGAGTAAACGAATTTAATTTTTCAAATGTAGTTTTTCGCTGCACGTCTAGGATGTTGTGTCATAAGAATATGTTTAGCTTCTCAACCGCTCTTTGTTTCGTTTTTATAACTATTTGGTATATTCTGATATTAAAGTCACATATTGAAAGTGAAAAGGTTTTCAATTTTAATGTTGATGTCTTGTTTCAATTAAAGTATATATCGCCTTTGAAAATCTCTCCTTGAATTTTTGAAGATTGTTCTTTTTTATTTTTACATCTGGTAAATAAATGTGCTTTAATTAGGCCTTATTCCCGTGGAGCTGAATCAGGCCTCTCTCATAAGGGAAGGGGGTACCGGTGACCGGGTAATATAATGACCTGGTATTGGGGCCCGAGGTTCAGACTTTGTCTTGTCCCGAATATGTCCCTTCTGTATTCTCTGTGCCAAATATATTGAGCGCATGACTACATTAAATTATTGAAAGTACTTCGTGGACCCGATCGAAAAAGAAATAATTTTATAGTAATTTCAAATCAAACGATGTATTTGGGTAACGTAACGTTTCAAAAACAGGGAGGTGTGTATATTTAACTATAGGTGATTACAATGCAGTGTTGAGGGAAAAGTAAGCTTTTTAAGCAGTTTAAGTAAAGAGTGGAGCCCATCTAAAGTTCTGAAATTAGATGCGGGTCTTTTCTGGTTACAAGATAACTGAAAAATCAATTTAATGTGACATAACTCAATAGTTTCTCATATTAAAGTTAAAGAGCAGTTTATGGAAAAGATAAAACTTTACAAACGGGATTTAAAACAATGATCTCTTGAACAATGCTACTAACTCGGTGGAACACAAAAAGGTGAAAATCGTCTGGCTTTGTGAGCGGTTAAGATATTCCCTATGGTATAGAATGAAAATTGTCCTGGGCAATGATGTTTCGCCAAATGCTAGCTTTCCAACCTTGAATCACCAAATCAGAGCCACTTTTTTAACATTTAATTTGCCATTAGCAGTAGAGATGGTACAAAGAGTGATTTCACAGTAACAGTTCTAACTGTGACTGCTACTGAAGAACATCTGTGATTCTAAACTGTGACTGAATCTGATTGGTTGCTTGTAAAGTATCTCTCAGCCACTCGTAGCAACGGAATGCTCGTATTGATGTTTTAAAATCCTTCAGTAGATCATTTAGTAATCATAATGCACAGCTGAGTTAGTAGCGTCACAGCTTACAACGTCAAGAAACCCAGTTCGATCCAAGGTTTTACTTTTCATCCAGAACAAATGAAATATCGTTTAATTTTTAAAAAATCAAATACATTGCCACTCAATAAACCTACAATTTAAATTGAATAAAACATTTTCCGCCGATGAATCGTTTTTTATATTAAGCCCCTTATTTCTTTCTCTAAAGATACTTTTCCCCTCAATAAACTATTTCAGACATTTTTTTTCTCTTCCTGACAGTGATGGATCGTCATTTTGAGCTATTATGCACAGGTGACTTAGAAGCCCCTTATTAATCTTATTAATTTTATAATTAATCAAACATTAAAATCAAGAGATATGCATTAGAATACTTGATGAATTTGATTCTAATTGAATGTAAATTATTGAATTTTAATTATTAAATAATTCGCATACCTATATTTTTCTCTTAAAAACATTTAAATTAATTACTCTTATCTAAAATATTGGTTAGTCGAAGAAAAAAAATTTGCACCGTATGCGTAACAAGACAATTTCCTTACATTTGGTAATCTGGAGGTACTGAAATATTCACACAAGGAGTAACTGATTCAAAACATTAAGTAATTTTTCTAAATCTCTGGTAACATCCGAATCCATTTGTGTTTATAATACTCAAATCTAAAGTTAACTATTTTCTTTTGCCCATAGCTAATATTGTTTTCTATAACTTTTATAAATTCACATGCATAAAATTTGTTTAAGGGATTGTCTTCATATTAAATTGCATACAAAAACACCCAATTTTTGTGTAAAATTTAGAATTTATATCAAAATTTAGCCTCGAATGCCAAACTTCAAGTCATTTAACCCAGTCGTTTCTGAATTATGAGCATTAAAATGTGGAGTTCCCTAATGACAAAAAGAACAATATATTTCTCACTTTTTTCCAGTCACAGAATTTGGAAAGGACTCAACTTATAACATAGATAGAAATATTTAAGGATATACTTCTCTCGCTGTTGTGCAGAGAGCTCATTAGTACTGATTGAAATGGAAAAGGGTACTCTTATAAACAGGAGGGTAGATTTCAAAATTTTATTTCATGAACAAAAATGCCAGTTATTTAGGCTATGACACTGCGTAATTTTTTAAAATTTAATATAAATTTTTGTAGAAGAGGGGTCAGCTAAGTTAATCACATGATGGAGTAAATATAACAGCACAACAAATGCCATGCATAAGCAAAGTTTTCAAATCTGGTTTTCGAACGGCTTCGACTAGTTTTATTTTAACCTATAACCGGTGGCATGAAATGTTTTGGACCTAAGTAAATAATGTTGACGGGATCCCACTAACATCATATTATAAATTTTGTATAAAATTAATCAAAAATCAGATAAATTTCAGAATTCTTTTGCATTATTATTTATCATATATGAATAAAATACATAAAATTTCTTCAAGTTTTTTTTATATAAAGTAATTAATTGGTTAAAGACTTGTTTTTGAAAAAAATAATGTGACCAATAGAAAATAAAAATAAGGAACTTGCAACAAAAATCATGAAAAATTCCTCTTATTAATATTTAGCTTACATAAAAACACTTATTTGTGAAAGATATTTTATTTGTGTTTATAGTAAAAAAATGAGAGAAGACATGGAAATATACATAAATTGAAATCAAATATGCCTATTTTTCCAATTTTCTCTGAGCATTGATAAGTATTTCAAAGCGATTCCAAGCACACACACACAAAGGGTTTATACATAACATTCAAGAAAATTAAGCTTTTCTCTATGAACAGCATAGAATAAATGTAATAACATTTCCCAGAACATGCCAATTCAGTGGAATTTTGAGTTTGCCATAAAAAATTCATCATTACAATAATCATAATCATTAAAATAGCTTTCAGCTTCAATTCATAGTCTATTTAACATACTCAACTATCAGATGGGCGAATTAACTTCACATTTCAAAACCATAAATACAGAATAGTTATGCTAACAGTGTAAAGAATTCCATGAATAAAACTTCCCACTTAAATTTAAATAAAAATTAACCAACATATTACACAAAACAATTAAACATATAAAACAAAACAATATTAAAATACCCAATTATAAAGATTTCTGTGCAAAATTGGAATGCTTTTGTCATATTCAAGAAAACTTTATCATTGTGACCAAGTGTCTTTATGTAAATTTCAGAAGCCAATTGTCGATTATCTGCTCCATATTATTATATTTTTGTCATAAATAAAGACGTGTTTTTTCCTTATGATGAGTGTTTGCAATTTTTTACACTAAAAGTGCAAATTAAAAGCCGCATTTTCATAAAAATGCGATATAGTATGTGTATGAACTCAGCAGTTGAAATGGAGATATTAAAGGCAGATGTATGTGATTACATATTTTTTAGTAATAGGACAGCATTCAAAAACTATTTTTTGATTTAAAAAGGTTTTAAATACAGGTAACCCCCGTATAACACGGCACTTCTATAGCACGGATCCACTCTAACACGGTTCGAGAATTGGGAACATCCCCGTATAACACGGTGATTTTATGGAATGATTGGAACAACGATGCGAAAAGGACGGCATTATGAAAGTTTAAGTTAAACGGTGTAGCATGGGAATATCCTAAGAACTACACGCGCGGATATTATCTCGAGATAAATTAAATAAAAAGTAACTTAGCTTAGAAGAGACATGGCATCTCCCGGGGATCCCCGCTCGTCATCAAAAAGAAAAAATGGCAAGAACGCTTAACTCGTTTCTTTCTCACTAAACTGGAACGTCGTTGGACTGAGGCGAAAAAAAAAAGAGAGCGTATTGTTCCTCTCCACGCTTTTTATCAGTTTTTCAGGGGATCGCAAATCAGGGGAGATGGTCTTGTCAATCAAGGGAGCTGGACTTCCTGATTAGCTGTTTTTAAACTATCTCATCTGTAATTTGTTAGACGGACACACATGACATGGCATGACGTAACTTTCTGGAAGATTCTTAGCATAGTTAATGAGCGTCCTGGAGCGAGGGAGAAAACGGAATTGAGAAATAAAGGACAAGAAATAAATGGCATCACTGATCTCGTGGCTGTCACTCAGAGGATGAGGATATCTTGCCAAAAAGAAAACACCCTCGGTTAATAGTGCTTAGTGATGACGAAGAAAACATTGTTTAATTCATATTAATATGTATTACTTCTTAAGAAAATTTTAATAAAGATATTTATCTTAATTATGAAAATATAATAGCATGTTTTTTAATTTTTGGAACCTAACCCCCCACCTTTTCGTACTAGTTCTTTGTTTCGTGTAACACGGATTCGCATAACACGGCAATTTTTTGGAACATAACTCCCGTGTTATACGGGGGTTTTACCTGTACTTACAAAAAATTAAAATAAAGTAAAAGGAAAATAACTAAAATATACTATAAAAATTATATTTAAATTACCTAATGCTCAAACTCTTGATAATTATTCATTTCGTATTGTTATAGAAATTCCGAACCTTATTTCTTATGAATAGGGAACATCTTGTGGCATAGGAAAGTATATTTTATCTAAAAATTATGAATGGTCTCGTTTACTTTTGTTTTCTTCCTGACATTCTTTTTCGTCCTTCATATTTAACAGAGAATCAATTTTATAATAGAAACAAAAAATTATACGCTTTAAAACTCAAACATTCAGTCATACTTTTTTGTATTTGCATTACGATATTTCAGAATGCATTCATTACTGCTATAAACATCATTGTGTTGATCCTTCCACTGAAACTGCTTCATCTTAAGAGAACTTTAAAGAAGGCAGAACTCTTAAGATGATGAAGAAATGCAGCTTCGGATTCAGAGTGCAAAAGGGACAAGTGAGTAAATTCCTCATTAGAGCTCTCTTAAATAATTATGTTACCATGGAGAGCATATTTTGATCACATGAAAAATGACGATTTTTTAAAATTATTGATTGCATTTCAATCACGTTACTTTCACACACTTTAAAAACTCTTTCTCTTCCCTTTGTTAATACCATAATTATCTTTCAATTCTAAAGCATGGCTGCATGTAGGTAAAACTGAAGAGAGTGAAATTGTCTTACAGAATAAAAGAAATTTCTCAGTGTAAAAAAATCAGCATGCAGTCATGTTCTTATTCTATTCACAAGCGAAATCAAATAATCATCTTCTGAGCCCCCCCCCCCTGATTTAGATTCATTCAATGTATAAAGTCTTTCAGAAGCACCTACTCTTACACACATAATTCATTTTTTAGAATTGAAAACAATTTACAAGAGGTTGAAAAGAAAATTTTTATTTTTAACAAAACCAAAAAAATAGAAAACAAAATTTCTAGCTCATGTGTTCTCTATAAAAATACAACTTAATAAATAATCAGAGAAAGTTGAAGACCAATAATTAATTTGTCATTTAAAATAGCGAATTTTAAATGACAAATTATTTCTTCTGAACTTTCCTTTAAACTGTAGAGCTTATTTATTTAGCCAAATGCGCGGCAACCTGATGTGTCATAAAGACTCCTTTAACATCCGGTCGAAAATCCTAATTCTCTAAAGAAACCTGAATCCGTCACAGAGCCCCACACTCCATCGAGGGAATCACAGATAAACCATCAGTCACCCCTACCAAATCACCGATACTCAGTCACTGTTTTCACTGATACCAAACCACAGATCCCGGTCGCAGTCGCAATATCGATATCAGCCAAGGTATCAGCTCAATCACTGCTACCGAATCACCGATACTCTCAATCACTGTTCCTAAATCACTGCTACCAAATCACTGTTAGTTTGATATTCCATTAACAGGTAAGAACTGTGATTCAAAAGTATCTGTGATTGAGTAGCAGTTCTGTGATTCGCTTAACACCCCTAATTAGCAGAGCGCGAATGAAGTGAAGCACACGGAAGAATACAGATGGCAAATGAAATAAAAAAATCTGGTTCTACGCTTTGGCGATTCAAGGTTGGCAAGCTTGTTTGCGAAACATGGTCCAGGACAATTTTCATTTGATACTATATGAAATTTTTCAACCACTCACGAAGTCAGACGATTTTCATCGTGCTGTGTTCCACCGAACTAGTCGTATTGAATAAGAGATCATTGTTTTTAATCCCGTTTGTGTAAATCTTTATCTTTGCCATAAACTGCTCTAACTTTTTTATGCGTAACTATAGATGGGAACTCTTACAAACTTCTCAGAACTCGACAAAAACTGCTTATATTAAGCTCACTTTTCCCTCAACACTGCATTTGTAATCACCACCTGCATGGTCACACCACCCCAAAAAATGGTTCTACGCTTTGGCGATTTAAGGTTGGCTAGCTAGCGTTTGGAGAAACATCATTGCCCAGGACAATTTTAATTAGATACTATAGGAAATTTCTCAATCACTCACGAAACCAGACGATTTTCACCTTGTTGCGTTCCACGAGCTAGTAAAAAATATTCAGTAACATTTTGCCACATTCAACTGCTTCATGTGAGAGGGACAGAGGAAGTTACATATTCATTAGAAAAGCATTCCTGATGTAAATTTATTTCTGCATGGAAATATTTCGTTTCAGCATCTTCTCATTTTTGAAGTACTCCTACTCTATTTAAAAAAGGTTTAAAGACAATTTCTATTATCGTATCATCTGCTGAAACTCGCAGTTTATTCTTTGTTATAAAATTGCTCTTTGTGTCATTATTCATTAAGATCTTTTCTCATGGTAATTTTTATTTTCGATTATTGAGACGAAGGGAACCATCAAATAAAGGATATGTATAGCAGGATGAAACAAAATATTTAAAAGTTTGATACTATGTTCAATAGAAGTGTTAACAGTTAAAAGATAACTACTCTTAAATATTACTTTTATTCAATGTGGATACCGCGTCCGTTTAAATCGTAGAATTCAAAGGTAAACCCATGGTTAGTTGAAACGCGTCGCAAAGAGCGTTTCAAGAACATGCTTATCCGTGATTTTCTAATTTTACGGATTCAACAAGTTGGATTCTTCAGTTCTGTTTTCTGTCACTTGACCACGTGCATCAGATTCAGAACTAAATATGCGAATGTGATCTTGACCGAAATCCCGTTATTCGCGTCATTTTTCCACCAAGCCAGCTATAAACCAGTACGAGCGAGCCTTGTTTCCAACAAAATGCAATACGTCAAAGCTAATTCCCCGTTTATGATTCCCTTTTAAGACAAGACATTAAAGAGACAGAGCAATAAAAGGAGATATGGTCAGAGAAGTTACCCTTTCGTCGTTAAGAAGTAGATACTGGAGGTCCGGAAAATTTTTCGTGATCCTTTCTCCCTGCTGTCTTTATCCCGAGGCAGGGTAAAAAGTATGAGAAATCTACTGGAGTAGTCAGTGAGATCAGCTCCGCGAACAGTTAGTTCATCGAGAACAGGGTCGGAACAGTTTGAGAGCAGGAATCAATTCCCGAACAGGAAGTAGTCTCAGAGCTGGGAGTTTTTTATGGACAGAGAATGGGTGTATGAGTCAACAGGAAACAGTGAGTCAAGAACTGTAGGATGAACAGCTGTGTTTCGGACTTTGAATAATTTAGAAAATACGAAAATTTTTAGCGAACTTGTAAAATTCGAAAAAAGAGAAACTACTTTCTTTGCAAAATTCCCATTTCAACACGTAAAAAAAATCGAAGTAGAAAAGAAATTCGAATGTTTCTTTTTACAAAAAGAACGGAGAACAGGGTTTAGTGAAAAGTGGGAACAGGTTGTTCCCGTTCTTTTTGAAGAACAGGTTGTTCTTTTTTCCCCATCCCACTTGCCATTTGTAAGACGTACTCGCTAATGATAAGATGTATTCAGATGTGATATGTTCAGATGTAATTGCTAACTAACTAAATATATTTAGTCCTTCAGATGTTGTGTCGCTCTCTCAGATACGATGTATAAACTCCCGATTCCCACATTAGTGTATTTAGTATTTTCGGGGAAAGAGAACACCTAGCCCACATAACGAAACTGAACCACCATAGCAATATGTTTTACACGTGAACCATTATAATTGGTAATAAGATTTTAAATTTTCTTTAGGGCCCAATTTTATTGTATTATTTTGTAAAATTTTAACAGATTTTATCTTGGGGAGTTTGCTTTAGGGCCATTCCAACGGCTTAGGATCTTAGTAATTAAAACTGCTCAAAAGCGAAACACATTGCTTTGTGTTGTGTTCGGCTGGGCCAATTCCTACCTGCTCTATACTTTCAGTTTCTCCATTCGGTGAACAGATCGTCGAATTCGTTCAAGTAGGGGGCCTTAGTTTCAGTCACTTACTTTTGGATAATAATTTAACTGTTAAATTTTATTTTTAAAAAATCACATTAGTGAATCAGTTATAAATATTCATCTATTTTGCGAAAATGAGGTATGCACATGTAACGACCATTTATAATTACTTCTGGAAGGTCAGATTTTAAAAGCAATTGTGTTTTTTATTTATTTTTAAGTTGAAGAACCCTCATACCTTCCTATAAGATTTGTGAGAAAAGCGGATTTGGCAAGTCTTTCCGTTAACAAAATATGGACGGAATTGCTTACGTCTTAACCTTAGATCAATTAATTATTGCCCTGAAAATTGCTTCTTTTAATGAATTACATTATTTTTAAATAGTTCATTTAAAATAAAACAATTTAGTTGGTCGTTTCTGTTTGTTTCTACAGAAGAAATAGTAAACTTCATGATTTCTAGTCTATTTTTAGTAATTGGTAAGATCTGGATACGTATTCCAAGCTTTTCGTTAGCTCTTCACAAATTCAAAGCTAAGTATAACCAAGTATTACACATTTTAAAATATGAAAGGTGGTAGTGACCCGCTTCTCACATGCTTGGCAAAAATATGTCGTCCGAGGTAAAAATTTTATCCCCATATTCCAACTTTTTAGCATTGAGCTTCTAGAATCCTGAACTATTGGTATCTTTAAAATGATGTCTTTGAATAAAAAATTCACATTCAAATTGCCAAACAAGACAAATATTTAAAAACGGAATGAGACGGGAAGATGATTGGCTGACTGAGATTTTGTTTTTGATGTTGACTTTTTCTTTTGTTGCATTGTATTGAAGTAAAAAAGTATCATACTTGGGTTACCGGAAATGACTAACACACCTCTTTATTTTGAAATCGCATTCAATATAATTTTTATTTTTGTGTTTAAAATAATTGTCATTTAGAAAGGAAGCGGTAAAAAGTTCTATTATGTTCCAAAAGTCATTTTAGGTCTTAGGTGCTTAAGATCGTTTCAGGTTTTTTTAGGTTCTAAACCCCTATTTAGATATTTTTAGTGCTATAAAATTTACATATTTTATTCAGGATATCTCAAATCGCAAGAATGTTGCAAGATCAACCGATTTGAAATAGAGCACAGAACTAAATAGTAGGTAAAAACCTAAGAATCTGGGTCTTACTCATTACACTGTAAACTAATTGAATAGGATGATTTTTTAATAACTACAGTGCCTTCCAAAATTGAGTATACACCATGAAGATATTTATTTAAAAGCCCAAAACTCTGTAATAAATGATAATCTGAACTTATTTTTTATAGAAATGGTAAAGTACACATTTAGAACATATTAGGCTAAAAATAATTCCATATTCCTTATATTTTTAAAGATCGGTTTTAAATGTCAAATTTACAGAATTCTATGTCACAAAATTGAGTATACACCAAGCATATTTTGCACAAAAACACAGTAAAAACGTCAAATAAAATTTTCGTTCCATATATTTTTGCATGTATAACAGATTCTAAGTGGAGAGGCATTGAATTAACAAGAATTTGTGTTGTTTTTTCGATATTTTTGCCCATTTCTATCACTGAATCATTCTTACGATCTGTGCTATGAGTATCGCGATTTTTAACCACTTTTCCTAAAGGGACCACAAATTTTCAATCCCATTGAGGTACTAAGATCATGGTGGGATTTCTTGTTGCGGTTTAACGTAGTACAGAATCTTTAATTTAACTATTTTTGCTGCATACCTCTTCTTTCTGTGGTGACGTTTTCTATAGGTACACAAATTTGACCATCAATCCAAATTATGGATAATAATTTTTTTTAATTGTTCAATGGAGTTAAATATTACACTTTTCCATAATTTCATCAATAAAAACTAAATTTCTTCTTCAGTCAGCATGCAATCCTATACAAGAACTGAAGAACATCAATGAAGAATCCTATGAAGAACATCAATGCTTGGGAGTGGGTAAAGTATACCGAGAAAGCCTATTCTCTGAATCCTCTATCTTCTCTACAATAGGGTTCTAATAAGTCTAGCATCGGCCATCACTTCGAGGAACATTTGCTTTCTTAGCTAAGAACTGCATTGTATTTTTCGAAGTGATGAGGTTGCATACTGGCAGGAGAGGTTGAAAATTTAATTTTTATAGATGAAATCATGAAAAAGTAAAATACTTAACTATATTGAAGAACAATTAAAATAAAAATGCCAAAAATTGGGATTAAGGGTCAAATTCGTATGTTCAAGGATAACGCCTCTACAGGGAGAAAAGAGGTATGAAACAAAAATTGTTAAATGATTCTATGAAGATCTTCAAGAATATTTTTATGATAGGAATGGGAAAAAATATCGAAAAAAACGGCAATAACAAAAATTCTTGTTCAATACCCCTCTACTTAGAAGCTGTTATACTTGTAAAAATATATGCAACAAAAATTTCATTTTGCTTTTATTGTATTACTGTACGAAATAGGCTGGGTGTTTACTCAATTTTGTGACATAATTCTGTCAATTTGATATGTAAAAGCTATCTGCAAATATAAAACGAATGTGGAACTATTTTAGTCTATTTCTAAATGCGTACTTTACCATTCCTATACAAATTAAGTTCAAATAATTTATTAGAGTTTTGGTCTTTTAAAGAAATATCTTCATGCGGTACACTCAATTATAGAAACCTATGTACATTTATTTCGATTTGTGAGAATGTAACCAATTTTATTAAGAAGGCAGGATTCTTCGTTTAAAATTTCAAGAAAAATATCATGGTGGATTTTGGCAGTTTTAAATATATTGTAAGAATTTCGAGAAATATGGAACAAAGCATTTTTTATAATTTTCATCGGATTTAAGAGATCATCACATTTTCTTTATTGAAATGAATAAATATGGATTATGTATTCGCATGCTAAACTGTTATTAAATGCCATTTTTAATTTGTTAATTTAGGGAAATGATTAAATCAAATAACATAACTGAGAAAAAATGAAAACTATTTCTTAAATATTCTGCAATAAAATATATCTAAAAAAATAGAAAAATGTCATATATCAAAGCAATTAAATATAAAATAACATAAAATGGTAATTAAGTTATTTTGAAATAAAAGGACATTTTTTTAATAACAAGTTTGTTGATTCATATCCTACAGAAGCT
This sequence comes from Meta bourneti, assembly GCA_933210815.1. Taxonomy (NCBI): domain Eukaryota; kingdom Metazoa; phylum Arthropoda; class Arachnida; order Araneae; family Tetragnathidae; genus Meta; species Meta bourneti. The sequence continues at coordinate 65,912,285 of OW119925.1, forward strand.
TCTGCTAATTATTGTTTATGAAAACGTTATATTGAAAATGAATTTTTATGTCAGCATAAAAATGTGAATTTTTTAATTGGATAAAATAAATTTTCGATGCCGATTATTGCCACCAGAGGAAAAAAATCAATTTTTGTTTTGTTTGTCGTTCTGCGATCAGTTATTGCTACACGAGGGCTAATTAGACCGGATTACAGGTGGAAAACTGATTTAAAAGCTCAGACACAAAAAACATCGGATTTTAATTCAACAAACTTCGTAAAGAATTAAAAGAAAATTTTGACGTTTGAACGACGTGGGAAAACATTTTTGGCGAGTATGCTGCGACTTAAATTTCGAAAACAATTTGGCGAATTTCGAAGATTCGCGCTCCTGGTCTTTGGAAGTCACGGAAAAATAGCTCAGTTTCTCCCATGATGCACTTCGCGGCCCATGCTTTCGCGCCCAGTGCTCACCACTTTTCGGTATTAAGCTTTTGGCGTTTAGAAACATGGCGGTCTCACAAGCTCTCGTTCCTGTACAACAGACTAATGTCGTGGTCACTCAACACCAAGTTTATAATCCACATGCCTCGATGGAAGAACTCGGGGCGATTCAAATCGCAGTTCAACCTGATGATACCGGAGCTCCACCAGCTAAAAAAGGTCGAGAGTCAACCGGAAAATGGAAAGGATATGACAGTAAAAGAGTTTTTAAGAAGGAATGGGAAGAGAGATACGGTAAGTGTTCGCCGCGCTTTTGGCGAGATCGATGTCTTTTCGGCACGGGTTGTCATTATGGCGGCCGCTCGGGCTTCAGGGCGACGCCCAGGACGCCAATCTTTAAGGTAACACTAAAATTACGCCAAATGAAGAACTTGATAGCAGAAAATGATTGCTGTCGTGTATGGCTTTGTTGACCATTGCTTACGGGCATTCAAATACATTGTTTAAAAAATTATATGTCTAGGTAGTGAAACTAAACCAACAATAAAATGGCGTCTGCTTTGTGTCGCGTTGGAAATTCTATCGCACTCTGTAAATCATGTGAAGATGAAGACCACGTATTTTTCAAATCATGGCGAGAATGGAATATTAGAAGGATTGATGTAACTAGTTCTTTTTACCTCCCCTTATTTTGTGTCAATGTTAGATAATAGTCACAAAATTTTGTTGTAAAAATATCTTGGCTGGTTTCATTCCTTATAAGATTTTGGTCTTAAGCCTAATATAAACTGGTAGAATTTTCAACCTTTACATCGTGTCGCATGATTCGATCAAAACAGATCAGCCAATGTTTTAAAGTCGATTTCTTACGCATCATTACAAAATTTTCAATACAAAAGAATTTTCGTTCTGTTTGCGTTGTTTTCATTCTTGTGTTAGGATGATGCTTGAGATTAAAAATAAAGGGCCTTTATCAAATAGCAACGACTTTCCTTTCATACTTTCCCTTCTTGTAGTTTTTTAAATGCTTAGGAAAAAGAAAAATGTGTTCTGATTTATTATTAGATTTTATGAACTGTTCATTAGAAATAGTTACGAAATGTTAGAATTATTTCTCAGTTTGACAGTTTAAATTCCTCGGCTAAAAAGAATTTTTAATAAAAATAAAAATTGCGTGTTTCAAAATGTGAAACTTTATTGAATGGAATCATATTTTGTTTGGCTTTCAGATTATTTTGGTTTGCTCGTTGGAAATTTCACTGTCGGCAATTCTCAGTATTAGTTGTTGCTCCAGTGCTACGCAAAAACCCATGTTTCATCATTTTAATTACAATTTAAAGCCATATTGTCATGATACACGTTTTTAAACAGAAAAAGCTATTTGCCTTTTGTTCATTCAATAATATCAGTTAACATGTGTATAAAACGTTTAAATCAAGACAGCGTTCATAACTAGTAGCAGTTCGCATGTGCACAATAAACATTAAATTGAGATACAACCTCCCACCTTTGATTTAGATAAGTGCTTCATCAATTCATTACATATTTACATTAAACCAGTAAATTAGTTCAAAAATATTATATAAAGGTTAGCACTGCAAGCAAAAACTAAACAAAACATATCAAAGATCAGTTAAGTGTCAGTTCACATCGAAAGTCTGGAAGTTTTACAAGTCTACCAAAATGTGACCTCAAGTGCATTGCCTTTCGAATAGCCGGATCATTTGTCTGAAATTTCCAAAAGATAAAGGTTTTGAAGTATGTGTCAAAGTTCCTGATTTGGTTCAAATTGCAGCAACTTGTGCATTTCTGTCCTTATCTGTCACTTGCCAGAGGCCAGAAAAGCCTCTTGATTTCTTACACCTACCAAAACAGTCTGACATTAGGGGTTTCACTTTTACCCTTTGCACTTTCAACTAAATGTCCTTGTTACTCCTTTTTCAACCGACTTAGTTCTTAGCTGAAGTTTTTCTCAATAACTACCACAGCACTAATTTCTCTTTATCAATGAAATCTAAGTCATGAACTCCAACTCGGATTCTTTGTTGTAAGTCAGCTGTCTAATCATTGATCGTGGCCTCCACACCACAAAGAATCATGCTTAATTCTTTGAAATTCAAAAAACATTCCTTATAGGGTATGCTGATTTAAATCAAGTGATTATTAAAAAATCATAATTCAAATCGCTTAATTTTTTTCTTAAGTATAATATTGAAAATGAAATAACCTGGAGCAAAATGCGTAATACAAATCAGCATAAAAATTTGCTTCTCAGTAACATCCTAAGCATGACCATTTTTAAAACTGGTAATTGTTTTCCCTACTTTGAAGACACAAAAGATGTACTGATTTGTTTTTAGGGAGTGCCAAATTGAAGGAATTATTTACTTCATATATAAATGTTTTGGAACTCTTTATTTTGTTTATAAATCATTACCAATATTATCAGTCTTTGTAGTATCTTATGTTGAAGGGAGGACTGGGTGAAACCACAAAAATATTAGATTCCAAGGAGTTCCAGGTCCCTAGAACCTTGCAACTCTTCTGATAAGCAAATAGTCTGTTGTGTTGCTCCAGTGCGACGTTAATTAACTACCTACCTTCTGATCAAACCATTGCATATTTGGTTACTCGTATTTGTATATTTATCCCTTATGTTTGGAGGTCCTGGGCCCCACTATAAAAATTTTAAAGGGTTCCAATGAGGCCAAGTATGCCTGGTGTAAGCCTTTTTTTAAACAAATTACGGTTCTCATTAGAAATGTCTTCCTCTCCTGTTTGGGTATAAAAGGGGTTTGGGTCCCTAGGAGTTAGCCATTGTGTTGGGTAACAATGGCAACTGATCAACAAATATTTTTCTTTTTGCTCACTTAAAGCAAGTATCACTTGGAAATCTGTTTAACAGCAGATGCTGAATCCAGTCAAAACTTGGACAAAATGTTTTCAGGTATCTGAAATATCCTGAACCTTAAGACATTTTGACATAAATCAATATCGTGTAGTAATTACTTTGATTTTCGTGTCTCATGTTGAACAAATTTAAAACCGGGTCCTGAAGTGCCCCATAAATCAGCAGTCCTGGTGGATGGTTTCGGGTGGTTGCTCTGCCATTGTAGGTGTGCAACTAGTTGCAAGAGGGGTCACTTCCTGGTTCCTTGGGGAGCTGTCAGAGGTCTTCCATTCACGTTTGACAGTGATGGACTGCTGTTGCTCAGAGATAGATTTAATGGCTTGCACCGAGGATGAGATGCACTGCTATTTGTATTTGGAGAAGTTCAAGGTGTGGAAGTAAAACCAATTCTGGAAACACTTAGTGTTATTCTGAATTTGTTTGATTTTTCCAATAGTGAGAATAGAAAAAATTGTAAGAGACCAACATTTATAAATTTCTAGAAAATACATGTTTCTTATAGAACATTTCTGAAAATTTGGCAGTAATTTACATATATCTCTCTTCTTATATCTGATTATTTTTGTGCGAAGGTATGTTCTGAATTTTTGTTAGCACATAGCTCAGTCTCCAGCAAATGTATCTTAACTTTTGCAGCAATGTTTGCTTTACCTATGGATTTCAATAGGCTCAATATCTTACGAGAAAATGCTCTTAATAATCTGCTTTCAAAACACTATTATTTTTACTGAATAGAACTCCTGTCAATCCTTGTGAAATCTATTGTAAATTGTACTTGCAGGTAAAGTATTAGTAAAATTCCCGTTTTATTTTAGAAAATCATTTCAGGTTTTTTAAATAAAAAATTTCAATATGAATATTAACCAACGAAACAGGTAATTTCTGCGTATGGGGTTTGAAGGATTGAAAATCATATTTAAATTTAAAATGCTTTTAGTACCATGATTCCGTCTAAAACTTTGAAAGTTTATGTAGAATCAAACCCTGTAAAAATAAATCATTGGAATGTTTCAAATAATTTTAAACTTATATAATACATCATTACATCCATCATTATGTTAAGATCATGAAAAGTGAAGACAGATTAAAATAATGAATACAACAATTTTGATGTTCAATATACTTAGAAAGAAAATATTCACACACATTAACAGGTATTCTGTAAACCGATAAAAATCAACATTACATATTTTGTAGTTCATAGAGTAAAGTATTAAAGTTGGAAATTTTAACAAGCATGTAGATAACATTGTTTATCTACATGAATCACTAAAGACGGAAAGTTAAATTATGAAAACATTTTGAGTCTATCGCTATTGTGAATAAGTGGATTTAAATATCTAACCATTTCATGATATATAATACCAAAAGGCAGGTTGGTTTGTCTCTAAGGTAATTATTTTGCAACATGAGGGCTAATTTAAAGATTGGAAAGAGGAGATTTAAAATAACATTAAAAATCAAAATGTTTCAAACCAAAGAAATAGGTGTTTCAGCCATTCCTTCATGAGGGCGGTGTACTGACAATAACAAGGAAAACCTTTCTGTGGTTAGGAGGGAATCGTGCTCTATCCAGCCATATTGCAGTGTAGTATGTTTTAAATCATTCTACCACTATGATAAAGGAGGGACATCAAGTTATCTCCTGCACACCCAGATGTCATCAGTTAACAAGAAGGAATGCAATGAACAATGTGATAGTTATAATACAGACATGTGACACTCAGAGTACTTTTATGTGAAATTGTCAAGAGTGTCCCGCTTTCCATAGAGAGTAATAAATATTTTTGGCACAGCATGAGAGAGAGAGAGAAACTAGTGGGATTCCTCCTCTTGTGAAACTCATTACAGCTTACTTCCAGTGATCAGCTTTCTTTTAGGTTTCAAGGATTTTACTCGCTTGTATGGTATACTGATCTTTGACTACACTTATAACAGACATTCTCATTTCAATTTATCACTTTTGAATGGGCTATCTTTCTGTGCTAAAGAATTGTGAGAATATGCAAAATACCCCTGCCTCAACATGTGTTGGGAGGGGACTTTCTTCATCAATGCGCATCTACCCACTCGCCTGAGGAAGTGACTCCGATTGACAATCGGACAATACAGCATTGAGGGTTTAAGACAGCCTGTAAAGGAGGGGGAAAATAGATGAGTCCACTTCACAAATGCCAGTAAACAAACCTCAGGACTCAACTGTACATAACTTTCGACTCTTGGATTTAGGTTAAACACAGGAATTACATTAATACACTGGGATACACAACGAATTAAGTAAAATCATAAAAATCCGATTTAAATAAAAATCATCTGATTTGAATCAAACAATCTTGACTAAAAAATATTTTTAAAAGAATTGCGATTTTTTTATCACTATCAGATATCTCCTTTGGAATGGGGAAATTCGTTTAGATTTTATTGTTTGTATAAAAGAAGACTAGAGAAAGCTGTTCATAGTCTTTCCACCTTTGCTACTTCTGTAATTCATTAAGAATATTTTCAACTTCACAGTTTGACTCAACTTAGTTTTTACATTTAAAACAGTTGGGTTATGAAAAGGCTGGAAAATTAAAATTGATTTAATTATGATACATAAAAATTTATTAAATTTGAAATTCTATCTCCAAATAAAATGCTTATTTTTTATAGAATTTTTCGTATTGTGGATTTGTATCAAATTCAACGAGGTCCAAGAATGATATTTATAGTTTTATAATCTTTCAAAAATTAGCCATTATTTTTCAATAACCCTTTTATAAATTAACATTTAAACATAAATGAATACTGTCGAGAGCCTATGCTGTGATTTGCATATCTGATGTCCAACATGTTTAAATACAACACATTTCATGCACAAACAAATATTAAAATAAAAAAAAATCCTATTTCAACCAAATCTGATTTAAATCAAATAAATTTGATTTTAATGATTTAAAAAAATTATTTTTCATATAAGGATTCCTTATGTCTACAAGGAGTGATTTCAGACTGAATAAGCCACTCCCACTATCAACCCCTCCAACAAGCAATTGGTGGTATAAGCTTTCATTTGATGGGGCACAGATGCTCAATCACATTTGGTTCTCATGAGAGTCATTGGGAAAGGTGTTTAACACTGATCCAATCTTAGTGTATAAACAGCTTTAATGACTACATGACAAACTTTCACCAGAGGTTTTTCAAACTTTCTCTAGTGTAGAAACAACTAGAGAAAGATACTATCGACAAACTTTCACCAGAGGTTTTTCAAACTTTCTCTAGTGTAGAAACAACAGATAATTTTTCTGTCGATATATAACTTATTTATAACTTGAACCTATTGATTCTAAAGTAATATGTTCTCAAGAACATCAACTACGCAGTGAAAACTGCTTGCTTATAACAGCAAGAGTAGCGTTGATTGAAAAATACGAGGAGAGTTATCAAAATGAGTATTTAAAAATTTAATACAAGAAAATCTATTTGCATGATAAAATCAACTTCTCTTGAAAATTTCAAGAAACGCTGCTAAGGGTAAATTGCTTGAAAGTAAACTCAGTTAATTTTCAACTAATCAAAGCACAAAACAAATCCATACAAAATTGAGCTGCACACACAGCTTCTTTCACCAAAACAGCAGATTGTGTTGCCTGAAACAAAAACGTTTCAATTCCACTGAATTGGCCTAAAGATTGATTCGAGTTCTCATGGTTACCATGGGAACTCGCTTGCGAGGTAGACATGGAAGCTTTCTAGTCTGCTCTTCACTAGAACTTTGCATCGAAGTATTTGTTTCCTATTTTGAGCTTAATATAAATGGATTTTTATTCAAGATTTTGAGACACTGAATAAATGAAAAGAATATTTGATCTGAAAGAATTTTGTATGTAAAATATATATATATATATTATTTCACCTGAAAAGCCTGTCTAACAGGAGAAATGCTGAGAGGGGTATTGTCTAAAGTTTATTTGCTTTTAGAGTTTTAAAAGTGTTTACTTTTAACTAGTAAAAAAAAAAACAATTTTTAAATTCATCTATGTGAAAGTTGTCATTGTACATGAATTTTCATTTCTTTTTGTAGCATGGGTTTCTGCTGTTCCTGAGGATCCTACTCTTGCATACTGCAAAATATGTGGCAAAAAGATTCGAGCTCACAAAGGGGATATCGAAAAACATCAAAAGACAAAAAGACATCTAAAAAAACAGACAACATCTGATATTTTAGCAGACTTGATACCCATCTCTTGTGGTGAGTCTTGAAAGTGCAATTGAATGACAAAAACTTGTGTTTTATTTATATATTAGTGTTACACAGTGGAACCTTGAAACCAAGTTTCCAAGAATCATGTGTGAATATTGTTATGAATCAAAAAAATTTCAAATGTTACACAGTGAAACCTGTAAATTAACCACCCTTCATTTAGTGAAAAACGTTCTGTAGAAGGAACTAATGCTTCATTCTCAACATAATTCCAAATCTTGAGGGCTTCTCTGCCTGATGCCTTTCCTTGAAGCTCACAAGGCATTCCTTAGATGTCATTTATGCTCTCTTAAATTAGTTTTCCAAAATGCATCAACTGTTGACAAAGCACCACTTTTGAACATCACTATCAGAATTTTTTTTCACTTATCGCTTCTTGCTATTAGATAAACAGGAAATGAAAACCTTTTTCCAGTCTCCAGAGATGTTCTATCAGAAGGTAAAGGGATTTTTGAGGGTCTCTGCATAAAGGTTAATTTTGTATAAAGTCTGAGAAAAAAATTTGTTCAAAGATAATGTGGTCCAAAAGATTTCTTGCTTTGTAATCCTATACTTCTTAAGATGTAAAGATTATTTTCTTATACATCTCAAAAATCTCTGAGAATTAAAATTTTTGTTGAACGTAGCAAAAATTATCTTACATGCTAATTAAATTTGCACTACACTCTGGAACAGTACTAATGGTTTTAATATTCAAAAACAAATCCTGGTTCATGGCAGTTAAAACATTCTGACTGGACCCTTAAAGTGTTGATCAAAATCTCATTTTTAATTTCTGCATTATTGCTTACTCTTTTTTTTTACCTGACTTGTTCCAAGCACTTTTACATCTTGAACAATAAGTGCATATGCAGTTAATTCTTATTAAAGAATGTGTATATGAAGTAATAAATTAAAAATGATAGTTCAAGAGATTTTTGCATCAAATTGATTACAAATAATAAGACTAAAAAATCATTTATAATGCATTTCTTGTGTTAATGATGCTCTACCGTGTGACACATGTATTTAATTTGTATGCTTATGTTTCTTGAGAAATTGCTTTCTCACTTTTATTAGTGTGATATATTTCTATATTCTGCTGTACTTGATCTTTGAATTATTTTCATCTTTTTCATGAATCTCTACACTAAGATTATGAGTTTTTGCTTAAAGTAATTGTTATTGATTAGATGTTTGTATAAAAGTTAATTTATTTGAAGCTTTTTGCTTAGTGTACTATTAGGGCTGTGAAAGTGACAAAATACAGATATAATTAAATGTACAAAAATGAGTGGTTGAAGTAATATACAAAATTTTCTAGAACATATGTTTTGGTTCATTCTTTATATCAGTTCTTAGTCAATGTTCATGCTATGGTGATTTGAAAAGTTCATATTTTCCAGAAATTTTCCTGTAAGTACTGATATAATTATAACACAAAATGACTAAACCTACAGATTTTCAGGTTCATTCATATATTTAGTTTACTTTACATCTTTTTCTGATATTGCAATCCTCATGAGCTATATTGGTGATCTTGTTACACAATTACTATTAATGCATATGAATGTATAATTCATATGTACAAGTACACTACAAGTATTAAGACACATGATATTGTTCTGTGAGGCTGCAACAAAAGTGATACTTCAATGTGATTCTGTTTCTGCTGTAAACAAAAATGTCAGTGCTGCTAGGAAACCTGAATATTTTACTTAGTTGTGGGATGTTAAAAAGTGATTGGCTTTTCTTTATGTGTTGTATTAAGCTTTCTTTGTGGTAGGAATATTTTTTAACTTGCTCATCTCAAAAGGGGGGGGGGGTGAAATTACTTTTTCCAAAAGTAAATCTGAATGATATGAGATAAAACATTTAATAAATTTGGATTGAATTCGAAATCAACTCAAAATAAATGGTGTTGAATTTTTGATTTTTGCTTGAACCTCAGAATTTTTATTTTCTTTGGCATATCAAGTAACAATTGTTTTATCCTTACAATGCCTAATTTAATTTTTGTATTTGGGAACTTCCTTGGGAAAATTCCAAATGAAATTTCTTCAAGAATCTTATCACATGAGATACAGAAATGCTTTCTTTGAAAAGGGATAAAACAAATATGCATTTTAATCCAAAAAAGGATGCTTTTAAAATTTTCCTGACAAAAAGAATATAAGGAAAAAGTGTACATTTTACCACTTGTCAAACAGATCACTTTTAATGTGCATGATGTTATGTGATGTGCTACTACAGATACAGGCAAAATAAGTGTTTGCAGGTATGTAAATGCTTAAGTATAAGTTAAATTAAACATATTGAGACTTATATAGAAGTTTAATATTTTGAAATTCACATTTTGGGTATTGCTTTTAAATACAAATTGTGTTATATGAAGATGGCTGGATACAAATATGAAAATAAGGTTTAGATTATCCACAATGCCCATGTAACTTTTTGTCCTGAAATAAATAACTTCATCTTTAATGGTTGAAATCAAATCATGATTGGTAGAAAAACAGCAACTATCTGAAATGATGTCTCCAATTTTTCCCCTGTAATGTCTCGAATGTTTGACTCAATATGGGTCTTTGATGGTGTATCTTTGCCTGGGGTCAAATTATGAGCAAAATTTTGCTTCAATTTTTAACTTAACACTTGCTTGTTGCTCTTCCCACTATTCTATGTATTCACAACACAATTTACTTTTGAGTTCTTTTGCTTGTGGGTCAATGATTAGGTAGGTAGTCTCAAACACCTTGACTAATGTGATATTTCGATTATTGCTCTATTCAGACAATTTTGGCTACTTGTAAGTAGTTATTAAGCTAAATCTTTTAACTGTTACAGAAAAGTGGTTGACCATTAAACTCTTTGGCACTTAAAATTTGTGGTATCTGTTCCATGATCCTTGATACTATAGGGGTCATCGTGGGTCAATGGGTTTTCCCACTACATTAGCAACTTTCAAGTTGTAGACTGCACAAGTTTAATTCTTCCCTGCGTATATTTCTCTCTTTTGTGTCAGCAAAAGTTTCCTTTTGTGTGTATGTCTATTTACTTAATGTTTGGCGAAGCTTGACCAAAAATGGATGGCCCTTATATCATGAAATCCAAGCCAACCAACCTTTATACTCTACTCGGTTATTTTCAACTCATTTACTGTATCTTTTGTTATTCACTCTCATATATTTCTTTCCCATATTTCTTCAACATCTAAACCATGGATAAAAGTATATAAGTTAATTGTTTTAAGTGTAAAACAATTCACCATAGCTATCAGATAGGGATACATCCATTGTAGTCTAAAATTTTAATTTTTGTCATCAACCCTTAAATTTTATATATGAGTGTAGAATAAGTCATTCAGAGTAAAGAATTGTTTTTTTTAGCAGAATATGGGCACAATATCTGAATAATTTCAATGGTATATATATGGTATTTTTCTGTATTAACACGTAACCTTTTCTTCAAACTGCAAATGATATAAAGGTTTTTCTGTACTTGTTTTGTACTGATTGCTTTTCCAACTAACTGAATAGTTTTTAAAAGGATCATACATAGTTGTTACTTTTTGAAAATTCTAGGATTTTTTGAATTATGACTTCTACATTGTGAAACATTTTGATATTTTCTTTATATTCATTTGCAAATTAGTAAACTTCTAATGATATGCTGTATTCAGTAACACACATTATTGTTATTCAGGAAATCTATCCTTTATTAAATTCCAAGATTGTTCTCTATAAATTTTGCAAACCATATTTTTGATCCCAGTTAAATATTGTATAAGATTATCAAGACAGAAATATAGGTCGTTGAATGCACAATGTTTCTCATTTGGTGAAAATAGCATAAAAGAAAAAAATCCCTGAATTTAAAATTGAGTGTTCGTAAAAGGTAGTAAAATAATAATTTTAGGTTATATACTAAAACAATAAAATAAAAGCTTTAATATTGAATTTCTAACAAGAATGTAGTGTTCCTGGATTCTCAACAAGTGTCCTTGACAAATTTGCCAAAATTTGAAATATTGTATGCTTGAGTCCTCTAAAAGAGAAAAAATTATAACTAGTATAATTTTTAGTTGAAAAGTAATTGTGTGTAATGGGAAAATTGTGCATCTTGTGAGATGTGTTACAAAATGTGTATATTTGATGCTAGGGGCAGTCATGGAAGAAATTGAAATTTATTTGTTGTAGAGTTGCTGTTACAACAAATTTCTACTGCAGGAAGCAAAGGATAGATTTGTTTTGTTTGTACAATCCAAAAAGTCCTTGAAAAGAAGAAATTGCATCAAATCAAAGAAATTTAGATTTTAATTTTTGTTTCAAATGAACTGGATTGAAATCAAAGCATCACCAGTAATTCTGATTCATCTTGTCTGTTGGCAAAATTTGTTGAAGTTCTCTTATTATAATCACTTAATTAGAGAATTGTGGAAGGAAGTGTAACATTTTTAAAAATTTAAATACAAGTATAAAAAGTTTTAATTTCAGTGGAATATATGGCCTGTTCAGGAATTTAGTCTGAAACAGGAAATTAGAAGTGATCAAAGCTTCAGAGGCAAGGAAATTGGATTTAAACTTGCAATTTAAATCCCCATTAGTTTTGTGCTATTGAGTGGTGGTTTATTATTTCAATCACAGATAATTTGAAAACTTTTCAAATGTTATGGAATACAAATATTTATAGTGCAACATTAAAATTAATAATTTCTTCCTTTTTTTCATTTCTTCTACTTTTTCTCTGGTCATTTCTAACTTCCACTGTTTTCTGAGGAAAATAGCCCTCTATATTTAATCATTTAAAAGTATGAAGCAAAACAGAATGTTATCTTATTTTGATTAAAATGTTATAATTTCTAGAGGGGGTTCCACAACATTTGACTGATCCGGGCCTCGTCTCGTCCCTCACAGGCCCAGGGGGTGCCTCAGCTTATCGTAAGTTTTATTGAATTTTGACTTCAAAGTTATTAAAAAGGCTATTCGCATTTATCAAATTGGGGAACTAATTTTAATTCTTACTTAAGCAAGTATTAGTCGCCTTATTAAAAATTTTATGACCCTGTTATATTTGATTCTAAAAATATTTTACAAGACAAGTTAGACTTGTTTGATACAGTTTGCCTTTGTTTTTTTGTTATTCTAAAATCAAAATTTAATTTATGAGGGACCCAACTTGTAGTTTGGAACTCAGCTGTTACGTTATTTTTCAAATCTTTTTTACAGATTTTGACATTGCTGTAAAAAATGTGATTATTGAAAATGTAGAATAAAACACAGCAGGAAGAATAAAATGTATATAAATCTTCCAATATTAAAAATGTTTGTCTGTCCTGGTAGAAATTCAAATGAAAAGTTTACAGGTCGTGTGAGTAACTGGCTGCAGATGCCGAGTAACCCATTGTAGATGCTAAGTGACTTGTAGAAAAAATTATTAAACAAATGGATCTAAAATGAATTATTGATAGGTCTAAATAATTTGTTATTTATTTTATTGATGCTCACATAAGGTTAAGCAATTATTTTTACGACCTGGTTTGATGCTCTTTGATTTCAATCCAGATACATTTTGCTAATTCTGTTTAAACTTTGTTGGTGTTTATGAAAGGCATGTGTAAATTCTGTATTTGGGCTATGTAAAAATATGCCAAATTATAAAATTGGGAATAGTTTTATATAAAAGTAAAACCATTTTGAGTCAAAATGTAATAGAATTTAGTTTAGAATTGTTAATAGTAAATACTTATATCTTTATTACAAATTCTTTATTTAATATTACAAATCATTATTCCCTTAGTTAAATTTTTCATTAAGTTAACAAAACAACATTAAACTTTTTATTTCCTGTATGTTTTTCTATGATGCCATTCTGGTATCAGTTTCAAACTGAGGCAGCACTTAGCAATTTTTTATTTCCTATGAATATCCAACTTCTGTGTTTCAGAAATATTTTCCCCACCCATTTTTTGTAGATTATGCTATCTGTAGAACAGAATCTAGTAGCTGTAAAATGTGCCTCTAATATCCATTAATAAAGAAACTCTGATAATGTTAAATGTATATAAACGAAGATAACAATCCTAAAGCAGAAGCTGTATTTATTCAAGTTTTAGTTTGATATATTGCATTTAATTATACATAGTTTAAGCAGTACTAATATTGTAAATTTATATGATTCTTTTAGAGAATTTGGATGGTACAAAAAACAATGACATTGAAAGCAATGGAGATGCAAGAGCTGTACCCCCGACGGCACAGGTAAGTTCTCCAATTGCTTTCATCTTTTCAAAGATTATTTTGAATCCTTTAAACTGGTTTATCTGTGTCACATTATAAATAATATTTTTTGTTCCAAGTTCAAAATTCTACTGAAAAGATTCTTTTTAACTGTGGTCAATGGTTCCTGCATTTTCTATTCAAATATACTTTGTCACTTACTGAGTCATTTGGCAATATATCATGTACTCAGTGCTTTGATATTATAAAAGTGCAATTTGATTCCTAGACTGCATTCTAGCTCATTTGCTGATCTCACAAATCAGGCACATTAAGATAGCTTCTTTTAGAATGATCCTTATAGATTTCAGATGAGTTGATATATTTTCAAACATGTTCTTTCCTGGTATTTGCCCTCAGGGGTTTAGGTTTGTACGGGCTTCACAACCCCGGGGTACCTGAGTGATCTTCCCTCCCTTTCATTTTTCCCCTCCCTTTTTGCTTTTTCTTCCTCCCTCTTTGTGGTTACCTCTTTGGAGGT